>CM076572.1:862176978-862859743 GCA_034641835.2 Pinus albicaulis
ACGAGAATCTTTGTTATATCATCATTTTCACCCTCCTGTGATTCATGATTGTCTCTTTGGCCTTGGGCACCACTTTCCCAAAAACTTGAATAAAAGTTCATAAGAAAATAGTGTTTCAAAACCCATACGCGAGATATGCCCGGACTTTTCCGCGTGTATACGCGGAAGTCAGGAAGATACTTTTCCGCGTATGCCATTAAAATCATTAAAAAATATATTAAGACCCTATTTTGGAGGAACGGTTGATGATTTACCATTCCTATGAATTTCAGCCACCCCGAGGAACCCTTGGCCAACTGTTTCCAACTGATTGAAACTACTTTGAGGGAGTATAAAAGCCCCTCATATGCATGGCCTAAGGGGGAGAGAAAAATTATAGACATTATACTCTGTTGGAGCCCAATTCAAGTCTGATTTCCCGTGCCTCCTGCACTTCCCAGGTATTTATAGGAAACCCTTGTTTCCTGGAGATGTTCATCAGCTTATATGTCATCTCGTGTGCACAAGTCTTGGAAGAATCCTAGTGAGGCAAGGGCTGGACAGATCCAGATGACGGTCTGTTCGAAGATCGTGGAAGGATTCAGCTGATCTCTCCACCTTTCTATTATTGTACATGCTATTCGTAATGAAGAAGAACCATCTTGTTTCTGAATTCACGTGTTAATATCTGCTTATATATGTGAAAATATTGTTAATTAAACATTTATTATTGTTTATATGATGTTTTACATGGATTATACTGACATTCAGGAAAGATATATGTTGTACAACTAGATTTCCGTGCACGCTTCTTCTTGATTTTCAGGTTGAAGAGGAAGAAGAGTTGTTGGTGGTTTGGACCCCGCGAGATCTACATCAAACGTAGGATCTACGGGTGAGTTCTACAACCGATAATATCTATTTTTTAGCGTACAAGTTTGGTTGTGTGAGTCCTTCTTGAATAGTATGCCCCGATCTGTGGAGGTTTCTGACCCAACGACCTCTAGGGAGTTATTTCCCGAAACAGAACTGGCGACTCCGCTGGGGATCACATTCTTGTGATTCCCATGTTGGGTGGTTTCAGCTGTTTTAAAGGTTCCCGACAGTTTTAATCATTATTTCCAGTCCAGTTAGTTTTTTCTCAATCAGACTAAAGACCTGGTTCTTTAGCCAGGCTTGATCTTTTTATTTTTCATGATTTAACTTTCCATACGCTAGTTTTCCTATATAAAGTCGCGTATACACGCAGTTTCTATCAAAGGAAGTCGCGTATACGCGTGTTTCCTTTGCCACAGTCACGTATGCACGCCTGTTGCAAAACTTCTAAGTAGCGTATGCCTGAGCAAATTTTGAAATTTCTGATTTTTTGACTTTTTAGTCTTGTCTGCCTGTGATGACCTGTTCGTGCAGTGTCCCTTTAGTCTCTGGATTGCGTTGAAGGTGGTTATTGGTCTTTTTCTCTCTTGTTTGGTCGAAGACCGACTCATTTGGCAAATCTTGTTTTTTTTAGTGCTTGCATTTCTGGTTCGAGTACCAAGATCTCTTTTTGGATATTCTTGGCTGTTCTGCTTAATCAGGATAGAGAGCTTCTGCTCATATTCTCTTTCCTAACTTTATGTCTTGCTTTTCACTTTAATTTTTGCCTGCTTTTCGGTTGGCTTGCTTGATTTCATTTGACTAGGTCTTGTTGCGATTTTTTTTTAAAGAGTCATTTTTTGGTTCTTTGAAGTTTTGTTTGCTGCAAGTTTGTGCTATTATACCGGGCTGATTTACTGAGTTTCTTGTCTTCCTTTTGCTCGTATGAATCTTGCTACCAAGTGGCATTATAAGATTTGGAGCATTTTTGTTGGAGTTTTGCTTGAAATTCGGAGATTGTTTGTCTTGGTAATTGGATAGTTTTCTTGGTCTTTTTGAAGTCTTCTTTTTATAAAAATCAAAAGCCCCAAAACATTTTGTTTTGCCATTGCTTTTGTTTTGCATTTTTGTTTTGGTTTCTTTTCATCTTCTGAAGCCTTGTTGAAATATTTTGCCTTCGGTTTCTGTCTTGATCTAGGAAGAGAGTCTTCATTGGTTTCTTTCTCTTATTTCGAGCATGTTTTGGCATCTTTATACTTAGAGTTTCTGGTTTGGGAACTAGCTTTGTGGACAGCCGAAAAGTGATAGAACTACGAGATTTCCGAAGATTTCTCTTTGCTTTGTTAGATATTGCATCTTAGAGTTGGCATGCTCTTAGTAATTTGCATTAGGTGCACTTGAAAATTTGTAGTCTTTTTCATAAATTTTGCGAGTGTGAGGTTTGATATCTGAAAAGAAAAAGTAGTCTCGTAGAATCTGTGTAGAAATTTCTTTTCATCGAAAGGAAATTACTGCATCTGCATGTAGCTTGGTTTTCATTAATTTCTTTTCTGCGTCATAAAACATCACGAGTTTCATTTCCATATTCCCTTGACTTAATATAACAGCCAACTAAAATAAGCGCAATAATTTAAAAAACAACTAGCAAGTTTTTTTTTAACTGCCATACATCAACTAGCTAGGTTGTAGGGCCTTGGATTAGGTGAGTGGAGAGTTAACTCTCCAAGGCCGCTCAAACTAAAACATAGAAGTTTATTAAATGAGCGAAATCCAACACCGTTAGGTGGACCGGGAAATCTCTCCTCCAGAGAGTCAAGCGCGAGGGAAAGTGAAGGCCGAGAAGAGATATACCCCCTCTTTGATTTGCAGGATCTTGCCTTAAGACCGTTCCGCCAGGCTGCTGACACGGATTGGTGCCCTTAGTTTCCATTCCTAGGTATCACATAGGTGACTGCGGGGGGGAATACCCGTGGTACCTGAGGCAGATGTCGTATCACTTCTAGCAGTACTTCTGGAGGGTGCCCCGGTGAAGCTTGGGTACTTGCACCGGCAAAGGTTGTTGTTAGGAGGTCGGCGTAACTGTTTCTGTTACCTTCGCTAGTAGATCTGGGCCTTCATTATCCTAGACTATTTTCGAAAGGTCCTATTTTTCGCTTTCTCGTATTTTGGTGTCTGGTCCTAATAACCCGGAGCGGAAATACCTGAAGGCCACTTGCTTGGTTGAATCTTAGGGATTTTTGTAGTGAATTCTCTTTGCTCCTAGCTTGCTTAGCTTCATTCTTTTTTGAGTCTAATTAATCTGTTAAAGTGGCTGATCAAGCACCTTGTCGGTCGAGGAGAATCCGGGGGTTATCTCTCGAGAGTGCTGAGCCTTCTTCAAGAAGGCGTAGGAGTAATATAGCAGGTGAATATCACACAGTGGTATCTGATGCAACAGAGAGAGATCCTCTGCTAGGGCTTGAAGGTTCTGTAGTTGGTTTTGGTGTTGGTTCCGAGAGGAGCACTCCGCTCACCTCGAGAGTCTTATTTCCGTGAGAAGAAGAAGTAGAAGTAGAGGAAGTACCTCAGCCTCCTGAGTCACTTCCATCTCCTCTTCCTCCTAATTCTCCGTTTGTTGTTGAGTACATCGAACCTGAGTCTGCAAGACCAGAAAGTCCTTATCCATCTTATTCATACCTTTCGATGGCCACGACTAGGAACGCGACTTCGGCTGTGAGTGTTGCAAGCATTCAGACTCTTGCTTCGGTAGAAGGAGGGGGAACAATTGCTATATCTTCAATTGCTTCTAGTACTATTGTGTTGGGCTCTGGTCACACCCAAGCACAAGCTTCTCAATCTGGTCCCTTTTGTTTTGGAATGCCCATTAGTGGGATTCCTTCGTTTTCCTTTTCCACTGCTGCAGCTACATCTGCACCCCTGTCCTCTATGGCTAGTGGGTCGGCTTCTTTTCAAAAGTTCCCCTTCGGAAGTGGGCATGTTCCTAGTTCGAATCCTTCCTTAGGGTCTTTTCCTTTTACTTCCCAAACTCATAGTTTTAACCCTTGGTCTGGAGGTCAGAGTTCGACTACCTTTACTGGTTGGAACCCTATATTTATAGTAGTGGGGGCAGGGAATCAGTTTTTCGCTGGTCAGCAAGGGAATGTTCCATTCCCTTCGTCGAGTACTTGTCAGGATTTTTCCCTTTTTTCTAATGCTTGGAACCCCTATCAGGGGGTTTCCTCTTCATTCACTACTTCAGTGGGGGGAACTGGTCCGGTTTATGGTAACTCTACGTTGGGAGGAGGTCCTTCTCCAAATACTGGGTCACAAGGATTGTCTTATGGCCCAACATTTTCTACGAGCTCTCTCTGGAAACCTGGTGCCTCATCAAATCCAGGTTATTCTTTTCAGAATTTTGGGAACCCATCCCACCAAAGATGGAATTCTCAGGCCGCTCCTCGTTTACCTTTTCTGGCAACTTTAAACTTTCCATATTTATCAAAATTGAAAAATGATCCAATCCGATATAGTCCAGGGTGGCCTCTGGTTCCTACCAAACTACCTTCAGACATTCCAAAGTTTGAAGGCAAGAATGGAGAGGACCCGGCTGATCATATCACCACTTTCCATCTATGGTGTTCATCTAACTCCCTGATCGAGGATTCGATTAGGTTGAGGTTGTTTCAACGCACCTTGACTGGAAATGCTGCCAAGTGGTACATTGAGTTAACTGGGGGCAGTTTTTCTACTTTTGGAGATCTGGCTACTATATTTCTAAATCATTTCCAATTTCCTGTTCGTTATGATGTTGGGACAGAACTCCTGGCCAGTTTTAAGCAGGACAAGGCAACCCACATTTCTGATCATATTCAGGAATGGCGGAGAAGGAAGGGGCTCATTAAAGCTTATATTCCGGAAGAATTCCTCTTGGAATGGTTTTTGAAATCTTTGCAGCCAGATATTTCTAAGGATGTATCCCTGTCAGGGGTATTTTATGAGGAACAGGCTATTTTCAGGGCCCAGTAGCTTGAATTGATATATTCTCAGTCTGGTGTCCTTCATAAATATTTTCCTTATGCTCCTCACTCCAAATTAGACTTGTCCAAGACTAAACCCAGTCCTCATCGTGATGGACTTATTGGTTCGATCGATAGCGGTGCAGCTAACCTACTTAGTCAATTGCAGCAGTTGTCTATACAGTCTGCTTCTTCTGGTCAGGTTGTGCCTGCTGAGTCATCGCCTTCTCAATCTTTGTCGGTAAATGTCGTCCAGACTTCCAACCCTAAAGGAAATCAACAATCCGAAGGGAAGAAGAAGGGACGGAATAATAATAAGAAAAAGGGCAAGGATGCGAAGGGTAATGCAAATAAATACAACGAGCATGTTGGTGAGGGTCCAAAGGATAAAAAGAAAGTGAATTTTCCATGCAAGTTATGTACTGGAGATCATCTTACTCACCTTTTCCCTAAGATTCAAGATGCGCAGTGCTTGTTAGCTCAGCAGGGTTCTGCCAGTTCCCAGGCTGTGTTGACAAACCCTTTTCCCTAAGGGAAACAGCTAGTTGTTGGCGCGAATCAAAATACTGGGGCTTCCTCTGGGGGCACCCAAGAAGGGGAAAATCCGTCAAACATATATATGATGAATGCTCATGCGGATATCGCCATGAGATCCCGTGATTATGGCAAAGCTGAGTCTTCGAAAGCCAAGGGTGCTCCCGATGGTACTGAGCCGCTTCATATTACGAGGCCTACTGTTGAGCCTATACCTCGAATGCCAAAAGCATCTACTAAGCGTACGACGATTAATCCAAATTCCAGGGCTGCCCAGAACTACTCTGTTGTAGAATATTTGGCGCAGAGCCCTTGTGCTATGTTTGCTCTTGAGGTGCTCTAGTTTTGTCGAGCTCAGCGCAGTGCTTTGCTCACTGCTATTGGTGCTGTCAATCCAAAGAACCCTCTTGTGATTAAATTCGATATGTCTAATTTTAAAAAGAGACTCCCGCATCATATGGCTTTTCATATCAAATCGTCGTTTCTGAAATTTAATATCTTTCGGACGGTCGTTGATGAGGGTGCTTCCACATGTGTGATGTCTCTCGCATGTTGGAAGGGAATTGGATCTCCCGCAACTGTTCCATCTGCTACTCTTATGACTGCGTTTGATGGTCATTCTCGCAGACCGCATGGCATTATCCCAGCTTTGCCCATCTGTGTTGGGGGCAAAACTGTAACTATAGAGGTTGAGATAGTTGATGCAAGCTTGGACTACAACCTTCTGTTGGGGCGAAACTGGATTTATGAGATGGATGCTATTGCATCCTCATTATTTCGGATTATTTGTTTCCCTCACGAAGGGAGGATTGTTACAGTTGACCAACTAGACTGTTCTCCTATAGACCCGAATGCATCTACTGAATCAACTATCCCAAAGGTGGATAATGCCAAGCCGCCTGTTGAGAATTTAGGGGTTGGAATGTATTCTTCTTTGATGGGTACTTTCGATATTCCACCTCCTACCGTTCATATAAATGCGATTTCATCCTCCAGGGTTCCTATTCGAAGAGAGTTCTTCAGAACTCATTATTTTTCGGACCCTTGGACCTTACCTTCCCCTACCTCCACATTAGCGGAAGGTCAAGTGGGTGGAATGGCATTTCCAATGTCTGCAGCAGATATTTCTTATCAATCTATTGTTGACTCTGCAGAGTCCATTCCAACTTCTCTTTCTCCAAAGGAGTTGGATGGAAATGTGGTTCCGTCTTGGACACTTAATTCTTCTTCCGCCCAGGATTGCCTTGATACCACTCTTCCATCTGAAGAGGCCATCTTGGAGGATATGACTGGTGTAGATAGACCGTGGGATGATTTGCATCATCGGTCTTAATTTTTACCTGATTTGAGCGAAGTTGAATCGAGTTTTCCAAGTCCTTCGTCTTCTGGTCCTGCTCACCCAGTCCTGAACCCTTTAGCACTGGCACAGGTGTATGCTGAAGGGAACATGGCTGTGATTTCTCCGACTATGCCGGTGAACATTTATAGAGATCCCAATGTTATAGAGAATTTCTTCATCGGATTTTAATGTTCCCCTGAAGAGATTCAACTTTACACCGACCTCTTTAAAGAGTTTAGGGATGTGTTCGCTTGGACTTATGAGGAAATGCCTGGTATAGATCCATCTATTATCCAGCATGAGATCAAGACTTACGAAAATGCTAAGCCTGTGAGGAAAAAGCTTCATCCAGTCAATCCTAGGAAGGCTACAGCTATCAAAGCCGAGGTAGAGAAGCTGCTTAAGGCAAGATTTATTTTCCTTGTTCCTTTGACTGAGTGGGTTTCGAATCCTGTTCCCGTGGATAAGAAACAAGGAACAATTCGAGTTTGCATTGACTTCAGAGACCTTAATAAAGCATGTCCGAAAGATAATTACCCCACACCATTTATAGATCAAATTATCGATGAGTGTGCCAGTAATGAGATTTTCTCCTTCATGGACGGTTTCTCCGGATATAATCAGATTACTATCCGTCCTGAAGATTAGCATAAGAATACCTTTATTTGTCCCTGGGGTATTTTTGCTTACAAGAAGATGCCTTTTGGTCTTAAAAATGCTGGGGCTACTTTTCAGTGGGCCATGTCATATGCCTTCCATGACATTGAACATATTATCGAGGCTTATTTGGATGATTTAGCTACTCATTCTCGAAAGAGAATGGATCGTCCTGCTCACCTCCGTCAAGTATTTGAATGATGTCATTTCTACAAGATTAGGTTGAATCCGAAAAAGTGTGTTTTCGCAGTCACATTTGGTCGGTTATTTGGATTTATAGTGTCTTCGGAAGGGATTCGGGTAGATCCCTTCAAGGTAGAGGCAATACTTCTATTGCCTCCCCCGTCTTCTATTCGTCAAATTCAAAGTCTACAAGGAAAAGTTAATTTTCTTCGGAGATTTATCGTAAATTATGCTAAAGTTACTAAAGGATTTATGAGATTGTTGAAAAAGGGAGTCCCATTATTTTGGGATGACTTCGCTCAGCACTCATTCGATGCTTTGAAAAAAGCATTGACCTCTGCTCCTATATTGAGTCCACCTGATTATAGCAGGGATTTCCTTTTGTATCTTGCAGTAGCAGAATTTACCATTGGTATGGTTCTGGTTCAGGAGGATGATGCTCTTGCAGAGCATGTTATATACTACCTTAGTCGAGGCTTGGTAGGACCTAAACTCCGGTAGACTTCGATAGAGAAGCTGGCTTTAGCAGCTGTTCATGTTGTACAATGACTCAGACATTATATTCTTCTACGAAAAACTTATTTTTTGGCAGCAGTCAATCCATTTCAGTTTGTTCTCAGTAGGCGAGTGATTGGGATAAAATACAATAGATGGATTAAGATTTTGCAGGAATTTGATCTTGAGTTTATGTCTGCCAAGTCCAATAAATCATTGGTTTTCGCGGAATTAATCTCCAAGTTGCCCTATGGAGAAGAGATCGTTTATGATGAATCCTTCCCGGATGAACATTTGTTTCTCATCTCTGCACAGGATCCTTGGTATGGGGATATCATTGTGTATCTTCAAACTGCGAAGTTCCCCTCTAATTTTTCGAAAGATGAGCGCCGTAAATTGCGTCACTTGCCTAAAAATTACTTAATTATTGGTGATGATTTATACCGTCGAGGGGTTGATTCAATCCTGAGACATTGCTTAACTCTCGAAGAAGCTGAGGCTGTGCTGAATGATTGCCACAGTGGAGCTTGTGGTGGTCATTTATCTGGGCTTGCTACAGCCCAAAAGATCTTGCGTGCTGGGTACTTTTGGCCTTCGATTTTCAAAGATTGTGTGGAGTCGGTCAAAAAGTGTCATCCGTGTCAAGTTTATACTCGAAAAATGCGCGCTCATCCAGCTCCGCTTTTTCAAGTCATTACTGTCGGTCCCTTTACAAAGTGGGGTATTGATTATACTACTTGTAACCCGCCTTCGGCTAAAGGTCACAAGTACATTATTGTAGCAGTAGACTACTTTACGAAGTGGGTCGAGACTATGCCTACTTTTGGGAATGATGGTGAGACAGCAGCTCTTTTTATTTTCAACCAAGTTATTGCTCATTTTGGTATTCCTAGAGAGATTTTCACTGATCATGGTAGTCATTTTCAGAATAGCATGATGGCCGAATTGGCTCTAAAATTAGGTTTCCGGCAGGAGCATTCGTCTCCTTATTATCCTCAGGCCAATGGGCAAGTGGAAGCCATGAACAAATCCTTGAAGACCATTCTTCAGAGGATGATTGATAAAGCTCGATCCAACTGGCATATCATGTTGTATCCTGCACTTTGGGCATACCGGACGTCAGTAAAAACTGCAACTAGCTTTACTCCATTTCAACTAGCTTATGGGTTGGAATCCATATTTCCTATTGAATGTGAGATTCCTTCTCTAAAGTTAGTTGTTGAGCTTCTTCCTGACACTTCTAGTCTCGAAGAATGTCTCCTTCATCTGGAACATCTTGATGAGCAGCGTCGGGATGCCGCTACGATGAATGAGGCGCATAAGAAATGAGTCAAAGTTCAGTACGATAAGGTGGTCAAACCTAGGGTTTTCTCAGAAGGTGACCTCGTTTTGGTCTATGCCCAAGAGAAAGATGCCCTGGGCGTAGGAAAGTTTAAATATATGTGGTATGGCCCCTTCATTGTTAAAAAACTCCTTAAAAAAGGAGCGTATGCCTTGGTTGATTTTTAAGGAAATGAGTTAGCGGAGCCCAGAAATGGGCTCTATTTGAAAAGGTATTATGTCTAGGCTTCGGCCTGGCATTTTTCTTTTGTATATAGTTAGTTTTGTTTTGTACATATCTGGTTTTTTGTTCTTTGATGTGATGGTGATGTTTTTTATTTGCTTTGGCAGGTTGTGTCGAATTTCATGAGTCATTATGGTTTCGTCGATGGTGCTAGTAGACACACCCGGAACTTGGCTTCCGCGGCTTGGGTACTTCATCATCCATCTGGTCAGCTGTTAGTATCAAGAGGAGTCTGCATTGGTCATGCTTCAAATAATGTAGCAGAGTACATTGCAGTTATTTATCTACTCTCAGAGGCCATATCTTTGGGTGTTGATTCATTGGTAGTTTTCTTGGACTCCCAGCTGGTGGTGTCACAGTTAAACAATACTTATCGAGTTCGAGATCCATTCTTACTCCAGTTGTTTTTAAGGGTATGTTTGTTACAACGATCATTTCAGTTTTTAACATTCATTCATATTCCTTGTACAGACAATTGGATGGCAGACTCATTAGCTAATCAAGCAATTGATTGGCATATTAATCATTCAATACATTAAATTTAATCATCAAAAACATCATGCATTTTTTATACATTTGTCACATCGCATCATAAACCGCTGTATATATATATGATCAAAGTGTTCAAAAACTATACAAAATTTTTGATCCATATGTCATGCAAAATCAGGGCTTATTCCTGATCATTTTTAGTATAAAAAATATACAATCATCCAGTAATCATGCGATCTACTCCTGTGGCCCCTGCCCAATATTTGTGTTCTTATAGAAAACGATGGCAGTAGCAACACGGCAGAATAATCGCACCCAGTCACGTGGTACTCCCACTACCCGTCTCTGGATAGCCTCAGGTAAATCTTCCACAGCAGCCATAGGCACTTGGCGAGTCAAACCCTCCAAGTTCCTTTGAATAGCATGGAGGGTCCTGCCTGGGTCTTCAGTATCTACCTCGCCTCTGCAGTGCTTGTTCCGTGGGTAGCCCTCAGGACGGACTGGTCCAGTATCTGTATCATGGTCATCGTAATATTGTAAGTCATTTTGAATCCAATCAAAAAGCATGTTTTGTTTTCACATTTTTTCACATATATTGAAAAAATAATCAAAAAATCATATAATTAAAAAATTGCAATCTCACCGATTGCGCCCCATGTCGCGCCAGGTGGAAGGACGAGGTCTGGATCACCGCAGAAATCCATCCCAGCATAGGGGTAGTCCTCCACTGCGATGAATTGTTCCTCCCACCATTGGAAGAACTCGTCATCCTAGGTGGTTCGGGGAACTTCACTTCCCCCCAGTCTCTTCATCAGATCAACCCATCGGGCAATTCTTGGGTCTCTTGGGCTGTTGATGGAGGAGATCACTTTGGGTCGAAGCCCAGGAATATTTTCAAAGAAGAATGTCATCAAAATGTTTCCATACCCAAAATTCTTTGATTTAGCTTTCCAAATGGAGGTCAATTGTTTCTTCATGTTGATTAACAGAGCTGTACGCCAATCATACAGGTGAACTAGGCATTCCACAACTATGCTCATCTGGGTCCTGGATGCCTGATGCAAGGAAGCAGATACTGCTACCCTGCCGATGGTAAATAGGAGAATATTCATGTGTAGATATCTCAAATCTTTTATGACAATCTGAGTCCCTAATTTTTGGGACCCCTCTACACAGTAGACGTGGACATAGTCATCCATCGTAAGCCCTCCCAAAGGCTTGCCGTGTAAATCTACTAGGTCTCCCCTCCATGAGAGTCCAGTAATGAAGTATATGTCTTCCACCTCTATGTGTATAGGCATTTGGTCTATCATGAAGCAATATTCCTCCGGTTCCCAGTAATTTACCAGCATTTCAAGCAACCAGACGTTACTTTTCATGTTTGGCATTTTGAAGAATTTTAGCAATCCGCAATTTCGGAGGATGTCAAGCGATTTTTGATCTTGCATCACTTCATTATCAATTGCACTATGCTCACGTTCCCTCCAAGTGATGGTCATCCTAAAAAAATTCATTTATTTGTTCATTAGATGCATCTTTTACATCATGGACTGCGCATATGCGACTTCCCTTGCAGACAGTCGCGTATCATACGCAGGTTCATCCACACGAACCCATGTATGCGCAGAGCCCTAAATCAAAACAAATGTTTTTTACGGTGAAATTTCCAAATTTTAACTCTATTAATAGACAAAATTGATAATAGTGATGGATTAAGAGCTTACCTGACTGATCCGGCGAAGTTTGACCGTTGATTTCTCCTGTTTTGATGAAAGAGGGTTTTTTCTCCAGAGCTTTTTTTTCTCCAAATCAGCAAGTAATAATGAGACAAATATGAGGTAACATGTGTATTTATGCCCAGAAATTGAAAATTTTTGCAAAAATTTGTTATGCCTATTTTTTTTTTTTTCAATCTATCTTAAGCTGCATAACCCGGGTGCTTGTAAGTGTCAAGATTGGTATATTTTCAGGTACATTTTGATGAAGTTGAGATTTTTCCCCCCCCTTTTTTTTTTTAACCATGATTGTTGACCTATTATGGCAGGTATATGATCTTCACTGGCATATAGGTTAGGAAATCCAATTTCCGTTGCATTTTGCATACTAGCCTCCATTCTGATCACTTGCCGTAGGGTCGATCCCATCAGGTCATGAGTATTTCACCCATTTCACTCGATGATTATTTAATCATGACTTGGTGGTAGAGCCTTCCTTTACATGGGCTTCCTAGTTAGTTCCTCACTAGCACTTGCTGCCCATGTTGCGCTTTATGTAGGCTTGGGAGTCCTCTATAGTCCCACCATGACTTATGTGTTGAAGCTTCATTCTTCTTATTCACTATCATTTTTTCTAGCTATTACCCTAGAGGCTCCCTGGTGTTGTTGAGTTGTATTACTGCATTGCATATTGGCTACTTGTTTATCCTGGCCTTCAGCCGGCTTCATTTGGACTCGATGTTTAAGCCATCTTTTGACCTTGAATTTCTGTACAAGTTAACCATTGCATGCACTTAGCTATCGCGACTTGACACCCTTATTACCCATGGATGGAACATTCCTTTGAGTATCGTTGACCAGTTTCTGCCACCTTGCATTGGGCATAGGATGGTTCCTATTCCAGGAACTAGTGCATCTGTTTCCTGATACTCGTTCTATCCATTGTACTATAGCATTATTTTATTCTTTTTCAGGTTTATTATATGAAAAAGACAAAAAAAATTAAATATAAAAAAAAGAGCGGGAATGGGATGTTACTTCATAATTTGATGGCAGTATAGTATCTGTTTGTCGCCCTTGAACAAAGCACATACCATTATATATTTGCTTCATTTGGGATGGTTTTAGTTTTGACCAAGGTTCAGCCGTTACCTTGTTTCACTGGTCAGTCCTCCTCCAGTTGGTTATCTCTTCCAATCATATGGAGAGTTTGTTTTTGCCTCTTGCATAATAGACTTATACAGTGTCATTATTTACTGCCATGGTCATCACGAGTCATGATTTTGTTCAAGGGAAGTTCAACCAGAGTCGGCCATTCTGCGGTGTCTCTTGACTTATTATTCAGTCGACCTTCCCGGTATTGTTAGTATCTTGTTCTATCACATCAAATGTTTGGTCTTTGCTCGTGCTGGTTGGAGAAGGTCTCCATTGACTTCTTGCTAGCAGGTTTGTCTCTTATCGACTACGACATATTGCTCTGAGAGTAAACCTAGAGCCGTACCCTGGCCCTATTTCCATCATTGATAGGTGACCTTGTGCTCGGCATTTGATCATCATTATGAGTCTTTGACTGAGTGTTTTTCCTTGTGTTCGACGTCAGCATACATTATCACACTTGGGATTCATGCAGTACCTTGATTTCCATTTGACCCTATCGGTGGATATCTCGCCTCTGTGTCAGCTTTCATTATTGGTTGGTTCAGAGGGTTTCTTCCATGCGCTAGCTTCATCTTGTGCATGTCGGAAACGTACTTTGGTTTGGTTCCATCACTCTGCTTCGTCCGATTCCTTCCAAATTTTGGCCTGCGGGTTACACTCGCACTGGACTGATGTGGGATGCCTTAATGCCTTCCTTCCAGCAGATATTTTCCCATCGACCCCGACTCATCGCTCTGGGAATAAGATCTAGAGTCTTTTTGTCAGTACCTTAGGGTTTGCAGTCATCAGTGGCAGACTCTTCGCTATCGATAGTGGGGATTCATCATTGCCTCCTGATTGGTAGATTCTTCCAAGTGTTCGACTTCAACTCATTCATTCGCACTTGTTAGATTGTACTGGGGCACCTTGACACTCATTTTCATTATTGGTGGGTTGTCTCGCGTTGGTTAACGATATACATTATTGACCGATAATCCAACGATTTCTCACATGGTCGACTTCAGCTCATTTATTCCCATTGTGTAGAATTGTGCCATCGAGATCGGTGAAGACCTCGGGTTGCATCAACATTTTTCGGTTCACTTTTGACAGTCCATTCAGTTTCTGCCAGTGATGTCGTCCACCTTTATATGTTGCAGTGTCAGTACAACAACATCCTATATGTTGGCTCCCGAGTTGCGTGATTGTACCATGTGTTCCACCCCTTATGATTTGGTACCTGGAGATTCAGTTACTTTTGTGATCAGACATCCATTTTCAGCATTATTGATCAGTGTGATATATGTGATATTTGGACATTGATTCCGACTTGTACTTCCGGGCCGTGCTCAGATGATTCATTGTGTACTTTTAGTTCAGCTATACTTGTATACATTCTGGATCTATTCTGTACTTTCTATAAAGATATATTTTTGACTGAGCATGGGTATGCCCGCCTCAGACATGAGCTGACTCTCTGTTTTCTTTCATTGGTTTTTGGCAAGCTGAAATCTGGTGAAGTCCTCTCTTGTCCTCGCGAAGTTCTTTCTATGCACATAATACATTTCTGCCATCATGTACCGCTTCTGACCTCATATATTAGGGGGCATCTGTTATAGCATCATTTTTCACCCTCATGTGATTCATGGTTGTCTCTTTGGCCTTGGGCACTTTTTCCCACAGACTTGAATAAAAGTTCATAAAAAACAGTGTTTAAAATCCCATACGTGGGTATGCCCAGACTTTTCCACGTGTATACGCGAGTCCAGAGATACTTTTCCGCGTATGCCATTAAAATCATTAAAAAATATATTAAAAAACCCTATTTTCGAGACTGGGTTGATGGTTATTCCCATAATTCAACCACCCCAGCCCGTGGCCAACTGTTTCCAACTAATTAAAACTACTTTGAGGGAGTATAAAAGCCCCTCATATGCATGGCCTAAGGAAGGGAGAAAAATTATAGACATTATACTCTGTTGGAGCCCAATTCAAGTTTGATTTCCCATGCCTCCTGCACTTCCCAGGTATTTATAGGAAACCCTTGTTTCTTGGAGATGTTCATCAGCTTATATGTCATCTCGTGTGCACAAGTCTTGGAAGAATCCTAGTGAGGCAAGGGCTGGACAGATCCAGACGACGGTCTGTTCGAAGATCGTGGAAGGATTCAGGTGATCTCTCCACCTTTCTATTATTGTACATGTTGTTCGTAATGAAGAAGAACCATCTTTTTTCCGAATTCACGTCTTAATATCTGCTTATATATGTGAAAATATTGTTAATTAAACACTTATTATTGTTTATATGATGTTTCACATGGATTATATTGACATTCAGGAAAGATATATAATGTACAACTAGATTTATGTGCACGCTTCTTCTTGATTTTCAGGTTGAAGAGGAAGAAGAGTTGTTGGGGGTTTGGACCCCGCGGGATCTACATCAAACGTAGGGTCTACGGGTGAGTTCTACAACCGATAATATCTAGTTTTTAGTGTACAAGTTTGGTTGTGTGAGTCCTTCTTGAATAGTATGCCCCGATCTGTGGAGGTTTCTGACCCAACGACCTCTAGGGAGTTATTTTCTCGAAACAGTACCAAAAATAATCCCAAAGGAGGAGCAAGAAACAATATCTGACCAGAGGGGTAATGGCCAGGCGGGACAACTATGAGGTGGTTAAGGCCAGAAGGAACCGTTCCAGGAGGGTAGATAGGATCAAGGACACTAACTGTAGATGAGGGGCCTTCAAGAGGAGGTCTAGGAGGTTGAGTCAAGGTGCTCGGAGTAGGTTGCGGAGGGTGGGGCTGCTGACTAGTCAAAGTGGTCCACTTGAGGGTGGACCGAGACGATTGCATCATGCAAACATTCGACGAGCTAGGGTCAGAGATAAGAGGAGAGGAACCAGGGAAAGTACGAAGCAAAGCAGAATCCTTATAGACTCTAGGTGAGACATTTTTCGGAGGTTCGACTAGTTGTTTATTGGCCACCGAAGAAATGATGGACTTAGGGGAGGTTTGAGACTTCGGTTTGTAATATGTCAACTGGTCAATGGTGACAATATTTCCGTTATGAGGAAAGCACATGTTACGGTGAATAGAATATGGGAAAAAAGACATCGCATAAGTGTAGCTACGACCTAATAGAATTTTATAACCTAAGGGGGAATTAATGACTTCGACATCAACACAAACAGTCTTGCTCGCAAGAGTAATGGGACAATTTCAGAACATGCCAAGGGGCTGGGAAGAGTGGCCATCCCATGCCCGGAGGGTGATAGTGGAAGAGGCTAACTCAGGAGATCCGATTTTCTTCCAAATCGAAGTGGACATCACATAGGTGGATGCCCCCTAGTCAATGATTCAACGAGAGACGTTGGCATTTCGGATCTTGACAGGGATTTGGAAGGCGAAAAAAGTAGGAAGGGGGGATGTTTTGACCGGTCAACATTGAAGATAATCAAATGATAATATGAAGGATACACAATTCCCATTGAAGTTATTAGAGCTTTATGTTGTGAAGGGCACGACTGGAGGAGTTCCAACATTGATATGGCAGCAGGGGATTGCGCCAAATCATCTACTATATTATACGAATGGGAAGCTTTACTAGAAGTAGTGTTTCGATGTAATGGTCCCTGAGGGATATTGGTATGAACCTCTGCCTTAGGCTGAAGGATCTGTAAAGGAACATTGGGTGTCAAAAGAGGCTCTGTGGGACTTGAAGAAGGGGGCTCAGGGGCAGACGTAGCGGGGGGCTTGTTGTACTAACAGGACAGAGTATGAAGGTTGAGGTCAGCGATATTGGTTTGATAAGAATACATCATGATGATATGGTAATTAGAGGTACCATTCGGAGGAGTTTGAGTGGCTGCCTGGCCTTTAGGGGGTTGGGTAGCCAAGAATCCTTACTGGGGGAATGGATTGGTAAACACAGCTGGCTGGATGGGTGTAACATTTGGAGGAAGCAAAGAGGGGGCTTGCTGTCCTCGGGACGCTGCTTGAGCTTCCCACATCTGATGCATATAAGGTAAAAGAGGATAATCGTGGGTATAGTGACCATATAAACCACAACAAGAACAAGGCTTATTTATGCGAACAAGCCTGTCCTTCTTGGGTTGAGTGCCCTGTTGCTGGTTAGCAGTGTTAGGTGCATCCCCTTGGGGATTTTTTCCTAGATTACCTTGGGAAGATTGGTTTTGGTTTCCTTTCCTCTTCTTTTTGGAAGGAGCACAATTAGTCGCATCCTTCTGTACATACACTTGAGCCTGGGGGGTAGTGGCTGCTGTTGCGGGGGTTGGGAAGGAAAGGGAGGATGAGGTGCTAATGACGGAGGAACTAGAGCACCAAGCTGCGGATACATATAATAGATAAGTTGGGAAACATTGGGGTAAACATGTTGGGAAAAATGAGGCATGTCATATCCTGGATACATGCTACCGGGAGGGGGAAAAGTGCTGGAGGAGTTGGCCCCTCTCTGAGGGAAACCATAACCCATAGGAGGATGAGTATACGGATGAGAAAGGGCTCCAACGATACCATCGGCGGCAGGGGATGCGCTCGGTGTGTTGGCACCACCGGGTCTATGGAGATCGAGTAAGATGGTATAAACATAACCAGACGGTGCATAGATCAAGTCATATTTTAATGCAATTTGGAGAGCAACTTCTTCGGTTTGAGGAAAATGAGATGCGACATCCTTGCCGATAGCAGGAAAAAGGGATCTAAGAAACCAGTACATGTAGACACGGTCTTCGAAGGTAGGGGCTTGACATAGGCTCTTTCTTCTTCGCCATTCTTGGACATGATCAGATAGGCCAGTTGTAGACGATTGACAAAAAGAGGTCAAGAGTTCGGTACTGATGTCATAGCAGAGGAGAAGGTGGAAGTAATAAAAAAATTCCCGGGCAACAGTCGTAAAATTTGTATGAGAGGCGGAGGCTTGGTCGACATACCACTTAGAATATTCTCCAATAAGCGTACGCTGTAAAAACCGAAGAAATATGGAGTCATCGGTGATGGAGTTAGATGAACACCACATGTGGAGGGAACGAACATGGTTTGTAGGATCCTCTCCAGCAAGACCTTCAAACTTAGGGATGCTGGAAGGGAGCTTGGTTGGCATAGCAGGCCAACCAGGATCATGGTGTATGGGGTCATTGATCAATTGGTTAAAATCGGGAAGATTGAGACCCGCCATATAAGGGATCAACCATAATGGTTCCCGTTGCGGCCCCACTAGTAGTATTCCCAACATTAGGGTTGGGGCTACCACCAGCACTAGGTCTTGAATCGGACATGGTGAAGGTGACAGGAGGAGAGCCGGGGATAGAACCAGAAAGGGAACCAGATGAACTAGAAGCAGAGTCAAAATGGTGACTCATAGGACGACTAACTCGAACCCTACGTGAAGGAGTAAGTCTTCCTAACAGAAATTGAGGATGAAGGCCAAGAAGTATCCAGGATAAACACCTTGGGGGCGCAATGATGGAAAACAGACACAGATCACAGAAGGAAGAGATACCAACAAGAGGAAATGAGGTGCAGGATCAAATGATTACAATGTTGAAACAAGGGCAGGAAGGTGCAGGATTAATTGATTAAAATGTTAGAGTCTTGTCCTGGCAGTGTAAACCAGGCGCTCTTCACTTAGGGTGTGCGTGTATGTGATAAGTGTGTTAATTTTAATTAAGCCCAGACGCGTGTAGAGAAAAAAGAAAAAAGAAAATGTTTGTATAACTATAAATAAATCTGAATATAACAGTAAAGGAAACTGAACATAACATAAAATAAACAGCTAAAGATGCATCAAATTAAACCCAAGGAAGAGGGCTTCCCAAAAACTAGTATATGGGTGGGAGAAATCTAGTCAAAACACACAAAATGGCCAATGGATCTAAAGTTAGGAGGGACAGGGATCTAAAGGTCATATATTCCAGAAATAGGTGCAGAAAACAACAAAAAACCAGAAGGAAAAATGTTGCAAAAAAGGTTGCGAAAGGCTACAACCTGAAGGGAAACGGAGGGGACCCTAATGGAGGACCGAAAAAAATTGAAAATAGGTGTTTTGGATGGATGAATAACCAATCTGAAAGGGATTTGAAAGTAAAGGTTCAGATCTAAAAACTGGCTGGACAGACTGAAATCTCAGACGACCTACTTCAGCAAAAATCCTCCTAGAAAGGTGGAAGCATACTGAAGCCTTAAGGGGCTTGGTTCCTACTTCGATGAGTAAAACAGAGCAATTACAGGTCAAAGAAGGGTGGAGACAGAGGTCAAACAACCCTAAACTGTAGCCCAGACAAACCCAGAAAAATCAGAGAAAAATTCTCGCAAAAAGTACAAGTCGCGGATTATGACCTGTTTTTAGCAGAGGTCACAGGTTTGAGGCTGTTTTCTGTGCCCTAAAGTTTTAGGTCACAGGTTTTGGCCCAAAAAGTGTGACCTACACTTCCAACACTCTTGGTAGCAGGTTTCAGAAAAAAGTATCGTCTCGGCTGTGGTTGATATCTGTCACCTGTGCAATTGGCCCAGAAACACACAGAAGTTAGAATTTTTACTATTTTAGGGTTTTAAAGGTTAAAAAGAACATCAAGAAAAGAAAAACAAGAAGCTACAAAAAAACCTTAGGGGTTGAAGTAGGTGGTCATGCAGGGATCTAAAAAACGACAGTGGTCGTAATTATCAACCCTTGTGGAGTCGCTAGTTGTTAGTGTGAATTCTAATCGCAAGCGTATGAAAAAAGCTCACTTTAGTTGTGCATAACAAAAAACCCTAACATCAAAGTTGGCTATCAATTTATTTAGATCTGCAATTAGTTGAACAAGACAAATGCTACAGAAATCCAGATCTATTCATTTAAAGATATTAAACAACAAATAAATAAGAGTTGCACCATGTATCCAATGAACAAGACAATAATATTTTTAAACAATTTTTGTATTATGAAACCTGGAAAGGGAACATGGAAAGATGTTACCAATCCTCATCAATGGGATGGGTTCTTGTATGTCCTCAGTGCTTCAGATATAAGATCTCTCTCTCTCTTGATGGTGTAGAAAACCTAGAAACAAATGGAACTCAAGGGGAGTTTACAAGCAAAAATTAGAAAAATATGACAATGATGGAGGATCAAAGTCAGACCAAAATTGTAGATCCATAGTGATCTTTAGGCAACAAAAGGTAGTTAATGAATGGAAAAACCTTTCTATTTATAACAAAATATTGAATTAGTCTAGATATTGATGCATAATTAAAATATTATTAACCAAATCTAGATCCAACTTTTGTGGAATATTTTATTATATTTTTTGGAGGGAAAAAGAGTTTGAATTTGGTCAATCCCTTTATTTGTAAATAATAAATAAATAAATGATTTATTTATTATTTTAAGAATGTAGTTGAGTAATAATTAAATAAATAGTGATTTATTCAATTATTTAGAAATGATTCATGATTAGGCTGACTTCTTAACAAGGAACATATTAAATAATGTTTAAATAATTATCTTGTAGAAGCATACACAGATAAAGAAATGATATTATCACTTTCCTGCTAGTTAAATATGACCATGAAATATTAATTAAACCGTTGTTTAACTACTTACCTTTGAGAAAATAAAAATAAGGATTTATTCAATTATTCCTCATGGGGTTTCCTGTTTAGACCATAAACAACTTAATAACTTAAGGATTACTAAGTTATTTTTCATAGTGAAAGCAATTCTGCTATGGTAGAATTGGTATTACATGGTGTACTTTGGTCCATCTAATAGTAACAGGTTAGATGACCAAAAATTGGTGTAACAGTTTCTTAAGTAGCATTGTAATGTGAAATGTTATTTGTTGTGTTACATTCTTTATCCTATAAAACACATTTATTAAAAACATTTCATATAGTAAAATTACACATAAAAGCTAAATTGAAATTGTAAGTGATAATAATACTGTATTCATTAATAGAAAGAACTTCTCACTTTAATTGATATTTTAGTTAGTCACTGACTTTACTTTTTAAGGTTTCATATTTATTCTATGATTTCAAAATAAGTTCTAATAGTTTGATTTCAAATTAAGTTCTAATATTGCCATCCAAATAAACCAATCAAACTAAGTTCTAATGTTGCCATCCAAATAAACCTAGTTATAATAGTTTGAGAAATTTTAAACATTCAAATTGATGGAATGCGGAACCCCAACCTTCTAAAAGTTTGGGGAAGGGGGCATTTAGTTGTTTCAGTGAAACCACTAACACAAAGGATCTACGGTCCATGTCAAATGCGAGGTACCCATCATTTTCAAAATCACTAAGGGGTCCTGCATAACTATTTTTGGTTTCAGTAAACCACCAAACGGTTTTAACTGACAATCCCATTTACTTACATACATTCAAATTTCAAGTATTATTATTATATACATACTTTTTGTTATAAAGCGGGAACAAAAAAATATGTGTGATGTAAAAGGGAGATTTATACAAATCCTTTACTTGAATTTCAAATGAAAGGTCATAATGGGAGCAGACATTATAGAAGAAATATGGCATCACAAGTGACACTGCACAAGTGAAAAAGGTTATAGTGGTTTTATATGGTAGTTAACGTGATTTTTGACACCAAATATAAGAAAAAAGTTTAGGGGTTAATATTCTTAGGTGGGCTAGTTTTCCATGTTTTTTTCAAAAATATTGCAAAGCATTTTACAATTTGCATATTAAGAACTAGTAAGATTCACTAAGGTTTCTAAACTTTTTAAGACAAACTTCCATCACATTTTGCAAACCATTTTTCCATTTTGTTATATTGATTAGCATTAGCTTTCAACTATTTTGAGTATACATTTTGTTATATTGATTAGCATTAGCTTCCAACTATTCTGAGTATACAATTTGGATTTCTAAATTATAGCAGAAATATCACATGGGTCTATTGGTCCAGAGGTGGGTCTTTCCTTTCCATGTTCGAAAATCAAGATTCGTTACGGGTATAACTGTGCATACAAAGACCAAACTAAATCTTTAAATTTTCCATTTTCTTGGGAATTTACTCCAATTCCATTGGATTCTTTGTTGAATATATCCTCAATAGTTTTGGAATTTGATCGATCATATATTCAAACGATTTTATTTTCAAAATAATAAAAAATAAAACAAAGTGTATCAAGCATAATCTAATAATTTTATTAAAAGGAGCGGGACATGATTTTGTAACAGTGGGATGTGTGTGTTTTGATATTGTAATTCTTATCAAAAGGTATAAATGTCAACATTAGGAAAAAAAGTAGAGGCATATTGGAATTATTCATATTTTGATGAAAACATTTAAAATAAATGGAAAATCTATCATTATACAATGTAGTGAAGTTATATGAACAAGTGTAAATGAGTAAGTTTTTTTCAGCTTATGGTATCCATAAGCCATGATATTAGCACATGGTATTATATCAAAGCAAGTTAAGATTAAGAATATCCATAGTAAATTTAGGGTGTGTCTCCATAGTAAAGAATCATGTCTATGTATTTTTTAAATATATAAATGTTTAATTTATATATTAATCATTTTTATGATCAATAATAATAATAATAATAATAATAAAGTTATAACTTAATTATATTTTTATGATTTATTTCAATTTTAGCAATGTAAGATATATTATAAGTAAGTGTTTTGATGTTTAATTGTAGCCTAAAATAAAAATAAAATTTTAAGATTATAAAAATTAGACAAATTAGAATCTATAGAACAATATGTTCATTAGGAGCTCAATGTGTCACTCAACACAATTGATCATGGGTTAAGTCCAAAACAATGCCATATGAACTATTTTTTTGACCAATGGAGTTGAAAAGGGGTAATCCCCTATTTACTTTTGGCCCTCGATTCTATGTTTTTTCCTTAGAATGTGAGGGTTATCCTTCCACGTGGATCAGTGTCAACTTGGACTCCTTGCCTCTTAGTCACATGACTCGATTAACATATTGATTGTGTCCGTGAAGCTGGATAAAATGTTGTCAGTGGCAGGCTCAGACTCCCTACCTGACCAACGCATCAAACCCCCCCGTAGGCAAATGGCCATCCCATAGTATCGTCTCGCTCTTACGAGGCATGTTGTCGGCTATTGTGCGATTTGTAGGTCATGGCACCCAGCTCAGGTTTATAGGTAACCAAGAGATCTGACTCCTAGGTCACGAAGAAACTCTCACCGCCATCGGTCGAGAAATCAATCACAAGAAACCACCTCGGTGCAGAAGCTGTGTTAACACTCGGGAGCAGTTCTGAAGAGAACATCTACGTATCTAGAATTTGGGGACCATGGATTTTTATGTGGATAAGTGGGAAATAAGCTCAAGAGACGTATGGAGAATTGGTTGTCTTGCGAATAAAATCCCGGAAGAAATCAAAGGGGTATGTCACTAAAAATTCTGAGAGGGAATGTTATGAGATGGGAATTGTAATGAAAGAAAAATATGTTAAGATCCTTGAACGGAGTCTGAATAGGAAGAGATAGATTTGGGAGATTTGAGTAGAGCCACTTTGAGGAATTTTTTAGACTCAATATACCAAGATGATGTAGCTTGTAGAACTCAAAAAGGCCCTTGGAGAAAAAGAAGACTTATTATTATTATATTATATATACAATTGAGTTCTAGTATATATCATATGCATTGTGTTTTTGAACGTGTTCAACTGAAGTGATTTTGGGCATTAAGCCTTATATTTTTATAAAGCTTATTTATATTTAAAGTCTTATTCGTGACGATTATTTAGCCATAATGACAATTTTAGAGATAATAATAATTTTGAAATTCCTTTGGATTTTTTAAACAGGATAAAATTTTAATAAAAGAGAGAAAATTAAAAAATAAAAGTGTGAAGAGTGTCAGTTTTTTATTATGGTTAAATACAAAGTGTGGGGTTGTTGTTTTTTCACAACACATGGTTAACCATAAAAAAAATTATTTGTTTATAATTGTGTCTATTAAATTTGAATATATATAGGTATATTCAACTTAATTATCATAATAAATGAGAGCAGTGATGTTGTAATTTTTATTGATATTAGGATTTTGTTTCATAGACGTAAGTAAATATCTAAGTTTTTAGTAAAAGCTTTTTTTACAATTTGATATTTGGAGTTGTATTAATATATATAATAAATGGGCTTTTAACGAAAGTTAAGATTCTCTATTTGAATGAGGCATTTTTAGCGATGGAATAGTATTTTAGGTAGACTAATAACTAGTGGCTTTGATTTATATCACTTGCAGCTTCTCTTTTTGCTAAACTTTGCTATCATATGCACAATCAATTTTGGCATAGTGAACCATTTTCTTTCAATAATTGCAACATGAATTTCAAGTATTTTTTCTATAGTAATTTTTTATCACTTGTGTTAGGTTCAAACATGTCTAGTGTTGTCCTTTGTAGACAATTCCTAGCTAAATAACTGTGTTAAAGCATTTAAGTAAAGGATATTCTTTAAAGATGGTTGCTTCAATAATATTAAAACATTTGATTTAATGTAAATAAACTCTTCCTTTCTAAAGTACAACCAAAGTGTTGAGATTCAACAATAACAGTATTGAAATATGTTTATAGAAGACTTAAGATAATACTAGACAACACACTTACTCATTCTGAATAATGATGTTATCTAACAAGGACATAAAGTGTGTAGAATATTTTTCAACGGCTCAAACATTAGTACAGGTAGGAATTGTCTAGGAGGAAATAATCTATAAATGTAGAGGAACTAATACAAAAAAACTTTTCATTTAGTTTACTCAGTGTTGAAAATCATTTTTCCATAGGATTTAAGGGTGGCTAATCATTAGCAAAACCTCTCCCAAGTATCCACAAAATCTTAAATGTAGGAATAAAAGACTCAGGTAATAGAAGAAATAACTCATATACAAAACAATATTGTTATAATATGAAACCAATAATCCTTGATTAACCTTTGAAATATTGAGGTATTTTAAAAAGTATCAATGTCTTTGATCCCATAATCAACCCTTATGATATTAAAATTTAAAATATTTATAGATTCTTATAATGCTTGATCTCTACATGATTTAAAGAAATACATTGGTAAAAAATAACAACTCAATATTGCTTGAAATTCTTCAGCATGAAATTCTAGAGCAAATTTGATTTTTGAATTCATCCCAAAAAATTTGGATTTGTCCTGATTTTGTGCCTGAATATAGCATGTTCAACAGGATGTCATTTATGTAGTTGAGATATCTATGGTAGAAACCCCAACAATCTTATCCCAATTTTCTCCAACTGGATAGGTAAAATAAATTAACTTTCTAAATGCTTCATCCAATTTAGTGTACTTTTGAAAATTTGGTTTGAATATGAAAAGATATTTAATTTGATAATATAAAAATAGATCATCAAATAATTTCTCAAGAAGAGTTTGGCCACTTAAAGTTCCTATCAAACCAATCAACTTCGATTTATCATTTACATAGTCATTAAGTAACTTCTTATATAATTTTTTTGAAAGAAGTTTACCCTATGAATTTTTGAATGATCATAATCTTTTATATTGTCGAAGATTGAATTTATTGTTAAATATATCAATTTGATCTTGCATGAATCCACATGCATCTTTCACTTATCTTGAAAAAATTCTTTTAGTTAGAACTCTTTTGGTTTCTATGATTACCTGAGTTCCATCAGAAATAAAAATTTCTTCAAGCTCTGATTTTGTTCTTGTATTCAATAATCTTACAATCTTTCCATCTAGAACTATTTTATTACATAGTTCTCTTTCAATTCCTCCACTACTCTTTTATCAATGTCTAATAAGTCTTCTCACTCAACTATAAATTGAATTGATGGCCAAATTTCAAATATTGAAGACATAATATCCATCCATATTCTAGCCTTAGCTTGAATTAAAATTTGAGTTTTATTAGCTTGATTGTTATGCCATTTAATCTGTTTCTTTAAGGTAGCATTTTATTGGAGTTGAGAAATTAGGAAGTTATCTCTCTTCAAAGCATCTTGTTAATCCTTATTCAACGCTTTCTTTAAGTCATCGATCTCTTGATTTTTTGGAGAAAAAATTGAAAAAACTTGTATTAATTTCTCTGATGAATCTTCCTTTATTTGTACTTGCTTGAGATGATGGAACAATTATATTCTCTTTTTTATTTATTTTTTAATTAATTATTCTACTTGTGATTCAAGTGTGTCCATCAGTTTTTTTTTGCTCAGCCATTACTTAGAGTAGCAACTCCTTCTCCTTTTCTATGTCTTCAATATTTTGTGTTTGCGGATGCTCAGTTACTAGTATTTATAACTTTTTGCGAAGTGTCTGTATATTTGCATTAATGTTTTAAATTTGTTCTTAAACAACATTAGGATCATTGGGATTAGTTTCTAATATGATTAGTATGTCTTCTAAGGATTTTACTATGTTATCCTTGGTGAGAGAAGACATTATTTCCCCCTTCAATACAACAATAATTTTGTTCAATAAACTTTGTAGATTAGAAAGGTTGATGGTTGAACTATTTAAATTATAATATATCATCTCTCATGTATTCCTGTGAAGACATATTTGATCTATAGGATGGATTTGTTTTTCTTTTAATGAAAAAACAAAAGTCTTGTAATCCTCAGCTGATTTTTCACCTTGAGCTTTACCTTCTAAGAATGCTAGCTCGAATTGGCCTTTTTTAATATTAAAAGAAGAGAGAAATATATTCTTTGTGAAATAAATTTGTTTCCAAAATTAACTATAGGTCATAGTTTTCAAATTTTCATTTTTTTTTTTGCTTTCCAAAAAATGTGAAAATATGTTTTTATTATTAGAAGTAGATGAAGAATATTGTTTTGTGATTGTTGATTCTAACTGCTTAAGATTATATACAGTCTCTCTTTACATAAATAATTTTCAAGGTGTATAAGTTTCTGATGACACTATATCTTAAATTGATTCCGCTATTTCTCTCATATTTTGTTTCTTGTAAACTTTGAATCCTTGTCCATCTGAATCTGATACTAATAGTTGAAAATATTCAAGAACTATTTTAATTTCCTTTTTTTTCTATTGGGGTAGATAAAACATTAGGCCCAAGGGTTTTCTATGTTTCTTTCTCCTCTGGTACATATATTAGAGTTCTCTCTTCCCATATTTATCTATTGGAAAATTGTTCAATTCCTAATTTTGATAAATGTCCATAAGGAGAAGAACTTTTTGAAGTCTTAAAGGAGAAATTTTCCTTGTAGGATCATAGTTGAAGATTTGTTCCTTTGTTAGTTACATCTCCTAAAACAATGCTCTTACCTCACTATCAATGTTTCTAGCATTTACAATAAAATGTTTGATTTATGCCTTGAGCTTGAAAAGAGTTGGCTTCTTTCTTGGTAGGAAATGAATCTTATAAAAAATCAAGATTTTCCTTATAAATTCAAGCACAAAAACCATTTTAGGAGGAAATATAGCAATCTATAAGGAGGAATCTTAAACCCATTTAATCTTATCTCTATTGAGTTATGATCTAAAAACCAATGTCCTATTTTTGTCTATTCACTCAATTGCAAGATGTGTTTTACCTCTAGAAAAATTCTTTAGACTTTAGTATTATTCAAAATATTATAGTAAGCTAATAAGAATTAGTTCACAAAGCTTGAAAAAAAGAAACCTTCATAATATTTTTTGACCAATGATGCCCAATAAATTATTGGCCATAAGTTTCCTTCTCAATTATGTTTTTGAAACTATATCTGAAAAAATTTGTTCGGTTGATAAAACATGAATAGATATACTAATAATGATTAATATTTAAATGACATGATGGGTCTGAAATTAATGAACTTCTCATGTATAATATTTGCTATATTTTGGTTGAAATTAAAAAAATAAGTAAAATGTTTTTTTCTTAGAGAAAGGGTAGATAAAAATCCTAATATTACTTCATCAACAGTTTCATCGTTATCATACCCTAACAAAAACAACAAACTACACACACACACACACACACACACATACATGATTGAGGAATTTGGAATTTTTGAAATCTCTCCTATAAGAGTCGACTGGAAAGTGGTTGAACTTTATCAGACATAGAAATTTGCAGAATTTCTAGAATTGTCTCTAGTGTTATATATAATATCAAAGTTTATGTTTTTGATATAATGGCTCTCTTACTTGGAAAATATTGTTGTTAACAACAAACCAAAAATTTAGGGAAATGTAATTTCTGTGGAAAAATAAACTGGGGAAGGAGAGAGAGTCTCAAATTAAAAAACCATCACTTTGATCTTGAAATCTCTGAAAATCCCAAATTTTAATTTCTTACCAATCAAATTTACATTGTGTTTCAATAATTCCAGCATACCCGTGTTAAATAATGGAATTTCATCTATTTTCGCAAAGGTGCCAGAAAAATGGGTTTTGGACTGAGTTATACTCATCTTGTTCTTTCACTAAGTCATCTTTAAATAAGGGAAAAAGATGAAAAATATGGTAAAAATTACCTGGAAATATTGTGTTATTTTATTGGCTCAGTGCTAGCGTTGTATCTTTTGTCTCTCTTGCTTCTCGAACATGGTGAGAAATAATCCTTTAAAACCTATGTTTAAAGTTTGAAATAAAACTTTTGAACTAGTGGAAAATGGACACATGGCGTCATCTTGTTTATGATGAAATAAAACCTGAGAAGAATAACGGGAGGGGGGAGGGGGATGGTTGTATTCGATTTAATGCAAGGGGGACTGCTGTCATCGAGCGTTTCCACATAAACTTTAGTGGTTTATTGAAAACAAAAAATAATGGATCCAGCCACCTCAGCTTCAAGCGTCGAATGAGCAGGCCGACCCGCTTTTGTTTAACAATCGTTGATCCTCGAATGTGCATTCAGGCATGAAAAGAAGCGTGTTCCTTAAACAAAAGTTCTTTATGATATCTATATATATATATTTTATATATAACACTTTATTTATAGGAAATATTTATATAAAAACTTTACAAAGTGCATAAAAAAACACTTTCAAGATTTTTTTTGGAAAATCCTTTAGATAGGGAAATTTTACAACATCTAGCTTACTATTTTTTTGAACCATAAATGTTTTGTCTGTAATCTAGGTGGAGTTATCCTGAATGGAAAAAATTCATAAGCAATATATCAATATATCATAGTAATGATGTTAAGTGTGATTTAATCTCTAAATTAAATGAACAAGCAAAATTGGTAGAATTGTGAACTTAGTGCCTCTAAAAATATATCTTTCTTTTGAAATATGAGTTATCCCAACATAATCATGTACTCACACATTTAACATAGCCTTTTGGTCATAAGTGTATTGTACCCTAAATGTCAACTTCAAATTAATTTTTAGATAATATATATATTTAAAAATCCATATTTCACTTAACAATTTTAATCATTAAAGAGATAAAAAAAAAAGTTAAGCCTTATATAAATTTGTATAGTAATGTGTTACTAGAATTGGTTAAACTAAAAATTATTTTGTATAAAACATTTAAAATTTATAAAAGAAAAATTATAACCTTGTTAAAAAATTCAATGACTGTTGGGAACAATAATCTCATGAAGGCATGCATGAACTTGAAGGTTTCACCAATGGTGCTTCAAGATCACATTGACCATCACTTTATTGGAATCACTTCCATTTGACCTTATTTTTCATATTGTCTATTGCATAAACTTCTTAAGTTCTTAAGATTATGTTTAGTGTGACCTTTTGGAATAATTTTATTTGTCCTTAGTCTTCATTTTGTGTATTGCCTAAATTTTTTTCCATCTCCAAAAGAAGACTCTTTGATTATAGTATAGTCCTACCATTATATCAATGATAAGTAACTCTACTTTAAGAATCATTTCCCTAGAATTGGTTTCCTCTAGTAATAGAGTGGAATCTCTAGGACACTAGACACTTACTTCCGATAATGAATGAATGTTTTGTAAACGACATTTATTTCACATAGTAAGGAAATGAGTTATGAATCATTGATTTGTTGAAACGACATTGCTTTCACATAGTACAATCAAGTTGTTAGTCTAAATTTTTCCTTGTTCCAATGTTTAAAAAAGTATTCAAAATCCATATGAATTTAGGTTGCAATCATTTCAAAAACGTTCATGACGTTATTAAAGAAAATAAATGAATTTATATTTTTCGGTGGTGAGATAGATATGTATTGAAGCAAGTCGTTTATTATCCAAAATAACATGAATGCACCCAACATCTATAATATAGAGAATTTTTAACTTTACAATATGTTTTATGAATTTTATGTGTAGCACACATTTTTTGTATATTTTTTCTTTTCTAAATAAGACTATTATATTATATTGCACATAATATAAATTTCAAAGCTTTCCTCTGGAGTTACTATGCTAGCCAATTCTAGAGGGTGTAGAGTTCAAAAAAACAAAAATATGACCGCCCCAGTTGGGGAAACCGGTCCAAAATTTGCTGCCCTGGGTAGGGAAATTAGAATTTGCAAAAAATATCGAGGAGATTACAGTCCAGTGTTCAAAAAGATTGAAAACCGAAGTGAAACTTAATGAAAGAGAGGTAACCCTCTGATTCTAAGGTCAGAGTGGCATGCTACTTGTCATGAGTCGTAGGTTTCTTCGATGATGAGACATCATTAGGGGAATTTTGAGGTCTAAAATGGGCCCCTTAAGAAAATGCACAACGAAAAATAAATTTATAAGAACCAATAGATCTAAGATGATGATGTCAACCTATGGGGGATGATTTACCATATTTTTAAGTAAAAGGGTAAAAAGATTAAAATAATAAAATAATAGCACATTTTTCGAATTTATCTCCCAAATATTTTACTCAAATTTCGTTTATACTTCGTTTTATTTAAAATTTAATTCCGCATTTAAGGAGTACCCAGACGTACATACTTTCGGGCGGGAGCCTACTACGTGAAATGAGAAATAATATGAAAAAAAACGCACTAACCGATTTTTTTCATGTATTTTCATTTTTTCACAGAGAAAGGGTCCATCAAAAGTATGCAATATGGCAATAATCGAGTGAGGAATTAATTTTTGCATCCATTGAGTAATTTCACTCGAAATATGAGTAAAAAATTAGAGATAACTTGAAAATACGAGTTGAAAAAGTAGTTTTTTCTTTTTCCTCTAAAATTTGATGATGTATCCAATATTATTTTATTATTTCCCCAATTATTTTAAATTTCCTTAGGGAGGCCCATTTTAGACCCGAAATTTCTCTAGTCCTGTAGTCATTCGACGTGTCCTTGGTTTTTCTTCGACTTCTACACCTCGTCTGCCACGTTGCGTAATGCATAGGGGATGCCGTCGGCCCTCTTCTTTGTCATCTCTGTTGAATGCTCTAGACTTCTGCGATCAATGCTTCAACGTCGTAAGAATGTGCTCCTGCTTTTATGGGTAAAGCCTCCAATTTCCAAGATTTATGAGGGGGAGAAGGAGAAATAGTAGATTTCCTGGGATGCTTTCTCGCACCAGAGCCAACAGAGTTGGATGAAGCTTCCTGAAAGCGCATAGTGAGGGTGGCACTGACCAAAGGGAAGTCCAAGGAGAAATCATAATGAAACTGGTGTGAGGCTGAATTATCCTTAGGAGGAGGGGTGTGACTATCATTGTGAATGGAGATGGGAGGGCGAGAGGTCTGACCTCTACCTCGGCCCCGACGACATCTCATCTTGTGCCTCCGTGACATATCTAAGCATGAAGGAGATGGTGCAAGGTAAGAGGAAGAAGGGCGGTAGGAGTCTAGAGGCAGTGAGGCAAGCGAAGAAAGGTTGTAGAGGATATCGATGCTGCAACAGGCAGAAAGGATAGTAAGGCGGAGGCTTCAGGAGGAATGAGCAAGCAAAATGGTGAAGGGTGCCATGAAATAATGTGAGAGATTGCAGATCGAACAATCGTAAATGTTGGAGGAAGAGGCATTAACACTAGCGTGAGGTAGGAAGCTAGAGAATTTAAGAGCGGGCGGACGGAAGCTATGCGTGGCCATGTGGCCAAGTGAGATGCCGCGCTGAGGAGCCACCACGTTCCTGTTCAAACAAAACACCCGCATCTAGGGGTATAGCTTCATTTTTCACTATTTAAGTGCATTCCTGTATGAAATAATTATCATTGATACTGGAGAGGGGACCAGAGAAGAGTGGAAGACCATGTTCAACCCCTTTGTTAGCTAGCAAATCTACTACATTGTTTTCTGAGCATCTAACATGCTTGAAGGAGATTGCCCGCTGAGTCTGCAACCATTGCTCAATTTGATCAAACCTTGCTGTAAGACACCAACTCTTGGAAAGTTTGGAAGTAGAGGCACCTGAGAGGAGGTGAATGGAAAAATTAATGATAATTTGAGAGTCTCCTTCCACTTCAATGGGGAAGAAATTATGCTCCTGAGTGAAGAAAAGCCCCTGCAAAAGGCCTTCCAGTTCTGTTGAGATGTTGGAGTCCCACCCTATAGAACCAAAGAAGATGACTAAGGGGATCCCTGCTGAATTTCTAAAGATTCCACCAAAACCAGCTACCCCAGGATTGCTCTTAGAGGCCCCATTAAAATTTAGCTTGATCAGACCACAAGGAGGAGGATTCCAGGAGTTGGGCGAATCTGGTTGACTTGAAGGAGTACACGTATCCTTATGGTGGCTAGGGATTGAAAGATTCCAATTCACCCAGATAATACTCTCTGGTGGCTGATTAGGTATGTCTGAGTCTTGCCAATGGTGTAGAGCTAGAGTCATTGAGGTTGTTGCAGATATTAGTCCAAATAATATCCGGAGGAGTGATTTGATCTTTGAAGTTGCACCTGTTTCTTTCCTTCCAGACTGACCAAAGAAGGAATCTAGGAAGGAGGTTCCAGAGAGTGTTGAGCAGCTTGCTGTTGAAGGGATAAATTTTCCATTGTTTGATTTTATTAGAGATGTATCCTTTGATTCTGATAGTTCTTCTAAATTGAATGGCTATGTTGTCCCACATAGTGTTAGCCAAAGTGCAGGTGTCCAAAAGATGTGAAATGGTTTCAGCATGCTGCAGACAATTATGACATATGGATGGGCCTATGAAGCCCCTCTTGAGAAGGTTGTACCATGTTAGGATCCTTCTCTTGCTGAGCAGCCAGAGAAAGGTAGAGATTTTAGGCCAGATGCCTGGTCTCCAGAGTTGGGTCCATATCACATCTCGAGGTCTTGTGTTTCAAAAAAAAGGCAGATGGTAAGCTTCCCGAGTGGAAAAGGTTCCTTGAGTGGTGTGACCCCAACTAAGAATGTTTGGATATTTTGTGCATCGGATTTTCCTTTTTCTTAGTTCAGTGTCAATCTCTTCAAATTTTTCCTCATGCCAGTCCTCCTGCCATTAGGAATTTGGAAGCCATTAACGATATCCAGAAATAGGAGGAGGTTCCCAAAAAAAATTATCTTATTGTTCACTTGAGCATGTAGAATAACTTGCCATCTGGGTTTGTGGAAGAGGTCGACCAATTTGGGCATCTGCTGCCACGATTCCTCCCATAAGTGAGTAGAGGCTCCTGAATGTATTTCCCAGAAACTATGATCTTGGATTATGGCTCTATGTTGCTTGGTCATATTCCAAATGAGGGAACCAGAATCCTTAGGAACAAGACGAATGGTATCTTCTGGTAGCAACATATTTGGATGTCCATAGACGTGCCCAGGGAGTGTAAGGTTTGGACAACTAATTCCACCAAATTCGGCCTCCCATTACCACATTTTTGTGGTTAGGATCCCTTAGTCCCAAACCCCCATCAATTTTGGAGTGGACACATTAGCCCATTTTACTAGAGCCCATTTTCAGTTTAATCCAGAACTTTCCCAAAGGAAAGTTCATTGCATATTTATGATACTTTTTAGTACCCATTTAGGAGTTTCCATCACTGAGAAGAGATAAAGGGGCATGGATTGGAGGACCGATTTTATCAAGACAAGGAGACTTGCCATATTGAGGGTTCTGTGAGTCCAGGATGATAAGTGGGCATCCAATTTGTCCAAGAGATATTTCCAAGAGGAGTGCTTGATAGAAGAATCAATGAGAGGAGAGGAGCGCCAATATTTAGAAGGAAGAGTGGAAATGGAGAAGCCTAAGATTATGGCAATGTTGTGCTGAGATATGGCAGGGGTGTTAAAGAAGAAGATTTGGGACTTGGCATCATTGATGGTGGTTCCCAAGGCTTCATATAAGGTATCAAGAAGTGACTTCAAGGTGCTGGCTTCTAGGACTGAGGGGTGGCCGAAAAACATATTATAATTGACAAATTGTTGACGAGTAATGGGATGATTGTCATGAATAGAGAGACCTCAAAGAGAGGGAAGAGGTGGCATGCTGAATGAGGTGACCCAGATCTTCAACCATGAGGACGAAAGAGGATCCCCCTGTTGAATACCTCGAGAGGGAGTGAAGGGGCTCTGTTTACAAGAATGGAATAAAAAGGGGAAAAGATGAGGCTCATAATCCAACGAGTCCAGGTGGGACTGAAGCCAAAATCCAAGAGCATCTGATTGATGTATTCCCAGCTTAATTTGTCGAAAGCTTTAGAGAGGTCAATTTTTAGGAGCATACCTCCTTTCTTTAGATGCTTCAGAGAATGGGTGACTTCATGAGTGAGAATGATTCCATCCAGGATTTGATGACCTTCCACATATCCAGTCTGCTCTGGAGAGACGAGAAGCGAGAGGAGGGGTTTAAGCCTGTTGGATATTACCTTCGAAATAAGCTTGTAGATGACATTACACAAGGTGATCGGTTTGTACTTGTCTGGAGTGACAGAGTGTTCTTCTTTGGGAACAAGGGCTAGCAAGGTTGCATTGAGTGAAAAAAGGATCCAATGCATAATTCTAGATTATTTCACCAAAACCGAGACTTCCAGCTTGATGCTTTCCCAGAAGAAGTGGAAAAATTTGGAAGTGAAACCGTCAGGACCAGGAGCCTTGCCGTCTTTGACACTAGTACATATGGTCAAAATTTTGACACTTTAGTTCCGACACTTTTGACGTATTGTTGGAATTTTCCCCAAATTTTCTCATTTTTTTAATCCCGCCAACAAGCATCGCTCTAGCGAAGTTTTTGGAGTATCTTCGTAACAACAACATTTAGGAGAATCATTGGAATACCTATGTTTCAAGACAAACCATTGGAATACCGACGTTTAGGAGACATACGTCGGTCTTGCGATATTTAGCAGACATACGTTGGTCTTGTGACGTTTAGGGATACTGTCGGTCTTGTGACATTAAGGGCGAAACCATCGGAATACCAATGTTTAGGAGACATACGTCAGCCTTGAAACGTTTAGGGATATCATCGGTCTTGCATCATTTAGGGCCAAGTGTCAATCTTGCGACCTTTAGGAGCCAAAACGCCGGTCTTATGACGTTAAGGGAAAACACATGGAAATTTAATTTGGTGGGCTATTCAAATTTATTTTCCCGCTTCACTTGTTTGGTGCTAATTCTACTTGTTTGTTTTCTTAACAGAGAATGGGTTTTCGAGTATTTTTTGTTTCAAGGGTTTCTTGACGGAGAAAATCGAAATACAGGGTTTAGGTCGCGTTATTGTGATAAGACAAATTTTGGAATTTGAAGCTTGAATAGACCCGAAATCCTTCATTTCCTTTTTGGTTGAAATTTTATAGTTGAGACACGAATTTTTATGAAGAGGGAGGTTGAATCCCCTCTCATTTTCTGCTAGACACAAGTTCTCTTACTGTAGGGAAAATTTCGCTGCCATTTTATGGGTTGTTCTGCTGTCTACATGAGCAAGTCTAGCCACTATTTGGGTGTCGCAAAGCTGCTGTGTGTTGGGGCTGCATATTGTCTTTAGAGGTGTTCGATTTTGTGTCTATTTGGAGCTGCATTGGGATGAGAGCTTCTTCTGGAAATTTGGACAAACTATAGACTCTTTATGGTGACCAATTCTGCTATTTATACCCATCTATCAGCTGCCGATTAAGTGTGTCTCTATACTTGGGAGTTCTAGTTCGATTTCCTGTACCTGGGCATTATCTTGGTATTCTAATAAAGCTAGTCTATTATTCAAAGAGGGCTGATATCTATATATGTGCTGCCTACTATTTTCTGCCACTACTTATTAGGTTCTTACTTCTGTCTAATTCACTATATACTCAGATCATGAATGTGAGAAGGTTGTTTGTGGATTATATTATTATTGTATCATCTGTGTAATTATTTCTGAGTTTCTATAAGGAGTGTATTTGTGATTTGAGAAGTTTGTTGGTTCATGTTAGTCATTGGATTAAATGCCCAGAAGTTAAAAAATTTACAGTGAATGCCTACAACAGAGTGTAGACAACATGTTTGAATAAATTCATCACTGAAAACTAAAATGAAAACTCAGAAAATTTTAAGAAAGTTATAGTTTGGTATATTACATTTATGTAAAGGAGTTATAAAATTCAAATTGGCCCTACTTTATGCTGGGTCCAAGCAGACCTTCAACCAATTCCAAGGCCAGGTACGAGTCTTAAAACATTTTTATTTAAGTATCATAAAATCTGATGCGCTTTACTATGGGCACCGACAGAGCAAGCATAAATATCATTAGGCAGCCCAAACTCAATCAGTCAACAGTAGAGACAAAATTTCTGTGTAAGCACTTAAATATGTAATATTTTATATATAGTAAATCAATTGATGTTATACATGACAAAAGACATGAAAAATTTGCTATGTGGGTTATGTAGTTTGACCATGAACGCATATTAATGTATCTACCTATATGAAGAGGCACTAATTTAATGATTTTAAGTAGAGATGTCAAGGAGGTTTTTTAAATGGCCATCAACAATGTATCATGGCGAGGCTTCTGCAACAGTAGGGCTGCTAAGTAGTGAACCCCCTGAGATTGAGCTTTCTGATTATCAAATATTTCCAAGTGGTGACATTGAAAATACTTCGGACCTTCTTAAGGGTGAAAGAGTAAAAGTGGGGCCAATTTTAGATCTATATCGCTTTTTTAAACGTTTATACAATTACTATTGTGAAAAGGGGCTTTGGTGTATTATGAATCAGTGGATAGTTTAGATTTCATGTTTGGGATTCACCATTGGTGTCTCAGGTTTGATCTTATTATTTTTGGATTGGCACGGTCTCAGAAAATGTGGACTTGCAGTTGGATCAGGCAGTAAGCCTTGTGATCTTGCTAAGGAGGCATTCCATAAGAATCCTTTTAGGCCATTTACTGTTTTCACTGGGGTGGTGGTTGTATATTTAGGGATATTTTCATTATACTGGATATTCTATTTTCTGAGATTTTTCGCCCAGCTGAAAGACACACTTGAGATCCACGATTTTTATAAGAACAGGTCCTCTCTCTCTCTCTCTTTGATAAATGGATTGTAGATTAGAATTTAAGTTTATGATCTACAAAAGCAGAGTAATATGCATTCAAAATAATAGAGACATTGTTGTGTGTGCCTCTTTTGCAGCCTCAAAATTACAGATCGGGAAATACAAACAATCTCCTGGTCATCTGTGTTGGAAAATACCATTCAATTTCAAAGCATTCATCGATTCTGTGTTGTCAAAGATATTTTATCTCATGATGTTGTAATGCGTATCATGCGAAAAGACAATTTCTTAATCAGGATGTTGAACAAGGGTGTGCTCGCCATGCCTATTCCTCAGTGGGTTCCTGGTGCAAGTCCTGTGGTTCATAAAGCTAATGGCACTAAGAATCGCCTGATGTTGACAAAGACTCTCGAATGGACCCTAAACTGGTGTATATTGCAAAACATGTTTGACAAGTTTGAACCATATCACTTTGACTCAAGATGTCTTTTGCAGCATAAATACTCATATGCAAGTAACAAATTGTGATATGATTCATTTATGAATTAATGTATGCTCTGGAAGGATGCACAAGCCTCATGATTGATTTTAAAGTTAATTTTCCCCTCATTGCAAATACATTGATTGCATTTTAAATTATTTCATATGCATGTCTATTCATTTAAGAATGCAAAGGGAAATTTTAAAAAGCTCCTAATAAATTCCAATTCTTTTACGCCGTTTCATTGCCATCTTGAAACACATCCATATGTACATATACAATGTGTGTGTGTGTTTAAAGAGAAGAGAGAGAGATTTATATTTAATTTTTAGTTTTTTTATTTTCCATGAAATATATATCGGGTACTACCCCTTCTTCTGAGGATGGTACCCAAGGTAAAGTACATTCCCCAGAAGCTCATGGCATTTTGAACAAAGGGCTTAATGCCATCAAAACATATGCTCATTAAGAGCCCAACGTTGAACTTGCAAGAAATGAAGTTGGGTGGGGAGGATAACGATCATTCCTCCCAACCACTCGACCTAGACACAATGGACCATCTTGGAATATGTCATAAATCATTCAACATTAAAGACATAACTAATAGCACTTACATCTTGCATGTATTTGTAAGGTATATGTTGATTAAGAGAGCAAATGATATGCTATCTAGATCCACTCAATCTCCTCTTGGCTAGGGTTTCTAGCTGTTGCTTTTGCATTTGATTTGGAACCTTTGTTGCCTCCCTGGGGCTAGGAAACCCCTCCTTGGTATTGCTCGAGCTGGATGATTCTTCTCATGTCAAAAGTCTCTACTAATTTGTCCAACCTTGCTTTTGATCATCCAAATACATTTCTTGAAAATTTGTTAGCTGCCTTATTGATGCCTGTGAATCTGCCCCTAACAAGCCAATTTATGAAGAAGGCAATGATCCCATCTCTATTGATCTATACCTCAGAAACTTGATGGAAAGTGTCCATCCTCACAAGATGAGAATTGATATGTAAATTCACTAGGTTGCATCATAGTCCGATTGTAGTAGATATATGGATCTTAGATTGTTGGTCTCCAAATATGTAGGGACAACTCTCTGTTTTTGCACTTTGAAGAGGTGTTTAAATGCCACATGGAAATTTCTTTGTTCAAATTCCATGTGTAGGGACAACTCTCTTTGTCTAAATGCCTCTAACAAGATTTCTTTGTTTTATGCTACAACCTTACTTAAGTTGAATGTTGTTGACTTGTATTCACATTGGCAAGTAGGGTATGCTTTTAAATAATGATTTTTTGGTATATAAATACATTTTTTATGGGTTGATGTATAATTCCTTCATTTGCTACTATCGTTTATTTGATATAGTTTTGTTGCATGCAAAATGTTTGAAGAAACTCTTGACTTAATTGCTACACATGTAGTAGTGTTCACTTCTTGTCATAGCATGTTAGTTACAAGCTCATATACGAAGACTAAAGCTATTATTTGTGACCTAAAAAAGCAAGGAAAACAAGATACATGCATCTACTTCAGATATGCCTTATAACTCTGAATTTGAGTTTTGTTTGAGTCTGTCACCAAAGTGTTTGACAAAATATTTGAGTGAACTCTGTCACATGGATGTTAGGCTTGATGGTATTTCTTATCACAAGGATTCTATGTATTTCCATATGGTTAATTTCACAGAACTTTGCTCCAATATTATTATCATAGAGATGTTCTATTTTATGTATCAAAACTCGAATATGCTTCTAAATGACCTTGAAAGAGGGTTAGCAGCAATGGAAAGAGGGTCAGTGACATGGGCAATGGAGACAAGTTGGTTGAGTGAAGAGTGAAAAAAAAAAATTGCAAAAAGGATTCTAATTCAAGGGATCTAGGGTTAGAAAAAACTTTACTTTATTATTTATAAAAAATGAGAAAACCGATAAAAAAATCCAATTGAAACAACAAACAGTTCATTCGCAAATTTTAATAGGGTCAACCTTCACATACAAAAATGCATTCTGAATCAGATTGGTTATATGATTGACCTGGAGAGTAAGATACCTTTATGATTATACGTAACACAATTGAAACAAAAGGTGCAACATAGGTATCCACTTACTCAAAAACCATTTGGAGAGATAAATATTTCAAAGGAATCCTCTTCAAAGATTCTTGAATTCTTACAACTTTCTCCTCAAAATGTGTTTCATTAGCACAAAAAATTCTCACGTGAAGAATTACTTGTCAATAATTTGGTTGTAAGGTAGAATTATATCTACTCATTAGCATTTGTTGTCGTCATTGGCTTCAAATTCATCCCTCCCACCTTACAACATGAAATCATATTGAAATAAAACCTTTATGACAAGAAAGTAAGATGATCTCAACTACCTTAAGGATGTCGCAAGGGGAATTTTTTTTTTTGAAAGGAATAAAAAAATGCTTTGTAAGTTAAGTTTACAATTGATGTAGAAGCTTGAGTCCCTACGCATTCTCTTGGAGATTAATGACCCAAGCTACTCCTAGACTCCCTCTTGTTTGAGGAATTACATGCTACTAAATACTTTCTTTTCCCATATTCAAAATGAATGATAAATTTTCCACGAACTTCTCTCACCATCCTATCATAATAGATCGTTAGATCAAGTAGAAAGGCCATTATATTCTTAAAATGTGTTCTTGGTTCTTTCATTCTCATCTTCTGACATAAAAGAACTTCTCTAGAAGAGATATAATGAATAAATGCCTCGCATGGATTTAATCCAAAAACATAGGATGATTTAACGATTCCACAAACTTTAGTCAAATCATCTTTCTTGTGTAGATCCAAAGGATGAGAACCATTGAATGAAATATGTGAAGAAATATTTTTACGAAAATATTTAGGAAAAAATTTCCTCCCTTGAAATATTTGAAGCCTTAAGAAGGCACACCGTTGAATCACTTTCTTAGCAGATCTTGCATTTCTACCGTCAACCATTAGAAAAAAGGAACTTGAATAAGAAATAGCCTTGGTAAAATTTTCCTACACTCGAAGTATATGCTTCTCCACTTGGGAAATGAAGCCATTATCATATCTTCCTCCCCTCGCATGCTTCATAAGCCTATAAATTTCACTAAGTTCATTTCCTAATTCTTACATAAATATCTTTGTCTGAGAAACACAGTGAGAAAGAACCAAATAATCAAAACTTGAAATAAAACCATATAAGAATAACAATTCAATCAAAAAATGTTCAACTGAATTCAAGCACTTCATTGCTACTCCTGGACCTTTTCACTTAACAATTGCATTAAATATTTGAGTAAAAAAACTCAAAAATTATGTTTTATCACCATTGAATAATAATATTTCACTATTGCTTATAAGAAGCCCATTCTCCTCACAATTAAATTCCACAAGTAAATCCATCTGAAGAAGTTGGCTAGATGTCCAAAATGGCCCTCCATCATGCACTTTAGTGACTACTGGTTCAGGCAAGGTTCGATAAGTCCACATTGATATTTGATTCGCTCTGGTTTTATCCAACATAGATTTCATGGATAAAATATTGGCATAAAAAAATGTATCAAGTATCAACACTTAGTGCTATTCTTGCCTCTCCAAAATGGGAACTAGAAATTTGTTGATCCACACTTTGAAGCTGAGAAAGCTCAGCTTGAGATCCTAAATATTGGGGGTAAAAAACATGGATGGAATCCCTATCAAAATCTGCACCAAGTGGCCACCATATTAGAGAGTTAAAAATCATTGTAGAGCCTAGATGTATGTATGATTATAATCCATGTAATGAATGTTTGTGGACACTTGGAGAGTGAAGAGTGAGTTTTCCTATTATAAATGCCAAAAATGTTTCTGTTTCTACATATTCAGATTATTGCAGCTTTAGCTGCAATGTAATTGTTTATTATTTGCTACTCTTGTGCATATTACTGTGTGTGTAATATAGACATAATTTTCTTAAAAATAAATGTGACATAAATTTGTCTTGACCTTGGAATGTAGGAACATCAAGATGTAGGGAATCCATTCCTAGAAGTTGAATGCAATTGTGTGACCTTCAAAATACCCAAGGATAGTAGAGTCTAAAAAAATTTGAAAGCTATTGAGGTGTGATATTTTCCATTATTGCAGTTAGTATGAGGTCTGAAAATTCACTGAATTTGTAGATAAGTGAATGTCGCATTGTTCTCAATTTTGGACCTTGAAAGCTGTAGGAATCTTGCAATTTTGTGAGTCCAGAGTTCTCTTTTGGTGGTAATAACAAATATTTTCAGAAACAGAAGTAGATTAAAGTTACAAATAATCCAAAGATGAAGGTCAGTTATATTCTCCAGTGATGGAGACATCGTTTTTTTATCTTTTTTTGTTGAGCAAGTATTGAAGCATATATTAACACGTAAGTACGATGGACAAATTTGATCGAATCCTTCTCAACAATGGTAGGGACCTTCACATGCAGCTAGTCCCTTCCCATCATTAGCAGATAAGTATGAGACTTTTGGCAAAAAAATCAAGGGTGAAACTTCAAAATTATCGAAGACTACCAAGGTAACATACACTTCCGAGTAAATATGTTCAAAAATGAATATGCATACAAATATTTCAGTTGTAATACTCAATTATCTGTTATGTTGTGGATTCATTTGGAGAATATATTGATCAGCTAATTAGAAACAAGTATTCATGTGATATCGTCCCAAACTACAGATCGTTGTATGTTTTTTTTATCGATGTTTATTTTTTGATTGATTGATAGTTGAATCTGTACTGGGAGATATTTTTGAAGTAGCTGAATTAACATTCATTACAAACCTACCATTTTTCTTTAGACATGACTTCTTTAAGGCTATTAAAACTAGGTTCTTTGAATGATCTATGATGCTTGCATATGATTCCTGTAGTTTGTTCAGGCTACCCATTAATTAGCCACATGGTCACCTTAGAGGAAGCCAAGCTGGGCCATATGAGTTGTCCCTAAATCTGACAGTCAGCTAAGTGTCTTGTTTGTTAGAAGAATTCAGTTAGTTGTCTTGTTTATTAGAAGAATTCAGTTAGTTAACTGTGTTTCCAAGGTGACACTTGTTTAGATTATGTAGAAGTCTAACATGAACAATATCCTTGGTTGTCTTGTTTATTAGAAGAATTTAGTGATATTTATTAGTAGGATGCATTTAACAGCAGTCTTCTCATTGTGTCTTTGATTATTGAGTAAATGTTGAAGCATATATTGAAAGACAGAAGTATGATGGGAAAATTTGACTTAATTGTTCTAAACAATAGCATGAGTCTGCAGGTTTTCTTAGTTCCATTCCATCAATGGCTAGTTATGTGGCTTTTGAAAAAGAAAGCAGGGGTGAAACATCAAGGAAAACAAATATTGGCAAGGTGATTACAGTTAAATTAATTCAATTGTATGCTATGGCATCGATTCATTTGGAAAAGATATTAGTTAGCTAATTAAAAACTCCAAATAGTTATACAGTCATCACAAAGTACATATTGCCGTCTGATTTTTTATTAATTCATAGTTGAATTGGTAGTGTGCTTTAATAGAGGATGTTTTCAAATTTACCTGAACCAACATTGAGTGCAAAATTGCCATTTTTTATTTGGACATCACTTCTATAATGCTTGTTAAAATCACACAGTGATAAGTGGTTTTTGCATGCAATGTCTATTGTTTTCTTGGGTTACCTATGAATTATTTTATAGCCCTCGCTACCCTAGTGGAAGCCAAGATGAGCCTTCTGAGTATGTCTTTAAATGGTTCTTTGATCTATCTAAGTTTTATCTACACCCAGTCAAAGGTGTCTCCAACATGACTCTTGTTTGGCTTATGTAGATTTCTTACATGAACAGTCATTAACTTTCTCATTAGAAGTGTACAGAGATACTTAGCAATAGATATATTTAAGAGTGTTCTTCTGAGCGTCTCATTGTTTTTTCATTAAATATTGAAGCATATAATGTCTATAGAACTATGATTGGAAAATTTGACTTAATTTTTCTCAACAATAGCAAGAACCCGTAGCTTTTGAAAAACAAAGCAGGGGTGAAAATTCAGTGAATACCAAGGCTTCCAAGGTGACAATGACTACAAAGAAGGCCAAGGTGATTTTCATTTCCAAGTAAATCCAGTCAACATTGGGTTGGATATACATTACATTCAAATTCCTTCAATTGTATTTGGGGATTCATATGGAGATGATATGGGTAAGCTAATTACAAACTATATATTCATCCCAAAGTACACACCATTTTCTATGTTTTGATTCATTAGTAGTTGAATTAGTACTAGGATTTAATAGAAGACATTATGAGATTTACCTGAAGTAACCTTCAGTGCAAATCTGTCAAATTTTTCTGGATATCACTTCTTTTAGGCTATTAAAAATTTAAACTAAGGGTAATCCAGTGAGATGTGAGAAATAAAAACATGGATTATGATACCTATGGTTTCCCTAAGCTACCCATTAATTGCTATATATGCATGTATTTCATAGAGGAAGTGAAGCCGGGCATTCTGAGTATGAATTAAAAATTTAAATGAACTTACAAATCTCCAAGCATTCTTCTAAGCTATCACAAAAAGGTAGTGTGGGATCATCCTAATCTATCACAAAAAGGTAGTATTGGATAATTCTGATGAAATTGAAAATTTGCAAGCATTCTTCTATGCTAATCTACTTCACATGTCCCTTTGACTATTATTTTGTATTTTTATTCTATAGAGAAAGGTGAAATGAAATGTTGTTTTTGTTGGTCCTAAAAACTGCCCCTATGCTAAGACTGAAGACTGGCTTGCTGTAGACTTCCTGTCATCCATGGATCCTGCTCAATCTAAGTTTGAATGGCCACACAAATGAGTTTCTTTACTTTTCCCAAATAGAAGGCCAAAATCCAATGTTCCCTTTACATGTTGGAACACCCTGTTTGCGGCTATTCAGTGTTATGTTTTTTAGTTTGCAGGAATATATAGCTCGACTGTTTAGTGTTATGTTTTTTAGTCTGTAGGGATATACAACTAATTGCATAGTTTTGTGGAAGTAAGATAGAGAAAGTTCCCACTAGTTGCTTGTAGCCTAACTCATTAACTTCCTTTAAATCAATCTTGGTTGAAAGTTTTCATGTGTTAGACTTACATGTAGATGGAATTTTACAATCTTCCATCATGAAGATGCCTGAAAAACCTTGGGCATGTTTTGTTTGTAAAAAAAAGATATGGTTGTTTGTCAAATTCTACACCTAAGCAACAATGTAGGATACTTAAATTTGTCATTTTTAAAGCTATACATAACTTGAATTTAACAAGTGGAATACCAAATTGGTCTGCGACTTTTTTTTACATGTATGTCCATTGCCATCGGTATTCCGAAATTTCATTACCGTTGGTCTTCTAATGTTTCATCACCGTCGGTCTTCCGAAATTTCACTAAATTTCACCCCGTCGGTATTCCAATGTTTCACTACGCTTCACTACCATCGGTATTCTGACGTTTTAGTACCATCGGTCTTGCGACAGATTTTTCACATTTTATAATGTCGGAAGAGAGATGCTTTGGTTCGTCGGAAGAGAGACACACGCTTGGTAATGTCGGAATAGCAACGTATATTTGGTAACGTCAAATGAGCTACGACCATTTGGAAATGTCGAAAAAAGTTTTGCTCTTCCGATAGTTAACTCAAGTGTCGGAATTGCGATGTTAGGAGAAACCACATTTTCCCCCCCCTGAAAGTGTCGCTCTGGGGATGCCTATGTGTCACAAGAGTGAAATTTTGGCCGTCAGAAACTAGGCCAAATGTGCTAGTGTGAGCTGAGCCATGGCATGTTCAACTTCTTGTAGGGAAACCAGTTTGATTAGCATTTGATTGTGCTCCTCAGTGACAAGCTTGGGGATGCGCTGTGTGATCTTGCCGATTACTGGTAGTCTATCGCCTGGAGGTTCTTGGAGGATGTTCTTGAAGTGGCTGAGTAGTTCTTTTTCTATGTCCTCATGGTCTTCTAGATGATCCCCTTGACTATTGTTAAGGATGGTGATACGGTTATGCATACGCCTCTGATTAGTGGATCGATGAAAGAATTTGATATTATTCTCCACTTCTTTGAGCCATCGTGTTCTTGAATTTTGCTTCCATAGTATTTCCTCTTGCAGTCTTTGCTCATCCAATTTGGTAATGAGGTTCTTTTCTCAGAGAGCCAATGTTTTTGATCTTCCCTCTTGAATGATATGCAGCTATAGATCGAACATTTTCTGCTCCAGATCCTTTTGATGTTAAAAGATGTTTCCAAAGGTGGAATGGTTCCATTTCTTGAGAGAGTATTTGAGATTCTTTAGTTTTTGTTGGAATTGATACATTTTGGAACTGGTAAGGGGACTGAAGCCATTCCACCAAGTGGTAACCAAGTCTATGAAATCTGAATGAGATAGCTGGAATTGATGAAAATAGAATGGCCGAGTGTTTGGGACTCCAGGACACGACCACTGCAAAAGGATTGGCCAATGATTAAAACCGGTAGAAGGAAGAATGGAGGAGTATATGTCGCCTCCCAGATGGATCACATTGTTTGATATGAGGAAATGGTCCAATCTCAAGGTTATTTGCTGAGAGCCAGTTCTTCTATTGTTCCATGTATGCATACCATCAGAGAAGAGAAGATCAATCAACTAGTTTCTTTGAATAAAATCTTTGAAACTAAGGCTATCAATATCTAGTCTGGGTCGACCTCCTTTTTTTTCCTCGAGCTTAGTGATCATATTGAAATCACCTCAAATGATCTAGAAAGGATGGTGCCTGGTGGATTTTAGGATTTCAATGGAATTAAGAATAGCTATTTTCTATTGAGAGGCTTGGGGGAAGTAGACATTGGTTAGGTGACCATGGATGTTGGTGCCAATCAAGTGAAAAGAAGCCTGAATGAAATTGTGAGTTGCGTGAATGTCAGAAAGGGAGATGAGAAGGGAATCCCAGGAAATGGACAAACCACTCGAGGAGCCCAAAGCATCAACCGCCATGGTATTGCAGCCATGCCATAACTTGGTGATGATAGTATCTAGGGTAGTACTGGTACATTTGGCTTCTTGCATGAAGAAAACAATTGGTATATCTTGCTTAATTATTTTCTTGACCAGTTGGTGCTTGGCGGGGCTATTGAGCCCTCGAATATTCCATGATGTGAGCTTCATTGAGAACTATGGGAGACCAGCTAGAAGAACTTGGTCAGCTTGGGGTATCGCCCTGATTCAACTAATAATTCTCCCACAATGATGGTTCTTTGTAGATCTGTTCATCGTCCTCTTTTCTTTGACTCCTTTATGAGCTTTTTTCCATCCCAAGGGCTTCCAACTTGAATGCCCAGTGAGTTGCACTGCTGAGCCTGAAAGAGAACGAATTCTAGGATTTCGATCTGCCTAGGGGGTATCTTATCATATTATTTGTTTTTACAAGCCATCTCCATTGCTAAAATGTTCAAATCGCCTAGGTCGATACTTTTCGATTCTTCTTCCATGTGGGTGGGTTGATTCATTTCTGCCTTAGCCCCTTCCTCCTGTGTTGCTTGTGGTATCTTGCCGTCGATTTTAATTAGGGTGGAGTTCCAAATGATGATGGTTTTGTCTTTGCTTGGCTGGCTTGACTAAGGGGTTTGCTTCTGATTAGCAGAATGAGGGAGAGGGGGGATGGGGATAAGTGAAGGAATCATAGAGGGATCAGGAGAGGAAACTTTGGAGGTTTCAGAGGTGTGACGAGAGGATTGCCCTTCCAGGATAGGATGATTTGCAAGAATGTCGAATCTGTTGCTAGTAAGGGGGGGGGGGGAGACTTTGGGGGTGACATTGGGTTTCTTAGTGTGCTTTTTGCAGTTGGGAACTTTGGTGAAGCCATCAGTATCAATATTTTCTGAGCTAGGGGGAGGTTTGGGAGGTTGATTTAAAAGACAATCTCTGAAGAGATGGCCATGCTCATGGAATTTTCGACATCGAAAAGGAACATGTTCATAATCTACGGTTTGAACCCATTCAAAATCATCATGAAAGAGACTTGCCGAATCTGTTAGGGCTTTAGCCAGGTGCATGTAGACACAGATCCTAGCATAGGCTATATAGCGTTTGAGTTTGGTTTCTTTGACAATCTTGATGAAATATCCCAATATGTTTCCAATATCTTTTAATGATTCTTCATCCCAATATTCCAGTGGCAATGAATACATCTGGATCCAGACTGGTGCCCAGTTAAAATCCTCCTTGTTTGGGTTGAACCTTTCAACCCAGTCTCTCAGATATAGGCCTGCAAAGTTGAAGAAATATGGACCACCGTCCATGATGCGGTTTCTATCCTCGATGCAGTTGAAGATGGCATTGAAGAAGCCCTTTGGTCTAAGCTACATGGTAACATGCCCCTTTGGTTTTCATTTGGAGGCTATCCAGCCTTGGAGAGCTTTCTTAGTAGGCAAGAAGCCTATGAATTTACCAATGAGTGCATGGTCCTTCATATACTGAATTTTTGCATTGATGCGGGGACAGGTAGGTCGATTTTTGGACGATTGGCCGCGATCAGTATGCACGTGGAGGAGGAGGATTTATTTAGCTCCGTATTGACATTCTGGGCCTCTTGTTTGTCGTTTTGTTCTGCGTTAAGATCTTCTTGCGGGCTTGCAGGGTCATAGGGCATGATATGATCATTTAGAGTCATATTTTCTGTGTCAGTTGGAGATTTTTCGGGAGGGGGGGAGCGCCTTCACCCCAGCTGGGGATGCCATTAGCAAGTTGCAGTATCAGGCAGAGTCGAGGAGCCAAGAGAGACAATTAGTGATGCCGTGAGGGAGGGGAAGAGCCTTGACGACTCCGTTGCAGGGTTACAAAATCCCTAGGAGTCCATGGGGGAGGTGTCGGCTCTAGGGAAATGATCCCGTAGTTCATACACCCCACAAGAAGGAATCCTATTTTCTAAAATCACCATTTTTGTATATTATTTGCACTGCAATTTTTCATTAAATGTATTTATAACTTAAAATTTTAATATGAAAGCATTTGGATTTTTGAAGTGTTGGATTAACAACATAATCTATTTTTTGTCAATAATTTTAGAGTATTAATAAGGTATTGATGGTTAGAAATGAGATCATAAACATTTGATAAATCATACATTCATAGCTCCAAGCGGAGTATTTTCCATTTGTGGTGGTGGTTTCAACTGAGTTTGAAGTGGGTCTAGCTACCCCTATTGAAAATTCTGCAAGAAATGGAGCCTTAAGGGTATAGAAACTAAAATAGAAATATAGAAAGTGATATAATTGTTCCAATTAAAGACATTAAAGTGAAATGAATAACTTCTAAGTAAGCTACATCGTCTAATATATAATTAAGGTAAAATCATATATCTAAAAACAAAAGATGAATCGATAACTAGAAATATAGATCTCTTCAATAAATCATTTAATCAAAAGTCGTTGTAGATGGTAATAAGTTGAATTAAATAGTTAGTTGAATTCTTATATGAACAAAATTCACATATAATCTCATGTAATTATGGGTACAATTGATAGATACAATAAGATAAATGAAATATTAAATCTTGTAATTATAGGCATGAATGATATTAACCAATATCAATCACAAATTTAAGCAAGGAAAAACCAATAATAATTCCAATTTTGTCCAGCTTCATTGGGACATAGAATCAAAAGTGGTTTGGCTTAACTAGAACAAAAGTGAAATTAGGTATTTTCTTCCAAAATTCAAAACCTTTTTACGTGCCAAGATATTTGCTTAAATAGATTGCAATCAAAAGAGAAGAGTTAATTCATGTCCTATATAACATAATTTGGGTAAAATTATATATGTGCAATCACCTTTTTAGCACATGAATTATCAAATATTATAAAGCTTAAATGATACCAATAAAAAATTTAAGCAACTAAAAACCAATAATAATTCTAATTATGTCTTGTTTGGCATTGGGAGATAAAATCAAAAGTAGTTCAGCTTATATTAGAAAAGAAACTAATACATCTTATAATGATAAATTTAAATAATGATAGTCATATATTATTTTATATAAAACACATTATTATAACATATAGCTTTAACATCAAAAAAATTTGAAAGTAATTTTTTTTTAATTATATGAAAATTCGCCACACTCAAAACATCAAACACAAATATTTTGATGTGAGTAATTCAAAAATGTCATTCATATATATATATATATACATATATATTATTAAAACGATTAATATAAATAGTTAATCAATTTTATTGATTTTTTTTCAGCCAGAAAAATACTACTGGTATATATAGTGTACCAGTAGTATACATTCGTCCAAAATACTATTGGTATATATAGTGTACCAGTAGTATACATTCGTTCAAAATTTAGAACCCTAATTACCTATCAAGAGAGTTTCTTAAATAGATTGCAGTCAAAAGAGGAGAGTTATTTCATGCCCTATATAACATAATCTAGGTAAAAATTCTATTTTTTAAATCACAAGATGACTCAATAAATCTCTTCAATAAACCATTTAATCAAAAGACGATGTATATGGTAGTCTGATTGTATTAAATAGTTAATTGAATTCCTACATGAACATAATTAACATATAATATTGTGTTGTTATGCTTACAACTGATAAATATAATAACCCAATAGTAAATTATTTAATCTTTCAATTATAATAATCAATAATATTAAATAATACTAATAAAAAATTTAAGGAAGAAAAAACTAATAATAATACCAAAATTTTAAGCAAGACAATGAATAATAACACCAAAAATTTAAGCTAGAAAAAACTAGTAATAATGCCAATTATGTCATGTTTCGTTGACACATAGAATCGAAATTCATTCAGGTTATAATAGAAAAGAAACTATTACGAAAGTGCAATTGAGCCTTTTTCTTCCAAATTTCAGAACCATTTTTTACCTATCATGAGAGTTACTTAAATAGATTGCAATCAAAAGAGGAAAGTTATTTCTTGTCCTAGATTTTCTCAAACAAACTGAGGAAAACTCAAACTAAAACGAGATTTCAATTTCTTAGAGAAGTTGTTGACGAAGACTCATTGGAGAATTTCCAATGTTGATAAACCTATAGAAGATTCGCTAGTTTGAGAGGGGACTGAGGTCGAATATTAACTTGACAATTAAACACTCAAACTTCCAAAACTAGTAGCAGTTGAGTAATGTTTTCATTAACGGCCTTTATGACTTGATGCTAGTTGTAAGGTTTAATTAAAAATTCCCAAATTTATTCAAAAATTATTTCCAACAGATTTTGAATCCTCGTGGTAAATTATGTATTGTTAGTTTGAGAAGCTAATTTTAGTTCGCTTTCTTCAAGAAGTTCCTCCTATATATACATTGTTAGCAATTGTGTATCTTTAACTGACTCGGAAATAGACTGAATAAGAGAATTGCAGAGGAATTCAGAATCCTGTACTAATTTCTTAACAAAGCATATTTGATTTTTTCAAGTGTGAATAATAGCAGAATTTTTTGCCTTACTAATTGTAGACAAATTAGGAGAATGTCTCTTGGGATATGGCTACCATTTCAAAATCTCATTAATCTTTCGCTTTTTTTCATCATAATGACTATCCATATCAATGAAATCATTTATGAAAACATCAACTTGTTTCTCTATAGCTTCCACTTTGTCCAAATTATCAGAAAATAGTTGTTCTGTATGTTATAGCTGCTGATTGATGTTTTGGGCTTCATGCTAAAATTTTGCGAGATCAATTACATTGACCTCAGATTTTTTTTTTTTTTTCATCAAATCATTCATCTGAATTTCCTTTTATTTGATTTCAATCTCTAGCTGGCTCTTAATCTAATTGATTTTAGCTTTAGGTTGTTCACAATATTGTTGCAGCTGATGGATTTTATCATCTTTTTGTTTCATTGATTGTCTAACCATTGTTGCCATTTGTATGTTAGAATTAGCATAAGCTCTTGCATATCGAGCCAGTTCTTCAAATTCTTCATCAAGTGCTACGGATGATCCTTCCCAAACTACATCTAAGGATGTTTCTAAAGCATTAGTTGTGGACAAGACATGTGTTTCAGCTATATTTATTTTTTTTATTCTTCTCTTCACAACAACTTTTTGTTTGGGGCTATAGAAGACTTTAATTAGAGTCATTTCTTGTATCTTGAATTAAGACACAAGAACAAGTTATGTAATCTACTTAGAAGTAAGAAATACACCGATAGGTGTTGTGATAACCAAATTTGGATCTAAGAGAGTAGTGTCTGAAGTGTTCATTACAGATAATTCCATATGTTGCATCTTAGTATCCTTGCCAGGAAACTTTGTATCATCTTGTTCATTGCCCGTCTATTTTATAGGTTCTAAAGTTATGTTTTCAAATACATGGAAATTCTTAATCATTTCAGTACCCACACACTTATGAGAAATTATGTCTTTAACAAGATATTTCTTAGGGAGATCAACAACAACATCTTTTCTTTTTTATATAAGTGATTTATTTTGTAAAGGAACTATTTTTTGTGTTTTTTTAATGATGGATTTCCTTCTGTTGGCATGTTTTTAGGAGAAGTTTCTTGTACTGCTAGTTTTTAAGGGGAGATGCCTTGAGATGAAGAGCCAGAGGCTTTTTCCATAATTGGTTCTCTCGTTGTTTGTTGTAGACTTGGTGGCAATGCATACCTTTTTTTATATCTTAAAACTCTAAAACCTAAATAACAATATGGAGATAGCTCCTTGGCCCTTCTCAACACTTCTTGATAACTAGGAGATCCTTTAAATATATCATCATACGGGGAATGTTGATGCAAATATTTCGTAATACCAACATTAGTATTTCGTAATACCAACATTAGTAGTAATGTTTTCAATCACTTTAAGTGAATCATGAAGTTTCAGAGGAATGGTGGAAACATTCAAAACATTAAAAGGAATAAGTTCCTTTTTAGCACGTTGAAAATTTGCAAGAGAATAAATGAAAAATATGAACTAGGAATTCAGGCCATATTCTTTTTAAGGATTTTTTAACTCAAGAATAAACACAATTCCCATTTTCTGATAAGCCACTTCTCTGCACATAATCATTTCTAGTATATAAAGGGGTAGAATGTGAGGTGGGTTGAGACAGTGAATTACCCTTATATAAGAGAATTTTTCCTCGATATACCAATTACCAATTCTTTCCAAACAATCCATAATGGCTTGTGAAATCTAGGTGGATTCTTGTTAGACAAGGACTGATAGAAAGGAATGACGACGTTAAAGCATATTTGGTAGAAATGCTCATAATGGTAAATGTGAATAGGAAGAAACTCTGCAAGTGTCCATTTCTAGCCCATTGCTAGAATGAAAGTAGTAATACATATGACATCCATTATATATGTAAACATATATAAAGGGGGATTATATATAGTGGTTCGGTCTTTTCAAAAATTGAGGAGATGTTGAGCAATGCTATTTGATAAAATTTTAACCAAATTGAAAATTGTGCTTTCTCCAGTTCTCTGGATGAGGGGACCCAATCTAGGGGGAATGTGAGGCATTCTGTAAGACATATAGTCTACAAATCATGGGAGAAACATATTTGAAAGGGGAATTCAAAGAGAAAATGGCATACTAGAAACTAGACTCTTCCTTATGTTTATTAGGGTCTCTTCTCCATTCTTTTATCAAACTAGAAAAAAAAACTTTAGGCATCTATGCATTCTAGGCTTTAACAAAAATAAGATCATATTTAATTTGGGTATTTGATATTTTATACAGGAAAGCCATAAATCTTAAGCCATAGAGAATTAAATGCGGTGGGGTAGTATATGCCCACCGTTAAATTTACACAAATTTAAATCTAAGAGTAGGCATATACTACCCGACAAATACTTAATTATAAAGGGTAGTATATGCCCACCGTTAAATTTACACAAATTTAAATCTAAGAGTAGGCATATACTACCCGATGACATTTAATTCTCTATAGCTTACGATTTGTTAATTACCTTTTGTACATACCCTGAATATTTGATGTCTAGAAAAAACCAACTACCATGCCATGAAGACTGATAATTTTACGTTTGGTGGTGTCAATGTGTTCCACATCCCATCATATAATATATGTATAAGGCATGATTCTTACTCTAACACCAGCTTTATGTAATTCAGAGGTGGCTACATCTGCTAGTGTGGGATGTTGTCTATTTTTACCCCCCTTGTTCTTCATTCAGAACAATGGTGATTTTTTGTTATTCTTCTACATTCGCCAATTATTCCTCCAAAATACTGTAAATTCTCTTCCAGGTTGAATCACTTTCTTCCTTGGATATGATTGTATCAGAAAACAAGATAACATTTGGGTTTTTATCCTCAACATATTCCATATTTTTTATTGACAAATTTCTTCAAGGTATTCCCATATTAGATGACTTAACAAGGGTTGTCAAGCTAATTTTCCTCATGGAATTGACAAGAATCACATAATTGGCTTATTTTCTTGTTCCTTCTCCCTCCATATTTGGAAGCACTTTGCAGGTCTCTCTGGTGATCCATCTTGGTTGCCATATGACTATACCCAAACCATCATTACTTGGACTGCTGCAAAATGCTCCCACAAGCAACTCCCTTTCTTTGTTTTATGGGAACTCTGGGCTACAAGGAATCACAGGATTTTTGATGAGGCTCCTTTATGTTTTTCATTAATTGTTGGGAACATTGCAAAGTGGATGATAATTCAACCTACTGTTGGATTAGTGCTGGTGGATCTATCTAAGAAGATATGTCCACATGATATGAATCTTCTGACTGTTTTTTTCAATGGTGCAAATGTGGATGGGAATTGTGGTTGTGGAGTGTGGATTAGACTTGAAAATATGGACCGTTATCACATTGTATGGAATGGTGGTGTGGGATCAAACAATAAGGCTGAGGTTATGGTTGCATGGAGTGGTATTATGATTTCCTATATGCTCAATTTACCTACTATCCATGTATATGGTGATTCAACGTATGCTGTAAATGGAAAAAGTGGCAGGATCAATACTTCAATCTATGATGGTTTAGGATGGTTGAATAGGATAAGATATTTGCCTGAAAAGTTTGAGGGCTTCTCCATCTAGCATATTTATAGGGAACTCAATACCCGTGCTGATTCATTATCAAAATATGGTCTGTGGGTTCCTTATGGTTCTATTCAGATCTCCCACTTCAGATTGGAATCCTTACTGGATTATCAAGAATTCCCTATTCCTTAGTCTACATCAAGCGAGCGTGTTCCTTATCAAGCGATCCGGATCGAAGAGTTTATGTGGGGGAGATTTTTTTTCTCATTTGCACTGTACTATCCTTATATGGCGTTATTGCTATAGTTATGTAGTTTTATTTTGTAGATACTATATCCTTTAAGCTCATATGTAGCATCCTCTATACATATTTATCTTTTGCCTCCGGATTTCTGATAGGATCGGTATGTCAGAGTCCATTTTTTTCCTTTTTTTTCTTGGCATGTGTCTGGTTATCAATTGGTCATGTACTTGGTATGGTCTCATGTGGCAGATGGATTGTGATATTCCCCTAATAATGGGAAGGACTTGCTATCTAGTTTCTTGGTTATATGTTTTCTTTCATACTTGTCTCTAATGAGCATATGGTAATATTGTAATATGAACATGATCTTTCACGATCTATGATGAATATGAACTATTTATAACAACATTTTTTTCTACTAAAAAAAAAAGTAACAAGAATTCACAAAAGGCATATGAGTTCAATTTATTTGCAATAACACCGAAAATTTATTTAACGCATGCGGGAGTAAATTCATATTAAAGTGATAAGACATGAATTTCAAATAAAAAAATGTGCCTATCGAGTTTTGAACTAGGAGTAGAGAGCATGTGAAGCAGACGGATTTCATGCACATACTGGTAGCTCAATTGGCATGTCAGTTGTTGTGGTTTCTAACATCATTTTGGAAGAAAAAAATATCGGAAGAAATTGATCTCGAAATAGACCAAAGGAGTAGATGTAGTAATGTACGAGATTATGATGATGATGATGATGGTGGTGGTTAACGTCCACTGAGACCAAACTTGGTCTATCGGACCTATAATTTTCTTAGTTCTTAATTGTCTGTCTTCTCATCTTTCTTGGTGAGATTGGTGTTGTAGCTTTCTTTTTCTTCTCTATGGTCTTCCAACTTCCTTTATCTTGCAACTCTTTTATCTCTTCGGATCCTTGGGACACTGGTGTCTTATCTTCGGGATCTGAGAGATCTGCTTCATTGCTAAATGAAGATTTCCTTTGTGGGGTATTCGAATCCTCATAATTGTTGATTCTTGAAAGTGAGGCCCAAAAAATTCTTTGTGGACAAGTAAGACGGTGATACATATGGACAGTGAGCTATATCACAAATAAAATCTCAGAAGAAATAAAGGGGGCATGTTGCAAAAAAATTCTAAGACAAAACTTTCCAAAATGGGAATTGTAACGAAAGACAAATATTTCAAGAGTTGTGAAGAGAATCTGTGTCGGAAGAAATATATTTCGGGAGTTTCCAATGGACAAGCTTTAAGAAATTTACTAGAGTCAATCTTTGGATATGACATATAATGTGGGAGTGCCCAAGGCACATGGTTGAAACAAAGGTTGTTTTATTATTATTATTATTATGTAATTGAATTCTAATATAAAATATATGTATTTTTTTTAACGTGCTCGACTGTGGTGTTTATAACCATTGGGCTTTAATTGTTTATAAAGTTTATTTATATAAATTCCTTTCCATAATGATTATTTAGTCATAGATTCAATTTTGAATATTAATAAAAAAATTGACTCTTTTGGGGTTTTTTTTAAAGGGTTAAAATTTTAATAAAAGACAGAAAGGTGTAAAATAAAAATTTGAAGGATTCCAATTTTTTTACTAAGATTAAATACAAAATTAAGGCTTGTTGATTTTCCATAATACAAGGTTAGCCATAACAATGTTTCTTTGTTTATAAAGGTGGCTATTAAATTTAAAGATAAAACTATATTTAACTTAACTATTATATTAAGTGAGAGTAGTGGTGTTTTAATTTTGATTGATATTAGGATTTTGTCTAATAAACTTATATAAAGAATTATTTTTGAAAAATTCATATTTAAAGTGATATTAATATGTATTTTAAATACATCACCCCTAAATGAATTTCAAGATCCACCATCTCAACAAGGCATTTTTAGTGATGGAATAGAATTTTAGGTTAACTAGTGACTAGGGGATTTGATTTAAATCAATTTCAACTTAATTTTTTGCTAACCTTTGCTATCATGTGCACAATCAATTTTGGTGTAATGGACCACTTTATTTTAATAGCTCCAACATGACTTTCAAGACTTTTCTCTATAGTAATTTTTTAATTATTTGTGTTATATTCAAACATGTCTAACTTAATATATATTTTATATCATAAATGTTTTGTGTGTCATTTAGATGGAGTCATTCTTGAAATGTAAACTAAATGCATATACAATGTATCATAGGAATAATATGAATTACAATCCAATGTCTAAGTTAAATGAACAAACAAAATTGCTAAACTTGTGACCTTAATGCTTTAAAAATCACATCTTTCTTCCAAAGTATTAGCTAGGTCAACATAATTATGTAGTCCCACATTTAACATATTCTACTTGTCACATGTGTGGTGTACCCTAAATGCAAGATTGAATGTGAATTTGGGTTACACTTTTTCCCCCTTTTTAAGAAAAAAAATATCATTTTTAGAAGTTTATTAACTTTCGGCAAGCCAAAGCAATTTTTTTCTATTTAGAATTTCATTTTACATTAAAAAAAACTTGTGAGAAATTTTATTCACTTTTTATTGCTTATTTTTTAGAAATTTTTTATTCACTTTTGATATGTCAACTTAGCAACTGTTGATTGTGTGTTCTTTCAAAATCAAGGGATTCATGAAAGTCATGTTTTTTGGCACTAGAGAGACTCTACTGATATGGTTATATTATCAAACCAATTGATGCACATCATAATTACTAAAAAAATTAATTGAACAAATATGAAAAGACTGCATATTTTGAAGATGTTAACATAGTGTCATGTTTCTCAATATATTATTTAATAACTAAAAATATCAAAACTACCAATTAAATAAGACAGACTTATGCAAGGCCAACCCTGCAATACCCAGAATCTCTAAAATACCATGCATACAAAAATGAAATTCCAAATCCATTCCAAGTAATTCCATTCATTGGGCAATTTCACAAACTTTTACGGAAGCCTTACTTTTACAAAATAAAACAATGGTTACAAAACCATTGGCATTCCCACTTCATGAACATTCCAATTTCTGGTAATTCAAATCCCACTTCAAATTGATACTCATTAAAAATTCCCATCTGGGCAATTCATAATAATATGGAAGCTAATCTCTATTAAATTCAAACACCCAGATTTCAATTAAGTCTCAAGCGGAAGCTTTTACCCCAATCAAAGGAAACCTTAACCTCAACTCATGAGTTTTCATTTTGAAAGTCATAATGTGAGTTCAAACATTTAACCCTTACCAATCTTAATCCGAATGATAAACTTAGCTCTCACGTGTGTGTATTATCAAACATACTTCAATTTCAATTAACATACATTGTGATCTCTGCGCCTTCAACCAGAAGTTATGGATTTTGCTTCATTCTATTGCTCTTTATTTCACAGTTCCGCCCTCACTTTCATGTGTGGAGATACAAAACCAAAATCGATTTTTTTTGCAAATAGATCTCTCCTTCTCCCTTAAACTTCGATCCTCTCCAATCAGAAGCTACTTCTTTACTCGAAGTTTCTGTCTTTGACTTCAATCTCTGCCATCTTAATTCTCATACTAATTCCCTTGCAGCTTTAGAAATCGCCCAATTGAAGTTCTGTTCTCTCTAATTGCAATTTCGTCGACCTTCACTCTTTCAACATCTGATTGCCATCACCAACTCATGATCCTCATTTCAATTTGGATCCAAAATTAATTGAATGTGCTTTGCCTTCAAATTTGATCATTCCTTAACCTGTTCAATGATTAAACCTTCCACCCCGTTTCAGGAACCGACATCTATCTATAATAAAATCGACTTCAATTACCAATCGAATCCATCTGGCAATTCTGCATGCGCAGTTCAGGTTTCACTGTTTAATTTTAATATCTAGCAACAAAACTCTACGTCCATAGCTCTGCGTCCATGCTACCATCGCCATCTGAAGCACTCTGCGTCCTTGACTTAACTCAGTCTCCAACTCGCCTTCTAATTAAACGCATTCTCTGCATTGACTCTCAATATCGATTTATATAAATCGAGTTCTCTCTTTTTTTCAAACTCAGTCCTCTTCAGCGTATCCAGATTTGGATCAACCTCTGCTCATCGACTTAATCAAACAGGTTAATGTACATTCAGCAATTCAATGCCATTCTAGCGCTCCTTCATCAAATTTCTTTAATGCCTATTGAACTTTTTGCACATGATAATATCAAATTCAACATTCAATGATTCTCATTTGCGCATTCAACATTCATCTATTCTGGATTGATTCTGTAATATAAAAATTTACAGTGATTTATAAAATCGAGTCTCCATTCAAGTCAACGATTTCCACACATGAATCTTGCCATAGATTTATACTAACAGCAATTGGAATTTTTAATACATTTAAAACCCCTTTTCTCAAAACTCATTCCAACTGTTCAATTATGTTTGAAAGCATAAATTCATCCAATTCGTATGCGCACAATTCAACTCTCAATTACAAAATCTAACAAGAAATTTCCCAATCAACCAATATATATATAATCTGAAACAAAACAAAATTACTTACAAACTCTTATTTTGGCCAGATATTCGAGATCTATGGCCCTTTACAATTTCTTGAAGGCTCCCAAGTAGAAACCTTCTCACTACTCACACTCTCACTGACCTCAATGCCTTTTGAGGCTTGATAATTTATACAAATTTTAAAATGATCTAATTTAATGCTCAATCCCTTCAACTTCTCAACAAATCCCCAAATATCTCAACACCCCTAAAAGATAGATTTTTATCCCTAAAACCTTGCAACTAAATCTATCTTAAGCTTCCTAATTATCTCTTAGATATCTCTCATCTAATTTTTCTCATGTTTTCCAGTTGTTTGGAAACATTTACAAATTCTCACAAATAATTAATTAAAAATATAATTAATCACTCAAAAATAATATTAATATTTACATGAAATTAATGAATTCTCAAAAACATGAGACCCCTAGGTTTAATAAAAATACAAGGCATTTTTCCGAGCTAATGCTCCTGCGTCACAGACCAATGTAATGCACCATAAATTTTCATATATTTTTACAGTTTATTTTTAAACATACAAAATTTTTATTTCAATTAATCATAATGATAGGCTTCATAATTTTTTTGCATACATTTTATTAGAAAATTAATTAAAAATAGTAAATATATATGAAATTCCATAAAATTTATATATACTGAAAGTAGATTCAATTATGAAAATCACGGTATTAGTTCTAAAAGTAAATTCACCATATTTTATGATTTTAACCATTCTAAGGTTATAGAAAGGTGATCGGAGCTGAGTTATTGCAGTCTCTATAGGTTTTCGGCCGAACAAAGTAGTTTGGAAGAAAAAAAAAAAAAATCAACTGAACTTTTGGTTGTCGCTGACGCCCGTTAAACTAAATGGGAAAAAATTACAACAGAATTGTTTCAAAAGTTCGACCGAAAATTTATCCATATTTTTCACTGGTTGCAAAATTGAAATGACATGACCCTCCAAAAAAGTTGTTTTGACCGAACACTATAAATAAACTCGACCGAAACATTGTTTTCACACTCACATTATTCCTTTGGACTGAAATTTTAAAGTAAATATTTTTGGATGAATTTTTAAAGTGAGTTTTATGGGCTGAATTTTTAAAGTAAGTCTTTTGACTGAATTTTTAAAGTGAGTTTTTTTTAAAGTAAGTATTTTGGCCCGAATTTTCAAAGTGATATTTTTTTTTAAAATTAAGTATTTTGTGTTGAATTTTGAAAGTGAAATTTTTGGGGTGAATTTTGAAAGTAGGTCTTTTGGGCTGAATTTTAAAAGTGAAATTTGTGGGTTGAATTTTGAAAGTGATTTTTTTCATTGAATTTTGAATGTGAATTTCTTTTGTTGGATTTTGAAATTGACATTTTTGGGTTTGATTTTAAAAGTATACATAGATCTAATTATGGGAAATCAAAGAGATTACAAGATAAAATATGATTGAATAAGAGACATAGAGGCTCGTAGAGAATACTCGAGAAAATATTACAAAATAAAGAATGAAGAACGCTTAAATATTGAAAGGGAAAATCAATCTCAACTAGAAGTTGAAGCAGATATGTAAATGTAAATATTATAAATGATATATAAAATTTAATAGTGTATTATGAAATTTATTTTTTATTTGATGAACTAATCTGAAATTTTTTTTGCAATGTAAACATAGAGAGATTTTCCTCATAACATTGATGATGAGATTGAAAATTTTGAAAGGAAAAGTGAAAATATAATGAACCAATGATTGATGATGTTTTTGAATATGTTGAAAGAGATTCAAGTGAAGAATTTGAATCACCATTAGGTATATATATATGTCATGTGCACTATTTAAATTATACATATTTATTAGTTTCGATTTCATTCAAACTCTATTTTTTAATTTAATTATTTAATGTATATTTATACCCATTTACATTTAATTCTTATATGTATAGATGAAATCAATATTGATGATGAAATGTTATAAAATGTTGACACTGATACATATGGAGATAAAAAAGCTGACCATGTTATACAATATCGTGTTAAGCTCATTATTGATAAGTTCTTCAAAGATGAAAATGTGATAGTTCAAGCTCAAATTTTGAGAGGTCTCTTAACATCAAACTTAATTAAAAGAAACTAAAACACTATTGGGTATTCAAAAATAAATGAAATATAAAAAGGTGAAGGAAAATGTGATTCAAAATATAAATAGTGCTTTAAAATCAATTGGAATATCTAGAAATAAAAGTGATATAGATGCATGTAGAGAAATACAAATGGTAGTGGTTTCATAAAGTACTAAATTAAATCGTTTGGTAAAATCTATGGCAAAAGCATTAGAAACCTCACAATTTTTTTTTACAAACAAGGGAAATTTCAATTGCAAATAGATTTAAATGATGAACTCATTTGTTGGGAATTTATTTGTAGTCAACCATACAAAAATAGCCTTGGAGAAGATTTAAAAAAAATAACATATTGGATGAAAATTTCACATGTTTCACCAAAAGTAAGGGATGTGATGTGGGGAAGAGTAGCACGAAATTAGTATGAAGAACATGCAAAACATATCTTTGACACCACTCAGATAGAGTTGTTAAATATGCTTATAGAAGAGAATCATGGAATTAATTTCTCAATCAATTATTTTGTGCAACAAAAACTATGTGGTAAACCTATCACTCTACACGATACTTGGTATGGTCGTTATCATGTGGAATTTCAATTCTATTATTACACCTTCCTTTATTTTGGTAAAACATTTTGGAAAATATCACCTCCTCCTTCCACTATCCATTATTTCATATCCCAAATTATATGCGCAAGAGAAAGTCATGAATTATTTTACCAAAAGAAATGTATTGGTGGTAAAAAATGTGATCATTGTGGAAATTTGACTTTATTTCACAAAAAAATATTATATTTATATAAATGATCAATTATTGTCCAACATAAAAGTGAAATGGAAGAGATGTGAATATATACATACATTAATTGGTTCAAGTAGTAGCACAAGTGCTAGAAGGATTGATTTACGAGAAGAAGAAAATTATGTGATAGAGTTTTTGAAGAAGTTTGAGACAAAAAATTATAAATACACCAAGAATTCTCATAGAGCTCAATTGTAGGACCTGGAATTCAAAAAATCGAGCAAAATGTTTCCACCATGGACCACTTTGTCAATTGTTTATTTTGCAGAAAATTACACATTTGTTGCACAAAATGAAATACATAGTGAATATTATCATTCTGACCAAGTGTCTATGCTTGTCCATGTTCTATATAGACAAGTTCAATTTTTTTTTTATCATATAAAAATCACCAGTGCGAATTGACATGTTATTAAATAATATCACATTTTTTATCAGTGATGATCGTACACATGATACACATTTTGTAAAACATTGCTTTGATAAGATTTATGACTCATTGAAAGGTCATGGAATAAAATTCCATGAACATTGGATATGGTTAGATGCATGTGCATATCAATTAAAATCTTCATGATCATTCTTTTGGTTGTGTCGTATTCACATGAAAACCCACATTAAACAATGTTGGAAATTTTTTGAGACTGGTCATGGAAAAGGAGAACATGATGGTACAGGGGCATGTATAAAATGAGAACTTTGAAGATATCAAATGAAACACTCTGCAAACTGACTTGTCTCAGTTGAAAAATTTGTTCAATGGTGCATTGTTGCACTAAGCCATGAGACTAACCCATCAAGGGAGGTATGTAGGCATATGGTATCCTTCCATGCACGCAACTCTAGTGCGTTGGTTGGATATGCACAAAGGAAGCTTTAAGGAATGGGAGAAATGTAGTAAAATGATGAAGTAGTGCTTTGAGCCGCCCACTACCCCACCAACTAAGCTTTTCTATGGCCAGGGTGACACGCACAAACACCTAGCCATGTGGATGGAGATTTGGACCAAGAAGACCTGGAACGAATGGGTTCATATGTGTGTCCATTTTTTGGGGCTTGGTCGGGGGATAAAATGGATTTAACAAAGCCCTGTAGGACATAGAAGCACTTGTCTTTGATGACTCTAGGCCTCAGATAGAATGTGTTGTGCCAGCATGGGTGTTCGAAATATTGTCATTGATTGCAAAGGAACAGAAAGGATCAACACCAGAATAATAATTAAGTTAAAGAGAGGTAAGGAGAAGCATTAGACCATTAGCAAAGGCAAAGGAGTAGAGAGGATCAGTAAAATGGCAAGGAGCAAAGGCAACAAAGGCACCAAAGAAGAAAAGGCAGCAAAGGCAACAAAGGCAACAAAGGCGGCAAAGGCAACAAGCTTGTGTCAAGTCGTGAATGTATTGAATTGAGTCGTGAACGTGCTAAGACAAGTAATGAATGCGTTCAGCAAATGGAGAAAGTCGTGAATGCACAGGTCAACTTAGGCTAGTTTGAGTTCAAAACAGTGCAAGAGGGCACGTGTAGTTCAATGGGTTGAGTTGGGTCTCTTGCATATAATGTGAAGATTGTGTTGTATGAATATGAATAGTGAACGGAGTTCCTATGAACTTCACTGGAGATCAAAGTATGGAAGAACATTTTTTATTACAGACGCGATTCTATTGACAGACATCAGTGTGCCGGTGAAACGGACAGTGAGTATCAAGTCACCAAAATTATAGCGAGCTATGGGCGGAATAGGTGACAGAAGACGGTTGGAGCACATCGCAATCGGAAAATTTTATATTTAAGTGTTAAGAAATCACAAATTAAATTGTTTAAGTTGCAATGTGATGAAGCGAACATGTGTGGGAATAGGTCCATCGCATATCCCATAGCGCATGCGATACGATATAACTGTTAATGACATAGAGGTAAATGTTCAAAATGTTGATATGCGATGGGTTAAATTATGTGACATGTGATAAGGTTTTCAGGTCGATTATCGATGATTTAAAATATACGGTTTGCGATAAGACATAGAAATTGTGAAATGCGAAGTGTGGGAGATGACATGGAAATATGACGTGGCAATGATGTGACATTGACGTGGCAATGATGTGGTAGTGACATGGAGATGACATGGCAATGACGTGGAAATGACGTGGCAGTGACGTGGTGATAACATGGTAGTGATGTGGCATGATGACGTAGAGGTGACATGGACCTGGCCCGCATATCACACATCACAAGCTCAGGAGGAGGAGCACTTAAGAATCATGTTAAAATTTCAAAGTGAGAAATGCGATAAGAGTATCAGATGTGATATGCTTAAAAGCTAAAGCATAGAGGATTTAAAGTCCGGCGTGGGACCCATTCGCATATCGCACATCGCTATCGGCGATTCTTATATTTATATGTTAAGACATCGCAAGTTAATTATTTTAAGTTGTGATGTGATAATAAGTATGGTTTGTGACGTGATGTGATCACACATCGTATATGATAAGGGGAAAATTGTTATTGCTATGAGCTAAATCTTGTGAAATGCGATAAAGGAACCGGATGCAATGCAACTTAGAACTACCATTTAACATATTTCATATCTGGTGGTAAGAGTTTTATCCTTTGAGAAATCGCATTGAAGAATGGAAGAGAAATCTAGAACCAAATAACAAAAGAAACGTCGATGTGCGAAATGCGAAATGGGCCCAGATGGGATACCTCTCAAAGGTAAATACTAATATATTTCAAGTCCGAAAGTATGAGGTTTTTCTTTGTTAAATCGCATCGGAGAGAAAAGGAGCCTTATAATGGAGATCGCATGAATGTCGAAATGCGATGGAAAGTGGACACGATGCATTATTCAAAGGCAATATAATATATTTCAAGTCTAGTCTTACACCTGTTTAAGTGGAAAAGGGTCTGAACACGACTAAAGGAGACTTGGCTAAGTGACCTGACATAGAACAAAGAGAAAAGGCAAAATTTGAACGTTGTGGTAATAAGAAGACATGCACCATTGGTTGATTCAGGCTCAAAAAGACCTCGGAGATGAGTCAGGTGTTGAGAAAAGCAGAAGGATGAACACTGCGGGCAAGAGAAGGAAGGTAGCTAGGAAGATTTGGGAAAAAGGAGATATGATGGCACTGTTGGAAATGCAACATCATGGGTCTAGTTGGGAAAAAATGTTGTTATGCAACACCTTTAGAATATAACAACAGAAACTTAAAAGACAAAGGGACAACAAGTAGAAGAGGACAAATGGATAGCAAAGCTAAGAAGCCGAAAGGGTTGAGTTGAAATATTTTGTTTGAATGTAAATTTATTGATATATTTTATATTGATTGTGATGCAAAGGCAAGTCGCCAAGGAAAAGAAAAACTCCATTTGATACTAAAATAAATGTATATATTTTTGTAACATTCTGAATATTCTAAGTGAGGAAATGAGTGGGTGGAAGGCAAAGAGTCATGCCTCTTCACTTCATATTCCCATATAGAATTCAAACAACCATGAATTTATCTCTATAAATGATGTTGTTGTAATTCGCATAGAGAGGTTAGAGAGCGGAAGAATCAGAGATATTTTTTAGAGATGTTGTGCACATCAGGAGCTGATATGAAGCAGAATTGTAGGCTGAAAAGGCAGCAATGAAGAAGGAGTTAAACAGAGCTGATATACAGGTAAATCATCATATGTTTTTTATTGTAGTGTGAGGGAGTTGGAGCTTCCATATTAAGTTGTAGCTTGATAGATGTCTAGTTGTAGTTGGTTGAGGTAGGAGCCTCCTATGGGTTGTAGACTGCATAAAATAAATGGGAGTTGGTGCTTCTGTTTCAAGTTGGAGCTTGATATATGGCCAGTTGTAGCTAGTTGAGGTAGGAGCCTCCTGTGGATTGTAGCCTGTAGAAAATAGATGGGAGCTGGAGCTTCCTTCCAAGTTTTAGCTTGTGGAAATTGAGCTAGTAGCCTCTTGTAGGCTGCAACATACAGAAAATCAATTGTGAGAGGGAGTTGGAGCTTGCCTTTGCATCACAACAACAATAAGATTTGGTTTTCTCCCTTATGGGTTTCCACTTATATCTGTTGTCTATATGCATGATTATTATGTGTTGATGGATTGTGTTTAATCTCCTTATTACTTGTTTCCCACAATTAAGTTTTTTGATTCATTATATATTAAGTTTATTATGAAATGGAGGTGTAGATAAGTTTAAAGAAACTATTTTTAAATGTCCATGAATGTAATAAACTAATTCACCCCCCTCTTAGTTTAGCTAAAGGTTCATCAATTGGTATCAGAGCCGGTTCCTTTAGTAACAGTTTAACAACTGGAAGGAGGTCCTAGTTCCCAAAAATGGCTAGCCTAGAAGGATGCTCAACAAATAAAGCCCCATTTTTTACTACACAAACTATGCTTTCTAGAAAATAAGAATGAGGAAATACTTAATGTCTCTAGGAATAGAAGCTTGGGCTACTATGGAAGAAAAACATGCACCAAAGGATACAGACACTGAGGAAGAAGGCAAATAAAATTTTAGAGCTAATGCAAAAGCAATGAATGCACTCTTGAGTGGTCTAAGTGAGTCATCATTTATCAAAGTAATGCACAGTAAGACTGCCAAAGATATATGGTATACTTTAGGAAACATTCATGAGGGAGATAAAAAGGTGAATATGGCCAAACTACAAGCACATAGAACTCAGTTTGAAAAATTAAAAATGAATGAAGATGAAGATATAGTTGCATACTTCTTAAGAGTTGTAGAAGTTTTGAATATCATGACAGGCCTAGGATAATAAATTAAAGAAAGTTTTGTATTACAAAAATTATTGAGATCTATACCACCCAGGTTTAATCCTAAGGTTTCTTCCATAGAAGAAACAACAAATTGGGAAACCTTGACTAGGAACCAATTACTTGGCAACCTAACAACATATGATATGATACTTCCTAAAGGGAAGTAAAAAATGATGGAGGTGTTCTTTAAGGCAGAAAAATGCATAGAAGAGAAGGAAGGTACATGCTCATGCTCTAATGAAGAAGAAGCTAAATTTGTTAGAAGATTGGATAGAGGCACAAGAAAGTACAAAGGTAAACTTCCATTCAATTTGCTTTAATTGTGGACGAGTGGGGCACTATGCCTAAAAATGTCCCAGTAAGATAATATAGAATCAGTCTAAAGGGAAAGAGAAAATCAGCTCCTATAATATGCATAAAGGGAAGAAATTTAATATAAAATCATTTTATTCTCAGCAAGACAACAGTGCATTTGAAAGCTCAGATAAATCCTCCAATGAAGAAGGAACCTCTGAATTTGTCTTGATGGCCAAGGAAGATCTTGAAGATGATCTCATGGAATCTAATGAATAAGGTGAGGTGGACCTCGAGGGGGAGTTGATAAGTGCCATAAAGGAAATTGAAAGGCTTAAACTTAAGAGTAAGAAATAGAAAGAGATGCTTCTGAAATATGCAAAGACAGAACCAGATTTAGAAGACCTTATTAAACTGAAAGTTGAACTAGAAGAATCAAGGAAAATAGAGGATATTCTAAAAAGAGAAATAAAGGAGAAGAACAAGGAGCGTGAAAAATTGGAAGAAGAAGTGGTAAGCCTAAGGAATAAATCAAAAAAGGCCCAAAGGGAATTAACTGCGAATATTCCACGAATGAAAAGCTCTGAATAGTTGGAAAAAATACTAAATGGTAAAATATCTCCTCTTATAAAGGTCAGGATAGGCTATGAAGGAGAGAACAATAAGTCCAAGGTTGAAGATAACAAGGATATCACTTTTGTGAAAGATGTAAAAGAAAAAGATAAATCTCAGCAATCTGAGATTATTGTAGATAGAATACTGATACAAGAAAGGAGCAGGTTGTGTAAGCAGCTCGGAGATGAGATTAGCTCCATGGAGAACTCAGAGAAGGAAAACATTGAAAGAGATGATGAAGCAACACTAAAGAGATCCAAAGAGTTAGAATCCAACAAGACCATGATGGGTAATGAAGCAACAGAAACAAGTAGCGACCTCAAGTGAAAAAGAAAGAAATGAAGAAACAGTCAACTGAAAAAGGCTCATACGCTCCTAAGGATGAACTGAACAAATTCGGAATATGTTAAAGGAGGTTCCTTCCTCCTGTGATAAGTATCACATTCTTTTCCTGCCACAAACTGGGACATATTACAGCATACTGTAAGACAAAGAAAATACAGTCCAGGTAGAAAAATACACAACCAATAAGAGGAATTCCTCAAGCAAGCATATGGAAAGGACAAGCTCTCACCAGATACACAAATCAGTTCCATGGCTACTGTTATTCATACAATTACTATGGACATGTATTAGCTCAATGTAAGAATAGGAAACTCAATTTTAACCAGCAAAATATCACATTCTTTTCCTGCCACAAACTGGGACATATTACAACATACTGTAAGACAAAGAAAATCCAGTCCAGGTAGCAAAAGATGCAACCAATAAGAGGAATTCCTCAAGCAAGAAGATGGAAAGGACAAGCTCTCACCAGATACATAAATCAGTTCCATGGCTACTGTTATTCATGCAATGACTATGGACATGTAGTAGCTCAATGTAAGACTAGGCAACTCAGGTTTAACTAGCAAAAGATGTAGAAAATGAGAAGACCCCCTCAAGCATGTAGAAATTTATTAATACTGATGTATTACCAGATCCTTCTTATCTAACAATATTTATCTTCTTGGTAAATACAAAATCCTTCCATTGTTAAACTTGCGGAGATTTAAAACTCAATTGCAAACGCATGTGAATAAATTCAATCGCACATAACACAGTTGTTTAACGGGAAATCTTAAAGCTAAAAACCCCAACTATCATATATTATGTATATCAATGGAATCATGTAATATGAGAATCAATGGAATCATGTAATAATCTCATACAAAGCTTAGTACATCAAGCTCTCAATACAATGTAGATTCATTACACACTGTCATGTAGAAATTTGCATATCTATGCAACAATTTCTTGCCTCCTGACAGGCTGCCTCCACTGCAAAATCCCTACTGAAGAAGACCCCTGAGTGAATTTGAATTGGCCTTGCCTTGACTGCATAATCCTCATTGGCAACTCCAATGTGTGTCAGATGCATTGAATGCATCACTATAGTCACAACGGATAGTCCATCTCACCCTTTCACCTATCTCTCCACTGGGTCTCCACTGGAACTGACATGCACTATAGTTATCTGTTGTTTCTATTGAGTTGTTGGTGATTTATTAGTTGTGAATTAATTAACTAATTAATTCACTTAACTCTCACTAGTGTATCTTTTAGTTAGACTAGATACAACTAGCTCAACTGAGTTTAACTCACTTAACTGAGTTAAACTGAATAACAACTCCATAAACTACTCTTCCAACTCTGTCATAACTTTGCCACTTCAGTTCTAACTGATTCCTCCATGCATGAGCCACCAATAACCCTAGGAATTGCGTAATTCCTTCAGCCCACTGATTTTCCAAATCTTTTCACTGAAATAAAGTTCTCCAAGAGAATAAGTTGATGTTTATTGTCGGATTATTATTAAGAGCTAATAATAATCGACATGCATCTATTTTTAGATCGGCGATCTATAAATATCACCCAATATTCTAAAAATAGAATTTCATCGATTTTCCACATTTGACCAACCATCTACAAATGGCATCCTGTAACTTATAGAATATGCTCACCATGTCTAAAAATAGACATACACCTAAAAATAGCCTGCGGGCCCCACTTAGTGAAGGTCCTTACTTTTCACTAAGCTCACCATCTTGTTGAATCTCAACACTCCCTCTCAACAAGATTGGGATTATCCTTCACCCCGATCCTGCCTCTATGGTATTCCAATTTTCTCCTGTCGAGTGCCTTCGTTAGAATGTTTGCATCCTGATATTCCATAGGAATGTACTGAAGCAACATGATATTCCGCTGCACACAATCTTTGATATGATGATACCGGATATCAATATGTTTAGATCTATCAAGAAACATAGGATTAATTGAGAGTTTAATGCAACTCTGATTATCACAATGTATCACTGTAGGATGTAAATGTGAACTAAACAAACTGACCAGGATCTTTATCATCCAGATAGCCTCACATGCAGCTTGAATTGTTTCCATGTATTCTGATTCTGCTGAACTAAGTGCCACTGATCTTTTTTCCTATTGTAACAAGGAATAGCTGTAGATCCGATACTGAAAACCTCTCCTGATGTGTTCTTTCTGTCCATTGGGCTGCCTGCCCAATTTGCATCTGTGAAGCCATGCAACTTCACCTCATCTGTCTATCTGTACCATAAGCCATACTTAGATGTGTCCCTGAGATACCTTAGGACATGCTTGCCTGCCTTCCAAAATAGCTTGGTAGGCTTAACCGTCGCTTGACTAAGCTGGTGCACCACATAGCATATGTCCGGTCTTGTATTAACTAAATACATGAGTGAACCCACCAACTGTCAATAAAAAATGGCATACACTACCTCTGCCAATGTAGCATCCTCTTTCCTCCAATTTCCTGGAAGAGGAGTATCCATGGGCTTGCAGTCCTCCATGTGAAAATTACCAAGAATCTCCCGAGCATTCTTGCCTTGAGACACAAACAATTCACCTTCTCGCTACCATATTTCCGATCCAAGGAAATAATGAAGGAGGCCCAAATCCTTCATCTCGAACTCCTTTGAAAGATCTGCCTTGCATGACTGTATCAAATTCTCATCACCTATTAGTATTAAATCATAAACATAAAGAAAAATGATTAAAATCTTACCCTCCACCACAATTTGCTATAGGTTTGCATCCGCCTCACTCTTGGTGAAGCCAAGTCTAGTGAAATAGCTGTCGATCCGTGTGTACCAAGCACATGGTGCTTTCTTTAGCCCATACAACTCTATTTTGAGTTTGCACACATGCGACTCGCTGCTAAAGATCTCAAATCCTTCAGGTTTCTGAATGTACACATCTACCTCAATGATCCCATTAAGGAACGCAGTCCTCACATCCATATGATGAATGTGCCAACCCATTTGTGCTAAGAGAGCAAGGATGGTCCTTATGGAAGAATACCGTGCGATAGGTGCAAAGGTTTTTTCATAATCAATCCCCTCGATCTGTGAGAAGCCTTTGGCAAAAAATATTGCCTTATGCTTCTCGACGCTCCCATCAACAACTTGCTTTACCTTGTAGATCCATTTCGAATCTACCACTGATTTACCCACCGGCCTTGGAACAATTTCCCAAGCATTATTTCTGATAATGGAGTCATACTCAACCACCATGGCATCTACCCATGTGGGCTCCTGCGCTGCTTCTTCAAAAGAAGATGTAGATGGCTCGCCATGATACATTCGATACACTTGTCATAAGAGCCATGTGTCTAGTAAATTATTTAGGTGACTGTCTTTATCTGCGCTGTGATGTAGGGACTCCTACATTCTCTGCCACATCAAGCTTCAGTCTCTCAGCTTCTGTGGCATGCTTTCTACTTGTTCTGATGTTTGGTTCTGCATGAGTGGACTCCTCCACTCCATGAATATCCTCCTGTGGCTGATCCAAATCTAGAGGCTCATATTTGGGAACAAGAAGTTCCTCCTCTGCATGCAAGTGTAGCTCCCTCTCAAGCGACAACTTCATGGCTTTCACCTCATTGAATTTTATATCGTGTCACACCATAGTCATTTGACTGTTTGGAAAATACAGACGATAATTATGGGGTGTTTCTATGTACCCCACAAATATCCCAACTTCTTTAGTCGGCTCCAACTTCTTCCTGGCGTCCTTTGTCACATGAATGTAAACAAATGAGCCAAAAATATTCAAATGAGAAATATCAGGCTGCTTACCAGTAAAAGCTTCTTCAGGTGTACTCATGCCAAGTACTCTATGAGGACAACGGTTTTGCACATAAACTGCAGTGTTGCATGCTTCCACCCACAAGTGCATCGGTAGGCCCTGGTCATGCAACATAGCTCGTGCAACACCCACAATCGTTATGTTATTCCTCTCCAAAAACCCACTCTAATGTGGGTTATGAGGCGCTATGAGTTCTCTTTGAATTCCTTCTTTGATATAGAAGTATTTGAATTCGTTCGAGATATATTCACCACCATTATCGCTCCGTAGGGCCTTCACTTGCTTCCCCGACTCCTTCTCCACCAATGCTTTAAACTCACAGAAATTTGAGAATGTTTCACTCTTCTTCTACATGAAGAAGATCCAACATCTATGAGAATAGTCATCAAAAAAATAACATAATACCTGTGTTTTTCTGTTCAAGCAACCAAGAAAGGTCCACACACGTTTGTGTGAATTCTCTCCAGGATCACCGAAGCACAGTTCTCCTTCTCATGAAAGGTGGTATTCACAAACTTACCCATAGTACATCCCTTTCACTGCTCTGACTGTGCAAGAGTACCCTTGGGAAGTCCAGTAGAAATATGATGCAAAATCTTCAAAGCGTCATGTTCAAAATGGCCTAATCTCTTGTGCCATAATTCACCCTCATCCCGATTCACCACTTCTTCTGCTTTGCCCATCATTGCAACACAACCATCTATCTCTAGCTTGTAGAGATTCTTAACTCGAATCCCTATCCTCTTGATTTTACCCTTTGTTTTATGTCACAGGAAAGATTTTTCCTTGCTGAAAACAACGTCATAACCTATGTCTTCCAACATTGCGACTGAGTGCAAGTTCTTCTTCAGGCATGGAACATGAATAACATCTTTCAACAGAAATGGTTTACTTGACTCCCTCTCAAAGGTAATGGTTACAATACTGGTCGCACTGTATCTGCCATCTTCACCCATCTCTATATGCATTTGGAGATCCTTCTCCTCCAAGTCACTAAACCACTCCTTGTCTCTCATCATATGGAAAGATGCACCACTATCAAGATACCACACCGATCCCATTGAGCTTGAAACCAAGCATGCGATCAAAGAGAAATCAAGCTCAAATTATGAGGCTAAGGCCTTTCCAGCTGCAGCTTTAGCAAACTTCTTGTTCTTCTATTTCTATGGGCAGTTAGTGGTGAGATGCCCATGTTCGTGACAGTGAAAACACTTCACTTTGGACAAATCCAGCTTCTTGCCTTTAGCTTCAGATTTTGGATGGGATTTCTTCCCCTTCCCTTTCCTTGCTTTGGTATCCAAAGTGAAATTCTCTTCATCATCATTCTTCGATGAAGAACCATCCCTGGTACTTCACCTTATCTCCTCCTGCACAAGATCCGACCAAAATCGCTCCCAACCCGACAGTTTCTTCCATCCATTGACAAAGTTTTCGTAGCCATGCCAAATATTTGGAAGCCCAAGGAGATCCAAGCTCACCAAGTCATCATCATCAACTGTAATCCCCACACTTCCCAGTTCATCCCTACAATGGAAAAACTTTGTGAGATATTTTAGAATACTGTCGCCCTTCTCCATTTTGATTTTTCTGAGCTTATCTTTTAGCGCCAACTTCCTTTGGTCACTGCTGCTTTGGAAAATATCTGTCAAAGCCTTCCACATTGAAAATGGAGTGGATTTGTTGTGAAGGCTTGACACAATATGGTCCTTCACACCTTCCAACAGAATTCTTCTTGTGTTTGCTACCTTCTTTTGCCATGCATCAAATCCTACAGCATCGCTAGAATCAGGCATAGGAACATCGCTATCGATGAACTCATTCAACCCATTATCTTCAAGCACTGCCTCCATCCTGTCCTTCTAGGATATGTAATTTTAGCTACCATCAAGGGCATACTCCAATCGCAACCCATTGAAATACATTTCAATGAATACTCAATTGTCGCACCAAGAAATTTCTGTAGCAAATTCAAATTGTCCACCAGCACAAAACTCAACAATTATTCACAATTGCAATCTCCAGTAATCAATACTGATATGATACCATGTAGAAATTTATTAATACTAATGTATTACCAGATCCTACTGATCTAACAATATTTATTTTCTTGCTAAATACATAATCCTTCCACTGTTAAACTTGTGGAAATTTAAAACTCAATTGCAAACACATGTGAATAAATTCAATCACACATAACATAGTTGTTTAACAGGAAAGCTTAAAGCTAAAAACCCCAAATATCATATATTATGTATATCAATGGAATCATGTAATTATCTCATACAAAGCTTAGTACATCAAGCTCTCACTACAATGTAGATTCATTACATAATGTCATAAAGAAATTTGCATATCTATGTACCAATTTCTTTCCTCCTAACAGCCTGCCTCCACTGTACAATCCCTGCTGAAGAAGACCCATGAATGAATTCGAATTGGCCTTGCCTTGACTGTGCAATCCTCATTGGAAACTCCAGTGTGTGTCAGATTCATTGAATGCATCACTATAGTCACAATGGATAGTCCATCTCACCCTTTCACCTATCTATCCACTGGGTCTCCATTGGAACTGACATGCACTATAGTTAACTTCTATTTCTGTTCAGTTTTTAGTGAGTTATTAGTTGTGAATTAATTAAGTAATTAATTCATTTAACGCTCACTAGTGTATCTTTCAGTTAGACTATATACAACTAGCTCAACTGAGTTTAACTCACTTAACTAAGTTAAACTAAATAACAACTCCATAAACTGCTCTTCCAACTCTATCATAACTTTTCCACTTCAGTTCTAACTGAGTCCTCCATGCATGAGCCACCAATAAACCCTAGGAATTGTGTAATTCCTTCAGCCCACTGATTTTCCAAATCTGTTCACTGAAATAAAGTGCTCCAAGAGAATAAGTTGATGTTTATTGTCGGATTATTATTAAGAGCTAATAATAATTGACATGCATCTATTTTTAGATCAAAGATCTATAAATAGACTTCGCTAAATATTCTAAAAACAAAATTTCATCTATTTTCCACATTTGACCAACCATCTACAAATAACATTCTGCAACTTATAGAATATGCTCACCATGTATAAAAATAGACATACACCTAAAAATAGCCTGCGGGCCCCACTTAGTGAAGGTGCTTAATTTTCACTAAGCTCATCATCTTGTTGAATCTCAAAAAAGCAAGAAAATAGAAAGGAACATCTTTCACCAGGTACACAAATAATTTCCATGGCTACTGTTATGCATGCAATGAATTTGTACATAAACTTGTTGAATGTAAATTATGTTAAAAAAGGAGCACAATATGTTATACATCAGCTCAAACGTACCTAGGTAAAATAAGATGTTATGTGTGCCACAAGCCTGGACACAAAACAAATGAATGTAGGCTAACATATACATTAAATGACTCTAGACAGATGATGGAACCAAATCAAATCAGATCAAACTGTGAATAAAAAAGAAATGTAAACATTATGAGGAACCTCAACAAAGTATGGAAGAAGAAGAAAAAGGGGGAGTCTTCTACTTTAATGATATTATGAATCCATCATAGTCTCAGGGGGAGCTTATTTAGGAAGAAAAATAGATATCCAGTCAGTGATAGAAAAGAAGAAACATCCCAAAGGGAGAGAAATTCATAAAAGGTCTCCATAACAGTTGTCAAATAAGAGCTGATTGGAATAAGAACAGTTAGAAGTTCAAGAAGGGAAAGGACAATTCCTCTAGTAGATAACTATAGAGGAAGAATTGGACGTTAAATCCTGAAGTCAGACACCTGAAGCATTCAATATCCAATAGGTTGATGGAAGAAGAGAAAGAAGCAAGCAACCATGGTGGTAAAGGGAACATCATTCATGAACTTGGAAACTAAGAGGATGATTACACTATGTGTCTCACTGCAAGTGTTGATAATGAAACAAAATTATTTTAAGAAGGATGAATAAGAAAAGTGTTATTATTGGAGTAGTGGTATGATACAGGTCCTCAGGATCAGAATATCACGGTATGCATCATGGTGGTGGTATGGTAGAAATATATCTAGGAATTAGTCCCAACGTTATCAACATTATAATATGTGTGGATTAATTTCTGGTTGCTCTGATTAGTGCAAAGTATCTTTTGGTTGCAAATTCAGGAGAATGTCGAGTTGTATTATCAAAGCATAGAAAGGTTTAATATGCCAAAGGATCATTATCTTGTTTGCATTAATGTATTATATTGAGCATTGAAGTAGTACTTATTATTGGATATAATTCCACTCCTCTTCAAGTCAGTATTGATAGAATTTGAAGGCTTATTTCTTAAGGTCATCCATAAAGCTACGTGCGGTCTGCCTTTTGAGATTCCAATTCAACAAACTAAAGAAGTCTTCCTGAAGCTTATTATGTTAGAACAATTGAAGTTTATATGAAGCAACAATGATTCGAAAGTAGCCCTAGAAAGGCATATGTAGTGACATTCATTTAGCATATGTAGCCCAAAATCATATTTTGTATATTGTTGATTGTTGTTGAGAACAATGGAGAGCTCAATACAAATAACTAAGAGTATGAAGGGTATCGTAACTATGGCTATCTATGTGAGCCGAAGTGAAAATTACAGCATGGATTATCAATGGGTATCATATTATCTCGTGGCCTTGGATGCATAGACACTTTTGGCATAAGTGTATACTGCAGAGATCAAATATATCAAGATCTAACCATTAGTCTTCCTTAAGCATGTGTTACACCTAAAAGTAATGTAACAGTGGTATGTGGATGAATTTGAGAATAAATTATAAGAAAGTATGAGCAGCCGGTCTATGAACCAAGATCTGTTCAAAGAAATCCTTGAATCTGCAATGAAATCACTCTGTAATCTAGTACTAAAGTTGAACCATGGCTACAAAATATATATTGGCATCATCATATTTGAACAGATGTGTACTGCAGAAGTGTGTTGCAGAAGAAGACATATTCCATCTACAATCTTCCTCAACATATATTTATCTCAGATGAAGATCATAATATAGACTGAAGTATATTTGGAGAATAATTTATATATTGTATGGAGCATTCTAATTATTTTAGTATTATTCCAATGATGCATTTCTGGTTATATACGTCTAGTATAGTTTGTTCTATGGAGTGTCCTTATCAACACCTTCAACATTATACAAGTGAAAGGAGTCTGTGCTTTAGGATGGTATCATCTTACTATGTATATACATACAAGTTCAATAATTCCCATAGTGTTCTCCCAACAATGATTATACACCAAATGGAGTAGGAATCCCAGCCAGGTATGTGGATAAAATGAAGAATTATTATGCAGAAATGTAATAAGGAAATGATGGAAAATACACTGGAAGAAGGTGTAACCCTTTTCCATTGATGTCAAAGGGGGAGGAAAAGCAGGCAGAGGAAGACAGACACTTCTCATAATGAAAGGGGGAAGAAGTTTTGGAGGAAGTGTTGCCATCAATGCCAAAGGGGGAGACTGCTGAAAATATTGTCATTGATGGCAAAGGAACAAAAAGGATCAACACCAAAATTATCATTAAGGAAAAAAGAGGCAAGGAGAAACATTAGAATATTTATCAAGGAGGAAAGGCCACAAAGGCAACAAAGGAGCAAAGGTAGCAAAAGAGAAAAGGCAACAAAGACAACAAAGGCAGCAAGCTTGGGTCAAGTCGTGAATGTATTGAATCGAGTCGTGAACGTGTTAAGACAAGTAATGAATGCGCTCAACAAATGGATAAAGTCATGAATGTGTGGGTCAAGTCAGTCTAGTTTAAGTTCAGAACAGTGCACGAGGGCGCGTGTAGTTCAACAGGTCAAGTCGGGTCGCGTGCATATAATGTGAAGACTGTGTTGTATGAATGCGAATAGTGAACGAAGTTCCTATGAACTTCGTTGGAGATCAAATTATGGAAGAACGAGCTTTATCATAGACGAGATTCAATTGACAAAGATCAATGTGCAGGTGGAACGGATGGTGAGGATCAAGTCACAGAAATGATAGTGAGTGATGGACGGAACATATCATAGAAGACAGTTGGCGCATATTACAATTGACGACTTTTATATTTACATGTTAAGCAATTTCAAGTTAAATTGTTTAAGTTGCGATGCGATGAAGTGAACATGTGTGGGCATAGGTCCATCGCATATCGCATAGCGCATGTGATACGTTATAACTATTAACGGCATAGAGGTAAATGTTTGAAATGCCAATTTACAATGAGTTAAATTCCACGACATGCAATAAGGTTTTCAGGATGATTTTCGATGAGTTAAAATATATGGTTTGCGATAAGACACAGAAATTGTGAAAAGCGAAGTGTGGGAGATGACATGGCAAGATGACGTGGCAGTGACGTGGTGATTCCATGGAACTGATGTGGAAATGACATGGTAGTGATGTGGAGATGATGTGGTAGTGGCATGGTGATGACGTGGCAATGACGTGGAAATGACATGGTGATGACGTGGCAAGGAGACATGGCACGATGACGTAGAGATGATGTGGACCTGGCCTGCATATCGCACATTGCAAGCTCAGGAGGATAAGCACTCAAGAATCATGTTAAAATGCCGAAGTGCAAAATGCGATAAGAGTATCGGATGTGATATGCTTCAAAGCTAAAGTATAGAGGATTTAAAGTCTGGCGTGGGATCCATTCGCATACCACACATCTCTATCGGTGATTCTTATATTTATATGTTAAGACATCACAAGTTAATTGTTTTAAGTTGCAATGCGATACAAAGTGCGGTTTGCAATGTGATGCGATCACATATTGCATATGATAAGAGGAAACTTGTTATTGCTATGAGCTAAATATTGCAAAATGCGATAAAGGAACCAGATGCGACACAACTCAGAACTACCATTTAACATATTTAAAATCTGGTGGTAAGAGTTTTATCCTTTGAGAAATCACATTGGAGAATGGAAGAGCAATATAGAACCAAATAACAAAAGAATCGCCGATGTGCGAAATGTGAAATGGGCCCGGATGCGATACCTCTCAAAAGTAAATACTAATATATTTCAAGTCCATAAGTATGAGGTTTTCCATTGTTAAATTGCATCAGAGAGAAATGGAGCCTTATAATGGAGATCGTATGAATACTGAAATGCAATGGAAAGTGGAAGCGATGCATTATTCAAAGGAAATAGAATATATTTCAAGTCCAGCCTTACACTTGTTTAAGTGGAAAAAGGTCTGAATGCAGCTAAAGGAGACTCAGGTAAGTGACCCAACATAGAACAAAGGGCAAAGGAAAAAGATAAACGTTGTGGTAATAAGAAGACATGCACCATGGCTTGAATTGGGCTTAGAAAGACCTCTGGGAAGCATTGAGTGTTGAGAAAAGTAGAAGGTTGAATGCTGCGGGCGAGAGAAGGAAGGTAGATAGGTAGAGTTGGGCAAAAGGATATATGGTGGCACTGTTGGAAACGCAACATCATGGGTCGATTTAGGAAAAATGGCGGTTATGCAACACAATTAGAATATAACAACAGAAACATGAAAGACAAAGGGACAAGAAGCAGAAGAGGACACATGCACAGGAAATATAAGAAGCTGAAAGGGCTGAGTTGAAATAATTTTTTTTGAATGTAAATTTATTGATATTTATTATATTTTTTTTGATGCAAAGCCAAGTCTCCAAGGCAAAGAAAAACTCCATTTGATACTGAAATAAATGTATATATTGTTGTAACATTATGAATATGCTGAGTGAGGAAATCAGTGGGTGGAAGGCAAAGAGTAATTCCTGTTCACTTCATATTCCCATATAGAATGCAAACAACCATCAATTTATCTCTATAAATGATGTTATTCTAATGTGCATAGAGAGGTTAAAGATCGAAAGAATCAGAGAGAGCTGATAGAGATGATGTGCACATCAGGAGCTAATATGAAGCATAGCTATAGGCTGAAAAGGCAACAGTGAAGAAGGAGTAAAACAGAGCTGATATCCAAGTAAATCATCATATGATTTTTATTGTAGTGTGAAGGAGTTGGAGCTTCCATATCAAGTTGTAGCTTGATAGATGTCCAGTTGTAGCGGGTTGAGGTAGGAGGCTCCTATGGGTTGTAGCCTCCTGAAAATACATGGGAGTTGGTGCTTCCGTTTGAAGTTGGAGCTTGATATATTTCTAGTTGTAGTTGGTTGATGTAGGAGCCTCCTATGGGTTGTAGCCTACAGAAAATAGATGGGAGTTGGAGCTTCGTTGCAAGTTTTAGCTTGCAAAAATTGAGGTAGTAGCCTCCTGTAGGTTGGAGCCTACAGAAAATCAGTTGTGAGAGGTATTTTGAGCTTGCTTTGCATCACAAAAATAATAAGATTTGGTTTTCTCCCTTATGGGTTTCCACTTATACCTGTTGTCTATGTGCATGATGATTATGTGTTGATGTATTGTGTTTAATATCCTTATTACTTGCTTCCCACATATTAAATTTGTTGATTCACTAGATATTAAGTTGCTTATGAAATGGAGGTGTAAATAAGTTTAAAGAAAAGAGTTTTAAAGGTCCATGAATGTACTAAACTGATTCACCCCCCTCTCAGTTTAGCTAAGGGTTCATCAATGGGGAGTGCAAATGCAAGATATTGTCAATTGTAGGAACTTGTCAGTAGAAGATAATTAGGAAGATCCAAGAAATATTAGCATCCCTGAGTCTGAGGGGGAGCACGTAGTTGCAAGGTCCTTATTGGGAATGGTAGATGTAACTAAGGCTCTGAAGTTAAAGTAAGTGAAAATTGGAACAGAAGCGCAACCAAAGTTGGAAAAAATAGGAGATTATTGGGATGATGACACCATGGGAAAGGTCATGGAGCTACTGACAGAGTATCAGGACCTATTCCCCATGAAGTTCTCTGAGATTAAAGGAATTGTAGGAGATTTAGGCATTATGAAGATCACTTTGAAACCAGATGCACACCCTATCAAGCATCGACCATATCGATTAAATCCTAAGTATAAGCAGAAAGTGAAAGAGGAACTCGAGAAGATGGTTTCTACAGGAATCATTGAGCCTATGGAGCAGTCTCATTGGGTGAGCCCCATGGTTGTTCAAGAAAAGAAGACCAAGGGAGAGATAAGGATTTATGTATATTTATGCAAGCTGAACGATGCATATATGCATGACCCTTTACCTACTCCATTTTCAGATGAGATCTCGGATAATGTAGGAGGACAAGAGGCTTATTCTTTTACTGATGGATTTTTAGGGCATCATGATATCAGAATTGCACGATAAGGCTACAACAAGACCACCTTTGTAGTGGAATGGGGGTATTTCCAATACACATTCAAGCCTTTTGGATTGAAGAATGCACCTGATATCTTCTCGTGCATAGTATTATATGTGTTCAAAGAATTCATGCACAAGTTATTGGAGCTTTATTTTGATGATTTGACTGTCTTTGGGCTGGTAAAGAAGCATGTGTCCAACCTGCGCATGATGCTTGATACTTGTAGGAAGCATCAGATTTCTCTTAACTTGAAGAAATGTATATTCTGCGTTCCTTTTGGAATCTTTTTGGGCCATATTGTGTTTCAACGAGGGTTGATGGTATATCTGGCCAAGATCATAGTTATCATCAACCTATAAGTCCCCACAAATGAAAAACATTTGGGCTCCATTCTGGGAAATTGATCGATGCACCTATGGAGAAATTGTTGGAAAAGGATGTATCATATTTTTGGGATGAGTAATGCTAAAAGAGATTTGAGTTGCTGAAGGAAAATATTGTTACTTCACCTATTCTAATATTCCCAGACTGGTCCAAAGTATTCCATGTACATGTTGATGCATTCGGTATAGCACTTGGAGTTGTTTTATCACAACCACGAGAAGGAGACGTCGATCACCCATTTGTTTTTTCCAGTAGAAATATCTCTTGCACATAATGCCACTACTGAACCATAGAAAGGGAAGGATTGGCCATGCTCTATGCTCTACAAAAATATATGCACTATCTACTAGGAGGGCACTTAAAGATGTTCACTAACCATTCTTCTTTGAAATACCAGGGCAATAAGCCTGTGTTGGGGGGGGAGGATTTGTAGATGGCTGTTTCTACTTCAAGAATATGACTTTGATCATTGTGAAGCCTGGAAAATTTAATGTTGGACCTGATCACCTGTCACACATCGAAAATGGGGAGGAACCAACCAATCTAAAGGACAAACTACCTGATGTATAGATATTTTCTATCAAGGTGGTTGACAAACACTTTGCTCATATTATTCACTTTCTGGCCACTAGAAGTGCGCCTACTAAATATTTGGTGCAGAAAAAGAAGGAACTGGTTTCGCGCGCAGCTGATTTTATCCTGATTGCTGGTAAATTGTACAAGCTAGGAAAAGATGAAGTATTAAGAAGGTATGTTTTGGAACTTGAGAGACAGGACATCTTGGCTGAGGCTCATGGAGGAGTGGTGGGAGGCCACTATGCAAGGAAGGCCACTGCGCAGAAGGTGTTGTGCGTTGGGTTATGGTGGCCCACACTACACAGTGATGCACATGCGTACTGTTAGGTTTGCGATGCATGCCAAAAGACACTGAGGGAAACCGTTGCGCAGAGATGAAATTCCCCTGCAACTAGAGATGGGCTATATATTTTGTTGGAACTGTCAATCCCCTGGGGAAGAATACTGGCACATGATACATTATCACTACCATAGATTATGTAACCAGATGGTAAGAAGTTAATCTAGTCAAGGATTGTACCGCAGATACTACTGCACATTTCATTTTTGAACATATTCTCACTAGGTTTGGGTGCTCGAATATGTTGATGAGTGATAGGGGTATGCACTTTTTTAATGAAACCATTGAAGCTTTGACAAAGGAATTTTAGATACATCACTAAAAGAGTACTCCTTACCACCCTCAGGCAAATAGTGCAGTAGAAGCTTTCAACAAAATCTTGGAGAATGCAGTCACAAATATCTGTAATGAAAATCAAAATGATTGGGATGTGCGCATCCCTTCTGTGTTATGGGCGTATAGGACCACATGCAAGAATTTGACTGGGAAAACACCTTTCAGGACGGTCTGTGGGAAAGAAGAAATCATGCCAATGGAATATATTTTTCCCAAGCCTGCGCATTGTAGCATTTACTAATATGGTTGAGCCTGAAATCATGGAGGAGAATATTGTGCAACAGGTTGCCTTAGAGGAGGATCAGTTCATTGCTAACTTTCATCAGCAAGTATAGAGGGTGCGTGAAAAATCTAGGCATGATAGACACATTCGAAAGAAGGAATTCAAACAAGATGATTTGGTTTTTTAATATGACAGTTATTTTTTGTGCCACCCAGGAAAGTTCAGGAAGCACTGGTTAGGGAAATACATTGTGAAAGAAATCATTGATGGAGATGCGATGCGCTTGGCCACGTTGCGCGTTGAGAGTCTTCCCGGGTATTTCAATGGAAGATGACTGAAGCCATATAAAGATAACCTGGTGACTATAAAATGACTATATGGCCAGATAATGGGAATCCACTTGTCTGCGAGTTGCGTAGGGGGAATATACAGACATGTGCGGGAAGAGCATAGAGGTAGTGCACAACAGGAGAAACTAGCCATTGGAACAGTAAAACTGGGTGAAAAAGAAATTTCACTGTTGGATGGAGCATGGTTTCTGCATTTAATGAGGATATCTTACGAGATTTTTGACCGTTTTTATGGGGGTAAGATGAATTTAATAAACATCTGACCGTTTTTACCTCAGATCGCCTATAAAAGGAAGGGTGCAGGTCATATTCTGTTCCTTTTCTTTCCAATTATTTTGCGCCCTGAATTTATCTATGAATTGTGCCGATAATTCATCTCTGAGACCTGTATGCCTAGCCATGAGACCCCCACATCCAACATAAGCAACCCGGAGTTCATTTTTAGACCAAGAATGATGGCCATGAACCCTGAGAGTGCTCCATCTAAAGAGCACTATGTGCCAGTCACAGTGTCTACAAAGCCGAGATTAGATGATGTCCATGAGGTAGTACCAGAAGTCTAAGAAGTCATCTCCACACCGGCTAAAGGAAAGGGTAATATGACCAAGGTTTCATCTTCCAAGTCGCAGACGTCACCTCGAAAATTCATATCCCCGCTCTAGGCAATAAAGGATAAATCCCCTATAGGCGACCCAACCAAAAGATCCATGAGCATGACAGAGGAGGTTGTGCTCTTTGTCGAGCCCATCTCATGGCTACCGAAATATGTCAAGCCGCGCAGACCCTCCGTGAGGGCGTCGAAAGATTTGGATACAGTTCATGCATACTTGTAGATGTCATTGATCCCAGAATAAGTTACTCTTGAGGGAGACATGTTTGGAAAGCTTCCCCTGGTCAAGTTTGATGACGATGACTTGGCGAACGAGGAGACGTTCCTTGAGCTCACGCCTGAATATTATCTCGAGCGCATTTTATATGATGGAGTGGTGAAAGTAGAGCCTATGTTGTGGGCGTGCAGGTAGAGCAACGCAGGGATTCTCAATCTTCTGAGGATCCCCTACTTTGGCAGGTATCCAATCACCAGTATCTGTGTGCGCCAGCTATTGACGCTGACCCACGATGGATGTTTATGGATCAAGAATAGAATCCCCATAGATGTTGAGTTGATCCACTAGATCACCGACCTACCCAAGAAGGGGCCCCATCCCATGTCCAGTTTTGGGAAGAGTCACGAGCAAAATATCGTTATCAAGGTTAAGAAATATTACAAGGTCGTGCACGACTCCAGGGGGTTCCTAGTACAACAGATTGCTGACCCAATAATACGCCTTGGAACCTTGGTCTTGGGATGCAAGATAGTGTGCAAATGCCAACCTAAGGTGGTCCTTGCGCATGTTATCATGCTATCGGGATAATGCAAGAAAGGAGTAAGTTACAACTCATCGTAATATCTTTGCTAGTAGTTCCTGGAAAATGTGCGCGATGCGCAATAAGAAGGGAAGAAGTTAAGCTACTATTGGCTTCTTTTTTTGATCGCTCTAATTGCGTGGGAGATGCTAGAGAGCGCAATGCTCCCAGAAGTTGAAGTGGGTGTGTGTGAAGGGGCGCACTATGCCAATCTGTGGGATTCACCAGACCCACAAAGAGTAAAGGAAAACAAAATTTTTGGGGTTCTATTTGAGGGTAAGCTAGCGACTGCTATCTACTCATGACCTAGATTGTCCCCAGCTATGTATGCCAAGTACAGGGCCATTGCATATTTCTAGGTCACGATGCATAACATACAAATCTGGTTGCGCAAGGACCCAGTTTGGTACAACCTGCCTTACATGGTCACGAAGGTTGAAATCAACTAGGTCCTTGAAACATGGCATGAAGTGTGTAAGACTGAGCTAGACTTTGTTGCACCCATCACAACCTCCACGTCCGGAAAAGAAGAAAAAAAGGACAAGGAAGTAGAAAAGAAGCAGAAAGAGAGAAATAAAAAGATATCGAGAGGAAGCAGAGAAAGAAATAGAGCAAGAACCTGAAGGAGAAGGAGAGTTGGATCTTGGATGTCTAGATGGTCTAGATGGTACTGGAGCTGAGTCTTTGAGAGGAATGAAGCGCGACGCAGAAAACCCCAAGGGTATGGAAAAGAAGAGGAAAGGCTCTAAGGTTGGAGGAACCAAGGATGTTACGCTAACGGAGGAAGACCTTGATAAAATAATATATGCGGTCACATTTTTCTCTGAAGATAGGTGGACAATGATGGAAGAACAATATAAGGTTGTTGTACAAGTGTTACAGTCAGGGTTTCAGGTGTTTCAATTAAAGACAGAAAAAATTTAGGCGAGTGTGAATCAAGCGAGTGAGCCTACAACTATGGTCATCAGCACGTCGGACAACAGGATCTGCTCCTTCCTGGGTGCCGCGGTCACTGTAGAATAACCCGAATTGTGCGTGTAGTTGCAGACCTACCCAGAAGTGGGGATAGACTTGTCAATGTTACCCAGTGGTAAGCTGCATGCAATACAAATGATTATTATAGATGAGTTGTAGTGTTGGGAGGCGCGTGTACACCTGCAGCTGAGTGAGGCTGAACAATAGTTCGCGGCAACGACTGAATAATATCTCCAAGCTCAGACAACGTAGCAGGCAGCAGTAGCACAACGAGTAGAATTGGAACATCTGATCGATAGATTGTGTGGTGACCTGCCAGAGGTAGCCATCCCTACTTCAATTGTGTCGCAGGCTAAAATTGAAGGAATAGTAGAAGCGTTGAAGGCCTCCATATAGGAAGTGTTGGCGATGAAGGGGGATTTTGAGCAAAAAATCACAGAATTGCAGGCCAAGCTGCAGTGAGAAAATTCACTAGAGGTGCGGGCGCAACGAGATGCCCTAGTAAAAGAATCCTCAACGACTATTTCCACCACAGTCGATAAGTGAACCGCGCTGCTAGAAAAAACTATGGGCCTGTGGAAATCCATACAGATGGATCCATTAGTCAAAAATATTTCGTAGGAATTGCGTGCCAAGGAGCAGGTGTTCGATGACCTTCAGGAGGCCCTGCCTACTTTTGTACCTACTCAGCGCATGACCCGATTGCAGACTAGACACATCTTGCACGATGAATTGGAGGAGTTGCGAATAAAGAAGCACATTGTGACATACAACATGATGCCATGGGCCGATGAAGTGATGAATTTGGTGCAAGATCTAGATGCCATTGTAAAGAATTTGAACCAAACTTATCAGAGCATAAATCTCGCCTCAGAAGGGCTGACGTCAAAGAAATTGGTGGACACAACACAGAGTGCAACTGATTAGAGCGCAGGCATCCTAATGTCGTTCTGTCATCGAGGAGCTGTAGAAGAAGATGAAGACCCCAGTACCGTTGTGACTTAGGATGAGTCACAAGATTGTGTTGGGCGCGTGTTGGACCGGGGTCCCTTAAGACTGCAATTTTGATAAAAATATAGTATTTTTTTAGTTTTGAGTCATGCATGCTAAGAAATGCACAGGTCAAGGGGCTTTGGGGCGGGTCAAAGCCCTTTCATGAGTTGTAATGGGAAAAATGGTAGAAATAGGGGTCACAAACCTCAGTTTGCGGACCTTACATGAGTGCAGGATAAAGATATAAATAGGTGTCTAGATCGAGTTGGATAGATAAGTTCTAAGGAATTTTTGATAAGATTATGATGTTCTGAGTTGTGAAGCGAATTTTTCTGGGTACAGAATGCTCCTGCTAGCTGTGTGCACAGAGACCTTAGTCCTACTATGTGCGGATCCCGCTGATTGTGTGCACGGGTGGAACTAAATTATTGTAAAGAGATTATGAACTGTGAATGAATAAAGATGTGTTTTGGAATAATTCTGAGTATCAAATGCATTCATGCTTTGCTTTATGATCTATTTCTATGTATTTTTTCCATTTACTGCATCAAGTATATTGTATGTGTTTGGATCGGTTGTGTACCTTCTTTTATGTTTTATATGAATGTTGAATGCATAGATCTGTTACAGTAAGAACTGAATATCACCTTACTAAAACTATTGAATGGATTGTGAAGCCTTTATCTCATTAGGGGAATTTTTAGGTTTAAAATGGGCCTCCTAAGGAAAAATGTACAATCAAAATTCACTTTTTGAGAACCAATCACATTTTAGGGGATGGCATCATCCCTAATGGTTGAGGTGGCATTGCTTGAGTTAAAGGTACTTACTTGTCACATTCTCAATGGTGGATAAAAATTCATGGTTAACCATGGTAGTGCTCTAAGTACTTTTAAAGTCATAAAGTAAAGTACTCATAATAAATGTCATTTCACATTTTTTGAATAAGATATTATTATTGTCATTTCATAATTCTTGAAAGAACAATGCATATCCCTACACAATCTTCATGTCTTTACACATGTTTCAATAAACATTATATTTGTAAATTTTCATATTTTTATTTTTAAATTATATATTTATCTCATTTTATTTAATATTACAATTTCAAATTAGTTATAATTTAATATCTATACATATATACTATACATATGAAATCAAAATAAATAAAAATGTAACCTTGTAATTTTAGGATAAATCAAATCTATAAATAGTATTATTATAATATTAATCACAATACAAAAATATTAAAATTAAAGAAAAAAACATTTTAGTTTTGTATGATGAAAAAATGTATATTAGTTTTGTATGTTGAAAAAAGTTATATTAGGTTTTCAATGTATATAAATCTTATATTATACTTATAAATATAAATTAAATCTATTTCAATATATATATGTATATATATATATATATATATATATATGTTACATTTTAAATACATCTGAATTCATTTCATTATGATTATATTAATTTTATATAATATTATGAAAAATAATCTAAATATTATAGAATATATATTATATTATTTTTATATATTATATTATTTTGCCTTATGTTATAAATCAATTTAATATGTAATATAAAATTCACACATAAAATAATATATTACATTTATTATATTATATTATATTATTTTTATATAGTATATTAATTACATGTTATTATACAATTTAAATAATATAAATTTTAATTAATAGCATATAACATAATTAAGAATATATGAATTTATATTTATATTTTATTTTAAGTTATTTAAGTATAAAGGAAAAATGCATTAGTTGTTTAATGATAATGACTTTTTCTTGAAAAAATCATTATTATTTATAGTCACATCAATACAATTTTTTATTAATTTTATTTGGGTATAACTTTTGAATTGAATTTAACTATGGTTACATGGATTGTAGTGCAAAACATGAATTGAAAATTCATAAATATTATTTTATTGGTTTAGCTATTATTTTATTATTTCCTTTGGAGGCCCATGTTTTAGACCTCAAAATTCACCTAATGGTGCGTGCATAGAATACCTGTGTAATTGGATCTAGATCTGCCTAGTTAGGGTTTCTGGTTAGGGTTTCTATTGCGAAGGTGAGGTCATTGTTGTTATAGATCTGAAGACATCCACATCATTTAATTCTCTCTTAGGGCGTGGAAACCTAGTTCCAACACCCTGCCCAAACTGTTTTGGGTGAGACTTTGACCTACGCAAGTAGGTCATTTCCGAAAGGGCTAGTAGTTTTAGGGTTTTGTTGGTTAAGATTAAATCTGAACCTAACTCAGGACCCTTTAGGCCAACATGTTCTTACATAGTGGGGCACACTTAGTATAGAATTGAAAAAAACACATGGTCATTAAAAAAAACACATTTATAACTAAAAAACATAAACATATCAAATATATCTTACAAATTCCATAAATAAATTTTGATGGAGAGCTTCTTAACACCGATTCATATTTCACACACAAATCTTGAATTGACATTGCCCCATACAATAGATCACTAAATATCCTTTTAACATATGCACAATGTCTTATGCTAAATGATTGAAATTGACTACCAATATTTTTGCTTCTCCATGCATTTGTTTTAAACTCTCCTTTTTAACTTGGTACACGTCTTTCATATGGTCGCACACAAGTTTAGAATTGGTGAAGACTACAGTTTCATTGGATCCATACTCCCTAGTTTTTCCTAAGTCTTCTATCAATGCAAGATAATATGCTTCGTTGTTTGTTTTTCTTCAAGGTACATTCATTTTCCAATGGAGGACTTTGTTCATCGCAATATTTCATAGCACATAAGTAATCATTACTTTCCCTGGATTGGGATAAATAGATACTTCTATGCATAATGTCCATTTTTCAACCATGTTTAATGGGTTTTCTGATCCATGTAAAAAACAAGTTCAATAAAATGAATAATTTATTTATTTATTGCAAATGCCTTAGTTTATGGGAGAATGATGAAAAATAAATATCTATTATGATTGAATGATGGAATACTACAAGGATTTACCCTAGTTTGAGGATCATCTTCTATGTTCTCCTTCAGATTTTATATATGTGATTTATAGTTTCATCAAGAAATTATAAATTATGATGTTAGAAATTTATTGATTTTAGGAAATGGGTCTATATAAAATCATTGTTTAAATGCATATGTGACAGATTATTTGCACCGAGGGTACATGCGGACTTGTTATCATTGACATTCCTCCCTTTGGTTACTTTGCATAAGTTGATTGGAAACACTTGCAATGATGAAATAATGATGTTTTTGTTCCTTTCAATTAGAATATTGTATTATTATTATAAAGGATGTCTGAATATTCTAATTATAAATGATGATTCCCAAAATTATTGGCCTTATAATGAATTTATTGAAATATATGAGAAGTTGTATGACACCATATAGCATCCCACTGCATATGGTAATATTTTGCATTTCGGGTTGCTTGCATTTCCCCTTCTCTTCAGTGATTTTAATCGTAAACTTATTTTTCAAAGTTTTCTCAATATCTCCTTCAAATTTATATAAAAAAATGTATATATCTAAAAGCTTCCAAGGATATTCATACTCATCTCATAGTTCGATAAATAATTCTTGAGACTATACCTCACTTAATAATATCAATCTAAATAGGACTTGATTTCTATATATATATATATAAGAAATATTAACATGATTTATAGTTGATATATATATATATATATATATATATATATATATATATATATATATATATTAAAAATAAGGTAGAGAAAGAAAGATATATTTGTAGATTTCCCTTCCAAATAAGAGGTATTGGAAATGTTTCATATTTATTTTTATAAATAAGTGGGTGTTACTACTCATTTCCTTGGGAGATTGATTTCTATGCATTTTCAAACTCTATATCCAAACTGAATTAATTCAAGAAAGATACTACAGATTTATTTTTATGCATTTTCAAACTCTATATCCAATCTAAATTAATTCATGAAAGAGACTACAGGCCAGAGACAATAACCTACAATAATATGTGTGTGTGTGTGTGTGTGTGTGTGTGTGTTTATTTGGTATTAGCATGGAAACTAATGACTTTTCTATTTATTATTATATGAACATTGTTCTAAGTAAACAATACATTGTAATGCAGTTTCAGGATCATGTTCTATGTTCTCCTTTATAATTTATACATGTGATTGATAGTTTCATCAAGAAATTATAAATTATGATGTTAGAAATTTATTGACTCTATAGTGACAATGTGAAGTCAAGCTACATGTCTATTGTTTAAATGCATATGTGGCAGATTATTTACACCGAGGGTGCATGCAGACTTGTTATCATTGGCATTCCTCCCTTTGGTTAATCCACATAAGTTGATGGGAAACACTTGCAATGAAGAATATAATGATATTTTTGTCTCTTTCAAAATGAATAGGCCATGAATATCGAGAGGACCACACCATTAGTGCCATACATTTCCATCCTAAATTCATAAGATAGGCTATGTACGTATGAGATTACAAACATTAACATAATATTTTAAAATACAATTCACCAAAATTTATATGTAAGGTAAGTGAACAAGTTATATACCATGTTAAAGCATAGGTATTTTCGTTAAGAATTCTCGCTTGAATTAACTATTTGCAAACATATAAATCAAGTGAATTCATAAGTCAATTATACAAAGAAATCTGAAGTTTAAAATAAATTCTGGGTGACATTTAAATCTAATACTTAGTACAACATATAAAATGGATAGGGTTTTAACCCTTAGCTTCATGCTATGACCATAGATTTTATAATAAATATATTTTATTTAACAAACCAATGTTGAAACATCCCTTGGAATATGTTGGTAGCATAATTATTTATAATAATTATGTTATTTTAGAAGATTGTATGGGTGAAAAAATTAAATCTAATAACTAATACAACATATAAAATGGATATGGATTTAGCCCTTAGCTTCATGATATTACCATAGATTTTATAATAAATATATGTTATTTAACAAACCAATGTTGAAACATCCTGTTAGGGTCATTAGTTTTTGTCGTCAAATATATATTTTCCATATCCTTTAAATTTCATATTTTGGGAAGTTGAGCCTATGACTACCGCTATTGTCATAGCCTCAAAGTTGTTAACGATAAGTCAAGTGATCGCTAAAGGTAATCAATCAAATTGAAAAGATGGTTATTTAATGGTTGTGCTGGAGGACAAATTTCAAAGGTTCAATTCAAATTTTATAGCACCTTTGAAATAGTTCACTGTTCACCCGTGTGAATTGTGCCTAATCAGAGCATACACCATCAATACAGGATACCACAGATCGATATTAGCTATCAGTTTATGAAGAACAAGTTTGAAAGCTAGATGGGGTTTTTTTCATGACACCACAAATGAGCTTCAGATCAAGACTTGGCAGGATGAATTTGGCTATGCTCAAGGGATCATATACCAAAATGTGCATATGGAAAAGGTTTCATATCCTATAATTATAGAATAGCATTACCGTGATTCTCCAACGACATGTGCAAAATAGACATCAGTAGTGGAAGTGAGTGAATTTAGGTACGATAGTATTATTGGAACATTGGTGACAAAGTAAGAAATTAGATTTGTGTGCAGTAATAGTGTCTCGTGTGAGAACATCTTGTTGACAGTTATTAACCTTACATTGATTTCCGTAGATGTTGCAACTTCATTTTTTGAAGGCACTATTGGATCTGTGAATCCACCTCCCTGCTTTCAAGATTATGCACCTAAACTTTATTAAAGAGAGGGAATCATAGTGCAAGTAGTCAACCCTTTACTGAGAGAAAAATTATGAAATTATCGAAAGCCCATATTGCTATGTCAGTCATTTATTTTCTTATATATTCGACACAACCCTCATCTAATTTTTAATGGAGTATTTGTAATCAGTTTGTTTGATCCAAGGTAGGAAGAAAGATGCAAACACAATTTTGAAATTTTGTTGCATAATCGTTGTGTACAGGTATTGGGAAACTATTGCACATATGCTGCACATAGGTGGTATGGATTTTTTTTGGTTTCCAGTTGCTAGAGAATGGATGGAGGGAACCATTTCCTATTCAAATATCTACTCAGCACTCAGTCATCAACCAATTCTCTTTCATCACATAGGAAAGTTTGCCAACATAGAGCTTTTGTGTAGTTGTTGCGTAGCATAGCTTGAAGTGTTGTTTCCATATTTATTTTCAGTTTGAGGTTTTGATGTTAGGATAAGATATTTTGAAGATAGGATTTTCATCTAGATAGGTTAAAAATATTAGATAAAAATCATTGTTGTTGCAGTTTTATTTTTAGTTTTATTTCGGTTTTAAAATAGATGTTTCTTTTTATTTTAGTTTCGATCCACTGAGTGGATACATTGAAAGTTGCAAATTTTTTATCATGTAATCTTTTATTTAAGCTAGACAAAAATATGATGAAGGGGTTCAATTTATGAGAGAAGGCTATTGTGTTGTGGGCTTGTTGTTTTAATTTCTAGTGCTATGTGTGTTTGATATATTTCAGAGATTCCTGTGGTATGCCTTCTAGCTATTGTTATATTCTCATGTATTACACTATGATTATTTCATCTTTAATTTATTAAACAATTGTTCCTTTCGGGAGTTGTCTATTACTGTTTTGAATAGATGATTGTTTAATTGTCAAATTTGTGATGAAATATAATAAATGTTAAGTGCTTCATCCTTACCTTCTTCCCAATATTTGATCTAAGGTTATGTTGCAGAATTCATGTTGTCTCAATTCTCTGCATAGATGGTTAAATATCGTTATGTTTTCTATTATATATTTAGAGTTCATTCAATGTATTTTTCATATGTTGTAGTTTAGAAACATATATACCTTTCCTTTGTCACAATATATTTACATGCATGCACTGATGTCTTGTGTTAAGACCTAATCAATTGTCTCATGTTGTGTCCCTCCCCCTCATATTTTTGAACCATTATTTCGAACAAACTATCCCTATAGACCTGGTCTCTATGATATGTCATTTTATTTCATTACCTTTTATGTTTGGACAATTTCGAGTGAGGGATCCCCCTCCGAATATAAATGACCAGTTTCTAGCCCAAAGAGGCTTTTGGTTACCTCTATAGCCCTTTCCTCAGCCTAAAGGGATTTACAGAGAGCTAACATATCCTGTGGAATATGTTTGTAGTATAAGTCCTTATAATAATTATGTTATTTTAGAATATTGTATTCTTATTATAAAGGATGATCCCCAAACTTCCTAGCCTTATAATGAACTTATTGACATATATGAGAAGTTGATTGACATCATATAGCATCCCAGTGCACATGGTAATAAATTATGCATTTTGGGTTGCTTAAGAACTTGAGATATTTGTAGATTTCCCTTCCAAATGAGAGGTAGGGTTATCTTTTTTTCTTTTTGAATATATGAGGAAGAACTACACTAACAACCATACATGAGGGTCATCATAAGAATATGTAGAACTGTATAATTATTCACAACAGGTTTATGAAGATATCCAATTGTAATAATCACACTTTTAAGAGGAGGAGCACTTGTTTTTCACAAGGAGTTTCACAAGCATATTTGCGCTCATATTAATAAACAACAGTTGCTTCAGAAAGAGATATTTGTAGATTTCCCTTACAAATGAGAGGCATTGGAATTATTTTGTATTGAATTTTAGAAATAAGCGAGTGTTACTAATCATTTCCTTGGCATATTTATTTATATGCATTTTCAAACTCTATATCCAAACTGGATTAATTCAAGAAAGAGACTACACGCCGGAAACAGTGACCTACATATATATATATGTGTGTGTGTGTGTGTGTGTGTGGGATTAGCATGGAAACTAATGAATTTGTTCTTTATTATTATATGAATACTGTTCTAAATAAACAATACACTGTAGCACAGTTTTAGGATAATATTCTATGTTCTCCTTCAGTATATATATATATATATATATATATATATATATATATATATATATATCTGTGTGTGTGTGTGTTTAGTTGGGATTAGCATGGAAACTAGTGAATTTGTTCTTTATTATTATATGAATAATGTTCTAAATAAACAATACACTATAACGCAGTTTTAGGATGATATTCTATGTTCTCCTTCAGTATTTATACACATGATCCATAATTTCATCAAGCAATTATAAAATATGATGTTAGGTATTTATTTATTTTAGGAACTGTATCCATATAAAATCAATGTTTAAATTCATATGAAAAATTATTTACACTGAGGGTGCATGCAAACTTGTTATCATTGACATTCCTCCCTTTGGCTACTTTGAATAATTTGATGTGCAACGCTTGAAAAATCTATATCCAAACTAAATTAATTTAAGAAAGGGACTACACACCGGAAACAATGACTTGCAATAAAAGAAATATAGCCAAACTGAATTAATTTAAGAAAGAGGCTACAATTCGGAAACAGTGACCTGCAATAATATGTGTGTGTGTGTGTGTGTGTGTGTGTGTGTAATAGTGACCTAGCCCCAAGGGATAACTCAGTTGGTCGAGTACCTGTTGCTAAGTACTTCGCCAGTTGTGAGGTCACGAGGTCAAATATCCTCGACGCCCTTGGAGTTAGGCCCAACTTGTTGTGTCGATGGGCAGATCCCTTCAGGGTGATATTCCTGGATTTTCCCGTGGATGGAGTGGTCATCCAGTGTCCATGAACTACTCTTAAAAAAAACAATGACATGCAAAGTAATTCAAGAAAGAGATTACAAGCAAGAAACAATGACCTGCAAATTAATTCAAGAAAGAGACTACAGGCCAGAAATAATGACCTGCAATCAAATATATATATGATGCCATGTCATACATAAAGCAGAGTATACATAACGTTATTCTGCCAACACATATACGATGACAACCAACACATACAAATGCATATACTATAATGTTGAAGTCAAACATATACATATGTATTTTGTCGACACTGTATGAGACTATATATTGTATCTAGGACTTATATATATCTATTGTGCCTTGTGTTAAGACCTATATGTATAAACTATGTCGAGACTATATACACAACACAAAGACCATGTATATAACACAGAGACCATGGTATATAATGGAATGACCATGTGTCACAAAGATGCCAATAATGTGATCATTCAAAGATACAACTCCATATGAATAACATAAGTCTTGTAGATTGTCGCAAATCAAAATAGTTGTAGATCCTCATTCTCTAACCTTTGTGAAGAATACAAACAGAATTTATACCTGAAAAACAACAATGTTCCATGCGAAAAAATTAGATCAAATGTGTGTGTATATATATATATATATATATATAATTGTGATATTGATGATGCCATGTCATACATAAAGTAGAGTAATTATGTGTCATACATAATGATATTCTTCCCACACATACGATGAAAACCAACACATACAAATGCATATATTATATTATTGAATTCAAGCATATACATATGTTGTATTATGTCGAGACTGTATAATACTATATATTGTATCTAGGACTTACATCTATCTATTGTGCCTTGTTCTAAGACCTACATGTATAAACTATGTCGAGACTCTATACACAGTGACCTATAATAATAATAATAATAATATATATATATATATATATATATATATATATATAAAAGTGAAGTGCAATAAAAGAATATATATATATAACATGAATTCACTCCTCCAATGAGATATGATAGAAAGAAATAAGGAAACTATAACTCAAACTATCAACTTACATTCAGTGATATGAATCTAGTTACCATAAAAAAAGAAAAACATATTGCAGTCATAAACATTCCTTCATAAAAACATATTGTATTTCATGTTGTCAAAGCCAAAGTCATAGCAATTAGGAAATATCCATTACCTACACGAGTTACATATTTCACATTTAATTTGGTTGTTATTTGTATGAATAAGATAGTATTTGCTGAACATACCTGGTTTTTAGTTGTTGTGCGGTTCGGGAGAGGAGGCTGACATAATTCCTCCAGCGACGACGAGGTGTAACCAATCCTGCAAAAATATTGCAAGAACTCCTCTAGAGCCAACCAATCCTGCAAAAAATCCAACTGAAAATTAAAACATGCTCCAAAAAAACAAAAAAATAAATCTACGAAATACAACAAAGAAAATAGTCATGGAAATTGGTACAAATGTGGTTACGGTTAGTTGGAAAATAAATTCCTCCAACGCACCAACAGGCCACGCGAATTAACAGCGTAGAAAATTCCTCCAACACACTTGGGCCACCCAAACTAACAGTTGTAAACCAATGAACTAGAAGCGCAGAAAATTATGCAATGGCCTCAAGGTCGTTATATATATATATATATAGACGTTTTTTCGACCGAAAAACTAGTTCAGACAAATTATTTTTTCGTACGAAGAAATGGTTTAGCTGAATTGTTTTTCGACTAAAACAAAAATATTGCCAATTTTTTCACCTCTGACAAAAAATCTGTTAAATGGTCGACATTATTATAAATGGTCAATTGTTAATAGGTCGATTAAATGTAAATAATTGGGCCTAATTTTTTTTTTTTTATTTAGATGAAAAATTGGGATTATAAATGTTTCAGGAGCATTTCTCACAGAAATGTAACCCAACTTCACATATTTACCCTCCAATCAATTATTTTTTCAACTATAATTAAACTTCACATGTCTTTATTTATAAGAAAAACTGTATGTCTTTATTTTCATTGGAAGTATTTCCATTATATTTGCAACTATTAAAAGAAGGAATGTAAACATGATGTTGATATTTCAAAAAGGGAAACTTCTCTATGGGATGAACTCATGTTTTCTCTAATTAAAATTATATAATGCTTCCACGCTTCATTTTCTCTTTTCCTAAAAGTTTTTAGGATCATGATTAATATGCATATGTATCATAACTCGGCTTGTTTTCGATGGTTCATTGTGCATGGGACGTATGCAAATTTTAGGCACATTAGTGACGTGAATAGTAGAAATATACCCTCTTGAATTTAAAACATCATCTTACATCCCTTACACGACACATATATTAGTAGGTTATTCCCCATGCACCATTCTCTTTTTATATGTTTCTTCTACTCTTATTTTTATTTTTATTTTCTTTTGTTTTGCTTTCTTCTCTCTTTCCTTGCAACTTCCTTGAAACTCGCTACTATTTTCTTATTATAAATGATAGTGCCTACATCGCGGGAAATATATATTATATTGATTTATCACGTTAGTACTCATATATGCTTACCACTAAGGATGCTAAAATGCAACTTACTTATGTGCCTTTTCCATGCATAACCCACCTAGTGGGATTATCAATATATATTTATCATCCTTGTGTGTTGGGCCACCTTCCTTAAGTCCATATTTATCTTAGCTTAGATATGCAACCTCTTAGGAATGTTTATATTAGCTAGGTTTTTAGCTTATCTATGCAACCTATTAGGATCTAGGTAGGGTATTTTACTACATTTTTAAACATATCATTTGGCCTTTAATCACTAGTTCCATCCATTTTGACTCTTTAAGGTAGTCATTTGGGCTATTTCCATACTATATGGGTGTATTTTTGGTGCAAGCCCTTGATTGGGTTCAAAGTTACATAAGATGCATCATTATGAGCCCATAACAAACCAAATCATTTTAGGATAACTATTTACAAGGTCAAATTATTGAAATCTTGTTTAAATTTTCATGGTCTCAAGGTGCTAAATCAGTCACAACTTTTCTCAAAGTACTCTAATTGTGTGTCATAGTCTGTGGAAGATAGACTTTGTATTTAGGAGAGAACCCACAATATAGTCTAAAATGCTCACAATATGAACCTATACAACATAATTAACTTTTCTGTACATGTGCTTCTCTTCAAGAATGAGTCTCACAATCATTTATACCTTAAGGTCATATTTTTTCCTATACATTATCATGTAGGTACACACTTAAATTAGTGTTAAATTGTGATATAAATACTTAATCTACTTCACGTGCTCCTGCACTACTTGTACTTGTATTTTCTGACACTTCGATAAGGATCTTTTAATATTGGTTTGGCTTCAAACTTACATAATTCAACCCTACTACTTCAAGGTTAAATCTAACACAAATAAGGGAAGGAAGGTATCAAACCCTGATTTATTCACCATTCATTATTTCATTCCTATATATTAGTTGTAGTGTACTAATATTACCTTAGATCCGTATAAAAAAAACTCCAATTTTAAGTACAAAAATATTCAACATCTACATCAAGACTCATGCTAGTGAGTTATTTCCATTCCTCCTCTTCAATTTTAGTACTTAATTTAATTAATTACCATTTGAAATTATAAATTAGATCTATACTCATGTAATATACTTTATTATTGTATTGTTAATTATTTTATGAAAATAATAATGATAAAATACTCTAAATTATAAACAATTAATCAAAATTAAAACACACACACACACACACACACATATATATTTCTTTATTTTCTTTTCTTTTCTTTTCTTTATACTTGTCTGGATATTTTAAAATTTTCCTTTAAATTTTCCTTCGAGAACGTATTGCTACTTAGTCACTCCTTGCTCTAAGGAAGGAGAGTTAAAACTAGGTCTAGCATAGATTAGCAAAGACAAATTAAAGCAACATAGATTCATCTTAACTCACTCCTTGCTCTGTCACCTCTCCTTCCTCTTTATAGTAACGTGAATCCAAAACCTTATAAAATCAATGTTGTGACATAGCAACAAAACTAAAATAAAATTATATTGATTTTAGTTTGTAATCAATAAGCGAGGAGAGTTAAAACTAGGTCTAGCATAGATTAGCAAAGACAAATTAAACCAACATAGATTCATCTTAACTCAGGGTCTACCAAGCATCGAGAGGGATCAAATCTCTCAAGATGAAAAATTCAATCTTAGTGCAAAATTTGAGGAAATATTTGCACCTCAAGAATTTTGATTCCTATGAGTGTTTGGTAGATAAAGACATAATATGTATCTCATAGTACTTGTACTTGTATTTTCCAACACTTTGATAGGGATCTCCTTCCATTTATTTGGATCCAAACTTGCATAATTGTTGTTTCATACCATGACTAATTCAATACTACAACTTCAAAGTTAAATCTAACACAAAAGAAGGAAGGTATCAAACCCTTATGAAGGTAGATTGTTTCATCGTTCATTATTTCATCTCTATATAGTAATTCTAGTGTATTATTATCTTAAATCCCTTATAGAAACGACAAATGAAAACTATGCTAGCGAAGGCAATTGCCATGCAGGGCGCCGCGGTCAAAGAAACCTTTGCAGCTACCTCCATGGCATCAGCCAGAAATACTGCGCGGTTGGACAAGATGGAAGTTGCCTTTAACTCACTCACAGAGGAGCTCCGCAGGCACGGCAAAGCTCTGGACAGTTTCGTTCAACGTTTTGACATTTATCTTCGCCATGTCCTCAACGTGTCCATTGAAGTTCCAACAGACGATTCGAAAACCACCATCATCCGACATTTCAAGCCCAGAACTCAAGCGAAGGGTGAGGAGGCGGCAAATCCTAGCATGGTTGGTCATTCTAGAGCTTCGACTCCCACTCAGTAATGTGTATGCTCTCTCCTGGTTCCTCTGGTCAGACCGCACTTGTCTATAGTTGTTTCTTTTATATTTCTATATTTGCTACTGGTCGCATTGGGTATGTAATAGGGATCCTCAGGTCGTTCGAGTGTTTTGGTGAATTTCTCAAGTCTCTCGGGTAACCCTGCGTGGTGGACCTGTGTTGGTTTTTTGGTTTAGTCGTCTCGTTGGTTTACAATCCATGTCTCCTCAGTCTAACAGTCAGCTCGTTAAGGAGCAGGCCTGTGGTGCTTTGTGATATTACTTTCAGGCCTTTGTACTCTTTTGTAATCTCTGGTTCATAATATAATATACTGATACTGACTTACAAAACTTAAGCTCATTTTCAGTACTTTGTTTAATTAACTACCAAAATTGAAATTATAAATTAACTCTAAACTAATGTAATATAATTTATTTCTTATTGTTAATTACATTGGTTTAAAATATTAATTATACCATACTCTAAATTATAAAAAATTATTCAAATCTAAAACCTTAGTTAATCTAAAAAAAAACTATCATTTTCCTTATCTTCACCCCTACCATGTCTAATTTTTTCCCAAAAACCTATTGCTACTTCATCGCTTCTTTCCCCATCACCTATCCTTCCTCTTTATGATACAAAAACTAATCCAAAACTGTATAAAATCAACGCCCCAAAATAGAAACAAAACTATAATCAAACTATATTAATTTTAGTTTGTAAGAAGTAATGGAGGAGGTTGAAAATATGTCTTAAAAATTACTCAAGACAATTTAAATTGGAATAAATCTATCTTAATTATGAATCTATTAAGGTGAAAGGAATCAAATCTCTCAAGATGCAAACATCTTTTTGAGTGCAAAATTTGAAAAAAAGACTTGTACTTGGAGAAATTTGATTCCTATAGATGTTTAGTAGATCTAGATTTAACATTGATTTATACTTCTTTTCTTTTATATATATATACCAAAAACATAATAATACATGAAAATACACACACACACACACACACACATATATATATACTTAAATTTATCAAAAACATAATAATATATGTAGGTACATATATATGTTGCACTTTTTTTTTCACATGTTTAATAATTTTTTTAATTTAATTTTTTAATGTGTTATGCGAGATAGATAGATAGATAGATAGCTTTGGAAAAAAACTATTGTAAATATTGAATTTTTATATCCTTATAAATTAAATTTAAATATGAAGTTTTGAAACAATTAGTATATATTTATCTTAATCACAAATCTAGCAAGTCTAGAAGAATAAAAAATTTTGAGGTGCAAATTTTTTTTTTGAGTGTAAAACTTGAAAGACATAATAGATTTGTAATATATATATAACATTTTTCATTATTTAAATCACATTCAATGTTTTCAATGAAATGGTTATGGGACTACCCCTACTAATAAAACTTGTTTACACACCAAGAACCCACCACAGTAAAAAACACAATAAGTGCCTCTACCACTTGAGCTCAACTCCTTCAATATAAATTACTTTTATATTAAAAATAAAACTAATTATACATTCATTATTATTAGTTTTATAAGAAAATAATGAAATTTTTTATTTTTTATTACTTTTTTTTTCTTTATATTTGAAATATTTTATTATGGTCTATATTATTATTATTATTATTATTTTTATATATATATTTTTTAATCTTTGAAATAATTTAGTTAATATAGATATTCAAATAATCTATTTAAATGTTTATTAAAATATGTAAGAATTATACATCTTGTTCACTCACAATGGAAAATATAACAACATTTTTTTACTTTTAGTTATTTTATCTCTTTAAGGTTAATATAAAATTATGTTACATGGACAATCAAATATTTTTTTTATGGTTGAAATCGAGAGTGGAATATTTGTACCACATTTCCTTAGTACCAAAAAAGTATATTCATTTTTATTTTTTATTATAGTAGATAATTTTTTAGTTTACAAAATATTTTACTTTTATTTTAAAAGGGACACATGTCAACTCCACAAAATTAGACATCCACTCGTATTTTCAAATGGATATTAATTTATAGATACTATATATATTATACATATTTCATACAATATTTTAATGTGATCAGTATATTATGATTTTTCTTGGAAAAAAATGTTTTTAATTTTATTAATTAAATTAAATTACATTACAATTGATCAATTATAATTTTTTTTTACTTTTTAATTGAGGAGATATTATGTTTTTATTACTATTATTATTTGAATTCATAATTGATAATAAACACATTTTTCAGTAATTGAGATCTCATTTAAATATTATATTCATTTATATACAGTACAACATCTCCTTCATATTAAACTATAAAAAAAAACTTTCTAAACAAAAATCTTATAAATAACCATTTACAAATTATATTTATGTTATCTTACATAAATACACATGAAAACCATGAGAGAGCCGCAGGCTAAGACAATATTACATGGCCATATGTAAATACCAGCCTAAATCCATCTTAACTCCGGATCTAGTGTAGAGAGGGATCAAATATCTCTAGGTGAAAACCTCTTTTTTGAGTGCAAAACTTAAATCACCATCTAGAATTAAATCAATGCATTTAGTGCAAGAAATCAAATAGGATTAGAAATCATCTACAGTGAAATAAATGCATCTAGCGTAAGCAATGTGAATTATAATTAGAAATTAACTTGAAATCAATGCATCTAGTGAAAGCAATCAGATAGGATTAGAAATTACCATCTACACTGAAATGAGTGCATTTAGCTCAAGAAATCAAATAGGATTAGAAATCATCTACATTGGAATCAATGCATCTCATGAAATCAATTAAATATCATTAGAAATCAGTATCATTAAAATAAATGCATCTAGTGCAAACAACCAAATAGGATTAGAAATCACCATCTATATTGAAATCAATGCATCTAGTGCAAGCAATCAAATAGGATTAGAAATCATCATCTACATTGAAATCAAAGCATTTAGTGCAAGAAATCAAATAGGATTAGAAATATTCTACATTGAAATCAATGCATCTAGTGCAAGCAATCAAATATCATTAAAAATCAATATATACACTAAAATCAATGCATCTAGTGCAAGAAATCAAATATAATTAGAAATTACCATCTACACTAAAATCGACGCATTTAGCGCAATAAATCAAATAGGATTAGAAATAATATACATTGAAATAAATGAATCTCGTGCAAGAAATCAAATATAATTAGAAATCAATTTCTACACTAAAATCAATGCATCTAGTGAAAACAATCAAATAGGATTGGAAATCACTATCTACACTAAAATCAATGCATATAGGGCAAGAAATATTCTCCCCTCTCTCCCCCCTCCATCTATATCTATATCTCCCTCCATCTCTCCTTGTTTGTCTCTTTATCACAAACCCCGCCAGGCACACACTCTCTCCCACACCATATCTATCAATCTCTATGCCCCTCCCTCCCTCTATCCATCTCTCTCTTCTTCCCTCTCTTCACCTTCCATCTATATCTTTATCTTCCCCTACTATCCCTCTCCCTCACTTCTATATCTCTTTTATCTTGCTGTACTCTCTCCCTCTCTCTCCATCTTCTTTATCACTCCCTCTCTCTCTCCACCTTTATCTCGCTATGTCTTTATTCTTACCTCCCTCTCTCTCCCCCTCCAACTCCATATCTCTTTCCCTCCCTCTCTTCACTCTCTCACATATTCTCTCTTCCTTCCTCTCTCTCCCTTTATCTCCCTCCAGTCCCTCTCTCTCTCTCTCTCTCTCTCTCTCTCCAAATTTTTTACTATATCCCTCCCTCTCGCTTTCTCTCCCCACTTATCTCCATATATCCTTCTTTGTATATTTATCTCACCCCAAACATATACACTCTCTCTCCATCTATCCCTTGTCACTCCATCTCTCTCTTCACTTTTCACTCTCTATGTATTTCTTCTTCCACCCCTCTATCCCCCTCCAACTCCATATCTCTATCCATCCCTCTCTCCTCCTATTTCTCAAGTCCTCTCTCTTGTACTTACTCTCTCCCCACCCCCTATCACTCTCCTCCTCTCTCTCAAGTCCACTCTCTCTCATTCTTCCTCTCTCCCCCTTTATCTCCTACCTCCATCTATCTTCCCTAGTTAGACACACACACAGTCTCTTTCTCTCTCTGTTACTATATCCCTCCCTCTCTCCTCCTCTCTCCTCTTCTCTCCATCTCTCCTTCTTTGTCTCTTTATATCACCCCTAAACATACACACTCTCTCTCCATCTCTCCCATGTCACTCCCTCGCTCTCTCCACTTCTCACTTTCTATGTATTTATTCTTCCCTCCTTCCCTCCACCTCCAACTCCATCTCTCTATCCCTCCCTCTCTCCTCCTCTCTCTCAATTCCTCTTTCTCATCCTTCCCCTCTCTCCCTCTCTCTCTCTCTCTCTCTCTCTCTCTCTCCAATCCTCTCATTATCTTCCTCCCTCTCTCCTTCTCTCTTGTAACATATCCATTTTTTTTAATTTTTTTTTATACTACTTCCTTGCTTAACCCTTACTGGTCTTCTCAATATACTGTCTTCATGACATCTCTGCTATTAATTTTGATTAATTGATCATAGTTAAAATAGCTTCCCATATGTAAGTATCCCCCTTATTATATTAAATCACTAATCTTGTATCATAAGGTAACCACTTAACCTTATGTAACATTATACCCATATTTTGACATTAGGCACTCTACCCATTACCCATTTCTACATTAGGAATTCTAACCCTTCTATATCATTAAGTCTATGGTTTAATTTATACCTTGCTCTACCCATGGATAATATAGTTTTATTAATAATTGTGATAGGCTTTAGACCTTATCACCCCAATTAATTCATAACCATTACCATAAAGGTCTATCACCATATATACAATTAGAATTTATTATATCCATGATTTTTCATATTAATCACACGATTTTTAAACTATGACACACTGTTGCACATGATTTTCACCATTTTGTATGTGCGAAATGGTTTTAATTTTTCACAGTGAACGGTTTTCGCTTACATCCTCTATCTAGTAATAAATTTAAAGCTTTTTAAGTATGTTTTATGTTTTAATCCTCTCTCTGGTGTATTTCTAATGATTTGGGTGTGACATTTTATGTTCTTGTTGTAGGGAGGATGTGTATTGTGGAGGATTGCATAGGAACCAACATTTCCTCATTTCCCCTTCAAGTAACCACTTATCCCCTCACTTTGTTTTCTTTTATCAATAAATTTTTCGTTAGAAATTTTCTCACAGCTCTATGTTGGTTTCCTAGAGGTTTTTCTCCATCCATGGCACGAAATTTGGAGTACCATTCTCAATTCGACTTCTGCAACGGTTCTCCAGAAACCACTATTTCCGATTGCCCAAAACGACACAGAGAGGTAAGCTATATTGAGCTCCTCTTCGAATTTTTTTATCTTCGCTGCTCTGCCTCACTGTGGAGGATTTAATGTGTTTACATTTTAGAGTTGTATATTACTATGGTATTACCCTTGTATTCTCTTTATGGGTTTTGATTTATATCTAAATTGTCTATTGTATATACATTTTGGGAATTACCCTTGCATTTTCTTTTTGGGTTTCGATTTATTCCTAATAATGTTTGTTTTATGTATATTCTGTGTATTACCCCTCTGTAACTTTATTATAGGGTTTTCATTTGCGTTCCCAGCTTGGGGTTTTTATTTTGCATACTCTCTGTAATAATTAGTACGATTTTTTGATTTTTACCTCTGTCCTTATATATGTTTTATATCTCAATTAATTTCTCTGTAATACATTCCAGTATTGATTTGGTTATCAAATTTATACATGGTTATGGTCTGAAAAGGAACCATGTGTGGGCTCGTGGAAAACTAAACTGTGTGACTCTTTGAGTCATATTGACTGGAATGAATTTGACAACGCAATTCCTCTGTGTAACTTCATGTTCCACTGTGGCAGTAGTCTATTTTCATTTCCATTTTTTTAGTACATTAACCTTGTTTTATTTAAATAGATTTTCTTATTGAATTGAATTCCATTTTAATTTCTAAATTTTGGTTTCACTACTTCATTTTCATATGTATATATATAGCTACCATTTTGTTTTCCAAAATCCATCTTGGTGCATTACGCTGTAGGATTTGGTACTTAATTTTCAATATTATACCTATTCCAGCGTGACCCAATGACCTCTCCTCCTTGTGACGGATATGGTCAACATATGGATAATTTTCATACCCATATGGGGTTCGAACTTGAGTCATATTTAGTTCATCATTATTTTAATTTGTTGTCACATTACATTATGGTGAATGTACTATATTTCCTTTTCATAATTATTTCTTACTCAGGTTGTGACTGTATATTTACAGAATTGTTTAATTATTCTTCATTATAGTATATACATTTAATAAACTTATGCTTATGCTCTGTCTAAGTGATTTATGAGCTTTAAATAGTTTATAGTAATTTATGGATTTAAATTGAGTTTTTCCCAATGTTTGACTCTGGATTGTAATTTTCAGAATTACAATGTGTGGGTTCCATGCTAGGCTCTGCTTGTTTCTCGTCACAATTCTTTGTCTTTTAGATTTATACAGCTGATTTGAATTATTACCGAACTGTATGAGGCTTATGAAGCTTATCATCTATTTCTAATTGTAATACTTTGAGTTTTTTTATGTATGGTTACAGTCTTCAATTTCTAAATTACACATGTTGGTTATATACTTGTTTTATTTTCTGGTTTAGTTCATAACACTAGCTCAACTCTGTTATGAACTATAATTCTGGTATTTTTTTTAAGAAGAGTTTCATTTGGCATGCATGAGTTTTGCGTACCTACATGCATTGATATTTTTGCATTTTCTTTTGATCACTGTGTTTCTTAGAAAGAACACATTACTACATTGGGATTAGGACATCTGCTCACACAGACTTATTCCTGTGTAAGGTTTGGCCCAATACTTCTAGTTCAGTTGATCATAAAATATTAGCATGTAATTTTTCAGATTCAATAATTTTTTTCCATTTAAGTTTTATGATCTAATATGGGTATCCTCTACCCATATTGTTCCTCTTTTCGAACTTGGACCAACCTGCAAGCTTACTTACCTATTTCATGTTAGTCCATCCATAATCAATTACCTTTTTTATTCTTTGTTATACTTGTTCAATTTATAGGTAAGCTCAACCTTACTTACAACTTCTCTAACTGTAACTGCAGGTGAAGAAGAAAATTATGGAAGAGAATATTCAGGTAACATACACTCACTATGTGTACTCATGTCTTTAAAAATATAATTCCTTTTTATAACTTTATCAATTTTTTTTCTAACTCTAAACATGTCTGTCACATGTTTTCTCTTAGGTCTTTGAATTGAGTTGAAAGTTTCAAATATCACCCTTGGAGCTCAGGCTGATATTTTTTCTTTTATGTCACAGCTCAGTTGCGTTCTAGTTCATCCTGATTCTACTATAAATTGATCTAGTCTCGTACATTTAGGATTTATGGGCCAAGGCCATGTTGGGTCGTTGGCCATAATTTATTTGATGTAATCTACTATGTGTGGACAATGGTGAAACTTTTAGTCGGTTTAGAGAGTTGGACACTATTTATTTAATAGTTAAATTTCCGGTTTATTTCTCTAGCAAGTATTTTCCCTTCTAGACTTCCATAATGAAATATAGTTTTAGTATTTATCTATTTTTTTTCTTTTTTATGTAAATTAGTACAATTCTTACTTTCTTAGCATATTTTGCATATGTTAGTACCTTCTTTCTACATACGTACACAGAACAAAATATGAAATTTTACATCCATTGTACCACATAGTATAAGGTTCATTTGTCTATTTATTCGTTTATGAAATATATATTTATGTTGATAGATACTTCTTTCAAACTGTGACTTATATCAGTTTAGCATGTATTTTCTGCATAATTTAATTGATATCATTTTTGCATAATTTTCACACTTATGCACTTCTTTAATAATTATTAGAATAGGAATCTTCCCTGGGTTATATCAAATTCTTATATTTATCTACTCTCAGTTCTAGGATAAATATTAGAATAGATAATTAATTAATTATATTGTAATTAATTAATTACAGTGAGGACACTGGACAATACACATAAGAGCTTACTAAATATTTTAATAACATTTACATGCTAATCGTTCATAATAGAACTTGACGCCTCATCTAATAGTACATGTAAAAATATCTACATATCCATATTATAATAAATCTTCCGAGAAGTCACATAAGAAATTTTAGAACTGACGCATTTCAAACTACTTAATGTAGTTCATCATCAGGATAATGAACTACATTCAGTAGTTCGAAACACATCGGCTCTAAAATTTCTTATGTGAATTCTCGACAGATTTATTATAATATGATATGGATCACAGAAGTTTACACTCTCAAATCTACATATACAATCATGTCTTACAGATAAAATTTTTGTCTAGATTTAAGACAAATTCTAATACTTACCGCAATTCTATAACGTTATACTTTATTGGAAACCACAATTTTATCATCAATAACCATAGGTTGGTAATATAGGTAATTTTGAGTTACGTCAAGTGGGTTGATCAAATAAATTCATGAAAATTTTAAAATTTTATGATTAATCTATAGGTTTAAAGGGTCTAAGGTGTTTTTGTGTTGTGTAATTAAGGTCTTGTCATAAGCTAATTTCAAAAAAATTACATAAATCAGGCCAAATAATTCATTCTTGATGTTTGTCATATTTTACCTGAGTTTGCAGTGATTTCTGTGAAAATAAAGTGATTTTCGCTATGGACTCACCTGAAAATTCCGTAGCGAATCTTCCAATTTTATGATAGAATTCACTATGAACTTTTTTTTTTCAGAAAAAGTTAAGGGATTGACGAGTTTTCAATTTTTGAGAGGATGGGGGTAAAGTTTCCATCACATTCTTACATGTTATGAATCATAGTTTAATGTGTGTCACACTTAGTCATCATCACCACCACATCATTCCATTTTACCTCTAATTTTTCTTTTCTTAATTTAACCCTCATCAATTCAAGCCTAATCACTTACCTTTTCATCCCTGTAAGTTGCTTCTACCACCATTTCACTTTTATGTTTTCGATCTAGCTGCTGTCATAGGTGATTACCCAATTTTGTGCACAAACATCTTGTTGTAAAAGGTTATCTTTTGCATGTGTCAATTTTCAAACAAGGCAACATTGTTTTGGAGGGGATGGCCGCACATAAGAAGACCAAAAAGGGAGAGTCAATGGTCAGGTATGAACCTATGGACCTCAATTTTTTCATGGAAGATCCCATTTTTGCAGAGGCCTACACCAATGTTGGCTGCATGAGATTTTGTCAGAATTTGCAGGGGTATCATGCCCGAGTTTCCAAATATTTTGTTGTGAATTTTGTGGGTAATGCTTCAAAAGTAGACATATTGAGTTTTACAGTTTCTGCTCAAACCATTTCTCAAGAAATAAATATTCCTAGATCAGGGGAAGAATTGTTCAAGGCCACTAAGTTTAAATTACAGAATTTTGATGAGTTCTTGAAGCAATAACATATAGGGGTGGACATGACATTAGGTATACCTAGGAGTTGTCTAAAGAAGAACTATTCAAATATATTGTTGGTAATCAAGAAGTATTTTACATGTGAGGGAAGATTCCACATGATATACTATTACCATTTCAGACTTCTACTCCACTTTATAGGTAAACAAATCTTAGATCTTCCATTCTTCATTTTTATAGGTTTAGGTAAGATGTATAATAAAGTTCAAGCAAGACCTGAGAGTAGTGAGGCATCTATATTTCATCATGGATAGATTAAGCTACTGGTTATGGAGGAATTACAAAGGTTGAACATAGACTGGGCTATATTTTTGTTTCTAAGTGGTTATGATGTGGATGTGATTACTCCAAAGAAGACACCCAAGTCCAAAAAAAATACTCCCAAAAAGGATAAAGGCCCCATAATTGAAGTTGAATTTTAACTTGAAAAATACATGCAGCCTGTAGCAGAACTTATGGAGATGGAAGTTGAACATTTGTAGGAAACAACAGGGGCACCTCAGTCACCATCCACAAGTAGCAAGAAAAATTCTGACACAATGACTTCTAGGAGGATTACCAGGAGTCAAAAAGAAGGAAAGGGTAAACTTGAAGATATTTTGCAATCTATTGACATTGAATAGACCCCTGTAGTTAAACCAGTAGAGATAAAGGGAACTAAGATGAAGAAAAAAGGCCTTACTAAAAAGGTGGATTTCTCCAGTGAGGACTCTGGTTATGTTTTCAAGCCTAGAAATCCTTTTACTAGGTCATAACTCTCTAAAGGCGACAAATCTGATAAAAAACAGAAGGAAGCAGAAATGAATAAGCAACCTATGGTGGAGGATATCATTGAATTATATCCCACAGAAGTAGAAATCACTAAGGCACAGAAAGGAAAAGAGAAAATGGTAGAAAAATATGAAGTGGACATCCTTAAATAGAAACTTAAAGAGGCAAGAAATGAAGTCATAGAGACCAAGTTGGAGCTAGAATATTTCAAGCAAGAAAGGAAAGAATTGTCATATTTTAAGAAAGAGGACGGTAAGAAAATTAGTTTTTATGATGAGGTGGCTGAAAGGTCAAAGAAAATGCTGAAAATAACATTACCTTCGGATAATATGATGAATAATACCATGAGGAGGAATAAATGGTTGTAGGAAGAGAGGAGAAGGCTTCTAATTCAGGTTAAAGAGATGGAAATTCAAATGGGAATGGTACAAATATAGTTAAAGAAGAAAGATCTAAAAATGATATTAGTAGATAAGCCTACTGAAGGTGAAGTTGCTACTTCTTGAGGAGGGTAAGATGTATTTTCAATCAATTTTTCCTTATCATGCTTCATGTCAACATCTCAGACAACCTCAGACAATTTTTGGGAGATGGGAAGTGAACATTTTAAAATCTGTAATTTATCAGGCAAGTTCATAGCGTACTCCAGGCTTAAAGCATGGTTTTCGCTACAAACTCGCTAAATATGACTTTTTGCAATCAAATCCAAGCTTTCTCATAAAGGGAGTAAGTAAGAGCATATATTTAAGTGTTTTTACTTAGTGGACACCTTCAAAACAACAAATAAGTCAAACCGTTCGTAGAGGAGGTCAAATGAAGATTGTTGCGAACTTCTCACTACGAACTTGCCTAAAGTCCTTTATTTTTGTAGCGAAGGAGAATCTCAAAGTTTTTCAAGAATTTAATGCAGTTTTGAAGCATATTAATCATCTGGATTAGTCAAGGAATATCAGTAGAGACTTTGGTTAATGAGAGCACTCATCATGGAAATTAATTGGGTTGCAAGCTCATCCATTTTGGACACATCATCAACTATGACAACACATCCCCAAATCCAAGGAGCAGACACTTAATGTCAATTAATTTGTTTTATTTCTCAGTTATGGACATTTCCACCTCACTAAAAGTGGTTTTTTTCGATAAATGTCATCATGAATGGATCATGTATAATTTGTTAGTGAAATAAATAGTGTTAGAGTCCTAGTAGGTTTTGAACTCTTGGAAATAGAAATATCACTATATTCCATCCTCGTAATTTGTTTCATGTCTGAATAAGGTGTTTTTTGGAGCATTCGAAGGTCTAGCCTGTTGCAAACTACATGTAAATATATAAAATTTTGTAAATAGGTAGATAGAAGGATTAAATAGGGTTGATTGATGTCATGCTACAAGCTAATTTTGTAATATTTTCAAGACATTAATATACAGTTGCAGAAGGCTTATATCAGACCTAAGATTCATTATGTGTTCTCACATGTGTTTTTTTTATCTATCGATTTGATTTTTATTCATATAACTTTATGTGTAGTCACTTGGAATTCATATGTAATCATGCTCCAATTTCCTATATGCATATGGTTTATTGTTCAAGTTGTGTTTTCATGGGAATACACACATGCCTCAGCTTCCATTATTAGACATTTTTCATGTAATTGAGTTTCCTTTGACTCCATGCCCAATGTTAGCTATTTATTCACATCCTTCACCTGCATAAAAAAAATATTAAAAATACATTCAGAGTTAGCTATCTTTGTTTCCAATCATTTTTTATTGAATATCATACATTACCTTGAGAGAGCCCTCTTAGGTTGGCAAGGCTAAATTCCAATAAAAAGTGGTTTGAAACCATTACTCTAAATTGATTGTTGAAGCAGCCCATTAGCTTCAATTTTTTGATAACACAGAGTATGCACATACCAATATGTAAAGACTAATGTTCCTCCCAACCACGAGCTTCTCCTCATCTCTCCCCTGAGCAGAGACCAATAATTACCAATGTAGACAACCCCTTTGTCACACTAGTGATGCCTCTTTTAAGCCTTCTTTCCTTCAGCCTATTTCCATAATGATGTCCTGTTACTATGGGATGTTGTTTCCCATAGCCTAGGCCTTTATTTTGTTTTTTCCACAAAAGCATAATTTAAAACTTTCTTTTCCTTAATACAATTTTATTCTTACCTCTTCTCAATAAATTTCAGCTTTACTGAGGATTTTATTAGATATTTTTCTCCCATCTAATAAAATTATTTATTTAAATTTTCTCCAATGATTTTCTGGAGGGTTTTGGGAAAGTTTGGAATTCTAGTCCACCCCCATGGATAAGAATTTATTTGTCTCCATTACTCTGCCTTAATCACATTAATATTTAATTCTCAATTATTTATTACTTCAAAAATAAATATGTTCATACATAATTATCCTATAGTTCCACCTGAACCTTGGGTTTATTTACACAACATAAAAGTTGTAAATAGGGGTATTACATAGTCCCCCCCTAAAACAAAACATTGTCCTCAGTGTTGCATATTTCTCTACTTATTATTTGAACAACGTTGGATGCACTTCCTTCATACTTCATTTACGCTTCTGGGTAGCTTATTAAGGTGGATAAAAATCCAAAGTTGGGTTACACTTTTGTGAGAATCGGGGGCGAAAAACTTTTTTTTCTCAATAGTTTAGTCAAAATTTTGTAACAGTTTGGCTGAAATTTCAAAATTAGTTCAGCCGAACTCGTTCTACCGTTTACATTAAAGACGTACTGACAGCGTGGGAAAACAAATTTTTGGCCAGAGATGGGAAAACCGGCAACAAAAGTTCGGCCGAAATAAAAGTTAGGCCAGACTATTAGTTCAGCCGAACTTTTAAAATAGTTCGGCCAAACTCGTATTTTATAAATATATTGGCCCACAAAATTTTATAGGTTTCTTGTTCACATCTATCTCACGTGTCTGTTTCTTGTTCATTTCTTGTTGCTGTTTCTCTGTTGCGCTCTGTGATTTTTGATGTTGCTCTGTGATTTTTGTTGATTTGTAGTTGCACCGTGACGAAGAGGTGATTTTTGTTGATTTGCAGTTGCGCTGCAACGACGAGGTAATTTTTTTTGATTTGTAGTTGATTTTGCAGTTGCAGTTACTCTTTTTTTTTGTAATTTTATTTTGTTGATTTTTTTTGGTTTGATTTTAATTTAAATTTTTTTTTCGTTGGGGATTTGGTCTGCGTCTTCCATGATGTCTTCAGGGATTGCCCAGCTTCGTCCTCGTTGCAGCTTTGTCTGCAAATTTCTATGAATTTCCAAGTATGAAACCATATTCCTGTACGCCATACACCAGGACCTGTAATGCAAGAAATTATTTTGCTGAAATTGAAAGTAAGGTTGCATGGAGGTAGTTCCAGTAGTTGTCATCATTGTACTTGTGATATTACAGTTAAAAACATGATGATTCTTAGTTCTGTAGCCTCTTAAAGTACGCTTCTCCTATTGAGTAACTAGTAATAACTATTAAAGCTCATCATAAGCTGGATCCTCTATCTTTCCATAATCGATACTAGTTGTAATTCATATCGACCCGTGTACAAGTTGTATGCTAGTAATTACTAATAAAGTATGGTACTCTATCTTACCATAACTAATTAACAACCTTAATTACTCATATCTATGTATCTATGCTTATATATCAATGTAATCATATACTGTGTTTTCTGTATTCTATAATTGGAACACAACCTTTAATGGTAATACTACTAATAGAACATCAGCTCTAGTGAGATCAGTAATCTGTACTCATTCGTATCAAGTGTTACGCATTCTCTATAATTTGACTTATACTATACTCTAAGAGTAATCTCAGTGGTCATTACATGAGTAGAACTAAGCAGTAACTGTAATGAAAGCATATCCATATATCCTATATCCTGATGTATTGATACATGTGATAGGTAAGCTAATAGTGAATATAGAGATGTTACACTTCAATCTTCTATGTTTCCATATTAGCTTAGAGCTTGATAAGGTTGGTGTTCAGCTTTATTATGGAGATAAGCATAGTGAGTGTCAGACATACCGATACCCATTGAGCTATGAAACACATTGGCTTGTTACTCATCAATATGAGATTAGAGGTTGTGATATCATGCAAATAAGGCACATAAACGAGCTTAGTTTATTAAAACACAACAAAGTACGATGCCTGCTAATTTATATTGCCCCAATCTCCATTTGATAGAGTCCTCATCAACATAACTATATGTATCATCATCATCATCATCATCATTGTTTGTCTCATGTTCCATTGATTCTTTTGGAACATCTTCTATTTCATTATCATGGATTATCTCAACAATGTCCTCTATAACAACTTCTTGTGTCCGATTATCGATAAATCGTACATTTTTTCAGATGAAACCCATAAATCGTGCATACTATTTGGGAAGGAAAATAATAATAAAAATTGGAAAATCAGTATCTACTATTTCTGCTTTTAATATTTGTTAGACATAAAAAACTCTGGCTTATATAATGTGCCAGTTCATATTACTAACTTGAAACTGTCATACATAAATCTTCATTGATAAGTCTGTTTGATAAATACCTAACATTCCTTAACTATTCTATCATCTTTCATATAGTTCCAGTAGTTGTCATAATTTGTACTTGTGATATTATAGTTAAAAACATGATGATTCTTAGTTCTGAAACCTCTAAAAGTACGCTACCTGCTAATTTAGATTTCCCCAATCTCCATTCGATAGAGTCATCATCAACATAACTTTCTGTATCGTCATCATCATCATCATTGTTTTTCTCATGTTCCACTGATTCTTCTGGAACATCTTCTATGTCATTATCATGGGTTATCTCAACAATGTCCTCTATAAATTGTGTCTAATTATCGATAAATCGTACATTTTTCAGATGAAACCCATAAATCGTGCATACTATTTGGGAAGGAAAATAATAATAAAAATTGGAGAATAAGTAGCTAGTATTTTTGCATTTTTTTTCTTTTCTTTTTTCAGGCAGAAAAAAATCTGGCTTATATAATGTGCCAGTTCATATTACTAACTTGAAACTGTCATACATAAATCTTCATTGATAAGTTTGTTTGATAAAAACCTAACATTCCTTAACTATTCTATCATCTGTCATATAGTTCCAGTAGTTGTCATCATTTGTACTTGTGATATTAAATTTAAAAACATGATGATTCTTAGTTCTGAAGCTTGGCTCTTAGGTACATAGATGGGTGGGTTTGGGAATGTGGTTCACATGAAAAGTAATAGGGAATGGATTTAGTGGAAACCTTTTATAAGATCAGGACTCAAAAAATGAGAGAGAGAAAAAATATTTTATATTCAATGTAAAACACATGCATTAAATTATAATTGTGATATTTTCCCTTCTTTCCAACTTAGTCCATCCTTCTAGAAAAATCCCTTTTAATGAAGCAGATATATCCATGGTGATCCATTGATATTTTTTCACCAATAACTATTCCATTTTGGACTTGTATATCTCAAAACTATGTTCATTGAATTTATGTATCTATATCTTTAAACTACTCAACTATTTTATTACACCATAGGAATCATTTTGATATATCTCCCATTTTAATGGGGTCTATCAAATTTCGAGAAAAACACATTAGCCATAAAATTTTCCCATTGAAACCAAAAGTAATTTGATACAAAATATATATTGTAACCTTATCTAGTTAATTGTTTCAAATAGATTCTTAATAAAATGAAAAATATTCAATGTAAAACACATGCACATTAAGATATAATTGTGATATTTTTGCCCTTCTTTCCAACTTAGTCCATCCTTCTAGAAAAATCCCTTTTAATGAAGCAGATATATCCATAGTGATCCACTGATATTTGTTCACCAACAACTATTCCATTTTGGACTTATATATCTCAAAACTATGATCATTGAATTTATGCATCTATATCTTTAAACTACTTAACAGTGATCCACTGATATTTGTTCACCAACAACTATTCCATTTTGGACTTATATATCTCAAAAATATTCTCATTGAATTTATGCGTCTATATCTTTAAAACACTTAACTATTTTATTACACCTTAAGAATCATTTCGATATATCTCCCATTTTAATGGGGTCTATCACATTTCGATAAAAACACATTAGCCATAAAAGTTTCCCATTGAAACTAAAAGTGATTTGATACAAAACATAGGTTTTAACCTTATATAGTTAATTGTTTCAAATATATTCTTAACAAAATGAAAAATATTCAATGTAAAACACATGCATTAACATATAATTGTGATATTTTCCCTTCTTTCCAACTTAGTGGACATCCTTCTAGAAAAATCCCTTTTAATGAAGCAGATATATCCATAGTGATCCACTGATATTTGTTCACCAACAACTATTGCATTTTGGACTTGTATATCTCAAAACTATGCTCATTGAATTTATGCATCTATATCTTTAATCTACTTAGCTTTTTTATTAAACCATAGGAATCATTTTGATATATCTCCCATTTTAATGGGGTCTATCACGTTTTGAGAAAAACACATTAGCCATAAAAGTTTACCATTGAAACAAAAAGTATTTTGATACAAAACATAGGTTTTAACCTTATATAGTTAATTGTGTCAAATATATTATTAATAAAATGAAAAATATTCATTGTAAAACACATGCACATTAACATATAATTGTGATATTTTCCCTTCTTTCCAACTTAGTCCATATTTCTAGAAAAATCCCTTTTAATGAAGCAAATATATCCATAGTGATCCACTGATATTTGTTCACCAACAACTATTCCATTTTGGATTTATATATCTCAAAACTATGCTCATTGAATTTATGCATATATATCTTTAAACTACTCAACTATTTTATTACACCATAGGAATCATTTCGACATATCTCCCATTTTAATGGGGTCTATCACATTTCGATAAAAAACACATTAGCCATAAAAGTTTCCCATTGAAACCAAAAGTGATTTGATACAAAACATAGGTTTGAACCTTATATAGGTAATTGTTTCAAATATATTCTTAATAAAATGAAAAATATTCAATGTAAAACACATGCACTAACATATAATTGTGATATTTTCCCTTCTTTCCAACTTAGTGGACATCCTTCTAGAAAAATCCATTTTAATGAAGCAGATATATCCATAGTGATCCATTGATATTTGTTCACAAACAACTATTCCATTTTGGACTTTTATATCTTAAAACTATGATAATTGAATTTATGCATCTATATTTTTAAACTACTCAAAACTATTTTATTACACCATAGGAATCATTTCGATATATGTCCCATTTTAATGGGGTCTATCACATTTCGAGAAAAACACATTAGCCATAAAAGTTTCCCATTGAAACCAAAAGTAATTTGATACAAAAAGAAAAAACACATTAGCCATACAATTTTCTCATTGAAACCAAAAGTGTTTTGATACAAAACATAGGTCTTAACCTTATATAGTTAATATTTTCAAATATATTCTTAATAAAATGAAAAATATTCAATGTAAAACACATGCATTAACATATAATTGTGATATTTTCCCTTCTTTCCAACTTAGTTGACATCCTTCTAGAAAAATCCTTTTTAATGAAGCAAATATATCCATAGTGTTCCACTAATATTTGTTCACAAACAACTATTCCATTTTGGTCTTTTATATCTCAAAACTATTCTCATTGAATTTATGCATCTATATTTTTAAACTACTTGAAACTATTTTATTACACCATAGGAATCATTTCTATATATCTCCCATTTTAATGGGGTCTATCACATTTCGAGAAAAACACATTAATCATACAAGTTTCCCATTGAAACCAAAATTAATTTGATACAAAACATAGGTTTTAACCTTATATAGTTAATTGTTTCAAATAGATTTTTAATAAAATGAAAAATATTCAATGTAAAACACATGCACATTAACAGATAATTGTGATATTTTACCTTCTTTCCAACTTAGTCCATCCTTCTATAAAGATCCCTTTTAATGAAGCAGATATATCCATAGTGATCCACTGATATTTTTTCACCAACAACTATTCCATTTCAGGCTTATATATCTAAAAACTATGCTCATTGAATTTATGCATCTATATCTTTAAACTACTCAACTATTTTATTACACCATAGGAATCATTTCTATATATCTCCCATTTTAATGGGATCTATCACATTTCGAGAAAAAAACATTAGCCATAAAATTTTCCCATTGAAACCAAAAGTGATTTGATATAAAACATAGGTTTTAACCAAGTATATAGTTAATTGTTTCATGTAGATTCTTAATAAAATGAAAAATATTCAATGTAAAACACATGCACATTAACATATAATTGTGATATTTTCCCTTTTTTCCAACTTAGTGGACATCCTTCTAGAAAAATCCCTTTTAATGAAGCTGATATATCCATAGTGATCCACTAATATTAGTTCACCAACAACTATTCCATTTTGGACTTATATATCTCAAAACTATGTTCATTGAATTTATGCATCTATATCTTTAAACTACTCAACTATTTTATTTCACAATAGGAATCATTTCGATATATATCCCATTTTTATGGGGTCTATCACATTTCGAGAAAAACACATAAGCCATAAAAGTTTCCCATTGAAACCAAAAGTGATTTGATACATAACATAGGTTTTAACCTTATATAGTTAATTGTTTCAAATATATTCTTAATAAAATGAAAAATATTCAATGTAAAACACATGCATTAACATATAATTGTGATAATTTCCCTTCTTTCCAACTTAGTGGACATCCTTCTAGAAAAATCCCTATTAATGAAATAGATATATCCATACTGATCCACTGATATTTGTTCACCAACAACTATTCCATTTTGGACTTATATATCTCAAAACTATGCTCATTGAATTTATGCATCTATATCTTTAAACTACTTGAAACTATTTTATTACACCATAGGAATCATTCCGATATATCTCCCATTTTAATGGGGTCTATCACATTTCGAGAAAAACACATTAGCCATAAAAGTTTCGCATTGAAACCAAAAGTGATTTGATACAAAACATAGTTAACCAAGTATATAGTTAATTGTTTCAAATAGATTCATAATAAAATGAAAAATATTCGATGTAAAACACATGCACATTAACATATAATTGTGATATTTTCACTTCTTTCCAACTTAGTGGAAATCCTTCTAGAAAAATACCTTTTAATGAAGCAAATATATCCATAGTGTTCCAATGATATTTTTTCACCAACAACTATTCCATTTTGGACTTATATATCTCAAAACTATGCTCATTTTTTCCCAAAAACGTTTTTTTGGGGCACTACCCCTGAACACCTGTGTGTGGGGAATTTTTTATCTATATGAAACCCTAAGTGGGTGTCCTTTCTGCCCATATTATTCCCACCACTATGCTTAGAAAAATATATAGTGCATGGGGGTATTCACATAAGGAATATAATGCATACCAAACATCTAATAATTCTCCTTAATGTGACCATCAATGTTGCAATGGTTAGAATTATTTCTACTACCGTTGCATGGATGTGTAGTGGCTATTTTATTCTTATCCTCCTACTTCCAGTTCTTATTCCCCTCCTTTAAAGCTTCTTGGTGCTATTTTTTCTTCAAACCACTGAAGTACCATTTATTTTGGCCTATGGTTTCTAGATAATGTGCGTATACACATGGCTCATACATTATCCTTAGCTTGGAAAGAATCACTTGTTTTTGTAGATGGTCATATAGACCCCACATATAATTAAGGAGTACATTTGGGCTCTTGGGAAAGATATCCAATGATATGACCATATTTTTGAACTTAGTACACTCTTATACACCCTTATTTCTACGTAAAGTAGTGTGAGTGATTCCCCTGGTCCTCTACACACTTCATAGGGTATAATTGGGACAAGTAGTGTTAACTTCTACAAGTTCTATAGGAAGAGTTTGTAAAGGGCCAGGTAGCCTCTGGATCTCATCTTTTATGAAAGGTGACATATCCAGTAAATGTCCCTACAGTCAATCTCTGGAATAGATCTAAATAGAATTTCTTCATTTTAATATCCATAAACCACAACCACTTTAAGGCAAACTGTGTACATGTGTCATTTCTCCCATAAATTCTTAGGAAAAGTTTTTAAAGCATACATGTCATGTTTGCTTTCTCCCATTAACGTTAAATCATGTTTTTTGTAAGTGCATAAAATAATTTTGCAAACCATGTAAATGTCATTTCTCCCACAAACTAAAGGCTTTCTCTCATTAATTCAAGGCAAACTTTAAGGCCTAAAAATTAAACCTAAAGTGGCTAAACGCTCATAGGATTTTGAACTTCCATAGGATTTTAGTTTGTCTGTTGAGTGTTAACTTCTAAAAGTTATAAAGGTAGAGTCTGTAAAGGGCCGGGTAGCCTCTCGATCTCATCTTTTCTCAAAGGTGACATATCCAGTAAATGCCCCTACAGTCAATCTTTTTAACATATCTAAATAGAAGTTCTTTATTTTAATATCCATAAACCACTACCACTCTAAGGCAAACCTTGTACATGTGTCATTTCTCCCTTATCCCATAAAATTTTAGGAAAACTTTAAGGCATGTGTCATTTCTATTTCATTTCTCCCACAAACTCATAAAGGTGTGACTTTTGACATAACTAGTTGTTTTAGTAAGTGCATAAAATAACTTTGCAAACCATGTAAATGTCATTTCTCCCACAAACTAAAGGCTTCCTCCCATTAATTAAAGGAAAAATTTAAGGCCTGAAAACTGAACCTAAAGTGGCTGAACTCTCATAGGCTAGTATCCCGAAACTCAAGGATTTCCCCCATTAATTCAAGGAAAACTTTAAGGCCTAAAAACTGAACCTAAAGTGGCTAAACTTCCATAGGTTTTAGTTAGTTGGTTGAGTCTTAACTTCTACAGGTTCTAAACTCTCGATCTCATCCTTTCTTAAGGCATGTTATTTAAGTAGATGTGATTTATGCCATAAATTTTAAGGCAAACTTTCATGCAAACCATGCATGAACCATGTATATGTGTCATAAATCTCCCTTAAACTCTAGGCAATGCAATCTTTAACGCATCTAATTTCCAGATGTGAATTATACCATAAAATTTAAGTCAAACTTTAATATAAACCATGCACATGTCATTTATCTCATGCACATGTGTCATTTCTCCCATGAATTTGCAATAAATGTCAATTTAATATATATTTTTATTGAATTTTTATTTTATATTTTATTTTATTTTATTTATTTATTTATTTTTTTCAGGGAAAAAAAACCACTAAATATGGTTGAAAAATGGAAATTATGCATATATTTTTCTTGCTATCCCAATCCAGGGAAAGCAGTGATTACATATGTGCTTTCCAATATTATGACTAGCAAAGTCGTCCAAAGGAAAATGAATATACCGGGAAGAACAACAAACAACGAGGCATATTATATTGGATTGATAGAAGGTTTGGGAACAACTATGGAGTATGGATAAAATGGAATTGTAGTTTTCACCAATTCTGAACTTGTGTGGAGCCAGATGAATGGATGTACCAAGTTAAGAAGGAGAGGCTAAAAGAACTGCATGGAATAAAAAACAATATTGTTAGCCAATTTCAATTTTTTAGTACAAGACATTATACAAATGTGAATAAGGTGTCTTCTGATATATTGCGTGGGGAAATGCAAATTCAGGATTCATCTATCAAAGATGAATTAATAGATGAATTAGAATTATATGGGGCAATGCCAATGCAATATTCATCTCTCAAAGATGAATTAGTTTTGAGACACTCTTCTTCAAAAATTCAAGATTCATCTCTCAAAGATGAATTAGTTTTGAGATGCTCTTCTTTAAAAATTCAAGATTCATCTCTCAAAGATGAATTAGTGTTGAGACGCTCTCCTTCAAAATTTATTGATGGAAATTGTAACATATCTTGGATATGTGTTTTTTTTGTACTTATAAATGCGTCTTTTTTAATGACCATGTGTTTTTTTCAATTATATACCAAATGTGCTCCCACCACACCATGTAAAGCGCAACTTGGTGAAATTCACATTTGCAACAAGTGGTGAACTTTGCATTTTTATGAAATTAAAATGTGAAGACTTCAACAAATTTTTGTTTAAATGGAGTTTCACACTTCTTTTTTAATGACCGTGTGTTTTTTTCAATTTTATACCAGGTGTGCTCCCACCATGTAAAGCACAATTTGGTGAACTTGACATTTTTATTATTTTTTTTTCTTAAATTGAGTTTCACACATCAATTATTGCTTTGAAAGTTGTGTTTTACATAATTTGTGTACACTAAATTACATTAATTTTCTGAAATTTATTTTGAATTTATTTTAAATAGTAATTAAAAAAAATAATTGTAAATGTCTGTCGTAGATATATATATCATGGAGGATGCACGACGAAGATCAACAAAATCCCATATCTCTACGAGAGGTGGGGATCAGGGATCGAGGGATGTTCATTGTATTTAAATATAATCTTAAATATCCATACATATACTTACATGTGTGTACATATCGAATTGATTTTTATCAACTTGTGAGTTAAATTAGTTGTTAATAAGTTTCATTTTTTATTTTTTAGGAGCTAAGAGGAGAAGGGTCTCTACTCCATCAATGGAGCATGCCCATGGTTCACCCATTCGTGGTATGGTTCACACAATTTAATCAATTAATATGTACATGTATTTATATGTATGAATGTATTTTTGAATTGCTTATAAATTCATATTTGTTTATGAAGTTTCTCTCTCGTCTCAAGAGGTTGGTGGTGGTTCAAATCCCCTTAGAGGGCCATCAATAAGTGCTAGTAGGTTTCGTGAAGGTGGTGATATTTATTCCCCCAGAGGCCAATCAACAGATGGTTGTGTTGGTTCTCAACAGGGTCACTCTGGTTCTCAAAAATCTCAGGGTGGGAAAGATGCTAGCCAACCACATCGAGGTGGCCATCAATTTGAATATTTTTTTCATTCAATTTGTACAAATTTGTTTACATGTGTTTTTTCTAATATACAAGATTATATATATTGATGCAGAGGCTGAAAATTGTCCAAATGTTGGTAAAAAAATACGTAGGGTAGAACGTTTCATTCAAGAAGAAGGTTGTCCACCCACCACGACTTACCTGGTCAACATTTCCAATATACATTGGGAAAGAAACATGCAACAATGCACCTTAGAAAGGTGTTAGCATCTTCATGAAAAATTGCAGAGAGATCTCATGGCTTTGACTCTACCTGATGAGAGTCGAAAAAACTTGGAAATAGTTACACACTCTTTAGGCGAACTAGTAGATGTGTACCGAAAGCTTGGGCCAATCACTGCTAAAATAAAGGAAACAATGATGGGTCCTGATAAATGGGAGGTTGTTAAAGAAAGAGTTACAACATAAATGGAAAAGTCTATGTTCAATTTCAAAGAAGGGCCGAAAAGAAAGATGCTGAAGGTGAAATATTTCAAGCGCCCTGATATAGCTCACTATTTGTATGATAAACACTTTGCGGCCTATGGAAGAATCCCATGGAACGATGAAATTTGAATTTATTTTGCAAAATTATTTTATGTAGAATTATTTTTGCAAATGAAACCCAATTACAATGACCTTCCCTCTGAATTTTTTGGTCCTGGGAAAGGTCGATTGTGTGACCATAGGGGCACTAGGCATGATGTTGAGTTGCCTTGCCCTAAGCCACCATTGGTTAGTCAACCTTTTCCTGTCAAAACTTTGCGGTCAAAGATGGAAGCCACTTCTCAAATTAGTCGAGAAGCAAGGGATTCCATCATCGACAATGTTCATAGTGGATTGGGTGGAGTCGATGTTTGTCTAAATCGACAAAGAGCACGTGAGAATGCACGTGCTAATTTTGTATATTATATAGATGAAGAGATTGACAACATGAGTGTTGAAGATATCAAAACATATGCAAAAAATTGTCGCAATGGTTGGCATGACCTAATTATTCATGAGGAAGAGGGCATGGGAATGGTATGTGTTAATGGTTAGGGTTCAATTATTTTAACAATGTAAAATTTGTAATAAATACATATATACATACATTTATTTGTATAAATTAATCTAACAAAAATGTATCATTATATGTTAACACCATTTGCAGTTGTCACGCTTGATGAATGAAGAAAATGTTAATATCACGTTCGGAGCCTCTGGTTCAAACAATCAAGATGGGTCTCACCATCAAGATATGTTGGCGAATGTTAGTGTTTTTAATGTGATATTTTTAAAATAAATAATTGTTCACACATGTAAATGTACATATATATAATAAAATGTTTTAACATATTCCGATTTCATCCGGTGTTTTTGGGATGATAGTACCTTCTTCTTCCTTGGGAGATGTACCTTCTACTTCCTTACGAGATGTGCCAGATCCATAACAACAAGTATGGACAAATTTTCACTTTTAAAATTTATGTTTTTAAGTTATATATTCCACCTCAAAAAGTTCCATTAAAAAATGATATATATCTATATCTTGAGTTATTTTAATTTTTTTTAATTTTAGGTTTTTGGAGATTTTATTTCTGAACCACTTTTTGGAGATGTGCCAAATCTGACAGCACAAGTATTCAATTTTTCACTTATATATATATATATATATATATATATATATATATATATATATATATATATATATATATATGTTTTTTAGTTATAAGTTATAAATTGAATCTTAAAAATTTTATTATAAATTGAGATCTAGAGACTTTGAGTTATTTTAAATTTTTTGAATTTTAGGTTTTTGGAGATTTTCTTTTGGAGCCTCTCTTAGGAGATGTGCCAAATCCACCAGTGGAAGTATTCAATTTTTCACTTAAATATATATGTTTTTAAGTTATAATTTATAAATTGAAGTTTAAAAGTTTTATTATTAATTGAGATCTTGATCTTGAGTTATTTTATACTTTTAAATTTTTTGAATTTTAGGTTTCTATAGAGGATTTATTTTCTGCACAGACTCTAGCAATGGAGATAGGATTATCCACACCATTTCAACCATTTGAACAAGTTGTCTAACTTTTTTTTTTAATATTATTGAAAATAACTTTATATATATGCATTTTCATTTGAAATTTTTTAATATATATATATATATATATATATATATATATATATATATATAATTGTACATGTATATTGTACAGTTTACTGTTGGAGATGTTCCTGTGGGGGAAGTTGTAGCGGACGAGTAACAAATGGCGAGGGAACCTCATGAGGTATTGCATGATTTATTTATTTATTTATATATTTTTTTTTACATTAAGTTCTATATATTCTCACTCAATTTGAAAACATCAAATTTTAATGTTTGTACACATTGTGTATAGGTTCCCCATGCTTCACAGGATAGCTCGCGGATTGAGAATTTGTTGGGAAAGACACTACATCCATATGTATTTTATGGATGATGCACATGCACTACTTGATGGATGATGCACATGCACACGTGCAACATTATATTTTCAATAGATTTAGTCTTAAATTTACTTTTTTATATATAGTCTTATCTAGATGCAGTCATATATAACTTGATACTTGATACTTGTGAGATCTTCAAATTTTGGACATATTTTATGTGAACTACATTTGGTACATGTGAATGTGATATATAATGTTCTTAAAACTTAAGTTTTGGATGGTTGAACAACATTTGGAATGTGAAGTAATGTTACAGTGTTATATATAATTTGTTTTGTTTTTAAAACTCAAGTTTTGGATGGTTAAACTACATTTGGCATGTGATGTGAAGTAATGTTGTGTTAAATAATTTTTTTTGTTTTTAAAGTGTTATGGTTGAACTACATTTGGCATGTGAAGTAATTTTACTTGATACTTTTTATTTGTGATCTATAATATTTTGTTTTTAAAACTCAAGTTTTGATACTTCTGATCTATAATGTTTTGTTTTTAAAAAGTTTTGATACTTGTGATCTATAATGTTTTGTTTTTATAACTCAAGTTTTGGATAGTTGAACTACATTTTGCATGTGAAGTAATGTTGTGTTATATTTTTTGTTTTGTTTTTAAAGCTTAAGTTTTGGATGGTCAAGAACTACATTTCGCACGTGAAGTAATTTTTTGATCTATATTAATGTTTTGCTTTTGAAAAGATCAAGTTTTGGATGGTTGAACTAAATTTGGCATGTGAAGTAATGTTGTGTTATAATTTGTTTTGTTTTTAAAACTTAATTTTTGGATGGTTGAACTACATTTGGCATGTGAAGTAATGTTTTGATCTATATTAATGTTTTACTTTTGAACTACATTTGGCATGTGAAGTAATGTTGTGTTATAATTTGTTTTGTTTTTAAAACTTAATTTTTGGATGGTTGAATTACATTTGGCATGTGAACTGTCAGCATGATATATATTAATATTTCTTTGAACTACATTTGGCATGTGAAATAATGTTGTGTTATAATTTTTTTGTTTTAAAACTTAAATTTTGGATGGTTGAACTACATTGGCATGTGAGTAATGTTGTGATCTATATTCATGTTTTTCTTTTGAACTTCCATTTGGCATGTGAAGTAATGTTGCGTTATAATTTTTGTTAAATTAAAACTTAAGTTTTGGATGGTTGATCTACATTTAAATTGACTATAATATTAAATGTTTTTATTGGATATTTGAACTACAATTGGCATGGCATGTGAAGTAATGTTGTGATATAATCAAAAAGTTTTTAAAACTCAAGTTTTGGATGGTTGAACTACATTTGGCATGTGATTATGATATTATGTTTGTTTTTAAAATTCAAGTTGTTGTTTTCCAAACAAAAAAAAATTCACATGAATATATGTGCATGTAGAAATGATTTTACACATGTTTGAATATATATGTTAAAACGATTGAAGTACAATATATATATATATATATATATATATATATAAACAATCATAAGATTCCAGGTCTTGTTAGATGTGTCAAACAATCATAAAATTTTAAAAATGCATTCTATAATGTATATATATCCAGTGCGTGCAACATTTTTCATCAATGCATGTATAGAAAAGCTATTTTCAGTTAATTCCATTCTAGAACATATATATCCAGTACGTGCAACATTTTTCGTCAATGCACATAGAAAAGCTACTTGAATAGTTAATTGCTTTCTAGAACATATATATCCAGTACTTCAATATTTTTTATCAATGCCAATAGAATTTAGCTACTTTCAATTAATTGCATTTTAGAACATATATATTCAGTATGTGAAACATTTTTCATCAATGCACATAGTAAAACTACTTGAACAGTTAATTTCATTCTAGAACATATATATATCCAATACGTGCAACATTTTTCATCAATGCACATAGAAAATCTACTTTCAATTAATTGCCTAGACCATGTATATATCCAGTACGTGCAACATTTTTCATCAATGAACATAGAAAAACTACTTTCAGTGAATTTCATTCTAGAACATATATATCCAGTACTTGCAACAGGGTCAGCTTCGGCACACCTCCAATATATGATGAATTTCATTCGAATGAATGAATATATATATATATATATATATATATATATATATATATATATATATATATATCTAATACATGCAGCATTTTTAATCAATGCATGTATAGAAAAACTACTTTCAGTTGATACTAGTGGGCATGTACCAAAAAAATGTACATGTGCAAACACTTGCACATATAACATAACAAGGCAGCTCAATTTTTAGTTGAGTTCTAGAAGTTGTAAAATATGAACCCAAAGAGAATAAATTGTTGGGCAGCTCAATCAAAAAAATTCCAATGGAATTCCATCTTCAATGATCCATTCATGATCGGATTTTGACATTTTCCGTTTCTTAATTTTTCATTTTTTTCTTTGATTGAACCTCTATCAACTTTATGCGTGATGCACACACCAAGTGACTATATTGACAACTTATGACATCAGGTTCATTGTCTTCAAAGTAAACAAAATCCCCACTTTGATTAGTTTGTCTGAAAAAATAACCTTTCAGTATTATAGATCCTCTTTCATATGGAAACCCGTGATCATTATAATTTTCTAATAATTTCATTTTTCATTCAGTGAAACACATAAAATAATACTTCACATATTCATCATTTTTATTTAGTGCAGTTACAACAAAAACATCTCCTGAACAATAAAACAAACTTAACAAACTTATGTATCTAAATTTATTTCTAGATCTCTATCATTTGAAATAAATTCAAATGTTACCTTCTCTAACAAGATCATAAACTCAATCACCATCATGTGATATTGTAGTCTCCTCTAATTGCATTTCTTCAAAAATTGCAACGAACATTTTCCCCTTTGTATTTAGCTCTGTATGTTTCCAATCTTTTACATACATTTTGTTTTCACAAACGTCATTGGATTCTATGTTGTCTATGCAAACATGAAGAAAACAAGAATATTTTCTTTTATCCAATGCAAACACATTTGTGGACAACTTTGTTTTAATTAAATGAAATTTTCAAGTCCCTTTTATTGTTTCAATGTCATTTCCAATTGATCTATCTACATCTTGGTTCCCAATATGCCAAAAAAACCTATATATGGAAAATTCAAAGAAGAATGTAAATATGATATCAAAATACTGTCAAAGATAATCATTGTGATAAATTTACACTGTTTAAAATTAGATATCCAATAAAGAATAAATTGAATGTACCTTCACACTTCCCTTGATCGGTTAGTCTCATGGCTTAGAGCAGTGATGCACCATTGAACAACTTATTTAGTGTTCACAAGTCAGTTTGCAAAGGGGTTCATTTGATATCTTTGAAGTGCTCGTTTTATGCATGCCCTTGCACCATCATGTTCTCCTTTTCCATGGCCAGTCTCAAAGAAATTCCAACAACGTTTAATGTAGGTTTTATTATGAAGACAACACAACCAAAAGAATGATCATGAAGATTTGAATTTACCTACTTATCCATATGACAATATCCAATGTTCATTGAATTTTATTCCACGACTTTTCATGGAGTCATAAATATTTCCAAAACAGTGTTGTACAAAATATGTATCATGTGTATGATCTTCACTGGTATAAAAGTGATACTCTTTAATAACATGTCGATTTTCACTGGTGATTTCCATATGATCGATGTTTTGTTCAGCATGTCTATATAGAATATGGATTAGCATGGAGACTTGGTCAGAATGATAGTATTCACTCTGAATTTATTTTTGTGGAACAAATGTGTAGTTTTCTGCAAAATCAATTACTGACAAAATGGTCCCTAGTGGAAAAAATTCATGAGATTTTTTGAATTGAAAGTCTTGCCATCGAGCTCTATGTTGATTCTTGGTGTATTTATAAATTTTTTCCTAAAACTTTCTCAAAAAATCTATCACACAAATTTCTTCTTCTTGTAATTCAATTCTTTTAGCACTATTTGAACCTTGAATCGATGTATGGATATATTCACATCTCTTCCATTTCAATTTCATGTTGGAAAATGATTGATCATTTATATCAATACGATATTTGTTTTTAAATTTTGTCAAATTTCCATAATTATCGTATTTTTTACCACCAGCACATTTCTTTTCGTAAAATAATTCATTGCTTTCTCTTTCCAATAGAATTTGAGATATGAAATCACAGATAGTGGAAGGAGGAGGTGAATCTTTCCAAAATGTTCTACCAAAATTAAGGAATGTGTCATAATATAACTCAAATTCCACATGAAAATGACAACAACAAGTGTCGCGTACTGTGATAGGTTTTACATACCATGGTTTTTGTTGAACAAAAGCACTGATTGAGACATGAATTTCATGATTCTCTTCTTTGAACTTGTTGAACAACTCTATTTGAGTGGTTTCCAAGAATTTTTTTTCATGTTTTTCATACTGATTCCGTGCTATTCTTCTTCGCATCACATCCCTTGCATTTGGCGAAACACATGAATTTTTCTTCCAATATATATATATATATATATATATATATATATATATATATTAACATTTTCTCCAAGTCTATATTTGTATGCTTGCCTACAAATAGCTCTCCAACAAGCAAGTTCATCATTTACATCTATTTGCAACCGAAATTTTCGATGTCTGTGCAAAGTTTTTCGTGAGGTTCTTAATGCTCAAGCCATAGATTTTACCAAGTGATTCTCTTTAGTACTTGATGAAACCACTTCCATATGTATTGCTCTATGTACAACTAAAACATTTTTATGTCTAGATCTTCTAATTGAATTTATAACACTATTTATATTTTGTATCACATTTTCCTTCATTTTTTTATCGTTTGTTGATTTTTGAATACCCAATAAAGTTGCAGCTTCTTTTAATTTCCTTAATGATAGGAGAAATTTCAACGTTTGGGTTTGAACTGTCACATTTTCCTTTATGAAATACATATCAAAAATGTGTTTAACATGATATATTATAACATGGTCAGCTCTTTTATCTCCATATGTGTGAGTGTCAACATTTTCTAGCATCTTTTATATTTTGTATCACATTTTCCTTCATTTTTTTATCGTTTGTTGATTTTTGAATACCCAATAAAGTTGTAGCTTATTTTAATTTCCTTAATGATAGGAGAAATTTCAACGTTTGGGCTTGAACTGTCACATTTTCCTTTATGAAATACATATAAAAAATGTGTTTAATACGATATATTATAACATGGTCAGCTCTTTTATCTCCATATGTGTGAGTGTCAACATTTTCTAACATCTCATCATCGACATTGATTTCATCTGTACATATTCAAATGAATAGTACATAATAAATTTACATATTCAATAAATAACTAAATTAATAAATATGTATAATTTCAATAATACGTGCATGTGTTCAACATATATATATATATATATATATATATATATATACATACCTTGTGATTCAATTTCTTCACTTGAATTTCTTTCAACATTTTCACCATCTTCAATCATTGGTTCAATATCTCTTTCACTTTCTCTTTCAAAATTTTGTATCTCATCATCAATGTTTTGAGGAATATCTCTCTCTATTTACATTGCAAAATATTTTTCAAATTAGTTCATCAGATAAAAATTAAGCTTCACATTTTAAACTAGGAAAATTTTAAATATCAAATTCATAATATTTACATTTACATGCCTATTTCAACTTCTAGTTGAGGTTGATTTTCCCTTTCAATATTTGAGAGTGCTTCTATATTTATTTTGTGAGATTCTCTCATCTCTTCTCTATGTTCCTTAGGGTCTCTTTTTCGATGATATTTTCTCGTACAATTCCTTCGATTTCCCATGATAATAGAGTATGAAGTTCAAAAATTTTCCTTCAAAAATTTAGACAAAAATTCAATTAAAAAAAAGGTCACAAAAGATTTAATTTTTAAAAAAACTCATTTTAAAATTTTTGCAAAAAATACATACCTCAATCCAAAACACTTTAAAAAATATGAGAAAAAAATGTCTTATAAAAATGAAACAAAGCTCAAAATATTTCCTTCCAAGCCTTGCAAAAAAATTTCATTTAAAAATTTAGACAAAAACTCATTTTAAAAAATCATTATAAAAGATTTACTTCAACCCAAAACATGTACTCTAAAAAAATGTCACTTCAAAAAATACCTCCAAAAAATGTCCATTGAAAATTAATTCCAACTTCTTAAAAAATTCCACTTAAAAAAATCCTATAAAAAAATATCACTTTAGAAAATACCTCGAAAAAATGTCCTTTGAATATTAAGCCTAAAAAGAGTCCTTTCAAAATTAAGCCTAAAAATATTCCTTTGAAAATTAAGCTCAAAACCTATAAAAACAATGAAAACTAAGCCCAACACCTCTAAAAACAATGAAAATTAATCCCAAATCCATACCTTCAAAAACAATGAAGCCCAAAAAACATCCAAAAAATGTATCACATACCTCCAAGAAATGTCCTTTGAATGTATTTCCAAGAAAAGTCCTTAAACCCAAAACAATCCTTTGCAAAAATGTCCTTTGAATGTACCTCCAAGAAAATTCCTTAAACCCAAAACAATCCTTTGCAAAAATGTCCTTTGAATGTACCTCCAAGAAAAGTCCTTAAACCCAAAACGATTTTTTGCAAAATCAGACCAAGACCTTTGCAAAATCAAACCAAATGTATGAAAATATGCGAAAATAATGAATGATTTCGTGACAATTTATATTGCCACGAACTGTTTTTTTGGAGGGGCTTCATGATATTTTCCGGCCGACGTAAAGTCGGGTAAAAGTTCGACCAAAATTTTATAAAAAATTCGGCCGAACTTTTATGTCGTTAGACTTGACGGGCCGTTAGTGCGAAAAACAATTCGGCCGAACTTTTTTTAAGAGTTCGACTGAACTAACACGTTTGCAATTACGCAGAGCCAAGCTTTGAATACATATCTTCAAATTTGGACTGATTAAGCTCCATGAAACATTCTGAGTTAACTGTCAGAACCAAGACAAGCATTTTCACAATTCAATCTACTTTCAGGAAATATAACTTTTATGGAATTTCATAAATATTTACTAATTTAATTAATTTTGTAATAAAACGGGTGCAAAAAATTTCTAAAGGTCATTATGTTTCAGTGAAATCATAATTATGTATCTTCCAAAATACACTGTAATTTTTTTTTTTAAAATTATGGTGCAAATTTACATTGGTCCGTCGTCTATAATGGGCATTTTTTAGATTTTTAGTTTATAACTTATATGTTAAGAAATTTCATGTGTCGTGAAACATATTCAAAATATGAAGTTTTTTCATATAGGACCAGTTCAAAAAATTATAGTAATTATGATATGCATTAGTTGCCTTTGTAAATATAACGAAACTGAAGTAGACTCTGTCTAGATTGTTGTAACACATTTTTTATCTCAAAAACACAAAGTTTCAAAGAATACAACAGTGCATATTAACATGACTTCTTATGAATCCTTTGATTGTTAAAAAACACACACTCAAAGAAACGCTAAGTTGACATATCAAATGTGTATAAAAAAATTCCAAAAAATAAGTAATAGAAAGCTAATAAAATTTTTGACAACTTTGATTTTTATCGCAAAATGAAATTCTAAACAGAAAAATTGCTTTCGCTTGCAGAAAGTTGAAGAACAGAAAAAATAAATTTTTTTCTCAAAAAAGGGCAAAAGGTGTAACCCAACTTCACATTTTCACCTGTGCAAAGTGCTTCCACTACACTTTCACCCAAGCTACTATTCTATTCTAGAGCACGATTTCTTCTCGTTCCAATATACGAAGTGGTTTTGGAAGGAATTCCCCTTCTGTTTCCACCTGTATCAAAATCCAGTCAACCACGTGAGAACGGTCATGTACATATTTATTCAACAATGATACATGAAAAACATTACGAACTTTAATATGACTAGGTATAGCCAATGTGTAAGCTACTAGGCCCGCTCTTTCCAAAACCTCAAAGGGCCTGCAGTATCGAGGTGCTAACTTAACAGAACTGCCGGTATTCAAGTTACATTTGCGAGGTTTGATCCTCAAGTACACATGATCTCTAATCTTGAATTCCTTGTGAATTATTTTCTTATCTGCATAACTCTTATGGTGGTCTTGAACTTCTTTGATATTCTACTGGATTTGTTTTACTGTCCACTCCATCTCATGTAGTGCATTAGCTCCAAGTACCATTTTGTCCTCTAGTTGACTCTAGCTAAGTGGAGTGTAGCATTTTATATCATACAAAGCTTCAAATGGTCTCATTTTAATAGAAGCCCGGTAACTGTTATTGTAAGAAAATTCTTCCAAATGTAGAAGATATTCCCACTTGGTGGGTCTATCCATCACATAAATGTGAAGCATGTGCTCTAATATTTGGTTTGTCCTTTCTGTCTGCCCATTTGTTTGAGGATGGTAAATTGTGCTAAAGTTTAGCTTTATCCCCATTCCTCCAAACAATGTTTTCCAAAATGCAGAGGTAAGCTTTTCATCCCTATCAGAGATAATCATATTCGGTATTTCATGAAGTTTAAATATTTATTTCATGAAAATATTGGCCACTGAAGTTTCAAATCTAACAATTTAGAGGTGCTCATTCTATAAGGGACTTGGGAAACTAGGGTGGTCCCCAGTACCATCTCAATAGAAAAGTTAATATCTGTCTGAGGGGGAAGTTGAGGAATTTCTTCAGAAAACACATCTAGAAAGTCCTTAATCACCGGTAAAATTTCTACAAGTTTTTTATTTTCTGTTTGCGATCCCAAATCTTCAATTTGGACAACATGCACTGGACAAACTTTCCTTGTTTTCCACTTCAGTTTTAATGCATAAATTTGCCTAACAGACACAGGCTTTGGTTTCCCCTTTACTACCATGGACTTTCCTAGAGCATCAGTACAACTTACTATTTTTTCTAAGTAGTTTACTACTGCTTTTAGTTGTTCCAGCCAATCCATACCATCTAGGAGGTTATCAGATCCTAAGGGAAGGATATTAAAATTAAAATATATAATGTACCCATTTAAATTGATGGGAAATTTGGGCATTTTATGGGTGACCTTCCTTTTGGTTCCTATATCCTATTGCACAAGCCAAGAGTGCTGAAAATTTTCTTTTCTCAATTTACATTTTTCCACTATGTGTGGACTAATATAACTTAAATGAGCTCTTGGAACAATTAAAACAAACACAGGTTGGTCAGAAATGATACCTTCAATTTCAATCATAGTTGATAAATGCTCAAATTGTCTTGCTTCCAATGCTGCACTGATCTAGGGAATGTTTTGGGCAAAATCATTCACTGTGGTTGCTTCTCGCACTGCTTGAATGTTTTGAATTGCACGAGTGTTTTGTAGTCAATCCCGCAACATGTGAGGCTCACCGCATGCCTAACATTTCAATTTTTCCTTGGTATTTACCACATTTTCTCACTTTTTATTCCCTTCCATGGGCTTGGAACTGGTGTGGGAGTGGGTTGTTTGATTTTTTCCACCTTTATTGGACCTTTTTCGTTGGTGGTTTCTCTTGAAATTATTTAGATAAGCTGATTTAGATTTTTTTAACTTGCTTCAGCTTTCCCTTTTACTTTATTCTACCAATTTTTTAGCTCATCATTCCTGACTTTAAATTGTTGGTAGCACATTCGTGCCTTCCAAACAACTTCATCCATAGTCTTAGGATTTTCAAAGTCAATTCTTTCTTTGTAAATAACAGCTAAAAAATTCATAAATCGTTGTACCTTAGCTTTTTCTTCCCTTATGTATGGCACATAGCAAAGTAAATTATTAAAATTCATCACAAATTCATGAATGGTGAGTTGTCCCAACCTTATCTCATGAAATTCCTTTGCCCTGTCATCATAATACCTCTCACTGAGGTATCGAGATTTGAATTTCTCTTGAAATTCTTCCTATGAAACAGTCTTTTCACTAAGCAAGTGTATGATTTTGGTTTCTTCCCACCAAAGTGTGGCTTTAAATTGTAATTGGTAAACTACCAGTCTTGCTTTCAAATTACATTTGTATTCATATAATTGAAAGTATTTGACTATATTCAAGAACTAGGCTTCCACATCCTCTTCCTTCTCCCCACCAAAGGTTGCAGGTTTAATCTTGTGGAATTCCCTCTGCAACTCTTTTTTCTTTTTGGATTTGGAATCTGTTTTACCAGACTCTTCCCCACTCTTAGACCTCTCTGAGTTGGGTTCTGTTTCTTTCCTTTTCCTTTCTGGTTCTCCCTCTTGATGACTGGATCTCGAGGTTAATTCTCTTATCAACCTCTCTTTCTCATTGTTGGCTTGCAATAAACATTCATTGCTAGTTCTTAGTTGAACCATTTCCTGCTGCAAACTCTTGATAATCTTCATCATCATAGAATTTGGATCCGGGGGGCATCCTCATCCCCCAGTTACACATACAACTCTTCTCTCTCAGACATGACAACAGCTACAACTTTTCTACACTTTAATCTGATTCACAGAAAATAATTAGTACTCATAAAACATAATATGAAATTATTTTATAATTTGTGAATCCATAATTTAAAATTTATGACAACAAATTTTGTTGGTGTTAGGACCCATAAGCCCAGTGTTTTAACTTGGGCTCTGATACCACTTGTAACATATCCAATTATTTTATTTTATTTTTTATACTATTGCCTTGCTTAACCCTTACTGGTCTTCTCAACACATTGTCTTCAGACATCTCTGCTATTAATTTTAATTAACTTATCATAGTTAAAATAGTTTCTTATATGTAAGTATCCCCCTTATTTCCTATTGAATCACTAATATTGTATGATAAGGTGCCCCCTTAACCTTATGTAACATTATACCCACCTTTCGACATTAGGGACTCTACCCATTACCCATTTATACATTAGGAATTCTAACCCTTCCATATCATTAAGTCTATGGTTTAATTTATACCTTGCTCGATCCATGGATACTATAGTTTTACTAATAATTGTGATAGGATTTAGACCTTATCTACCCAATTAATTCATAAATATTGCCATAAAGGTCTATCACCATATATACAATTCGAATTTTTCAAACCCATGCTTTGTCATATTAATCATATGATTTTATAACGATGACCCACTGTTGACTTGTCTCCCTTATGGGCTTACATGTGGCACTTTCACGTGGCCCTCACATGGCCCTCTCGCTCCTTTCGAGAAGCCACATGTATGATAGAGATCACTCGATGGAGATAAACAGTGGTGATCTACTGAGGAAACCCTAAGGGGTTTACCCTAGGGTCATTTGCCTCATTTCACATTTTGACAACGTGGGCTTACGGTCGTCTGGTTCTCTATCCTTTTATTTTTTATTTTCATGGTCGACCTGCAACGATTCCCTAAAGCTCAGCCTTTCACTCTTCGCCATTATCACTGTGTGCACTTTGCCCCAACGTTTAGACTTGGAACTCTACATTGAGAAGATGTTGTGCATGATTTTCACCACTGTGTATGTGCGAAATGGTTTTAAGTTTATACGGTGAAGGGATTTCAGTTACATCCTCAGTTTGGTAAGAAATTTAAAGCTTTTTAAGTGTGTTTATACTTTAATCCTCTATCTGGTGTATTTATAATGATTTGCGTGTGACATTTCATGTTCTTGTTGCAAGGAGGATATGTATTGTGGGGATTGCATAGGAATCCAACATTTTCCTCATTTCCACTTTAGGTAACCACTTATCCCCTCACTATTTTTTCTTTTGTAAATATGTTTTTGTTAGCAATTCGCTCACGGCTCTGTGTAGTTTTCCTAGAGTTTTTCCTCTGTCCATGGCATGAAAAATGGAGTACCGTTCTCCTTTCGACTTCCGCAACGATTCTCTAGAAACCAATAACTTTGGCTATCCAAAACTGCGCAGAGAGGTAAGCTATAATGAGCTCCTCCTCGAGTTTGTTTATCGTTTTTGCTCTGCCTCACTTTGGAGGATTTACTGCGTTTACATTTTAGAGTTGTATATTACTCTGGTATTACCCTTGTCTTCACTTTCTGGGTTTCGATTTATATCTAAATTTTCTATTGGATATACATTTTGGGAATTACCCTTGCATTCACTTTCTAGGTTTCAATTTATGCCTAAGAATGTCTATTTTATATATATTCTGGGTATTACCCTTTGTAACCTTAGTATGGGCTTGTTCATTTGTGTTCCCAACTTGGGGTTTGTATTTTGTAGACTCTCTGCAATAATTAGTACCACTGTTTGATTTTTACCTCCGTCCTTATATATGTTTTGTATCTCAATTCGTTTCTATGCAATACACTCCATTATTGATTTGGTTATGTAATTTATACTTGGTTATGGTCTGAACTGGAACCATGCGTGGGCTTAGGGAAAACTAATCTGTGTGACTCTTTGAGTCAGCTTGACTGGAATGAATTTGACAATGCAATTCCTCTTTGTAACTTTATGTTCCACTGCAGCAGTAGTATGATTTCAATTCCATTTTTTTAGTACATTACCTTTGTCTTATTTGTAGATATTTTGTTATTGAATTGAATTCCATTTTAATTTCTAAATTTTGGTTTCACTGCTTCATTGTCATATGTATATATATACAACTACCATTTTTTTTTCTAGAATCCCTCCTAGTGCATTACACTATAGGATTTGGTACTTAATTTTCAATATTATACCTATTTTGGCATGACCTAGTGACCTCTCCTCCTTGTGATGGATAGGGTCAGCGTATGGATAATTTTTATAGCCATATGGGGTTCAAAATCGAGTCATAGTTATTTCATCATTCTTGTTATTTGTTTTCACATTACATTAAGTTGAATGTACTACGTTTCCTCTTCAAAATTATTTCTTACTCAGGTTGTGACTAAATTTCCAGAATTGTTTAATTACTCTTCATTCTAGTATATATGTTTACTCAGCTTATGCTTACGCTATGTTTAACTGATTTTTTGAGTTTGAAATATTTTACATTCATTTATGGATTTAAATGAAGATTTTCCCAACGTTTGATTTTGGATTTTAATTTTCATAATTACAATGCGTGGGTTCCATGCTAGGCTCTCCTTGTTTCTCATCACAATTTTTTGTCTTTTAGATTTATAGAATTGATTTGAATTATTGTTGAATTGTATGAGGCTTATCCTCTATTTTTAATTCTAATACTTTGAGTTGTTTATGTATACTTATAGTCTTGAATTTTTGAATTACACATGTTGGTTATATACTTGTTTTATTTTTTGGTTCTGTTCATAACGCTAGCTCAGCTCTCTTATGAATTATCATTCTGGTATTTTTTTTTAAAAGGGTTTCATTTGGCATGCATGAGTTTTGCGTACCTACATGCATTGATATTTATGCATTTTATTCTAATCATTGTGTTGCTTAGAAAGAACACATTATTACATTGGGATTATGACATCTGCTCGTGCAGTCTTATTCCTGCTTAAGGTTTGGCCCAATACTTTTAGTTCAGTTGATCATAAAAAATTAGCATGCAATTTTCAGATTCAATAATTATTTTCCATTTAAGTTTTATGATCTAATATGGGTAACCTCTTGAAAGAGAATACTTAGGTAACATACATTCAATACATGTACTCATGCCTTTAAAATTATAATTCCTTTTTATAAATTTATCAATTTTTTTTTTCTAACTCTAAACATGTCTGTCGTAGGTTTTCTCTCATGTCTTTGAATTGAGTTGAAAGTTTCAACTACCACCCTTCAAGCTCAGGTTTTCTTTTATGTCACAGGTCGGCCACCTGCTAGTTCATCCTGATTCTATTATTAATTTATCTAGTCCCGTCCATTAGGGATTTATGGGCCAAGGCCATGCTAGGTCATTGGCCATCACTTATTTGATGTAATCTGCTATGTGTGGATGATAGTGAGACTTTCAATCAGATTAGAGAGTTGGAAATTATTTATTTAATGGTTAAATTTCAAATTTATTTATCTATCATGTATTTTGCCTTCTATACTTAGATAATGAAATATAGTTTCAATATTTTATCTACTGTTTTCTTGTTTATGTAAATTGGTGCAATTATTACTTTCTTAGTAGATTTTGCATATGTTAGTTCCTTCTTTCTACATATGTACACACAGAAAAATATGAACCTTTACATACATTGTACCATAGAGTATAAGGTTCCTTTTCTATTTATGAGTTTATGCAATATATATCTATGTTGATATATACTTCTTTCAAACTGTGATTTATATCAATATAGCATGTGTTTTCTGTAGAATGTAATTGAAATCAGTTTTGCATAGTTTTCAAACTTATGCACTACTTTAATAAATATATTAAGGAAAACCTTATTCAAAAATTTGAGGACCAAATATCTTGTTGAATCTATCAGGCCCATTCACCCTCCTCAAATCTATTCACCAAACGCTCATTATTTATCTTATTTCGACCTTTTCTTCCCTCAAAGATATTCTTAGAAAAAATTTAAATATCAGATGCTTCCTATGGGGAGGAGCCAAAAGGGATAAAGATTGGCTCTAATTTCTTGGGACAAAATTTGTCAGCCAAATTTGAAAGGAGTGATATGGCTAAGAGATGCAAAAAAAATCAGCAAAATACTCTGTGCCTAAACATGTTGGAGATGGATCAAAAATCCAGATTTCGTATGGAGCAAAATATGGTGGTTCAAATGGACCTCAAACCTATGAGAATAAAAAATCATCAGTGGCAGACAAAATAAGAGGATCACACATATGTAACGTCTCTTTGGAACACAAATATAATGATGGAACATTTATTCTGGGAAATAAAAATGGCTAAAGCGCTATTTTGGAAAGATTATTAGTGCCAATGGCCAAAGCTATCCCAACAATCTCAACTCCACTCCATTCAAGTTCAGTCTACACTATGGTCTCAAAATTGTTCCATAATATTGGTGCTTTTCTTCTTCCACTTCCTCTCATAGGATAAAATTGACAGAATGGACTGACAAAACAAAATTAGCTAACATAAAAAAAAAAATGCATTTCAAAAAGCAGTAGCTAATTGACAAATTCCACTCCAAGAAGGAGATGACATATTGCATTAGGGATACCAATCATAAGGAAACTTCAATCTATCATAAACATGCAACCACTTCTCCACTCCCATCCTAGATGCATACTACACCAAATGGAAGAAATTAGGGCATCTAAAACACTAGCCCACAATCACCCTCCTCATATGACTTCTACTCTTGAACAAAATTCGTACATGGGGTAAAATTCAACATTAAGGCTTTCTAAGACCTATAATTTACTTCCTCTACCTCTCATGTTGAATCATTGCAAACATCTCTTCAATAAATTTAACTACAAACCCTGGTTACAGAAACAAGATTCCACAGAACAAGCCACAAAACTGAGGTCTGGTGCATATCTAAGTTCTGTTACTGGTTGCAGGCCAAAAATTTCATAGAACTAGCTACAGGTCCAAGGTATAGTACTATTTGCAGACCCAAAATTCCACATAACTATTCATCCTCCATAGGTCCGAAAAATAATGAATGAGGGTTGCGTTCATTTTTTGTATTATGTGATTACCATTGCATATGAAATTGTGCGAGGGGAAGCTGAGATAGGAGGGTATGCCAGGCAAGGTGCCACCACTGTTTCTTCTTTTGATTCTGGATCAAGAATTAGAAGAGATGCTGTGAGCTCTCCAAATGGAATTAGCACGACTCCTTTTCAGACCTCCATGAGGGGTTTTTCGACTTCCTCATTCTGTGTGCTGGTAGTTATGATATTAATGTGGGTTTATAACTATTGGTTTTTTCATTGTAAGAGGTGCTTCTGGCCTCGAAACAAGTATAGATGCTTCCTTCTCTCCTGTTCCCTATGCGTGCCTCTGAGAAGTGATTTTGTATCATATGCTGGCGAATCTATAACTAAGCAAAAGGAAGCTACCGGGATCATATTATGGATCTTGAACCGCTTCTCTACAGGCTCCGAAACTAACTCTAGAAATGGAAGGGATGCATTTGGCTATGAGAACGTAGCCCACAGAATAAAATTTACCTTAAAAAAAGTCATTTTCGAGACTTACCTAGCTATAATCTATCCAATTTGTCACTGGTGCTCACGGTGGCTCGAAAACGGTAGTGCTCCAGCGAAAACAACAATGCTCCAGTGTACAGGTTTGCAGAATGTCAGGGGAGACAGGATTTTAGGGTTTTTTTATAAGAATAAAACTCTCGGACGAGAGTTAAAAAAACTCTAGGTCGAGACTTTTACAACTCTCATCGAAGTTTTTACCCGAGAGTTTATGTCAATAAAAATATCAGACGAGAAAATACTTAACTCTCGTCTGAGAGTATTTTAACTCCGGTCAAGCCCAATCAAACTCTCGGGCAAAACATTAAAAATCTCTCGGATGAGAGTTCTAAAAACTCTCGGTCGAGAAATTGAGTTGACTATTTTCTCGAACGAGAAATTAAAAATTTCACCCAAATTCTGGCCATCCACCAAAAAGTGTTTCCCAACTTCGGGATTTCACCCTTAAATATTTGCCTAAGGAAAAAAATATTAATAACAAAAATATTCAATATGTGTATATATAAATATAAAGAGAGAAAGAGTGTGTTCCTCAAAATAAACATATCCATACAATAATATGGACCAATACCATGACTTATTGGGCCTAGGGGCTCTACAACAGAGTATGGGAGAGATGTTGTCATGTAATGTTACATTTAAAAATAATAAAGTGATACTTACATTAACAAATTAAAAATAGTAATAACTAGAAAAATTGACAGCCACCATATATAAAATACTTTAATTTCCAACTTAATTTTACATCAACTTTATATAAAGAAATAAAGTAATTGAAAGTTAAAAAAATAATTTATTTTTTTAGTATCAGAGATATGTACTTTCTTCACTATTTAACATGGAATTGATTGAAAGTAATAATATTAATATTACATGATGTTGAATTCATTTTATGTTTTTTTACATGTGATATTTAAAAATATATATTTTAACAACAAAAAATATTTTACTGTAAGTTATAAACAAAATATTTCAATTTCCATATTGAAGAAAAATAAGGTAATTTAGGTTTAAAAAAATTCTTATATTTTCACTTCCCATTAAGTCTAGGGAAATGTGTAATTTATTTCATTTTTAAGATGGAGTTGATATATTAGATAAAATAATTAATAATAAAGAAAAGATTAATATAGATTGTACATCAAATATTTCATCATGCATGTTGAGTAAAATATTTTAACAACAAACATATATAAAAAGAAAAAAAGTGATAAAATTCTTATTCCATTAATAAATGGTTTCTAATTCAAGGTGTGAGGGAGATTTGTAATCCTGTCAATGTTTAATGGATTTGATATATAACATTTAAAAAAATATTAATAATAAATAATTAAATATATGCATAGAGGAAAAAATATTAACAACAAAAATATGAAATATGTGTGTATATAAATATAAATAGAGAGAGTGTGTTGCTCAAAACTAGCAGATTCATCAAACTTTGGATCTACCAAAAACTTAGAGGAATCAAGGTGCAAACCTTTCCTTTTTAGTGATTTGATCCCTCTAGACCCTTGATAGATCCGGAGTTAAGTGGATCTATGCTAGTCAGTACCAAAACCACAACTCATTACATATGACACTTTTAGGTATGCTATTTTTTTAAAAATTAATTAATTTAATTAAAAGGGAAAAACTAATGTAACTATTTTGTAGAGAAATCTCAACTTTTTATATGTGAATATTACTAATAATATTCTAGAATATTATGTGGATATTAAATTTTTACCATTCACATAATAATTATTCATAATTAAATTAAAAAATAATGAAAATATTTAAATTTTTAAATATAAATATAAAATTATATTTGGAAAACTTATTGAAAATGTTCTCCTAAATAATTATACCATCACCATCACCCAAAATTAATATTTTGAAACATTATAAATCACATAAATTTAAACTCATGAATAAATATATTTTTAAAATTTTAAATAATAAATATTACAAAAATATAAAAATAAAATAAAAAAACTAGATGTAAATAAAACGAATCTATTCTAAATCTACACTCATGATAATGTAAATTGATTGCATTGAGTGTGGTAAACTTAAGTATCACGGATATTGTTGGTGTAATTTTTTTTATCAAACCTAATTCCGTTTGAAACTTTTGTTGTTTTAAACTAAACGTAGTTTATATTAATATAAGTTTATTTAGTATTTTATTTTAACATTTTTTTCGTTAGTATTCTATTTTAAAGTGTTTTTTATTGAAATCTTAGAAATATTTTAGGGTCAAAGTATATTTTTTAGTTTAAAATTTGTTTTTAAGTGTATAAAATAAATTTGTTTTTATTAAATTATAGTTTTAATGATTTAAATTTTATTTTTAAATATATAAATAAATTTAATTCAGGAAAATTTTTAAAACATTTAAGTTTTACAGAATTTATAAATTAAATTTATAATTTAACATATTTTTATTTAATGTTAAGTAAATTTAATAGAAAAATATTTCTAGAAAACTTCCATAACATAAAACAATTTAATTTATGCAAAAATATTGTCAACCAGTTTCAAACCAATATGATTCATCGTAAAAACCATGTAAAATTATAAATTCTTCTTATTTCATTTCAACCAGAACAAAATTATTATATAAACATTCTCACCTATCAATTTTTTTTTCTTCCTCGAAATTCGTATTGACATTCTGACCGCTCAACAACGTTTCCTCATCTGAGATTTAGCATAATACGCAGAGCAAAATATTTAGCTAATGACAACTTGCCCAGAACTTGAAACCAATAAAGGCATAACTTGCAGATAGGGTTAACAAGTGAGAGGCAAGTCATCCTTGGCTAAACAAATAGTTCTGCATTTACATGACGGGAAGACAAACACTTAGCGAACGCTTCTCCAAGGAAAAAAAACTCTCAACCCCATTTCACCATTTATAAGGGAGGCAAATTCCCGAAAGGCCATCTGAACCTAGAGAAATGAATTCTATAATCGTAGAAGAAAGAAGGCTTTTCGACCATTTCAAGGGCCAAATGCACGGGAAATAACTTACAGTATCATGGCGAGTATGAATAGAAATCTATATTTTATTATTATTAATTTTTAAAAGCAAATTGTAATTATAATATTATGAATATATCCAATAGTTTTAAGTCAAATTCTGACTTAAAAGTAGAGATATCCCACTTCAATGAGGAATATATAATTTATCTCAAGAGTCACCGCACTTCCAATGAGTCTGAGACATATGATTGCAGATTTTAAAAATATTCATGAATTTAAGGTCAGGAAATGGATCAAACTATTGATCTCTTTTCTCATTATCAAATTTCGAAATATTTTCAAATATACCATTAAAATAAATTTAATGATCAAGTAATAAAATTATCCACAACTTATTCAACTCAAAAAAGAAAAAACTTTTATCCACAACCTATTCAGTAAATGGGTGCAAAGAACCAAAAACAACACAAAGTTTTAGTGAATAATGCATTCATTTCCATTGGCCAAATTTGGGTTCGCAAAAGAAAAAAAAAAAAAAAAACGAAGGTGAGCTTTTAGTGAAGCAGCATGTCTCAATGGATATAAGTTGGTTTGGCTGTTAGCCTCCGGTTGGTTCATTAGGTTGAGTTTTAGTTGATAAAACACTTTTGTTGTTGAAAGGTTATTAGTTTAATTTTTTAAATACTCTATAATTTAAGAGTCAAATTCTGTGATTAAATTGGCAAAAAGTTATTTCTTTAAATAGATCTTTGAATGGATCTGTCTAATATAAACATTCCCTCTGTCATTACTTTGTACAATATTCTTTGACTAATCTGCCTAATACAAATATTCCCTCACATATCAATAATAACCTTATACAAATATCTCTTGAACTTAACAATCAAGAATCTCGGAGTCAATAAACCATATTAAAAAAAATGATTAGTTTAATTAGCTTACCTTCACGCAATCATGGATATTTAATTACAATAATTACGATTTTATTATAGTCCTTTCGGAAACAAATTGTTCATATTCAACAGGAATCAACATCATGCCATGTGGCTTTTAGAGAATGGTTCTTTGACCAAACCTTATATCGTAATTGAATTTCAACTCGCTGGCGAGCATCATCGGTCCCTCAAAACAATGATAAAGTTGACGAACTGTCTACCACACGTTGATAAAAAAAATAGAACCCCGAAATAGATATTACAAAATATTTTCCATACATAAAGGACGGTAATTTTGAAAGAAGTTGTCTATTTAGCATGTGGAATAGCCTGGACGGCAGTTTTTTGTCGGAATCTGGTAAAATAAAATTCAAAAAATCAGGTAGTTGGAGTGTTTGGAATCCATTTTTATAGTGAAAATGGATTCAGCACTATCAAAAATCCTTAAGACACTCAAAATACCAAAGTTTAACAACTGTAAACAAAATTCTGATAAAACCTTTGCCGGATTTTTTAAAAATCTTTACCAGATTCTGAGCCATTTCGCTACTTTTTTAAACTATACGATTTTGAAACACCCATTTCAAATTTCAAATATTTTGGAAATCCAATGAGCATGGTTCATTTCAAATTTGAAATATTTTGTAAATATAAAAAATATAAATAAGATCAAATAATTAATTTATATTTTATATCTATGTGACAGCCTCATTAAGAGTTAATTAGCATGAATAAGCTGAAAAGACAATTTTTTTATTTTTTTATTTGTTCACTTTATTTTGGTAAAAGAAACTCAAAAACACCATTTTACTTTGAATTACTGAGTTAGAAAATGAAAAGGGAATCTCTTAAACTGTTGGTAAAGTTTCTAAGAATAGAGGTGGTTGGGAACAGTTGGAAGACAGTTACCTACCCTCTAGGGATAAAAGAAAATCCCAGGAGAGGGATAGGGGTTCTGTGAATTTCTGGAAAAAGGGTAAATTGCAGTAATCTCTAGAGCTGGGTGAAAGACCGGTGAAGAATAGTTTCTGCAAACCGTATTGCTAGAATTGTCTGTCTGTGGCTGGATTGGCCATCCAGAGGTCACAACAGAAGGATTATTCTGTGTTCCCGTGGCACCGACTGATATTCTGGAGCTAGGAGGCAAGAGGAGGACGTCATTGCCTCCCTTGATGGTTGGGAGGACCACAGTTTAAGGGCTACTATTTCCTACCAGATAAGTGTTATTTAAGGTTCTATGTTACTAATACTTGGAAATTGACTTGGAAAGATTTCTGTAAGTAGAATTTGTAAGCGAGAATGTTATTATGGTATCTGTCCAGTAATAATTAAATAGTCTGAAGTGTGTTAATGTGGGAATTAAACTTTTCTATTATGTGAAATAATCTCGACATACACAGTTGCAGAAATATGAAGAAAAATGTATATCCTATTTTTTTCTAGGGTTGTAAAGAAGAGTACAATAGGAGTTCTTTACAGGTATTATTTTAGATAGCCGTGGTGTAAGAACTAATACCGAACCATAGATAATCACTTTCGTTGATAAAATAAAGGAATGTAATGCAGTAGTTGAAGTGGATTTTCGCTCAATAAAAGTAGGAATGATGCAGGGTAAAACCGAAAATTCTACTGAGACTTTGCAGGGTTGAAAGTAAATCAAAACTGAACTTGTGGAGCCGAGTTTGGGTTGGAAGCCCTAACTCGCCCCTGTTCTTTAGAAACTAATTATACACGGCCATTGTGAGGATATAGTGGGCCGGTCACCGTATATAAATATCTAGGTAAACATATAAGCATGCAGAGCAAACAAACGTGTATAGTCGTATGAATATCGATAACTGGCCCATTAAGCACCTGTATGTTAACTATTAACTGGAAAAATAAAGTTTAACAGTGCATGCATGGTGGAAAGAAAACTTAAACGCTGAAATTATCATCCCAGTTCAACAGTAAGAAGCATACTGTCCATACTATCATGTTATCAAACCCTCTGAAGAGATTTAGATGTGACAAGCATTGTAAGCAAAAGGTTAACCATATGAAAATACATTTACATACTGCCAGATTGATTCTTTGCACTAACGGTGCAAGAAAGACCAATATGAAAAACCCATAGGTCGTATTGAAATATAGAGCACGGAAATTATAACAGAAAACCGGAAGAAATCCTAACCAGTCTTGGCAAATTTATGTTATAAAAGATTACAAAAGCCACTGAAAGACGAACTTAAATACATTGGTAAAATAGTGTCGGAGCATCGGAGGTTAAGGGGTTAACTACCCTCACGACCCGACCCATCAAAGCGACATGGTATACAAATTTTACAGCCAAAGAAAAGAATAGTGTAGAAACACAGTAGTAGCGTAAAACCAGTTCTCTCTAGAAACTATCTTATCACGGAACGCTATGATAATATCCTGCGCCCTAAAGCTAAGGAGAAACCCTTTGCAGAATCCACAAGGGTCGAGCTGTTAGCAGAGAACTATGAACGTATACGCCTGTTAGTAGTGTACCTGGAAAAGGAGAACACGACCGGTCAAGAAATTGTACACTTTAAGAAAATGGAAGGGTATTTTAAAGTAAGGCCATAAACCTGTTAAAATGCAAAAGGAAACAACACGGTCAGTAGGGTGACGAAGGAGATTAAACAAATAACTCAGAAAACGTAGGGTATTCATGTTAAAACTGAATACAAATTCTTTTATTAAAGCTCACCTGTAGGTATGTAGGTACCGGTTCGGAAATGCTGTCAAGGAGAATTGAGTTCATGAGTAAGAATAAAATCTATAAGAACCTGCAGAATAACCCTATATCGATAAAAACCAAATAGAAGACTGGAGAGACTCCAGCATAGTAAATAAATAACAGCAGAATGGGTTACCTTCTTGAACTTTCTCGCCCACGCACTCTTAGTGCCGAGATAAAACCCATAGCAGTTACCCATCTAGCACACTGTCAACCCGAGAAGGAAAGAAATTAACAGTTGAACCATAATCATCTGAGGAAGCTAGCAGAAAGAGAATAACAGAGTTACCAGAGAAAGGAGTATAGCTTTAAGCTGCAATCTGGACGAGAAAACCTATGGCAGCGGCAATCCTCAGGCGCGCCATGCGTGGTTGAAACAGCTACTGAACCAGCGAAAATCTCTGCAGGAGTCTACAGTCTCTTTTTCCCTCCAATAACTCTGTGAAACTCGAGTTGTGAGCAGCTGTCAATCCGGATAATTCCAATAAAACCAGCTTTCGGCAATTGGCAAGACGAATGTTTGCCACGTTCATTCCACCGTATGTCAAGAAGTTAATACCCTCGAAAGGAGCAAAGATAATTATTGTGGGATTTAATTACCAGATCACCGTATGGTATATCCTCGGGATCGTGTATCAACCCAATACGCAAATGAAATAAAACACCAAGGCAAGCATAAATGCGTCCACGTATTTGGACGAGTTGTATGTTTAGAGAATAGATACGCCAAGTTTGATAACCACACCATAAACATTAGAGTAAACCAAATACATTAATAATATGAAATGTGAGGTTGTAAATTGCATGGGAGGGGTATTGAAATTAAGTTCTGTGATTAGCATAGAGTGAATATTAAATCTGCCTGTACTCTATCAGCGAACGTGTGGACCATAGATAATTTTTTTTTTGTTTTGAGTAAATTTGAGTAATTTCTTGATTGATGTATGTGACAAGTGGTATCAAAGCTGGTTACTACACTGGAAACCTAAGGGTCTACTAACAAAGCTGTGTGTGTATTAGTGCACTGAGAAGAAGAAAAATATATGAGGGAAGATATAGCATCTCAGTCACAACCGAACGAGACTCAAGGTCCAACAGTTATGGACCCAGAAATGTGGGTTCAACTAATTGTGGAGCAGCATAAAAAAACGAGTAAATTGCTGGAAGAACAACAGCAACAAACTATTTTCCTACTAAACACAGTACAACAGTTACAAGAGGAGATGATTAGAGTCCGGAAAGACAATGAAAAGTTGTTGCAAGACCAGGAAAAGATTTTTAAGAGTATATCTGATAAACAAAATCATGAAATGCGGCAACCCAGTGCAGAAAAAGAATTATCAAAGGAAGCAAAAGACTAGCAAACCAGAAACAACACTACTGGAAAGACTGAAAAGAGTTTCTCCCACAGGAGCAAAAACCATAATAATAATGAGGCAGAATCGAAAAATCTGTCTGATCAGCAGGATCATAAGAGGCAGAAAGTTGAACTGCAGGGGGAGTTTCGTAAGATTAAGCCACCAATGTTTGATGGCGAGGCGGAGGAAGCAGCTGAAGCATGGTTGATTAACATCAATAAATATTTTCAGGTATATGAGTATAGCAGCAATCTGAAGGCCAGATTGGCTATATACCAGCTGCGAGAGAAAGCCACCCTGTGGTGGGAGGAGGTAAAAAATGTTCGCAGTATTGAGGAGCGGGACATTACATGGGAATTATTCCAGCAGTACTTCAAAGATAAATATCTAACAGAAAGATTCTATGATGATAAAGCCAAGGAATTCCATGATCTTAGGCTGGGCCAAATGACCATGGATGAGTATGTCACGAAATTTACTTCCCTGCTGCGCTATGTACCTTACCTCAGAGAGGAAAAAGCCAAGGTACAGAGATTTTTGAGTAGTTTTCTTGCTCCCATGAGGGAAAGAATAGAGTTTGTTAACCCCCAAACGATGGATGAAGCTGTCCAGAAAGCACACATGTGTTACCAGCAGTATAAGACCAAAGGGGATGGTGGAAAGGGTTGGCAGCCCAAGAAAAATCAGAAGAATTCCTCTACTTTTAAAAGAAGAAAAAGCAGCCACTTTAAAGGGGTAGGACGGAACGCTGGCAGCAAACAGTTTAACAGGAACCATCAAAGGATCAAGTGGCCAGCTGAAGAAAAACCTACAGAAGCATCAAGCAAACCAGAGCAGGGGCAGAATTCTAAACCTCCCCTACAGTGTTGGGGCTGTGGGGAAGCACACTACTATAAGAACTGCCCACAACGGAAAAAGAATGAAACCGTGGCAAACTTGCAGGAGGCATCAAAAGTAGGGGACGTGGTGTGAAACATACCGCGTATAAACGCAGCCTTGGAGGATCGACAGGCTAACTTCCAACCCACAATGATTGAACTGGAAGGTACTATGTTATCTAAACCTGTCTCGATTTTAGTAGATCCTGGAGCTAGTTTAAGTTATGTAAGTCCTAAACTAGTGGAGATGTGTAAGTTAAAAGAACAGAAATTTAAAAACTCCTGGTTAGTTCAACTAGCCACCGGAGAAAAACGCAAAGTGACTGCGAAAATTGTTGATTGTATACTGGAAGTTGCAGAACAACAGTTGCAGGTAGACTTAAACATTCTGCCATTGGGATCGTATGATGTGTTACTAGGAATGGACTCGCTGGAAAAACACTGGACCTTAGTGGACTGTAAGGAAAAGACAATTTATTATAGAGCGCTAGATGGTACGTGTAAGGAAATTAAAGGAATTAAAAAGCCTGTGCAATTACGCCCCATAACAGCGTCTCAGATGAGCAAGTGTATCTGAAAGGGATGTCAGTTGTACGCAATTCAAGTAGGGTATGCTGAATCTAAGGAAAAGGCTGCAGATATAAAAGACATTCCTGTAGTACAGGAATTCCTGGATGTATTTCCAGAAAACATTCCAAGGTTGCCACCTAAAAGAGATATTGATTTCACCATTGAATTACTACCCGGAGCCACTCCTGTGTCAAGAGCACCTTACAGAATGAGTATACCAGAATTAACAGAGTTAAAGATGCAGTTGTAGGAGTTGTTAGATAAAGGATATATTCGCCCAAGCGTGTCACCTTGGGGAGCACCAGTCCTCTTCGTTAAAAATAAGGATGGAACCTTACGTATGTGTATGGACTACCGACAACTCAACAAGCTGATAGTTAAGACTAAATATCCTCTACCTCGAATCGATGATTTATTCAATCAGGTGAGAGGTGCCAAAGTATTCTCTAAAATATATTTGAGGTCTGGATATCATCAGATTCGAATCAAGGATGAGGATGTTTGCAAAACAGCATTCCGCACCAGATATGGGCATTATGAATTTGTGGTATTACCCTTCGGATTGACAAATGCACCAGCAACCTTTATGAGGTTGATGAATGGCATTTTTCATCAGTTTTTAGATCACTTTGTACTGGTCTTCATAGACGACATATTGATCTACTCAAAGAGTGAGGAAGAACATAAGGAGCATCTGAGAATAGTATTGGAAATACTGAGGAAGCATCAGCTGTACGCTAAATTCAGCAAGTGCGATTTCTTTAAATCAGAAATCCAGTATTTAGGTCATGTTGTGACAGCTGAAGGAATAGTGGTGGACCCTGAAAAGATTAAAACTATCATGGAATGGCGAGTACCACAGAATGTGGTAGATATCAGGTCATTTATGGGTTTGGCCGGATATTACAGGCGGTTCATCGAAGGGTTTTCTAAGATTGCCTATCCTATTACATCCTTACAAGAGAAAGGTAAACCTTTCAAATGGACGAATGAATGTCAGAATAGCTTTGAGAAGCTGAAACAACTCTTAACTACAGCACCAGCGTTGAAGGTTGCTGACCCCAGCAAAGACTATGTGGTGTGTACTGATGCCAGTAAGGAGGGAGTTGGTGCAGTATTAATGCAAGAAGGCAAGGTAATAGCCTATGAGTCCAGAAAATTGAGAGAGCATGAACAAAATTACTCTGCTTATGATATAGAACTCACAGCAGTAGTGCATGCTCTCCGAATGTTGAGGCATTATCTACTGGGAAAAAGATTCGTACTTAAAACAGACCATAGCAGTTTGAGTAACTATTTTAAGCAGGAAGATTTGAACTCTAGGCAAGCAAGGTGGAATGCCTTTTTGAGTGAATTCGACATGGACATACAACATGTTAAAGGAAAAGAAAACCGAGTCGCAGATGCCCTGAGTAGGAAATTGCATGGGATTTATGCAATGTACTACAACCAACCTGTAAGCCAGCTGTCGGAGCAAATAAGGGAAGAAGCACGAAAGGACCCAGAATACAAGTTTTTATGGAAACAGATGGAAACAGATAAAGAGCAAGGTAAGCCATCCGAGTATGGAAGCAATGAAGAACAGATGTTAACTTTTCGCGGAAAAACCTATGTTCCTAATCGTGCAAGTCTCAAGGAGTTAATTCTGGACGAGTACCATCGCAGCAACTATGCTGGCCATCCTGGCTATCATAAGATGCTTTCGGAAATTAGAAAGATATATCATTGGCCAGGTATGCGTAGAGACATTGCAGAATATTTGAGCAAGTGTTTAGAATGCCAGCAGGTTAAAGTGGTGCATCGGCACCCAGCAGGGCTACTGCGGCCCATACCCATTCCTGAATGGAAATGGGAAGTGATCTCTTTAGATTTCATCACGGGCTTACCTAGAACAAGGAAGCAGAATGATTCAATCATGGTAGTGGTGGACAGATTAAGTAAATCTGCCCATTTCATACCTGTGCAATCCACTTACAAGACAGTGCATATTGCGGACATATTCATGAGGGAAATCTTTAGGTTGCACGGTATACCTAAGACCGTAATTTTAGACCGGGATGTTAAGTTTACCTCCGCATTTTGGAAAACCTTGTTTTCAGGTTTAGGTACGTAGATACACTTCAGTATTGCCTATCACCCTCAAACGGATGGGCAGACAGAACGGGTAAACCAAGTTTTGGAGGATATGCTGTGCATGTATGTAATGTGGCAGCCAACTAAATGGGAGGATTACCTGCACCTAGTGGAGTTTGCATATAACAACGGATATCAAGAATCTCTAAAAATGAGTCCCTTCGAAGCGTTATATGGAGGACAATGTTGTACACCAATTAACTGGAGCAGTCCAGAGACGAAATTAATGTTGGGACCAGAAATGTTGGCTGAGCTAGAAGCTGAAGTAAAAATAATAAGGCAGAATTTGAAGGCCGCGTAGGATCGAAAAAAGGTCTTTGCAGATAAGAAAAGATCTTATCGTGAATTCGGAGTGGGTGACCACGTGTATGTCAGGATTAAGCCTAAAAGAAGTACCTTAAGGTGGACTTCTTGTGCCAAGTTAGCCCCACGTTACTGCAGACCCTTCCAAATTCTGGAAAGGGTGGGACCAGTAGCCTATAGGCTGGCTTTGCCTAGTCATATTAAAGTACACAATGTGTTCCATGTGTCCTTGTTAAAGCGTTATGTGCATGATGAAAAACATGTAATTCATTGGCAAAACATTCAGGTAAGAAGATAGAATGGAAATAAGTCCTAACTGAAATATTGAATTTAAAAAAAAAAATCTACTGATTGGTAATCCTGTTGTTTTTCTTTCAGGTAGAACCGGACGGAGAATTTCTGGTAGAGCCACTACGTATACTTGATCGTAGGGAAATTGAACTCCGTAAAAGAGTAGTTGCCCAGGTGAAGGTGCAGTGGAAGCACTTTGGACCTGACGAAGCTACTTGGGAGGATGAAAAGTTTGTGCAGGAAGCCTACTCGGAACTCTTTGCAAAGATGGGCTGAAAACACTGAGGACGGTGTTACTTCCAGGGGGGAAGATGTGACAGCCTCATTAAGAGTTAATTAGCATGAATAAGCTGAAAAGACAATTTGTTTATTTTATTATTTGTTCACTTTATTTTGGTAAAAGAAACTCAAAAACACCATTTTACTTTGAATTATTGAGTTAGAAAATAAAAAGGGAATCTCTTAAACTGTTGGTAAAGTTTCTAAGAATAGAGGTGGTTGGGAACAGTTGGAAGACAGTTACCTACCCTCCAGGGATAAAAGAAAATCCCAGGAGAAGGATAGGGGTTCTGTGAATTTCTGGAAAAAGGGTAAATTGCAGTAATCTCTAGAGCTGGGTGAAAGACCAGTGGAGAATAGTTTCTGCAAACCGTATTGCCAGAATTGTCTGTCTGTGGCTAGATTGGCCATCCATAGGTCACAACAGAAGGATTATTCTGTGTTCCCGTGGCACCGACTGATATTCTGGAGCTAGGGGGCAAGAGGAGGACGTCATTGCCTCCCTTGATGGTTGGGAGGACCACAGTTTAAGGGCTACTATTTCCTACCAGATAAATGTTATTTAAGGTTCTATGTTACTAATACTTGGAAATTGACTTGGAAAGATTTCTGTAAGTAGAATTTGTAAGCGAGAATGTTATTATGGTATCTGTCCAGTAATAATTAAATAGTCTGAAGTGTGTTATTGTGGGAATTAAACTTTTCTATTATGTGAAATAATCTCGACATAGACAGTAGCAGAAATATGAAGAAAAATGTATATCCTGTTTTATTCTAGGGTTGTAAAGAAGAGTACAATAGGAGTTCTTTACAGGTATTATTTTAGATAGCCGTGGTGTAAGAACTGATACCGAACCATAGATAATCACTTTCGTTGATAAAAGAAAGGAATGTAATGCAGTAGTTGAAGTGGATGTTCACTCAATAAAAGTAGGAATGATGCAGGGTAAAACCGAAAATTCTACTGAGACTTTGCAGGGTTGAAAGTAAATCAAAACTGAACTTGTGGAGCCGAGTTTGCGTTGGAAGCCCTAACTCGCCCCTGTTCTTTAGAAACTAATTATACACGGCCATTGTGAGGATATAGTGGGCTGGTCACCGTATATAAATATCTAGGTAAACATATAAGCATGCAGAGCAAACAAAACGTGTATAGCCGTATGAATATCAATAACTTGCCCATTAAGCACCTGTATCTTAACTATTAACTAGAAAAAGAAAGTTTAACAGTGCATGCATGGTGGAAAGAAAACTTAAACGCTGAAATTATCATCCTAGTGCAATAGTAAGAAGCATACTGTCCATACTATCATGTTATCGAACCCTCTGAAGAGATTTAGATGAGACAGGCATTGTAAGCAAAAGGTTAACCATATGAAAATACATTTACATATTGCCAGATTGATTCTTTGCACCAAGGGCGCAAGAAAGACCAACATGCAAAACCCATAGGTCGTATTGAAATATAGAGCACGGAAATTATAACAGAAAACCGGAAGAAATCCTAACCAATCTTGGCAAATTTATGTTATAAAAGATTACAAAAACCACCGAAAGACAAACTTAAATACATTGGTAAAATAGTGTCGGAGTGTCGGAGGTTAAGGGGTTAACCGCCCTCATGACCCGACCCATCAAAGCGACATGGTATACAAATGTTACAGCCAAAGAAAAGAATAGTGTAGAAACACAGTAGTAGCGTAAACCCAGTTCTCTCTAGAAAGTATCTTATCACGGAACGCTATGTAATATCCTGCGCCCTAAGGCTAAGGAGAAACCCTTTGTAGAATCTGCAAGGGTCGAGCTGTTAGCAGAGAACTATGAACGTATACGCCTGTTAGTGGTGTACCTGGCAAAGGAGAACACGGCCGGTCAGGAAATTGTACACTTTAAGAAAATGGAAGGGTCTTTTAAAGTAAGGCTATAAACCTGTTAAAATGCAAAAGGAAACAACACGGTCAGTAGGGTGACGAAGGAGATTAAACAAATAACTCAGAAAACGTAGGGTATTCATGTTAAAACTGAATACAAATTCTTTTATTAAAGCTCACCTGTAGGTATGTAGGTACTGGTTCGGAAATGCTGTCAAGGAGAATTGAGTTCATGAGTAAGAAGAAAATCTATAAGAACCTGCGGAATAACCCTATATCGATAAAAACCAAATAGAAGACTGGAGAGACTCCAGCATAGTAAATAAATAAAAACAGAATGGGTTACCTTCTTGAACTTTCTCGCCCACGCACTCTTAGCGCCTAGATAAACCCCATAGCAGTTAGCCATCTAGCACACTGTCAACCTGAGAAGGAAAGAAATTAACAGTTGAACCATAATCATCTGAGGAAGCTAGCAGAAAGAGAATAACAGAGTTACCAGAGAAAGGAGCATAGCTTTAAGCTGCAATCTGGACGAGAAAACCTATGGCACCGACAATCCTCAGGCGCGCCATGCGTGGTTGAAACAGCTACTGAACCAGCGAAAATCTCTGCAGGAGTCTACAGTCTCTTTTTCCCTCCAATAACTCTGTGAAACTCGAGTTGTGAGCAGCTGTCAATCCGGATAATTCCAATAAAACCAGCTTTCGGCAATTGGCGAGACGAATGTTTGCCACGTTCATTCCACCGTATGTCAAGAAGTTAATACCCTCGAAAGGAGAAAAGATAATTATTGTGGGATTTAATTACCAGATCACCGTATGGTATGTCCTTGGGATCGTGTATCAACCCAATACGCAAACGAAATAAAACACCAAGGCAAGCATAAATGCGTCCACGTATTTGGACGAGTTGTATGTTTAGAGAATAGATACGCCAAGCTTGATAACCACACCATAAACATTAGAGTAAACCAAATACATTAATAATATGCAATGTGAGGTTGTAAATTGCGTGGGAGTGGTATTGAAATTAAGTTCTGTGATTAGCATAGAGTGAATATTAAATCTGCCTGTACTCTATCAACGAACGTGTAGACCATAGATAATTTTTTTTTTTGTTTTGAGTAAATTTTAGTAATTTCTTGATTGATGTATGTGACAATCTATTACATTACCAAAATATATTATAATTTAATAATACATAAACACTAACTAATCATACCGTTTATATATTTTAAAAAAATAACATTAAATGTTATATAAATTTATATATATTATTAAATTTAAATATTGTATATCCAACCCTATGAACACATATATGTCCGTCTATATTACATAATATATTGTTGTTATCCAACAATATCCATTCAAACTTATATCACATTTAATACACTACTATAAAAGGGCATATTGTTTACCATTTAAACTTGAGATTGTACATTGTTGTTATCTAACAATATTTATTCAAACTTCTATCACATTTAATACATTGCTATAAAAAAGCATATTGTTTACCATTTAAACTTGATATTGTAGAGTGAAGCACATTTTTTAAAGTCATTTTTTATTTAGATATATTTTGATATATGTTAGGTATTATGCATTATTTATGATTAGTTTAATGCTTTTCTATTTTGTTGGTTTAATATCATTTTATTTTTATATAATAGATATTATTTTTTTTACATTGAATATCATTTTATTTTTATTTAATGGACAAGGTGTAAAGACAATGAGTCAACTAGTAACTTATTGCATGGTGCTTAATATTTACTAATATATTTTAGTCAATTTTATTTTTATCCAATGGATAAGATGTAAAGACAGTGACTCAATCATTAACTTACTATATGGTGGTTAATATTTCCCAATATATTTTAGTCAACTTTATTTTCATCTAGTGGACAAGATGTAAAGACAATGAACCAATCATTAAGTTACTATATGGTGGGTAATATTTGTCAATATATTTTGGTCAACTTTATTTTTATGAGATAAACAAGATATAAAAACAATAAACCAATCATTAACTTACTAGATGATGCTTAATATTTTCCAATATATTCATATGTTTATTTAACTATTTTTTTAATATATATATATACTCTTCATGTTATTCCTAAAAATTAAAAAAAATATATACATAGCCATACCAAACCTCAAAAATGATGGAGACTAAACAAGCACACACAAATATTGAACCACAACCTTCGAGCTACATGTTTATTTAACTGTCGTGTCATTTATGAAACATTTTGGTGACCCCTGGAATGTGCATTTGAACCATTTTTTTTTAAAATAATACTTCCATCACTCATGGAATGTGCACATAAGAGTTTTTCCATCATTTGGGAATGTGTATTTCATGACTTTCTTTGGCAGCTCAGGAATTATCTCCATTCGATACATTGCTTTCAAGGGATGTGCACCCTTTATATTCCTATGGGATGTCTCCCACATCGGGAAGTATTTTGCAGATCACGCTACCTCTCGAGGCCTGTAAAAGTAGGCAATTGGTCCATTGATATTTCTACTTGTCTTCACATGATTTCCAGCTATTTTTTATGCTTATCTTGGCATGATTGCCAGCTAAGTTTTATGTAGCTTTGTCTTGACGTGATTGCTAAAAAAACAAAAATAACCGTAGAAGCAACATATTGAAAGGGAATGATGCATGGGAAGAGCTTACTAGTATGTGTGGTGTAAGAAGATGTTTCGATTAAGGGGTAGATGTCCACTAGTTCGGTCACTAATGTACCTAGGGAGTCTTTAGTGTTTGGGATATATTTATAGGGGCTTTCGTAAGCAAAAATCCTGGGTATTTTCCTTGTAGTAAAGTAGAGACAAGTTTTGTCTGAAACTTCCCAAAACAATGTAACTTTCATGAATTTTTAATGATTATGTAAGTTATAGTTAATGAATCAAAATACAAACCAAGACCAATTATTTTTGATGATTTAAGATTATGTGAGTTATAATTAATGAATGAAAATGTGACTAACTAATTTATTTATTAGCATTTAATCAATTATAAGTGTGAATATGATGGATGGATAAAGGCTACACTCTTAATATTCATTGTCGCTATACTGGATCTCTGCAAAAAATTAGCGTACTTTGATTATCACACCAGATGACAGTTGAATGATGGACATTGATACCAAGCTCGGATAGGAAACGTTGTGGCCAAATGACCTAAATAGTGGCATTGAATGCTCCTATATACTCAACCTCTGTTGATGATAAAGCAATGGCATCTTGCTTCTTTCTTGACCAACCAATTGGGTTGGATCCCAAACTAAGTACATAACCGAAAGTGGACTTGCGATCAATGTTGTCACCAATCCAACGTGAATATGTGAACCCAATGATATCTAAAGAATACTTTTTTGCATAATGAATCCCATAAGTGATTTTCCCCTGGACATATAGAAGGATGCACTTTACATCTTTCGAGTGTAACTCATGTGGCTCCTGCATGTATTTGGAAACTACTCCTACGACATATGAGAGATCAAGACGGGAGTGAATGAAATAAAGAAGGCTTCCCACAACCTCATGGTACAATGTGCAATCAATGAATGGCGTGTCTTTTCCATTCTCAAGATTTATCCCTAATAACAAAGGTGTGGATGTTGGTTTGCAGTCACTCATGTGAAACCGTGCCAAAAGATATCTAGCCTACTTTGGCTGAAAAATGGTAATCCTAGAACTACTCTAATTGATTTCTAGTCCAAGGAAGAAATTTAGCAAGCCCATGTCTATCATAGAAAACCGCTTATACAATGCAGCTTTAATCTCAGCAATGGCAGAATTTGAACTACTTATTATCAAAAGATCATCTACGTAGAATAATATGATAAAAAAGGAGTCAATTTTATTCAAAAAATAAACATTGGAATCGTATTTTAAGCGTACAAAATTTTGAGATAACTAATAGGAATCCATCATTGCATTCCACACTGTAGGTGCCTTCTTGAGGCCATAGGAGTGTAAGGAATTGTATGCTGCAACTGTATGCCTACTTCATTACAAATATTCTGGATATTTTTGTTGAAATATTCCTTCCCATTATCTGTGCAGAGTATCTTGATTCATTTTCCAAACTAATTTTCTGCATGTTCTTTGAAAATATTTAGATATTGAAAACCTTCAGACTTGAGTTTCAAGAAGTAAACCTAAGTGAATCTTGTGTGATCATCTATAAATGACAACATATATCTTGATTTTATCATTGAAAGTACTAGAAATGGACCCATGAGATCACTATGTACAGGATCTAGAGGTGAAGAGGCTCTCCATGTATGCCCCTTCTCGAAATTTTCTTGTGGATGATTTCCAACAGCACATCCATTACAAACACCATTTGAAAATTGAATGGTCGGAAATCCTTTAACCATCCCTTTCTTGCTAATTTGTTGCAGATATATCAAAATTAAAGAGCCCTAATCTCTCGTGCCAAATCCTACTTTATTCATTTGCATGCGTAAGTATAAAAATAGAATTTGATTGAGGAACAAAATTAGAAAATGTATACATATGATATTGATCATTTACCTTGTTAGATACAATCTTTAAGCTAGTTTTCATATCATAAATGCTCATGGAATATGGGGTAAATTCCACTTTCCTTTCGATGCATGTGTGTATCATATAATACAATGAAATAAGATTCATAGAAAGGCTCGGAATATGTAATACATTCTCAAAAATTACATCTTTGAACTGCACTCCTTTTCTAGTTGCTTCAACTATATAATTGTCCCCCAAGAGAATAGAAGGCCCCAAGTATGCATGTAGGGAAGAAAATGATTCCTTTGAAGAATCCATATAATGCGAAGCTCTTGAATCAATGGTCCATTCTTGTGGTGTTGAATGAAGATCAATCAAAGAATGACCATTACTCCTTATTTATAATGGTTTTTCCACCATATTCTTCTTGGCACTTTCTAATATGTGATGACCAAGATTATTTTACTGAAGAGTCTTTGCCATGGTATCAATAGTCTTCTGCATGCAAGACGATTCATAATGATAACCTCTATTACAATAAGGACACTTGGAGTTTCCAATCTTTCCCTTCTTACCCTTGGAGCTGGAAGAATCATCTGGAGAATTTGAATTTCCTCCCTTTCTTGGATGAGGATCTCTTCCCTTTCCTTTTCCTTTAGATTACTGATTTGATTTTGAGTTGGAATTTCCTTTCTCATGCATGGCAAGAGAATGTGCATTTGGAGACTTTAATGAACCATTTTGATGAGCTTATCTTGCTCATGAATGAGAGACTCAATAAATGCATAAAGTTTGGGTATTTTCCATTTATCTCCAGTTGCAAGTCTAGTTGTATGAAATGTAGAAACTATAACAACATATTTAGGGCCTAATTTAGAAAAAATAGAAATGATTAATTGACATTCCTGTTCGGATTTATCGATCCCGCAATCATGTAATTGTAGAAGCAATGATTTGAATTTCGTAAATAAACCTTGAATGTTCTCAAAGTTGTTTGGATCTAAGGAATTTAGCTCATTTTCAGGAATATGAGCCTACATCTCATCCTTCATTCCAAGTAAATTCTCTAAGGTTATCCAGACATCATTCAGATTGCTGCATGTGTCCACAGGGAAACACAATGATGGAGATATGGCCAACAATAAAAGACCAAAATCCTCATCCATATGGTTGAAGTATTTTTATTTTGCAATGGCGGAATTGGGTTTAGATTTCGTATTCATAACTATCTGATACAAGCCTTTGCCTCTGAGGTGAAGCAAAATATTTGGATTCCATTGGAAGTAGTTATACAAAGTAAGAATAATTGAAGATAAAAACTCCATTCTTTCACCTTGTAGTTGTAGTGACAATTGCATCAGTTCTCCAATATTTTGATCTGTAATTCAAATCTTCGAAAAATTTCCAATTCTTTGATCTTCAAACTTGCAAAATATTGTTCATGCACCTTCTCTAAGCCCCTATAGGTATGATACCATGTAAAATTATTAGAGCACAAATACGGATCTAGTTGAAGAATAATTGCACAAACTTGCAAGAATTGAAAAAAAAATTGGAATAGAGAATGAATTTGATTACACAATATTTGTTCGAGAATCAATACATAAAGCAACTAAGTTAAGTTTAGTTGTACATGAAATATCTATGGATAATTAAATCTAACTAGAGCTAAGTGTTCTTTATGTTTTGTTAATGTGCACATGCACCACATGCAAGCACTAGAGTTAACTAACTAAAGCCAAGTGCACACCACATGTAATCACTCAAGTTAATTGGCTAAAGCCAAGTGCACATCACATGCAATAAATAGGGTTGAACTGAAGCTAATTAAGGCTAACTAAGTGCATGTACACCAACATTAATACATATCTAAATATCCAATACAATTTTTATATATCATCTAAATATATATAAGCTTTTTTTGTAGATTTAACTTTTATTTTATAAATAACATTCATAAAATTTTATGAAACCAACTCCAAAAATAGAATAAAAGAGAGATCAACGCCTTAGAAATCAGCCACTTCAATGGGGCATCCTCCAATACATTACATAAATGAACAATTCTTAGATGATACAAATGAAAAAACCTCCTTCTATATATAGGGGTCCATGGGGTTGCAATATAATCCTAGCTGAACTAACAATAATAATGTAAGGGAACAATAATAAAAATATGGGGGTTACAAGGGTACAACAATAACCATGAAGGGGATACACTAATAACAATAAGGGACTACACTAGTAATATGGGGACCTAACATGCCCCTATCCTTCAAGAAATTGTTGTCCTCAACGCTTGAGTAGCTCTGGATTCTTCTGTATAAAATTCTCATCCTCCCATGTAGAATATTCAGTGGATAAGTTATTCCACCCAATGAGATTCTCTGAAATTGATCAATTTTGTAGTTGTTGAGTTCTTGTTTCCGTGACTGTTTTAGCTTCCAATATGATTTTTCCTTCCTCATCAAGTTTTGGCAATATTGTTTGAACTGGAAGTTTGTCACCCATAACCTTCTTTAAGCATGAAACATGGATAACTAGATGCACTCATGAAGAAGCAGGAAGCTCCAATTTGTATGCCATAGTACCAATCTTTTGAAACACCTTGTAAGGATCGTATTATTTTGTCTATAATTTATTATCCTTCTTAGCTTGCTTGAGGGAAATTTGTTTGTATGGTTGTAGCCATGAAAATACCCAGTCTCCTACATCAAAAATTCTCTCGCTATGATGTTGATCTGCCTATTGTTTCATTCAATTTTGTTCCAAATTGAGGTTATCCTTTAAGAGTTGGAGAACTTGTTGTTGATGCTTGATGTGATCTTCCACTACTTGCACCTTATAATTTTCTCTAAAATATGATGTGATGGACAGTGGATGATATCCATAAAGTGCCATAATTGTGGTCATTTTTTCTACAGTATGGAAGGAAGTGTTATACCACCATTTAGCGAGAGGTAACCACTTGACCCATTGTGTTTGTTTATCAGATACAAAATAATGAGGATATCCTTCCAAACATTTTTTCACTATCTTAGTTTGACCATCAGATTGAGGATGATAAGGTGAGTTATGAGCTAGTTGAGTACCCAAACAAGAAAATAATTCCTTCCAAAAATTTCCAGTAAAAATGGGATCTTTGTCGCTTACCATAATCTTTCGGTTTCCATGTGGCTTTTGAATTGTTTCCATAAATTCAGTAGCAATTGTACTTTCTTTAAATGGATGAGATAGTGCATAAAAGTGTGCATACTTGGTAAGTCTATCAAATACCACCATGATGACACTCTTTCCTTCAGACTTAGGTAAACCTGTGATAAAATCCATTGAAATCTCCTCCCAACATTGAATTGCAATGGATAAAGGCTATAGAAGACCTAGGGTCTTAATTGTCTCAACTTTATTTTGCTGGAAAACCAAACATTCTGCCACAAAATTTTGAATATCAGATTTAAGTCCATCCCAAAAAAATTCTTTCTTCACCCTGTGGTAAGTTTTTAAGAATCTTGAGAGTCCTCCTAAAGGAGAAGTGCGCAATTCCAAAATAATATTTTGTTTTAGTTGGGAATTCTTACAAATATATAAGTGATCTTTGTACCATAAGGAATCATTTTTCCAACTAAATGTATCATATGTACTAGGATATTTCTTCAAATTTTGACTAAGTGTCCACACTTCTTCTTCCTTCTTCCATTCATCCCTTGCTTCAGTTATCTAATCTTGTTGGATAATAGAAATTTCACAAAGAAATGCTTCCACCTCTTCATCCTTTCTTGAGAGTGCATATGCAACAACATTTAGCTTCCCTTTTTTGTATATGATTTCAAAGTCATAACCCAACATATTTGTGACCCATTTTTTCTGCTCTTCTGAAAATAATCTTTGTTCCAAAAAGTGGTTAAGACTATCATGATCAGTTTTTACCTTGAAGTTCCTTCCCATTAGGTAAGGTTGCCATTTCTTTAGTGCATGTAGTATTGCCAACATTTCCTTCTCATAATAGTCAGGAATACTTTCCTTTGATTGGACGACTTTCAAAAGAAATGGGTCTTACTTCTTGCATTAAAACAACACCAATTCCATTTCCCAAGGCATCACATTCCACAATAAATTTTTTTGTGAAGTTTGGCATAGATAAGACCGGTGCTAGGCAAATTGCCTCTTTAAGATGTTAAAAGGCCTTAGTTTCTTCAGGATTCCATGAAAATGCATCTTTCTTCAATAATGTTGTTAGAGGTGTTGTTATTCTCCCATAACTCTTAACAAAATTGCGATACTACCCTGTTAACTTGAGAAATTCTTGCAACTACTTTATGGTTGTGGGGAATTTCAATTCCTTAATGGCTTTAATTTTGTTAGCTTATACCTTAACACCCTCATGAGATACAATATGACCTAGATATTCCACCTCTTGTACTCCAAAGAAATATTTGGATCTTTTTTCATATAATTCTTTCTCCTACAATAGTTTGAGCACCCTGTCAACATGTTGAACATGATCCTTCCAATATCTGTTGTAGATTAGTATGTCATAAAAAAGTACTAAAACAATTTTTCTAAGGAAGGGTTTGAAAATGTAATTCATCAACCTCTTGAATGTAGAAGGTGCATTGGTAAGGCCAAAGGCCTGACCAAAATTCATAATGACCCTCATGAGTTTGAAATACTATTTTCGAATATATTCATTTTCAACTAAATTTGATGATATCCCGAACGAAGATCCAACTTGGCGAAGTAAATTTCTCCATGTAATTCATCCAATAATTCATCAATGGAAGGAATGGTAAATTTATCTTTAATAGTGAGCTTGTTGAGCTCCCTATAATTCGGACACATGCACTATGATACACCCTTCTTGTGCACCAATACTAATGGAGCAGAGAAAGAACTTTGACTAGGTTGAATTATACCATCCTCTAGCATTTCTGCAACCACACGTTCAACTCACTCTTTTGGGCATAAGGATACTTTAAGGGAAAATTTGAAGGTTCAAGGAGTGGAAGATCACATCGAGCATCAGCAAGAAGTTCTCCAACTCTTAAAGGATAACCTGAATTTGGCACAAAATCGAATGAAACAACAGGCAAATCAACATCACAGTGAGAGAAGTTTTGATGTAGGAGATTGGGTATTGTTACGGCTACAACCATACAAACAAATGTCCCTCAAGCAAGCAAAGAAGGATAATAAATTATCGCCAAAGTACTATGGTCCTTACAAGGTGTTGCAAAATATTGGGACTATGGCATACAAATTGGAGCTTCCTGCTTCTTCGCGAGTACATCCAGTTTTCCATGTTTCATGCTTAAAGAAGGTTATAGGTGAAAATCTTCCAGTTCAAACAATATTGCCAGAACTTGATGAGGAAGTAAAAATCATATTGGAACCTGAAGCGGTCATGGAAACAAGAACTCGACAGCTACGAAATCGATCAATTTCAGAGTATCTCATCAAGTGGAAGAACTTACCCACTGAAGATTCTACATGAGAGGATGAGAATTTTATACAGAAGCACCCAGAGCTACTCAAGCATTGAGGACAACACTTTTTTGAAGGAGAGGGGCATGTTAGGTCCCTATATTAGTAGTGTAGTCCGTTATTGTTGTTAGTGTAGACCCCTTATTGTTATTGTTGTACCCCTGTAATTGCAGTATTGTTATTATTGCACCTTTACATTATTATTGTTAGGTCGGTTAGGATTATATTGTGACTCCATGGACTCCTATATATAGAAGGAGGTTTTTTCATTTGTATGAATCCAAGAATTGTTCATTTATGTAATGTAAAGGAGGTTTCCCCCTCAAAGTGGCTTATTTTTAAGGCGTTGATCTCTCTTTTCATCGTTTTTTGAGTTGGTTCAATAATGGCTATCTGATATAATGCTAGAAATACATGTTTATATTATTGTAATTGAATTAACAAGATTAGTTATAGCCATCCAAGAAGAATACGGGAAGGTGGAAAGTGTTGAATGAGGAATTTCACGTACCAAGCAATTATGGAGATTACCCCTTTCCCTAGAGATAAATATCTCAGTTGGGAAAAGAAAAGGGAAGGTAAGGAAAAAGGAAAAGAGAAATGGTTACCTTGAACAAGACATTGTTAAGGTAAGGCGAGACGCTTCCAGTTGGGGTGTTCTTGAGCTAGATCGCAACAAGTGGAAAACCCCAAGAAATACTCCTGAGTGTGTAATTTTTTGGCTAGACTTGGGTGTTTCGATGCCTGAGAACATAACTTGCTAGGGCTATGTCCAATAAGAGATGCTCTGAAGGGAAATTGGCTCAGGGGGAGCACTGGTGGGACAACATGATCAATGGTTGGGTAGAGCACTTTTCTTCCCGTAGTGTTCTCCTATGGAAATCTAACTGACCTAAGACAGATAAGTATCTATGTAAAGATGATAGAGGCCATGGATTTTCGTGAATCATTATTTTTACCAGAAAAAGGATTATAATTGTTTCTGCAAATTATGTATGTGAATTTATTTTGTAAGTAGTCATATTATCTTTGTGGAAAACTAGAGACATAGAGAAGCGAAAAGGTGAACAACAGGTTAAAAGGGGCGTTATACTGGTTAGAGGATAGATTAAAGTTAACCCTTTCCAAGTAGAAATCCATTACTCATGTATGACTGTATGGTGGGAGGAAAACATTGGAAATAATTTTTAAAGGATTAGGACTAAGAAACTTAATAATTACATATACCTATACATTATTTTTTGAAGGAATCAGTCAATGAATTTATATATTTACTGTGGAAATAAACGATAGCACCTAAGCTCTTAGTATAACTCCTTATTAAACTAAAACTATTATGGTTTCTGTACATTTTCTTATTGAAAGAAAAGCTAGAATAAATAGTCGAGGCATTATAAATCTTTGTTGCAGGAGCTGATAAAGAAACAATCCATACAACTCTATATAATTATTTCCTAGAATAATAGTGAACTATTCAAGGACCTCAGTACATTTCCACACCATAAATGTTTAAAACAAAATACATGAAATGGATGAACTCATAAGCATATTTAAGGATGCGTAAGATAACTTATTTACCAATGTAGGTGAGGGACAATAGTAAGGAATGTCACTATTTTAATTGTGCATCTACTTTTAAGTAAGATACCGCGAGCTATGAGCATGATAGGGTAAGAAAATATTCTTCCATCAGACAGTACAGCACACTTACAGGCTGTGAGATAAGGAAAACCCTTTAAAATACGCTACATCTACAGTAGGTCGAACTCCCAACACAGAGAATTCAACCCTTGTCGAGCATTTAACTAATAACTGGTAAAGTAACAATCAAACTTAGGAAAAGTGCGAATGAAATGTGAAGATTAAAACACAATTGTTAATTAAAATAGTGCTTCAGAAAAGTCCAATAAGAAAAAGAACAACACGAAGCTAGAGATTACTATAATTACTGTGTATATTATTTTTCACCCTCTTGAGGAAATAATTTTCCATCAAGCTTGATTACATTAAAAAAAGCAGCTAAATTAAGGAAGTCTCAAACAATTCATAACCGATATGCCAAACTATAACAAAATATAAAATCAAGGCTCGTATGACTATGTGAATGCCTTTTCCACATAACATTCAACCAAAAATTGGGAATCCAAAGTGGGGACTCCTCCAGTTATCTATTTTCTAAAACCATCGTTTATATGGAAGTCTAGACCCTTGTCTGTGACAAACAGTTCGATACATTGACGGTGGTATATGAATAATATCAGAAGAGAGACAACACCTAGTGAGGGGTAGCGTTGCTCCTAGCACCAGAGGCGATGAACATTTCGCTAGCCCTGCAGAATGATTGTACTTGAAATAAAAGAGACAATGAACATATGGTCAGCTGTTTGGAACAAAGGTACCTGAAATAACAAAATCAAACTAAAAAGGAAATAAAAATTAAGAAAATTTGATCTTGTGATGAAGCTTCGACATAATTCATTGGTTTATCAGTTGAAAGGAAAACCTCTGTGTGTACCTACAATGAAGCCATTCCGTGGTGAAAATTAGCTGTTGGGAGACATCAAGATAATAAGAAATAAAATTAATACCGAAGACTAGACAGTACATGTAGCTAAGAAAACAAGCCAGTATTTGAGATTGTATCTCTCCAAACCCTCAAAGAGATGTGAGAGACCGCCATTATTCCCATCGACTGTTTGAGGAAATCTGCGGTAAAGAAAATGAAGCAGAATGGTCATCCTGGTAAGAGAAAGGAGGAAACCAGTCGGCTAACAGTAGCGAAGCGAAGGAAAAAACCCTAGCTGGTGACCGAGACCTAGTAGCACCGCAAACCAAATCCTCTAAGCAAACATAGCCGAATGAGCACCGAGCAAGTGAGTGTTGGGGTAGTTTCCCTAACCGCCCTCAAAGATTGGGCCACCGTCAGATCAAGATTTGTAAACCAACAGTTGGATGGCCTACATTTGTCCAGAGTACAACTGCATAACTCAATGGGGGTATTCGAGAAGTTTTAAGACGCTTCAGGATTATGGCGATGCAATCATGTTAATCAAATACTTTAGAAAACTTATAATGTGCCTACTATGTAACTCTTAGAATGTATTCAGTACGAAGCATTGTATGAAATGTCTATGATTAGGTGCAGAGGGACATGTTGGCATTAAGGGCTGTGGACCGAGGGTGGGTGCTATGTTCAGTGTTTGTCAAACTTTAAAACCACAATTGAAGCCCGATGTAATCTCTAATGAATCCAATCGGACCACTTGAAAAACTATATATATATATATATATATATATATATATATATATATATATATATATATATATATATATATATATATATATATATATATATATATATATATATATATATATATATATATATATATATATATATATAAAACTCATTTTACCATGTATATTTTAAAAAACCATAACTCATGTTAATATGACATTCTTTTAATTAATCAATTTACATTATTTTTAATTAATCAATTTAGTGAAAAGGTATAAATAACATAATTATTTTGAAGAAAATATTAACCTTTGATTTATAACTAATACTAAGAATATTCTAAAATATTCAGTGAAAGTTAAATCCCTACCATCCACTTAATATTTATTGATAATCATAAAAAAAAATCATAGAAATTTTCTAAATTATAAGCTTGTTTTTAAATAATTGTTGTTAGTATTAATTATAAAAATAATTAATATACAAGTTAAATATATACACATTTAAAAAACAATATTCTTAACCATGGAGATTCACCCAACTTTATCACGAAGATACTTAATCTATAGGTAGACTTTGTTACAATAATATTGACCAATACCAAGCCTTATTGAGTTGAGGGGCTCTACAACCCCATATTGGAGAGATGTCTTTATGTAATGTTAGATTTAAAATAATAAAGTAATACTTACATTAACAAATTAAAATAATAATATCTAGAAAAAATGATGTTGACCATAAATAAAATACTTTAATTTTCACTTAATTTTACATCAACTTTATATAAAGAAATAAAGTAGTTGAAAGTAAAAAAAATAATAATTTATTTTCAACTTTATATAAAGAAATAAAGTAATTGAAAGTAAAAATAAAAAATAAAAATAATAGAAAGTAATATTATTAATATTACATAATATGGAGTTCATTTTATGTTTTTTTACATGTGATATTTAAAAATATGTATTTTAACAAAAAATATTCTACTATGAGTTATAAAAAAAACATTTCAATGTCCATATTGAAGAAAAATATGGTAATTTAAGTTTAAAAAAAATTCTTATATTTTCATTTCCCATTAATGTGTAATTTATTTCATTTTTAAGATGGAGTTGATATATTAGATAAAAATAAATCAATAATAAAGAAAAGTTTAATATAGATTATACATCAAATATTTCAACATGCATGATAAAATTCTTATTTCATTAATAGATGCTTTCTAAATCAAGTTACGAGGGAGATTTTTAATTCAATGTTTAATCTCGATTTGAGATATAACATTTAAAAAAATATTAATAATAAAAATAATCAAATATATGCCTAAGGAAAAAAATATTAATAACAAAAATATATTCTTATTCCATTAATAGATTATTTCTAATTCAAGGTATGAGGAAGATTTGTAATTCTGTCAATGCTTGATCTGGATTTGATATATAACATTTGAAAAAATATTAATCATAAAAACTATTAAATATATGCCTAAGGAAAAAAATATTAATAACAAAAATATTCAATATGTTTATATATAAATATAAAGAGAGAAAGAGTGTGTTCCTCAAAATCAACATATCCATACAATAATATGGATCAATACCATGTCTTATTGGGCCTAGGGGCTCTACAACAGAGTATGGGAGAGATGTTGTCATGTAATGTTACATTTAAAAAATAATAAAGTGATACTTACATGAAAAAATTAAAAATAATAATAACTAGAAAATTGACTGCCACCATGGATAAAATACTTTAATTTCCAACTTAAATTTACATCAACTTTATATAAAGAAATAAAGTAATTGAAAGTTAAAAAAAAAATATTTTTTCAGTATGGGAGATATGTACTTTCTTCACTATTTAACATGGAATTGATTGAAAGTAATATTATTAATATTATGTGATGTTTAATTAATTTTATGTTTTTTTACATGTGATATTGAAAAATATATATTTTAACAACAAAAAATATTTTGCTGTAAGTTATAAACAAAATATTTCAATGTCCATATTAAAGAAAAATAAGATAATTTAAGTTTAAAAAAAATCTTATATTTTCACTTCACATTAAGTTCCTGTCAGTTATAAACAAAATATTTCAATGCCTATATTGAAGAAAAATAAGGTAATTTAAGTTTAAAAAAATTCTTATATTTTCACTTCCCATTAAGTCTATGGAAATGTGTAATTTATTTCATTTTTAAGATGGAGTTGATATATTAGATAAAAAAAAATAATAAGGAAAAGCTTAATATAGATTGTACATCAAATATTTCATCATGGATGTTGAGTAAAATATTTTAACAACAAACATATATTATAGAAGAGAGGAATAACCTGTTACTGAGTTTTGTAATCACCCAACGTTTTAGAATGTCTAAGTGAGTTCATCATCATAGGTAGATGTCCAAAGTTCTTTGAAAAGAAGAGAAAATAGGGCAAAATAATAGAGGTATATATAGTGAATGATGAGGAGTTCATGAAAGGTCATCTTTTTGATGAGAGACAACTATTGAAATATTTAATTAATTAATTTGATTATTTATTTATTTATTTTATTTTATTTTTTAATTATTTTTAATTTTTTTTTTTAATAATAAAATAGATTATGTGTTTAAAATAACCTATATAATTCAACAATCTATTATTCAAATTGCTTAATTTAATAAGTTTTTTTTATTTAAAATATAAATCTTAATTAGGTTGACAAATGACACCCTAATTAATTAATTAGTAGAAATGTTTTAAAAATTTAGTAGATATATTTAAATTGATACATATAATTTAATGAATTATTTAATTTGTTTAATATGATATGTTTATTTAAATTATATAGGTATTGTATAGTTGGTAAAAAAATTGTTTAATTCGGTATGTTTATTATTAAAATGTATAAATGTTGTATAGTATGTAAAACCGTTTAATTTATTCAATCATTTATTTGTTAATTTATTTACTTATTTAATTTTTGTTTTTATCTTTATTTTTTTATTTTTAAATTAAATTATATATTTAATATGTTGTATTTATATATTTGTAATTGATTATAATTATAATTATAATTATTATTTTTTTTTTTAATTTTTTATTTAATTATTTTTTATAAGGGGGACCTGAAGAATATGTACCAGGTTTATTTTAGTTTTAGATTTTAATGTCTTGAGAGGTTTTGGTGTATTAAGGGTTTTCAAGTGTTACTAATGGTTAGTCCATTGTCACGATTTAAGTTGTTCCTTCTTTTTTCGTTTTCTATAGCTTCTTTGATTTTCCTCTTTAGGTAATGGTCCTCTTTAGAGACAAGTCTGGCATCCTCCATTCTTATGTAATGTGAGGATGGGAAGGCATGTTCAGCTAAGGCGGATTTGTCTGTTCTGTTATGGGATAAATCAGCCACATGTTCTTTTAGTCTAATGTTGAGGGATCTACCTGTTTCACCGATGTATTCTTTGCACTCCACTAAGACCGATAATCAACACCATTGGCTCTCCTATGTACCTCGCGCATTATCTTGCCAAAAAACTTCGCCCCCTTGCTGGAAACACCTCGTCACATATCAAAGACTCTACATCCTTTGTTCAATGGGCCAAAAACCTAGACATGCATAATGATGATCTCATGGTAAGTTTCGACATTGTCTCCCTTTATACTATGATACCTATATACGAAGCCATCAACATTCTAAAAATGTCACTGATAATGAGACAATAGACCTCTTAAAATTATGTATTAAATCTTCTTTCTTCAGTTTCAACGGAAGGATTTATCAAAAAACTCATGGCGTTTCCATGGGTTCGCCTTTATCTCCTATTATTGCCAACATATACATGGAACATTTTGAACAAATGGCCCTTAAATCCTTTCCATTCACCCCTGAAGAATGGAAACAATATGTAGATGATATCTTCGCTAAGTGGACCCACGAGATATTGAAATTACATGAGTTCCTAGCCCACATTAATAGTCTTTCAAAACACATCAAATTTACCATTGAAATTGAAAAAGACAACCAGTTACCTTTCCTAGACATCCTGCTAACTAAGAAAGATGGAAACCTTAGCACCAAGGTATATAGAAAAATGACTCACATAGATAGATACCTTCATGCCGACTCACATCACCACCCAAAATAGAAAATTGGCATCATTAAAACCCTAACAACCAGGGCGTCTAGAATCTCAGACTCCCACAACCTTGAACATGAGATAAACCACCTCCGCCATGTCTTTCAACAAAATGGTTATAATAAACATATCAACAAAACTATTCACCAAACCCTTAATAAAAATAACTTAAAAAGGGCCTTTGACATCCCTAAAATCTCTTTACCTTACATAAAAGGAACAACTGATAAAATCTCTAGAATTCTTAACAAACAAAACATTAAGATTGCCTTCACTCCTCCTAATACTATTTTAAACATGGTAGACTCTGCTAAAGACCCTATAAACCCTAAAATTCAAAAAGGAGTTTATGTCATACCTTGCTCTTGTGGCAAAGAATACATTGGTGAAACAGATAGATCCCTCAACATTAGACTAAAAGAACATGTGGCTGATTTATCCCATAACAGAACAGACAAATCCGCATTAGCTGAACATGCCTTCTCATCCTAACATTACATAAGAATGGAGGATGCCAGACTTGTCTCTAAAGAGGACCATTACCTAAAGAGGAAAATAAAAAAAGCTATAAAAATTGAGAAAAGAAGGAACAACTTAAATCGTGACGATGGGCTTACCATTAGTAACACTTGGAAACCCTTAATACACCAAAACCTCTTAAGACATTAAAATCTAGAACTAAAATAAACCTGGTACATATTCTTCAGGTCCCCTTATAAAAAAATAATTAAATAAATAATAATAATAATAATATTAATAATAATAATATTAATAATAATAATAATAATAATTATAATCAATTACAAATATATAAATACAACATATTAAATATATAATTTAATTTAAAAAAAAACAAAAAAATAAATAAATTAAAAAATAAATAAATAAAAACAAAATTTAAATAAGTAAATAAATTAACAAATAAATGATTGAATAAATTAAATTGTTTTACACACTATACAACATTTATACATTTTAATAATAAACATACCGAATTAAACAATTTTTTTACAAACTATACAATACATATATAATTTAAATAAACATATCATATTAAACAAATTAAATAATGCATTGAATTATATGTATCAATTTAAATATATCTACTAAACTTTTAAAACATTTCTACTAATTAATTAATTAGGGTTTGATTTGTCAACCTAATTAAGATTTATATTTTAAATAGAAAAAACTTATTAAATTGAGAAATTTGAATAATATATTGTTGAATTATATAGGTTATTTTAAACACATAATCTATTTTATTATAAAATAAATAAATAAATAAATAAAAATAAATAAATAAATAAATAAATAATCAAATTAATTAATTAAATATTTCAATAGTTGTCTCTCATCAAAAATACCTTTATTCTTTTGCCTTATTTTCTCTTCTTTTCAAAGAACTTTGGACGTCTATCCCTGATGATGGACTCACTTAGATAGTCCGAAACATTGGGTGATTACAAAACTCAATAACAGGTTATTCCTCTATGGATTCTCTCTTTAAAAACAAACATATATAAAAAAAGGTGAAAAAATTCTTATTCCATTAATAGATGTTTTCTAATTCAAGGTGTGAAGGAGATTTGTAATTCTGTCAATGTTTAATGGATTTGATATATAACATTTAAAAAAATATTAATAATAAAAATAATTAAATATATGCATAGAGGAAAAAATATTAATAACAAAAATATTCAATATGTGTGTTTATATAAATATAAATAGAAAGAGTGTGTTGCTCAAAACCAATAGATTTATCTAACTCTGTATCTACCAAGAATTTAGAGGAATCAAGGTGCAAACCTTTCCTCTTTAGTGATTTGATCCCTCTAGGCCCTTGATAGATTCAGAGTTAAATGGATCTATGTTAGTCAATACCAAAACCATAACTCATTACATATGACATTTTTACTTATATTATTTTTTTAAATTAATTAATTTAATTAAAAGAAAAAAACTAATGTAACTATTTTGTAGAGAAATCTCAACCTTTTATATGTGAATATTATTATTAATATTCTAGAATATTATGTGGATATTAAATCTTTACCATTCACATAATAAATATTCATAATTAAATTAAAAAATAGTGAAAATATTTAAATTTTTAAATATAAAAATAAAAATATATTTGAAGAACTTATTGAAAATATTCTCCTAAATAAACATATCATCACCATCACCCAAAATTAATATTTTGAAACATTATAAATCACATAAATTGAACTCATGAATAAATATATTTTTAAATTTTTAAATAATAAATATTAAAAAATATAAAAAATAATTAAAATAAAAAAACACTATTTTAAAGTTTTTTTTTATTGAAATTTTAGAAATAGTTTTGGGTCAAATATTTTTGAGTCAAATTATATTTTTTATTGTTTAAAATTTGTTTTAAAGTGTATAAATAAATTTAGTTTTTATTAAATTATAGTTTTAATGGTTTAAAATTTATTTTTAAATGAATAAATAAATTTAATTCTAGAAATATTCTAAGACATTTAGATTTTGCAGAATTTATAACTTAAATTTATAATTTAACACATTCTTATTTATTGTTAAGCAAATTTAAAAGAAAGGTATACTCAGAAAACTTCTATAACATAAAATAATTAAACACATGTAAAAAATATTATCAATCAGTTTGGAACCAGTTTCGAACCAGTATGATTCATTATCAGAACTAAGTGAAATTATAAATTCTTCTTATTTCATTTCAACCAAAACAAAAATATTATATAAACATTCTCACCCATCAAATTTTTTTTTTTCTTCTTCTGACCGCTCAACAACGTTTCCTCATCTGAGATTTAGCATAATACGCAGAGCAAAATATTTAGCTAATGACAACTTGCCCAGAACTTGAAATCAATAAAGGCATAGCTTGCAGATAGGGTTAACAAGTGAGAGGCAAGTCATCCTTGGCTAAACAAATAGTTCTGCATTTACATGACGGGAAGACAAACACTTAGCGAACGCTTCTCCAAAGGAAAAAAAAACTCACAACCCCATTTCACCATTTATAAGGGAGGCAAATTCCCGAAGGGCCATCTGAACCTAGAGAAAGGAATTCCATAATCGTAGAAGAAAGAAGGCTTTTCGACCATTTCAAGAGCCAAATGCACCGGAAACAACTTATAGTATCATGGCGAGTATGAATAGAAATCTATATTTTATTATTATTACATTTTAAAAGCAAACTGTAATTATAATATTATGAATATATCCAATAGTTTTAAGTCAAATTCTGGCTTAAAAGTAGAGATATCCCACTTCAATGAGCAATATATAATCTATCTCAAGGGTCACGACACTTCCAATGAGTCTGAGACATATGATTGCAGATTTTAAAAATATCTATGAACTTAAGGTCAGGAAATGGGTCAAACAATTGATATCTTTTCTCATTATCCAGTTTTGAAATATTTTAAAATATATAATTGCAATAAATTCAATGATCAACCAATAAAATTATCCACAACTTATTCAACCCAAAGAACTGAAAAAACTTTTATCCACAACCTATTCCGTAAATGGGCGCAAAGAACCAAAAACAACACAAAGTTTTAGTCAATAATGTATTCATTTCCATTGGCCAAATTTGGGTTCTCAAAAGGGAAAAGAACCAAAAAACAAAGGTGAGTTTTTGTTGAAGCAGCATGTCTCAATGTATATAAGTTGGTTTGGTTGTTAGCCTTTGGTTGATTCATTGGATTGAGTTTTAGTTGATAAAACACTTTTGTTGTTAAGAGATTATTAGTTTAATTTTTTAAATACTTTATAATTTAAGCGTGTTTCTGTGGTTAAATTGGCGAAAAGTTATCTCTTTGAATAAATCTTTGAGTGAATCTATCTGATATACATATTCCCTCTGTCATTACCTTGTACAAATGTTCTTTGGACTGATCTGACTGATACAAATATTCCCTCACATATCAATAATAACCTTATACAGATATTTCTTGAACTTAACAATCAAGAATCTCGGAGTCAATAAACCACATTAAAAAAAATGATTAGTTTGATTAGCTTACCTTCACGCAATCATGGATATTTAATTGCAATAATTACGATTGTGATTGGAAACAAATCGTCCATATTCAACAGGAATCAACATCATGCCATGTGGCGTTTAGAGAATGGTTCCTTGACCAAACCTTATATCGTAATTGAATTTCAACTCGCTGGCGAGCATTATCGGTCCCTCAAAACAATGATAAAGTTGACGAACTGTCTACCACACGTTGATAAAAAAATAGAACTCCGAAATAGATATTACAAAATATTTTCCATGCAAAAAGGACGGTAAATTTGAAACACCCATTTCAGATTTCAAATATTTTGGAAATCCAATGCACATGGTTCATTTCAAATTTGGAATATTTTGTAAATATATAGAATATGGATAAAATCAAATAATTAATTTATATTTTATATCTATTATATTGCCAAAATATTTTAGAATTTAATAATACATAAACTCTAACTAATCATACCGTTTATATAATTTTAAAAAATAACATTAACTGTGGTATAGATTTACATATATATTATTAAATTTAAATATAGTATATCCAACCCTAAGAACACATATGTCCGTCTATATTACTTAATATATTGTTGTTATCCAACGATATCTATTCAAACTTATATCACATTTAATACACTGCTATAAAAGCACATTTACCATATAGCATATTGTTTACCATTTAAACTTGAGACTGTACAATGAAGCACGTTTCTTTTAAGTAAATTTTTATTTAAATATATTTTGATATATGATAGGTATCATGCATTAAGTTTATGATCAGTTTAATGCTTTTTATTTTTAATTTTTGAATATCACTTTATTTTCATACAATAGATGCTATTTTTTTTTTATATTGAATATTATTTTATTTTTATTCAATGGACAAGATGTAAAGACAATGAGCCAACCAATAACTTATTGTATGATGTTTAATATTTGTTAATATATTTTAGTTAACTTTATTTTTATTTAATGGACAAGATGTAAAGACAGTGACTCAATCATTAAATTATTATATGGTGCTTAATATTTGCCAATATCTTTTAGACAATTTTATTCTCATCTAGTGGACAAGATGTAAAGACAATGAACCAATCATTAAGTTACTATATGGTGGGTTATATTTGCTAATATATTTTGGTCAACTTTATTTTTATGAGATGGACAAGATATAAAAACTGTGAACCAATCATTAACTTACTACAGGATGCTTAATATTTTCCAATATATTTTTATATTTATTTAACTATTCTTTTTAATATATATATATATATATATATATATATATATATATATATATATATATATATATATATATAATTCAAATTTTAAATTTTTTATTTTTACATCGTCATACCAAAAATAAATCTCAAAACTTATAGAAACTAAACAACCACACACAACTATTGGACCACAACTTTAGAGTTACATGTTTATTTAACTGTCTTGTCATTTCCTGAAACACTTTGGCGACCTCTGGAATGGGCATTTGAACCATTTTTGTAAAATAATACTTCCATCACTCATGGAATGTGCACATAAGAGTTTTTCCATCATTTGGGAATGTGTATTTCATGAGTTTCTTTGGCAGATCTGGAATTATCTCCATTCGATACATTGTTTTTGAGGCATGTTGCACCCTTTATATTCCTATGGGATGTCTCCCACATCGGGAAGTCTTTCGCAGGTCACGCTACCTCTCGAGGCCGGTAAAAGCAGGCAATTGGATCCATTGATATTTCTACTTGGCTTCACATGATTTCCATCTATTTTTAATGTTCGTCTTAGCATGATTCCCAGCTAAGTCTCTGTAGCTTTGTCTTGACATGATTGCCAGAAAAGAAGAAAAAACAAAAGAAACAGGAGAAGCAACATATTGAAAGGGAATGGTGCGTGGCCAAGAGCCTACTAGCATGTATTGTGTAAGATGATGTTTTGATTGAGGGGTAGATGTCCATTAGTTGGTCACTTATGTACTTAGGGAGACTTTAGTGTTTGGGATATTTTTATAGGGGCTTTCGCAAAACCCTTGGTATTTTCCGTGTAGTGAAGTAGAGACAAGTTTTGTCTCAAACTTTCCAAAACAATGTAATTTTCATGAATTTTTTATGATTATGTAAGTTATAGTTAATCAAAATACAAACTTAGACCAATTATTTATGATCATTTAAGATTATGTGAGTTATAATTAATGAATGAAAATGTGACTGTGGATAATTTATTTATGAGCATTGAATCAATTATACATGTGAAAAATATTAAATAATGATCATTTAAGATTATGCGAGTTAAAATTAATGAATGAAAATGTGACTATGGATAATTTATTTATGAGAATTTAATCAATTATACATGTGAATATGATGGATGGATAAAGGGGACACCCTTAATTCTATGGATGCAATGAATAGTCATGGTATATTATTCAATTGTTCAATTATATATATATATATATATATATATATATATATATATATAATATTACAGACATGTTACTCAAAGTTTGATTATGGATTCTTGTGTGTATTCTCTTTATATTAGGAATGTATGACAATAGAGAAATGGAAAACAATAATATTCATAATCTCCAAATTTGTAAAAAATGCTCAATATAAGTCGGTTATTGAAAGGCAAGAACAAGTTTAGATGGTGTGTAAGTAAGGTATATTTAAAATTAGTCAAATAATAATGGAAGTAAAAAAGGTTAAGCTAGATCTTAAATAAACATAAAAAAGAAAATCGCAAACCCACTATGGAAATTGAAACATTGAGATAGAAAAATAGTAACATCGACATTGTTGACAAAACACTTATATTATTAATTGTAAAATTTTTAGAGCACCAATGCAGATTTAGCTAAAGAATAATTGCACAAACTTGTGAGAATTGAAAAGGAAAAATTGGAATAGAGAATGAATTTGATTACATAATATTTGTTTGAGAATCAATACATAAAGAAACTAGGTTAATATTAGTTTTACATGCAATAACTATAAATAATTAAAGCTAAATGAAGCTAAGTGTGCTTTGTTAATGTGCACATGCACTACATGCAAGCACTAGAGTTAACTAACTAAATCCAAGTGCACACCACATGTAAGCACTAAAGTTAACTAGCTAAAGCCAAGTGCACATCACATGCAATAACTAGAGTTGAATTGAAGCTAATTAAGGCTAATTGGGTGCATGTACACCAACACCCCCCCCTTAAGCATAAATTAGGTGAGTGTGATTGAAAATGAATGAGTCCCGACTACAAGGCCATTTTAGGTACCCCTATACAATGCATGAAAAAGAGGAAAGAGGGAAAACTGAGTGGGAAGAAACCCCCCCACCCCCCCCCCCCCCCCCCCCCCCCTCGCTCAAAATACGATGCAAAAGTCCTTTAACCATGCCCTGTTTTGGTAACCGAGAGAGACCGGCTTGTGCTGAGATGGCCATACAGCCTGCCATAATCTAATTGGTGAAATATTGGATCCACCAGCACCTTCCGCAGTAGTTTTAGTTAGAATGTCTTGGAATAATCGTCCCTTTCGTCCTTAACAGTTTTCCATATTCATAACCTCGTCATTAGTATTTTCATGTTTTGTTTGATCGAGTTGATTTTAATTGAGCTATATTCCATAATCATCGTATGCTCTTTGCCGAATTGTGACTAAGTGACAACAAATTTTACTTGAATGTTGGGACATACTAGACATTTGAAAACATTCTTTCTCCGATGCCTGGTAAAAAAAATTTAACTACACCTTTTCCTGAAGGAGTGTGTTTGGTTTTGTCAGCAAGATAGATTGAATTCAGATGACATTTTTTGAAACTCCAAAAGAAGTCACGTCGAAATGTCATGTGTTGAGTTGCGCCTATATCAAGAATCCATGCATCTTCATAATCACTTCGGAGAAAGCTTGAAACCTGTAAAGCTGTTGCTTCTGTGTTGGTGAAGACATATTCGAAACTATCAGAATCATCTTCATCATTTGCAAAATGGGCTGAGTTTGGATGAAACTTAGAATTTTTCTCAATAGAAGTTTTACAATCTGCTGCATAATGACCAACTCTGTTACATCATATGCAAACGATTTCACTCAAATCGGTGCCTCTTCCCTGAGACTGTCCTCGACCTATGATTTGTCCTTTGTTTTGAGTTTGTCCTCTTCCTGGACTTTGTATTGTGCCTTGATGATATCCTCTATTTTGATTGTTTCCTTTGCCTTGAAAAGTTGTTCTGCTTGAATTGGAGCCACTGTTGGAATTGTTTCCTCTGTGTAGACTACGACCACGACCTTGAGCTACTTGATTTGGATTGAAATTACCTCTTCCTCTGTTTCTGGAACTATCAGTGGAGGAGTTTCTTGAACTGGCTTCAGTGAAGAAGACATATCCCCCAATCTACTTCTTCTTCTCGAAATTTTTATCATGTTGTGCTAACATGTCACTCATTTCATCAAATTTGATCTTCTCTAACTTACCAATGGCTTGCAAAGTTTCCAAAAAATGAGTATATGATGATGGCAATCCAACAATTAAAATTGTAGTTAAGAAGCTTTCATCAACAACTTGAAAGTCAACATTGATGATTTCTTGCTTAATGTTTTTAAGCCGTGAAATGTACTCAAGGACATCACCACCTTCATTTAATTTCTTTTGAAGAAATTTTAATTGAAGATCAACCTTTTTTGATTCAGGTTGTGTATCAAAGAGATCTTTGAATGTATGTAAAGCAACCCATGCATATGAAGAATTCTCAATGTGTATGTACATTTCATTACTAACTGAAGCTTTTATAAGAGCTAATGCCTTGGCATCTTTTATTTCCCATTTTGCAAGTGAAGTTGGATCTGTTGGTTTATTTGGCTTAATGTTGCCATCACAAATGTCATGCCATAATTCATTAAAAATAAGAGTGCATTCAATTAGACGTCTCCCTGTCTTATAAGATTTCATTGCTTCTAGCTTATCAATTTCAGAGAACAGATTAATTAATTTCGACATTGGAGTGTTGAAGTAGTGCACCAAAAGAATCAAGCACAAAAAATTGAGCAACTCGTCACAAGAAACATGCCACGACACACGCCACGTAAAAAACATTCTATCAGGGCTGGGCCTTGAACCTCATATAGTCGTTGAAACAGGAGAAAAATGACTGAGATTTGCACTTGGCTCTAGTCAATTTCTCAAATATTTACAAGGTAACTTTCAAAATTTGACTTTTACAATGATTCTCTTGCAAAATCTAGCAAAACAATGTTACCCCCCCTCAAAGTAAAATTACTTTGAGTCACACTTATCTCTCCAGAAACAAATTACAAAAAATCGCCTTATTACTCCAAAAAATTACAAATAACCTTATTACTCCACAAATATTAAAAAATCCTTATTACCCCAATAACATTACATAAAAAAATATATACCTTATCACTCCATTACAAAAATTTACTTTACTAACCCTTTTAAATGTCCACTTTTTAATTTCTTTTAAACTCCTATTTCAAATAATGGCATTCTTTTAAACTCCTATTTAAAAGAATTTATGGAGTCCCTTTACTAAAGTGAATTCACGTTATCAAGTCACTAAAAAAAGTGAACGAGTCTCCTTTTTTTTTAAAGGTAAAAGGAAAATTTAAATAATTCATACAACACACCTTTAAAAATATTCTTTGGAGAAGTGGCTCAACGCATGTCTTTTTAAAATTCGTTACTTCCTCAAAGCTGGTTCAATGATGCATTCAGGAAGCTACAAAAATCTGGCATGATATTATCTTTCACGCAGTTCTTGTCCACGTGTATTCATCACTTTCATGCTAGTTAAATTTTTTTTCAAGTGCTTCACTCAGCAGACGAATGTAAGGGACGTAGGGGATTAGAAATTCTCACAACACTTGTACCAAGTTTGTAGCTTTGAGGATCTTGCTTTGGTACTCCATCAGATGATCAATCCGAAGACCTCTCAGACAAATAGCATTGTTTTCTCATTTTTCAGGTCTTTCGAGCTATCTGTAGTTGTAGAAGACAGTTGGAAAGTGAATCACCATAATCCGGATTTGAAGAGAACTTTATCTACATTATGATTGCGGCAACCTTAAATTGTGACTGCGGAAACCTTTTACGATCTGGTGATGATCTCCAGAATCGCCGTAATCCGGATTCGAGGTTTTTTAGGTATTAGTAAATGGCCAGAATGTATACACGGTTAGCAGCAATGGCTAACAAGGGTAATCATTGAATTATAATTTGAGAATGGTGCCTTGATTGTACATGTATTGAAATAACTAGTTTTTTGTAAAAGCAGAAGTAATACATATACATATACAACAACAACTACTTCCTATCAGTGTCCTCTTCCGGCGAGACAATCACATAGTTTTGCAATTTTTTTAATAAAATTGATTGTAGAATTTACAAATCTAAAATCAATAATGAAATTTCTGTTCTTTTAAACAAAAAACTTGACAAATTCCATACCAATCATTTGCTGATAAATTCAATGGAGTTTTCCAAGAACTTGTAGAGCTGGAATCTCCTCCTCACATCCAATGCAGCATTACCGTAGCTTTGATACCACAATAATAGCTGAAGTGTCATCAGACACGTAATCTTATTAATTAGAAAAACAATTACATTTGGAATTATGCAAGAGTTTACACCTGAACAACAAAAACACTCTTGCAATGAGATATTTATATGCTTAATGTCCTAACTACCACTAATTATGGATCACTTATTAAATAACAAGTGTCCACTTACATTAAATGCTATTCCAAATAACTAGCTAACAAAAAAGCCTAAGATACGACACATTTGGAGAGTCATATATTGTTACAACAATATGCTAATTCTAAATGTCTCCATTAAATAATTAAATATTCTAGAATAACTTTCTTAAATTAATAATTATTTTATTCCAACTTTATAACCTATGATAATATTTTATTTTTGGATCATCTAACATATTTTTGCACTCAAGACCATTATAGGAATATTATCCTCTTCATTCGTATTTCACCGGTATATGGCATGCATTATGGTTCATCTTGGTTTTGGAGATATGCTCAATCAAATATTGAAGCCCCCTTCTTATGACCAAAGTCCCCAAAATGTGATGATGTGGCAGCTCATCGTTGGCTAGAAATATTGCTAAAATCATGATGCTAAGAAGGAATTTTATTGAAGAATTTAATTAAATATACTGAAATCAAATTTTGTTACATGAAAAGGGAAATTTTGGTTTTTTGGCTTCAAGTAAAATTCAAATTTCAATTTGAAACTTATCCTAAAGTCAACCTAATTAATTGTGGGACTTTTGGCTCCAAAATCAAAATTTCAATTTCAAAATTTCCCTCCAATATGTACAAGTCGTCTCCCTTAATGATACCCCTTCAAAATCTATAAATAGCGGTTGAATTATCCACAAAAGACATGATTTCAATGCCTAATACTATGTAATTTCATTCAAGCTCTCACGCCTAGACTAGTTAAGAAAAATTGAAGATTATAGGTTGAATTTATGGGTTAATGGTTTGGATTTTGGATTAATATTTTTTCTAGGATTTTTGTGAACAAGCTTAGGCATACTCGAACCTCCTTGGACAAAATTTTTATGAGATTCTTTTGTTGGGCTCGAGGGCATCGAAATGTTGATCTAGAAAATTGTCTACATCCTTGTGTAGTTGATCCTTGGTTGAAAAACTTCGATGGGAGGTCAAAGTATTAGTTTTTGACTATTTGCATCACCTTGTGGACTAAGGTTATTGTCATCTCTCTTCAGACCCTTGCTTTCCATTTTGTCCAAGTTTTGTTGAGGTCACACAATTGAGACCTATTTAAATATATGGAGAAAAATTATCATGGATCTCTAAGAATATTTTGTTGGAGGATTTTGGAAATTTCATTTACCACTTTAGGCCTTAGTTCAACCCTCTCTATGACATCCTTTTATAGAACCACTAGCCCTAAAGAAAATTCTGTTGTTTCTAAGATTAATATAACAACTCTATGAAAATATGCATACCTTTGGACTTCTAATCATCTAGGTGGCATAGAGGCAGTCCCATGACTTAATCTATAACTCATAGTCCTATGAATTAATATGATATGAATATGCCATAGCTCGAACCTATTCAAAATAATGTTAAGGCTACTACTACTCTATGAATTTTTGATGCATTCCAGGCTTGTGGTAGCCCTATTTCTGAGTAGGATTGAGATCCTTATTTTATGGTCATTTCAAGATCTATCTAAAGGGGTTCAAAGGCATTTATCAAACCATCTATTGAGGCCTTGAATTCTTAGTTCTATGCAATATTTTTGTGTCTCCTCAAGAAAGACTTTGTCTTGATTCGAAATTGGTTCTTTGGCCTAATTCATGAAATCACTATGAAAAATATATTCGACCATATTGATATGGTAGATAATCATTCTTTAAAACCTCCTTGTATATTTTTTATAGTTCAATGTTTCAGCCCTAGAAAGGAAGACATAGTATGACATATGAGAATCAATTCTAGTAGATTAAAGCTGTGAAATATTTTAACATTTTCATTTAAAAGATTAGAGGTCCTCCTGTTGGTATAAAATATTAAATCCCTAATCCTACTTAGCTATAATATCATCCTAATCCAGGTGGATATTGGTGGTCACCCACCTATTCCATTTGGATCCTCACCATAGGTTCTTTCAGTTTTTCAGTTTCAGTAGAACTTACTATTTTTAGCCATTTATTGGGGCCTAAAGTTCCGGAGCCATTTTGAGGCCCACGTTTTTTGAGAAAATGGGAACAACATGGAAGTTCCTTTGATTCTTTTCACGTAAAAAGTTTTATTCCTTAGATATATATTTCTAATGAGGTATTGAGTTTGTCAAACGGAGATCATATGCCAAATCTAGGTCCCCGAGAAGTTGATGTACCAATTTACCCAAACAAGGCCTATAGATTTGGCGCTTCATCTCATAGGGTTAGGTTTTTCAATGTTTAGGGTTTTGTATTGTTTCTAAAAAATAAATAGGCCTTCAAGCCTCATTGTAACACAGTTTAGAGGCTTGTATCTGCCACATCTCTTATCAGAGATAAGCTACCAGCACCTTAGCTAGTTTATTTCCATTATGTCTGTAAGCATATTTTAGTCATTTATTATTAATGAAATGAAGTTTTATTTCCGCTGCATCTTTGTATTTATATTTATTTCTGTGTATTATTGTCTTCCTGCATAAATCAGGATCAATGGTACCAGATCAGTCTTCTCTTTCTCTATTTTTAATTTTATGTCCCCAATGAGGTCAGGGTATAAGGATTTAGGGCTCAATCTGGTTGAAACCTTGGAAGATCAACCTTGTAAACCATGACATCCTCCCATGGGGGAAGGAAAGAATGAAGAGGGAGCAGGATATCCTATCAAAATATTGCTCAAGGAGGCCCTTGAGAAACAAAGGAATGTGATGATGGATAACTTTTCCTAGATCCTTCAACGATTGTCCACCGACGACGCATCTACATCCAAAAAATACTCTGGAGGTGCCACTCCTTTCAAGGTACAAGTAAAATTTTTCATCCTTCTATTTGAAGGCTAGATAGATGAAGACATCGTATATAGATGGTTGAATTTTCTGGAAGGGTATTTATCGGTCCATGATTTCTTCGACTGAGAAAATATTATTTTTTCACTCCTCAAAGCCACACCCCATGTCAAAGACTAGTGGGAAACCTACTGTGAGCAAAAGGACGAGAGGGAACCCTCTCTGTTCTCGATTTTACCCACTCTGATTTATTTTCAAGATAGAATCAAGGAACAATATTACTGCATGGGTAGCTATGAGGAAAAATACATCCATTGGACCATGCTACGGCAGTAAAGGGATCAAGGTGTGCATGAACTAACGAATTTGTTCCATACCCTGCACACAAAGTTGGGTATTAAAGATTCAGAGAGAAATTTAGGGCTTAAGTGCCGCAGCTGTTTGCACTGATACATTCAGGAGGAAATGGAGTTCCTTAACATTACCTCGCTTGGCATGGCATATTTCTATGCCACCAAGATCAAGTAGAAATTTAAGTAGAAGAAGCAAGAATTTGGATATGAAAATATGAAGCCAGGGAAAGGCGCCCTCGCACCGCAGAAAAAGGGGCAAATCCAAAGAGGGGAGACTCAAAACAACACCAAAAATACAAACAAGGACATGGGAAAGTGGTGTGAGTTTCATAATAGTCCTACTCACAAAAAAAACGAGTGTCGAGCCAAACAGTCACTAGTAGGTGAACTAAAGGCACCCGAATCAGACACATTCTCTCATCCTGAGTCAGAATGAGACAAGGGCAATGAAAAATGGAAGAAAAACATTAATGCAGATCCTAGTTCCATTGTGTAGAAATTATATAACCTATGTGTTATATATCCAAGATTCTCATGATCACACACTATTTTAACTTCATGCACAATACATAATCTATTCCACCATTGATCATCACATGCAGAAATTAAATCAATTGCAATGCACACATGAAACCATAAAAATTCACACACATTAACATAGTTGTTTAATGAGAAAGCCTGAAGCTAAAAACCCCAACTATTTGTATATAATATATGTCATAGAGATCATGTAACAATCCTCATACAAAGCTGAACATGTCAAGCTCTCAGTACAATACAATCGCTACACACTAATCAGGCCTGATCTAGAAAATCCATGCACCGATCTCTGCCACTTGCTAGCCCGCCTCTACTACGCAATTCCTGCTAAAGAATGGCTCTGAATGAACTCCAATTCACTTGGCTTGCACTGCGCAATCCTCATTGGCATCTCCACTAAGTGTTGGATGTAATCAATGCATCACTATAGTCACAACTGATAGTCACACTTGCTCTTTCACCTACCTCTCAACTGGTCTCCACTGGTCTCCACTGAAACTATCCATGCACTATAGTTAACTGATGTATTATTCAGTTGATTAATTAGTTATTATTTAGTGAATTAATTAACTAATTAATTCACACCACTCTCACTATTGTATCAATCAGTTAGACTAGATACAACTAGCTCAACTGAGTCTAACTGAGTTAAACTGAACACAACTCCACCAACTACTTCTATAACTCCACCAAACTCTATCACATGAGTTCTAACTAAAGTCCTCCATGCATTAGCTCCAGTAAACCCTCAGGAATAGCGTAATTCCTTCGTCGGATGCATGACCTACTCTGTTGAACTTAACTAAAGTGCTCCAAGAGAATAAGATAATGTTTAGAGTCTAAATATTATTAGGCTAATAATATTAAAACATATCTATTTTTAGGTAGATATAAAATAGATTCCGCTAATAATAATATGTCTAAAAATAGGAGTCCATCAATTTTTCCAACTTGACCAACCATCCACAAATAGCATCCTGCAACTCATAGAATATGATCGACATGTCTAAAAATATACATAGTCTAAAAATAGACTTTGCGCCAAAAATAGCCTGCGGGCCCACTTAGTGAAGGTGACTCTTTTCACTAAGCTCATCATCTTGTTGAATCTCAGCACTCCCTCTCAACAAGATAGGGATTATCTACCACCCCTGTTAGCCACCTACAAATTCTGTCATACTCAATGCTAGCTAAGCTTGTCTTTTAAACCTTCAAAGTGTCAGGTCCCTATATCACTAGTATAGTCCCTTATTATTGTTAGTGTAACCCCCTTATTGTTATTATTGTACCCTTGTAACCCCCATTTTGTTATTATTGTGCCCTTAAATTATTATTATTAGGTCGGTTAGGATTACATTGTGGCCCACTAGGATTACATTATGGCCACATGGACTTCTATAAATAGAAAGGAGGTTTTGTAAATTGTATCATCCAATAATTTTTCATTTATGTAATGTATTGGAGGTTGACCCCTCGAAGTGGCCTATTTCTAAGGCGTTGATATCTCTTTTCTTCTATTTTTGGGCCCAGTTACTGGCATTTGGTATCGAGCTTTGGATTCTAGAGTTTTATTTGCTCCAAATAGGTGATCGTGAAATTTTCTCTATAACTTTTTTTCTACGATGTTTCGGAAAATTTTGAAATTTTTTAGGGTACAAGGCTAGGAAGATTAGCTAAAAATTTTAGAGCTTAGTTCAAAATTATTTGAGAGATATGATACGTGGATTAGAGTTTTTAGGTCCTAAACGGGTCATGCATTAGATTTTAACTATAACTTATTTTCTACTAAGGTTCAGAATCTGAAATTGTTAGGGTAGAAAGCTGAAATCCTAAGGAAACTCATCAAAAAATTTCAGAGCTTGGTTCAAAATATTTTTGGAGATATGATCTGTGGAATGTAGTGCTTTTTCAGGCTCCCGAATTTCATCTCAAAGAGGTGATCGTAGGAAAATATCCATAAATCTCTCTCTGAGCATCGGATTGGAGTGTCGTAAAAATTGGTCGCAAGCACACAGACTGTTGTTTCTTGGCTATCAATTTCAAATCTGAATGACGAAACAGTGAGACGTGGCAAATCGTACAAGTTCGCTCTACTAAACCAGTCCAAAATTGGGTCATTGTGGGAGATTGGACATCACTTTGTCTTGGAGAATCCAAATTAGTTCAAACCTGTGGCATTTGAAAGAAGCTTCAGAGGGCTACTACAGGGCTGAATTTCATATATCAAAGATTTTCAATTACAGAGATAATTTAATTTCAATATCGAGCTCCTCAAAGCAAGTAAAAGGTGTGTATTTTTTTCCGAATTGCATAAGTCTTGTTTGAAGAATCAAGTTGAATTGATTCCAAGGGCATCTTGTAGAATAGATATCAATATTGGATTCAAAAATGGCCCCTAAAAAGAATTCAACACCCATTAAGCCTTCAGAAGGCTCTACTATGACTCATGAAGATGAAGAATTGCAACATGAGATATCAAAATTGCAAGAGAAAGTGCACCAAATTTCGCTATTGCAAAGAGAAAACAAAAATGAAATGGAAGTTTTGAAGAAAGGCATGGAAACTAATATAGATGGCTTTAAGAAAGGCGTGGAAGCTAAAATGAATGGTTTGGAAGCTAAGATGGATGGCATGGAAGTTGGCATGGAAGCTAAGATCGACGAAAAAATGAAAGACGTCATGGAAAACATGAAGAATGATCTAAAAGCAGACATGGAAGGTTTGACAAAGTTTATACAAAAAATGTTTCCTAATGGTGAAAAGATAGTAGAGGAAACTCATGATGAGAACAAAATAAATGCTAATCGTGATTTCATAAACTCTAATATTGGCGGGAAGAACCACCATATTCCAAAAAATGGATATGAGGAAGTTTGATGGAGAGGATCCTGTAACATGGATACTACGGATGGAGCAATATTTTGATCTCAATAATGTGCAAAACACACAAAAGTTACGCATTGCAACTTTACATTTAGAACAAAATACATTTGTGTTGTATCGATGGCTTTGCTCCCGTAAAAAAATTGTCACTTGGTCAATTTTTACGGATGAAATGATAGCACATTATGAGGATACAAAGAGCAACACCTTCTTTAGCCAATTGATAAATCTCAAACAAAAGAAAGGGTTTAGTGGGGCAACACATTGAGGACTTCCAAAAATTGAATATAAGGGTAAACACATTCCCAGGAGGAACACGGGATTGATCTCTTCAGGCACTTTGGATAACATCCAACATGAAGTTCACATTTTGGAACACGATTCATTGGAGAAGGCATTCGGGTTGGCGAGCGACAGATGCAAAATTTTGGCGACAAGAGGCACACTAAATTCTATTTAGAAAGAAGGTGTTGCTACGCCTAGATTTCCACAACCTACAAAGGTTGACACCACGAAAAAGTGGAAGAAAAAAAAGGAAAGGGGATTTTATAGTTGTGATAGCAAATACACTAAAGGTCATAAGTGTGCTAAGAAGAAACTATTTTACATAGATTATGAAGAGGAAGAAGAAAATGAACAAGAAGAGGATATACACTGGGAACCAACCATAGAAGGGGAAGAAATGAATCCGACCATATCGTGTAATGCACTGTCGAGAATTACCACTCCTCAAACTCTCAAGATAGAAGGAAATATCAAGAAGAAAAAGGTAATAGTGTTGATTGATTCATGTAGCACCCATAATTTTATTCATTGTAAGGTAGCCAAGGAATTAAATTGTTTCCTATACCTAGCACCAGAATGTCAAGTGATGGTTGCAAATGGAGGAACTATAAATTTCTCTGGAAAATGCCATAATATGAAGCTAACCATGAGCGGAATATGTATTGACCGATCCAATGCTTTCCATTCCTATAGAGGGAGGTGCGATGATTTACTAAATTACAATGGTTAATCTTTGGGGACGGTAGCTTTTAATTTTCAAAAACTTTTGTCTTTTAGAAGGAAAAGTCGGGTACAGGTATTACGGGGAAGCCGGGAAGGATAATAAGCTCTAATGTCATGACAAATTTTCTAAAGAAAGAACAATGAGGCGTAATTGCACAATTATTCTCACTAGAAGTTCCAACATCAAAATCATCTATTTATGGAGATCTCCAACAAGTCTTGGACAATCATTCCAAGGTGTTTGAAACTCCCAAAGGACTCCCACCTATTCGTGATCATGATCATGCTATTCATTTGATTGCAGGAAGTGTTCCTCCAAACATCAGGCCTTATAGATATCCTTATGTCCAAAAGAGCGAAATTGAACGTATGATTGTAGAAATGTTATAGGCTGGTATAATTCAGCCTAGTCAAAGTTCTTTCTCTGCTCTTGTAGTATTGGTACACAAGAAGGATGGATCATGGTGCATGTGTCCGGATTATAGGGAGCTCAATAAGCTCACCGCATTAAATATAAATTTCCCATTCTGTGATTGATGAATTATTGGATGAATTACATGGAGAAATTTATTTTACCAAGTTGGATCTTCGTTAGGATATCATCAAATTAGAATGAAGGCGAAGGTATTCAAAATAACATTTAAGATATGAGGGTCATTATGAATTTTTGGTCATGCCTTTTGGCCTTACCAATGCACCTTCTACATTTCAAGGGTTGATGAATTCCATTTCAAACACTTCCTTAGAAAATTTGTGCTAGTATTTTTTGATGATATAATAATCTACAACAGGTCTTGGAAGGATCATGATGAACATGTTGACAGGGTGCTCAAACTATTGCGGGAGAAACAATTATATGCAAAAACATGCAAATGTTTCTTTGGAGTACAAGAGGTGGAATATCTGGGTCATATTGTATCTCACAAGGGTGTTAAGGTAGACCCTAACAAAATTAAAGCCATTAAGGAACTGAAAGTCCCCACAACCATAAAGCAGTTGCGAGGATTTCTCAGGTTAACAGGGTATTATCGCAAGTTTGTTAGGAATTGTGAGGAGAATAGTAGCACCTCTGCACAGCTTATTGAAGAAAGATGCATTTTCATGGACTCCTGAAGCAACTAAAGCTTTGAACTTTTTAAAGAGGCAATGTTCCTAGCACCAGTATTAGCTACGCGAGACTTCACAAAAACCTTTATTGTGGAATGTGATGCCTCAGGAAATGGAATTGGTGGGGTTTTAATGCAGGAAGGAAGACCCGTTGCTTTTGAAAGTCATCCAATCAAAGGAATGTATTTACAGAAACCTATTTATGAGAAGGAAATGTTAGCAATACTGCATGCACTAAAGAAATGCGAACTTACCTAATGGGAAGACACTTCAAAAGTTCTTGATCATGATAAGTCTAAACACTTTTGGAACAAAGACTATCTTAGGAAAGAGTAACAAAAATGGGTCACAAAGATGTTGGGTTATGAATTTGAAATCATCTACAAAAAAGGGAAGCTAAATGTTGTTACAGATGCACTCTCAAGAAAGGATGAAGCATTGCTTTGTGCCATTTCTATTATCCAACCGAATTGGATAACCGAAGCAAGGGATGAACAGAAGAAGGATGAAGAAGTGTGGACACTCATTCAAAAGTTGCAACAAGATCCTAGTACATCGATACATTTAGTTGGAAAAATGATTCCTTATGGTACAAAGATCGCTTATATATTTGCAAGAATTCCCAACTAAAACAAAAGATTCTTTTGGAATTGCACACTTCTCCTTTAGGAGGACACTCGGGATTTTAAAAGAACACCACCGGGGTCAAAGAAATGGAACACCTCAGGATGGCCTTAAATCACGATGATAAAAGTTTGTGACAGAATGTTTGGTTTGCCGACGAATAAAGTTGAGACAATTAAGACCGGACTATGCAACCTTTTTCCATTCCAAGTCAACGTTGGGAGGAGATTTCATGGATTTTATCATGGGTTTACCTAGTCGAATGAAAGAGTGTCATCATGGTGGAAGTTGATATACTTACCAAGTATGCACACTTTTGTGCATTATCTCATCCATTTAAAGCAAGTACAGTTGCTACTACATTTATGGACACAATTCAAAAGCTGCATGGAAGCCCAAGGGTTATTGTGAGTGATAGAGATCCCATTTTTACTGGAAATTTTTGGACGGAGTTAATTTCTTGTTTGGTTACTCAATTAGCTCATAGCTCATCTTATCATCCTCAATCTGATGGTCAAACTGAGATAGTAAATAAATGTTTGGAAGGATATCTTTGTTGTTTTGTATCTGATAAAAAAACACAATGGGTCAAGTGGTTACCTCTCGTTGAATGGTGGTATAACACTTCCTTCCATACTGCAGCAAAAATGACCTCATTTATGGCACTTTATGGATATCATCCACTGTCCATCACATCATATTTAAGAGAAAATTCTAAGGTTCAAGCAGTGGAAGATCACATCGAACATCAAAAAGAAGTTCTCCAACTCTTAAAGGATAACCTAAATTTGGCACAAATCGAATGAAACAAGAGACAAATCAACATCACAGCGAGAGAAGTTCTGATGTAGGAGATTGGGTATTTTAACGGCTACAACCATACAAACAAATGTCCCTCAAGCAAGCTAAGAAGGATGATAAATTATCGCAAAAGAATTATGGTCCTTACAAGGTGTTGCAAAAGATTGGTACTATGGCATACAAATTGGAGCTTCCTGCTTCTTCTCGAGTGCATCTAGTTTTCCATGTTTCATGTAAAGAGGTTATAGGTGAAAATATTCCAGTTCAAACAATATTGCCAAAACCCAGTGAGGAAGGAAAAATCATATTGGAACCTAAAGCGGATCATGGAAACAAGAGCTGACTCGGCAAATACGAAATCGATCAATCGATCAATTTTAGAGTATCTCATCAAGTGGAAGAACTTACCCACTGAAGATTCTACATGGGAGGATGAGAATTTTATACAGAAGCACCCGGAGCTACTCAAGCGTTGAGGACAACACTTTTTTGAAGGAGAGGGCATGTTAGGTCCCTATATCACTAGTATAGTCCCTTATTATTGTTAGTGTAACCCCCTTATTGTTATTATTGTACCCTTGTAACCCCCATTTTGTTATCATTGTGCCCTTAAATTATTATTGTTAGGTTGGCTAGGATTACATTGTGGCCCACTAGGATTACATTATGGCCCCATGGACTCCTATATGTAGAAAGAAGGTTTTTTAAATTGTATCATTCAAGAATTGTTCATTTATGTAATGTATTGGAGGTTGCCCCCTCGAAGTGGCTTATTTCTAAGGCGTTGATATCTCTTTTATTTTATTTTTGTAGCTGGTTACACAACACAAAGATATAGTTCCCTTTTAAAACTTAACATCTTTTGAAGTTTTATGATGATTATTACCCTTTGAGTTAATCTTCACTATTGTTTCACTATTAGCCCTAAAGTACCTGCTGTTTACCAAAGAAAAATGCTCATGAGCCTCCATTTACATCATTCACTTCTCAATCTCATTTTCACAAATCATCTCCATTTCCACCCCTATTTTCCTTTACAAATTTCCCCTTTCATCCTTTAATATTAACCTCCAAACCATTTAAACCCTCTTTTAAACCTTATATCATCCTTTTATTTGGTTTAAAAATAATTTTTCTCACCTATCGGAACCCTTACTTGGCCTCAAAAACCTTTGTTTTTGGCCTAAAAATTACTCTTCTGCACTATATAGGTCTTAGGCCCCTGAGGGCTTATTTCCTTTAAGCCTTTTCCTCATATAACCTTAGCCTCAAAATTGGGTGCTTAAATACATAAAATCCCCTTTCCAAAACCTTATTTCCTTTTATTTTCATTTCCTCTAAATTTCAATTTTAAATAAATATGGACCGTTGATCTCTGTAGATCAAAGGCCATTGGGCCTTATCGTTCCACCAATTCCTTTTTCCCTTTATTTCTTCCCTTTCGAAAATATCCGCTTCTTCTCTTAATCATAACCGTCCATCAAAGAAATCCAATGATCGGGACTTAACCTGATCTCACCATTATACCCGCTCCATGACAAAAATCATACACCACCGTGGACCCCGCCAAAGCTTTTAACCCCACATCTATCTGCCTGTCGCGCTCATTCCATGCCATCGGATTTGGAGCCTCCGATCCAATGGTCAGCAATGAATATCGTGTGATTTTAACCCAGCACCTGTCCACTACGCGAAAAAACATTACGTCACCATGGACCCCGCTTAAATTTTAACTTGCAGCTTTTCGTTCGTTGTGTGCGATCCACATCATTAGATCTACAGTCTCCGGTCCAACGGTCAGTGATGCATATCACGTAATTTTTTGCCTTGCTCCATAGTGCACTACTTCCACGTGACAAAAGATGTTTTGGAAATCCACGTGTTGAGTGATGAGTGGAATCGCGTTCCAAAAGCTAATACCGCTTACCCCCTTAGATTCTGTGTGAAAACCATTAATGGTTTTCTCGAAACTGCTAATCCTCAATTCACGCCTTAATTCAAATTTAAACCCTTGTTTCATTTTCTACCACGGTTTTTCTCCTTACACTGTTGCATCCATTCATCCTCACAGCTCCGACCACTTCCACAAACCCTCCTAAGCAGTCAAACCAATAATTCGCAGGATTTTAATTAACTTTATGTGGTTTTATGCAGGTTTAATGAAGTTCAAAATAAAACCCTCCCGCAGGTGATTACAGTATTATGAGCTGAGGATGACGATCCTCATAGCCTTGAATACAAATTAAGGAGATCAGGGGTTTAAATTTCGCGGTTTGGAAGGGTCGATGAGTCATGATCATCGGCTTTTCAAACTATTTATCCGACAAACTCTCTATGCACCTGAAAGCAAAAAACACAGTCAGAGTTAATTAAATGAAATAATATCAGTGTTAAGATGAATATCAGAGCATAATCAAAGGTTTAAAGATATAATTAAAGCCTAAAGGATCAAGGCATAAACTCTGGAATCAAAGACCTAATCCATAAATCAGATCTAGAAGACCTTGAATGCCACATTAAAGGGGCTAATTGAATCCCCAGCTACCAAAATTGCCACCTGCAGCCTCTCTGCCTCTAAGAAATACCTAGATCAAATCTTAGTCTGAAACATTAAGGCCAAAGACAGTTGAATAGTTATTACAAACAGAGGAATATATTTCAAATTTTCAGTAAAGTTATTGTAAAAGATAAAAAGAGCCTTAAAGTCAATATTTTCACCCACTAAGCCTAAAAAGAAGAAAACCGAGTTAATGAAACAGAGTTTTAGATTGAATGCTTTCCTGCCTTATGCCTTGCATGGTTTTCAAGGCTAGGAGTTGCATTTAACATAGCATTAATGATATTCAAGCCCTAAAACTCTTCCACCTCCTCATTTATTCTATAAATACTTCTGAAGAAAATGAGAAATTGTTGGTTGGTTGGTTGGTCACTAATTGTAACACTGAAACTCTCTAAAATAATACATAGTCTGTCTGAAGTTGAAGAAGAAATTGAAGTCTTGGAAGCTGGATTATGTTTTGACATGCTTGTTCTTGAGAAGGATCTATAATTGGATTCCTGAGCTTGGCTGTTGGTGATGTGTTCTGAACTGTCTACTATTTTTCCTGTTTTCATTATGTTTCATAAATTCTTACTACAGTAGGATGAAAAGTTTAGGCTAAGAAATGACTCCTGGAAGCACCTTAGACCTGTTTATCCTTCACTGTTTTATGTTTTCTTCTGCTAAGTCATTTTAGAGTCTTTATTCATTCTCTTGAACACTTATGCTTTTTTATTTCTCAAATAGTTCAAATAGTTGGTTCCAGCATGATTTATGGTTTTCCCTGCTTGTCTGCTACCACTTGAAAACTGTTTTTGAAGTCTCCCTTTGAAGTACCATTGTTTATAGTTAGCCAAGGAGGTCTGTTTCGATCATACCCTTTGTTCCTGCTTGAATAATTGTTTTAAAGGTATTTATAGTTGTAATCATAGATGTGTTAGGTGTTCCCTCTTCTATGACTGCAATTATCAGTGAATCTTTCATGTTTTCTAACTCCTTTGAAATAAAATCTTTGAGGAAATAGGACGTGCTCCCAAATCTTAGATTTCATTTTAAAGGTTGTCTTGAAGTCATTATTTACTTAAAGTGTGGTTTTTAGAATTCATGGTTAGCCCTGTCTATAAAATACCTCTTTATTGTTCAAGTGAGGTTTTTAAGTTCCCTTTGTTGAGAATTCAATTTCTCTTTCCAAATCATTAATGTCCATCTCATTCACAAAACTAAAGGATCCTGTGGCCAAGTTAGATTTTCCCTTTGATATCCCATATCCATTGATGAGCTTGTCATAAACCTCTTCTTGACTCGATTTCCTAATGAATCTGACATTTCTTCTTTCTATATATACTACTCAGATCTTTCATGTTCTGCTATGCCAATTCAACCAAAAAAAAAAACTAAACAAACAAAATAAACAAATACTTGCACTTAATAACTAGTCATCAATACTTTAAAGAAAACAAATAATTTGAGAGATCCCTCTCTGAGAACAGGAGGACTAGATCCTGGAACTCTAAAGATTGGTTCTGATGTTTCCTTGTCTTTTGGTTTGCCAATCTATCAAAACACAGGACCCCAACATAATGACGATCATGGTGGGACTTCTGAGTAAAATTACATCTTATACATCCTTAAAGACCTCAGAAGACCCAAAACATTTTTAGATTAGTATGTAAATCAATAAATGGTGGTGGACCATAAAACATTTTACCTCCAAAAAAGCTAAAAATTTCCACTTGGTGACTCCACTAACCTCCAGTAGGCCTATGACCCCTCCAGTCTTTGTAGACTCCTTTGGAAATGCATTGAGAAAACCCAATCATACTGTTGGTGGAGAGAAAAATTTAAAACATCCACCTGGAGACTCCACAACTCCAAAAAGACCAAATGACTCCACTGGTAGAAGAATTTGAACTGGTCGAAAAGATACAGTTACCTCTTTCCTGATTTACAAACATGGAACCAAGGATACAAAGGAGATATGCCCCAATGAGTAGAGATCATATCCCTGTATTCCCACATAAGATGCCCCAGCTGTGTTGGGATGATAACCTTCCTATTTGTCAAGGTGAAAGGTTTGATGACCCATTGTTACATCTCATAAAATTTCATATACATATATGGAAGGTAAGGACTGAATGGAATGAAGACTGCCTTATGAAAATGTTCATGTTAACATTAGAAGGAAAGGCAAGGGATTGGTATGAATGGTTAGAACCTAAGAGCTTGTTTTCTTTAAAAGACATGCACTAAGTATTTTATGAAGAATATAAAGGAAACCCTTCATCACTATCATGGACTGCAAATTGTTGTGATCAGTCTCAAAACATGATACAATACCTATTACATATTTATGAGGATTTGGTTAAGATGCATCCTGAAGATCTGTTAACAGCCATTCAAGAATTTCATACCCAAGACAACTATCTCAAAAACCTAGATGAATCAATTGAGGAAGAAATCAACAAAGAAATAAATAAAATTCCTCAATATATCCATGACAGCATAAATAATGATTCATCATCCCTTGTAGGTGAGGCTAATTCAAATATTGATGATCTAGAACAACTTATGCTTTTTTTAGATCAGGAAAAAACTCAACCACTACAAGACAAAAACAAAAAGAAAAATATGTATGATGAGCTAGATTGCAGAGAAAAAAATGAAGAAGGTTGTCAAGAAAGTCTTGACAGCCTCCCTTTATATTGTATTGCACTATTAAGAGAACTTTACGACCAAAATGAAAATGTGAAAAGTGAGCAGTGTTTTGAGGTGATAATAGGCCACCTAGGAAACACAAAATCTGAAATAGAGGAAAAATTAGCACATATAGGGACTCTCCCTCTATGTTATAACTCATTTCAGATTTTAAAGGGAGAGTGGCATCCTGAAAATATAGTAGAAACAACTCATGAACCTTATATTCAAAGTGACTACCATGAAAATCACGAGGAATTGTTTGAAACTGAGTTAGATCAGGAAAAAGAAGAGAATCCTCAAAGTTTCCCTGCAAGCACAAGTAATGATTCCCTAGAAGAGGCTCAGGAAGACATCCAATCTCGAAACCAGTCAATACAAGAGAAAGAGGACTATTGTACTTCTGTCCAAAGCAAAGGAAAAATTCCTCTTTTGACAAAAAAGTAAATTGACCAAATATTAAACAAACAGCCAGCCATCGAATCTTCATTAGAAAAAAACACTTTTGCTCATCTACCTACTGAACCTTGTTGTCTTGAAACAAAAAACAAACTTGTAGATCAGCTCAAAGAAAGGCCAATTGATAACCCAATATGCTTTATTGGTGATATGGTTTATACTAATGATTTGCCAAATTTTGATCAGTCTGATGATGATGATGATGAGCTTCAAGCAGAAACTAATCATGCAGGGCAACCAACAGTTGATTGGTGTCATGAGTTTCACTATCATCAGCTTGAAAGCAATTGTCAAACAATCCAATCCATCAGAAATAGCTTTCACATAATTGGGATTCAACAATCTATCAATTGTGATGATGAGGTTGAGAAGAAAGAGGAATTTCTTGGGCAGGATGAAGATAAGGAGCCTTCTCCTGAGAGGATTGAGGTAACAAAAGGTACCCTTGCTCAAGAACATGATTATCTCTTCAGAGAGTACAGTCCACTGAATCAGAGCATACCAGGACTACAAGAGGACAACACTGCAATATATGATGATTCCTCCAGTTTAGATGATAACGAAGATGAGGAATTTTTTCTTTCTCAAGAAAATCTTGATCTCAATCTAGTGAAGAAAAAAGAGGCAATCCTGGTTGAAACATATCTTCCAAAAATTTGCAACCAGGTATTATTTCAAGATCCCTATGCTCATTTCTTGAAATTTTTTGAAGAAGGGATAAAGGTTGTTAGCAGCAAAGTGTTACCAGAAGCAAGAAGATTTTTTAGCAATGCTGCTAAGAAACAAAAGGAATGGGAGTGGCCCTGTTTTTCCAGCCTACCCAAAGAGATGAGAAAGGACCAATCATGGAATCATTTACTAGATTGGTTGTATTGGAAAAGAGAGTTCATCAGCTAAACATGTAAATATTCCAAGTTATATTAGGGTAGGTAGGAATGTCAATAAGGCTCAGCTCTTGAGCATCTATTTAGTCTTGTTGTTTATTTCTTTGAAGAAGAACAATGAGAAAAATACAAAACAAAAGAAAAATAAAAGAGGGAAGATAAAAACAAGAAAGGTACAGCTCCATAACAAAAAAGAGAGACAAAGTCTGAAAGTGTGCAAGCTCAAATGCCACTCCTAAAAACACACTTCTAGTTAGTCATACAATCTAATCATGACTAATTAGCTTTTCAATTTACTGCTGATAGGTTAGTGAATTAGATCAGCCAAACAACACAATCTTGGCTTATTAGTAAGGTAGATTAGGATAGAGGAAAAAAAGGATCAAACCAATTCAATATCTGAACCTATGAATCTCAAAAGAAGAATGGCTCTAATTAGATTAAATCTTGAGCCAAAGATAGAAAAAAAACTTGTCCTAACATGCTCAAAACTTGGACCAGAAAAGAAGAAAGAAAGACAACTCAAAAAGAATCAAAATTAGAGCTAAAGAAATAATGAAGGATGTTTTAGTTTTCAGATCTTAAGCCTTCACAATTTTGTTTTACTTTTCTGCAATAAAATCTATGTGCAGCTTGTTTTTATGCCATAGATCTACAACAAGTCAAATTGCTTAATCCTGGCTTGGCTGCTTTTAAATTTCCCGTTTTAGAATTTAGAGAACAAAGGTCTGTCAGACAGTCTAATCCTGACAGATAGTAGTTATGTAGATAATTTATGAACTCAACTGTTTAAACTGAGCTCATGGAGGAATAAGATTAGACTTAGATTAGTTTCCTGTTTTTCAAAAGAATAAAATGTTGATGAAGAGAGTTTTCTAGTCCAAATGCACTCTGAAAGAAGAAAAAATGTTAGGATCATTAGGAATGGGTAGGTAGAGATGATGTTTTGATATAATTCCATTGTTTCAAATTGCTGCAGAGATTATCAAATCAAAGAAAGGTCAGCTAAAGGAAAAGACAGTTGTTGCCTAATGGATTAAGGCACTAGTTTACTGAAAAGCCATAGATCAATAGCTGAGGTCCTGGACACCTAAAGAACCAGCTATCCTCTGCAAGTGGAGCCACTGTTAGCCACCTATAAATTCTGTCATACTCAATGGTGGCTAAGCTTGCTTTTAAACCTTCAAAGAGATAGTTCCCTTTGAAAACTTATCATATTTTGAAGTTTTATGATGATTATTACCCTTTGAGTTAATCTTCACTGTTGTTTCACTATTAACCCTAAAGTACCTGCTGCTTACCAAAGAAAACTGCTCATGAGCCTCCATTTTCATCATTCACTTCTCCATCTCATTTTCACAAATCATCTCCATTTCTACCCCTATTTTCCTTTACAAATTTCCACTTTCATCCTTTCATATTAACCTCCAAACCATTTAAACCCTCTTTTAAACCTTATATCATCCTTTTATTTGGTTTAAAAATCTTTTTTCTCACTTATCAGAACCCTTACTTGGCCTAAAAAACCTTTTTTTTTGGCCTAAAAATCACTCTTCTGCACTATATAGGTCTTAGGCCCCTGAGGGCTTATTTCCTTTAAGCCTTTTCCTCATATAACCTTAGCCCCAAAATCAGGTGCTTAAATACATAAAATCCCCTTTCCAAAACCTTATTTCCTTCTATTTTCATTTACCCGACATTTCAATTTTAAATAAATATGGACCGTTGATCTCTGTAGATCAACGACCATCAGGCCTTATCCTTCTACCCATTCCATTTTCCTTTTATTTCTTCCCTTTCAGACATATCTACTTCTTCTCTTAATCATAACCGTCCATCAAAGAAATCAGACGATTAGGACTTAACCTGATCTCACCATTGAGCCCGCTCCACGACAAAAATCATACGCCACCGTGGACCCCACCAAAGCTTTTAACCCTGCATCTATCTGCCTGTCGCGCTCATTCCATGTCGTCGGATCTGGAGCCTCCGATCCAACAGTCACCAATGCATATCGTGCAATTTTAACCCAGCACATGTCCACTACGCAACAAAACATTACGTCACCATGGACCCCGCTTAACTTTTACCTCGCAGCTTTCCATTCATCGCGTGCGATCTACACTGTCGGATATACAGCCTCTGATCCAACGGTCAGCAATGCATATCACGTACTTTTTTGCCTTGCTCCATAGTGTGCTACTTCCGTGCAATAAAAGATGTTTTGGAAATCCACGTTTTGAGCGATGAGTGGAATCACGTTCCAAAAGCTAATACCACTTACCCCCTTAGAGTCCGCGCGAAAACCATTAATGGTTTTCTCGAAACCGCTAATCCTCAATTCATGCCCTAATTAAAATTTAAACCTCTATTTCATTTTCCGCCACAGTTTTTCTCCTTACACTGCTGCATCCATTCATCCTCACAGCTCCGACCGCTTCCACAAACCCTCCTAAGCAGTCAAACCAATAATTCACAGGATTTTAATTAACTTTATGTATTTTTATGTAGTTTTAATGAAGTTCAAAATAAAACCCTCCCACAGGTGATTACAATATTATGGGTCGAGGATGATGATCCTCATAGCCCTGAATACAAATTAAGGAGATCAGGGGTTTAAATTTCTCGGTTTGGAAGGGTTGATGAGTCATGATCATCGGCTTTTCAAACAATTTCTCCGACAAACCCTCTGCGCACCTGGAAACAACAAACACAGTCAGAGTTAATTAAATGAAGGAATATCAGTGTCAAGATGAAGATCAGAGCATAATCAAAGGTTTAAAGATATAATTAAAGCCTAAAGGATCAAGGCATAAACTCTGGAATCAAAGGCCTAATCCACAAATCAGATCCAGAAGACCTTGAATGCCACATCAAAGGGGCTAATTGAATCCCCAGCTACCAAAATTTGCACCTGCAGCCTCTCTGCCTCTAAGAAATACCCAGATCAAATCTCAGTCCTAAAAATTAAGGCCAAAGACAGTTGAATAGTTATTACAAAAAAAGGAAGATATGTCAAACTGTCAGTAAAGTTATTGTAAAAGATAAAAAGAGCCTTAAAGTCAATTTTTTCACCCACTAAGCCTAAAAAGCAAAAAACAGAGTTAATGAAACAGAGTTGTATATTGAATGCTTTCCTGCCTTATGCGTTGCATGGTTTTCAAGGCTAGGAGCTGCATTTAACATATCATTAATGATATTCAAGCCCTAAAACTCTTCCACCTCCTCATTTATTCTATAAATACTTCTGAAGAAAATGAGAAATTGTTGGTTGGTTGGTTGGTCACTAGTTGTAACACTGAAACTCTCTGAAATAATACATAGTCTTTATGAAGTTGAAGAAGAAATTGAAGTCTTGGAAGCTGGATTATGTTTTGACATGCTTGTTCTTGAGAAGGCTCTATCATTGTATTCCTGAGCTTGGCTGTTGGTGATGTATTCTGAACTATCTGCTATTTTTCCTGTTTTCATTATGTTTCATAAATTCTTACTATAGTAGGATGAAAATTTTAGGCTAAGAAATGACTCCTGGAAGCACCTTAGACCTGTTTATCCTTCACTATTTTATGTTTTCTTCTACTAAGGCATTTTAGAGTCTTTAATCATTCTCTTTAACCCTTATGCTTTTTTATTTCTCAAATAGTTCAAATGGTTGGTTCCAGTATGATTTATGGTTTTCCCTGCTTGTTTGCTGCCACTTGAAAACTGTTTTTGAAGTCTCCCTTTGAAGTACCATTATTTACAGTTAGCCAAGGAGGTTTGTTTCGATCATACCCTTTGTCCCTGCTTGAATAATTGTTTTAAAGGTCTTTATAGAATTCATGGTTAGCCCTGTCTATCAAATACCTCTTTATTGTTTAAGTGAGGTTTTTAAGTTCCCTTTGTTGAGAATTCAATTTCTCTTTCCAAATCATTAATTTCCATCTCATTCACAAAACTAAAGGATCCTGTGGCCAAGATAGATTTTCCCTTTGATATCCCATATCCATTGATGAGCTTGTCATAAACCTCTTCTTGACTTCATTGCCCAATGAATCTGACATTTCTTCTTTCTATATATACTACTTAGATATTTCATGTTCTGCTGTGCCAATTCAACCAACAAACAAAAAAAACAAATACTTGCACTTAATAACTAGTCTAAAATCAATACTTTAAAGAAAGCAAATAATTTGAGAGATCCCTCTCTGAGAACAGGAGGACTAGATCCTGGAACTTTAAAGATTGGTTTTGATGTTGCCTTGTCTTTTGGTTTGCCAATCTATCAAAACACAGGACCCCAACAACCCCAATCCTATCTCTCTGGTATTTGAATTTTCTCCTGGTGAGTGCATTCGTCAGAATATCTGCATCCTGATCCTCCGTAGGAATGTAAGATAGTAACATGATCTTCCGCTGCACACAATCTTTGATATGATGATACCGGATGTCAATATGTTTAGATCTATCATGAAATACTGGATTAACTGATAGTTTAATGCAACTCTGATTATCACAATATATCACAGTAGGATCTATGTGTGAACCGAAAAACCCGACCAGAATCTTCCTCATCCATATAGCCTCACATGCAGCAAAAATTGATGCCATGTACTTGGACTCCGCTGAACTGAGTGCCATGGATCTCTGTTTCCTGCTGTACCAAGAAACTGTTGTAGACCTGATACTGAATATCCCTCCAGATGTGCTCTTTTTGTCTGTTGGGCTCCCTGCCCAATCTGCATCCGTGAAGCCATGCAGCTTCAACTCATTCTACTGTTTGTACCACAATCCATATCTCGATGTGCCCCTGAGATACCTCAGGACATGCTTGCCTACCTTCCAAAAGAGCTTGGTAGGCTTAATCATAGCTTGTGAAAGCTGTTTAACAACATAGCATATGTCCGGTTGTGTATTGACCAAATACATGAGTGAACCAACCAACTGTGGATAAACAGTGGCATCCACTACCTCTACCGATGTAGCATATTCTTTCTTCCAACCACCAGGAAGAGGAGCGTTGATAGGCTTGCAGCCTTGCATGTTGAACTTCTCTAGTATCTCCCAGGCATACCTGCCTTGAGACACAAACAGTCCACCCTTCTGCTGCCAAATTTCCAATCCCGAGAAATAATGAAGGAGGCCTAAGTCCTTCATTTCAAACTCCTTTGCAAGATCTACCTTGCATGAGTGTATCAACAGTTCATCACCTCTTAGTATAAAATCATCTACATAAAGTAAAATGATTAGCAACTTACCCTCCACCATAATCTAGTATAGGTTTGGATCCGCCTAACTCTTGGAGAATCCAAGTCCGGTGAAATAACTATATATCCTTGTGTACCAAGCACGAGGTGCTTGTTTAAGCCCGTACAACGCTCTTTTAAGCCTGCACACATGCGAATCGCTGCTGAAGATTTCGAATCCTTCAGGATGCTCTATGTACACCTCCTCCTCAATGAATCTGTTGAGGAACACAGTCTTCACATCCATGTGATGAATGTGCCAACGCATCTGCGCTGAGAGAGCAAGGATGGTTCATATGGAAGAATACCTTGTGACAGGTGCAAAGGTTTCTTCATAGTCGATCCCCTCGATCTGTGAGAAGCCCCAGGCAACAAATATTTCCTTGTACTTCTTGATGCTCCCGTTAGTAGCTTGCTTCACTTTGTAGATCCATATCGAACCTACCACTGATTTCCCTTCAGACCTTGGGACAATCTCCCATGCACTGTTTATGACAATCGAATCATACTCTTCCACCATGGCATCTACCCATGCAGGGTCTTCCACAACTTCCTCGAAATAATATGGCTCTGTCACAATACACTTGCTCATCAGAGCCATGTATCCAGTAAATTGGCCAGGTGACCGTCTCTGTCTGCGCTGTGATGTAGGTGCTCCTACATTTTGCACTGCATCAAGATTCAGTCGCTTAGCTTTTGTAGTGTGCTTCCGCCCTCTGATGTTTGGCACTGCATGAGTGGTTTCTTCCACTCCATGAACCTCCTCTTGTGGCTGATCCACATAATGAGGCTCATCTTTAGGAACAAGTAGCTCATCATCTGCATGCAAGTGTAGCTCCCTCTCAAGCGACAACTTCATGGCTTTCTCCTCATGAAATTTGATATCCCGTCGCACAACATTCTTTCGACTGTTTGGAAAATACACACGATAATTGTGGGGTGTTTCTGTGTACCCCACAATATCCCAACCTCTGCGGTCGGCTCCAGCTTCTTCCTGGCATCCTTTGTCACATGAATGTAAACAGGTGAGCCAAAAATCTTCAAATGAGAAATATCAGCCTTCTTACTAGAAAACGCCTCTTTGGGTGTACTCATGCCAAGTACTCTATGAGGACAACGTTTTTGCACATAAACCGCAATGTTGCATGCTTTAGCCCACAAGTGTATGGGAAGGCCCTGATCATGCAACATCGCCCGTGCAGCACCCACGATCATTCTTTTCTTTCTCTCCATGACCCCATTCTACTGTGGGTTATGAGGCGCAATGATTTATCTTCAAATTCCTTCTACGCTGCAAAAGTATTTGAATTCGTCAGAGATGAATTCACCACCATTATCGCTCCTTAGAGCTTTCACTTGCTTCCCCGAATCTTTCTCAACCAGCACCTTGAACTCATAGAACTTTAAGTATGTCTCTCTCTTCTTCTACATGAAGAAGATCCAACACTTACGAGAAAAGTCATCAAAAAATATCACATAATACCTATGCTTTGCTATCGAAGCTACTGAGAAAGGTCCACACACGTCTGTGTGAATTCTCTCAAGGATCATCGTGGCGCGACTATCCTTCTCATGAAAAGTGGTCTTCACAAATTTTCCCAAAGTACATCCCTTGCACTGATATTACTACGCAAGTGTACCCTTGGGAAGCCCAGTAGAAATATGCTGTAAAATTTTCAAAGAGCCATGGCGAAGATGGCCCAATCTCCTATGCCACAATTTGCCCTCATCTTGGCTCACCACTCCTTTTTCTTTGCTTGCCATTTCTGCGCAGCCATCTACCTGCAATTGATAAAGGTTCTTAACTCGAACCCCTATCCTCTGGGTCTCACAAGTTGCTTTACTGCGCAGGAAAGCCTTTCCTTCGCTAAAGACAACATCATAGCCCTTTTCTTCCAACATCTCCACAGAGATCAGATTCTTCTTCAATCCTGGAACATGCATGACATCCTTCAATATGAAAGGTTTACCAGACTCCCTCTCAAAGGAAATGGTCCCGATACCAGTCACACTGTATCTACCATCATCGCCCATCTCAATGTGCACTCCAAGATCCATCTCATCTAGGTCACTGAACAAATCTTTGTCTCCGGTCATATGGAAAGACGCACCACTGTCAGGAAACCACACTGATCCCATCACACTTGAAACCAAGCATGCGATTAGCGAAAAATCTAGCTCAAACTGCAAGGCTAAGGCCTCTCCAGATGCAGATCCAACAACCTTCTTATTTTTCTTCTTTTGTGGACAATTAGTGGCGTAATGTCCATGTTGGTGACAGTGAAAGCACTTCACCTTGGACAAGTCCTGCTTCTTACCTTTCACACCGGATTGAGAAGGATTTTTCTTTCCCTTCCCTTTCCTTTCTTTGGTATCCAAAGTGAAATTTTCTTCATATTCATTCTTCGATGAGGATCCATCCCTGGTACCCCGCCTTATCTCCTCCTGCACAATATCCAACCAAAGTCACTCCCATCCCGATAGTTTCTCCTGACCATTGACAGAGTCCTCGTAGCTATGCCAACTCTTCGGAAGCCCAAGGAGAGAAAAGCTCACTAAGTCCTCTTCATCTACAGTAACCCCCACACTTCCTGTCTCATCCTTGCACTGGAAAAACTTCGTGAGGTACTTGGGTATACTATCGCCTTTCTCTATTTTTATTTTTCTAAGCTTGTCTTTAAGTGCCAACTTCCTGTGGTCGCTTCTGCTTTGGAAGAAGTCTGTCAAAGCTTTCCACATCAAGAATGGACTAGATTTACCATGAAGGCTGGACACTATGTGATCCTTCACACCTTCCAACAAAATCTGTCGACACTTTGTTGTCTTCTTTTTCCATGCGTCAAGTGCGGCTGCATCGCTAGAAGAAAGTTTTGGAATTTCTGCATCTATGAACTCCTTCAGCCCATTATCATCTAGAACCACCTCCATCCTGTCCTTCCATGCAATATAATTTGAGCTGCCCTCAAGGGCATACTCCAATCGTAATCTGTTGAAAGACATTTCAATGAATGCTCAACTTCGACACCAAGAAAACACTACAACAAATTCGAATTCCACCAGCACAAAACTCAATAGCTTCAATAATTGCAATCTACACCAATGATAAACTGCTCCAATACCATGCAAAAATTATATAACCTATGTGTTATATATCCAAGATTATCCTGATCACACTCTATTTTAACTTCATGCACAATACAGAATCTATTCCACCATTAATCATCACATGCGGAAATTAAATCAATTGCAATGCACAAATGAAAGCATAAAAATTCACACACATTAACACAGTTGTTTAATGGGAAAGCCTGAAGCTAAAAACCCCAACTATCTACATATAATATATGTCATAGATATCATGTAGTAATCCTCATACAAAGCTGAACATGTCAATCTCTTAGTACAATACAATCGCTACACACTAATCAGGCCCGATCTAGCAAATCCATGCACCGATCTCTGCCACCTGCTAGCCTGCCTCTACTGCACTATCCCTGCTAAAGAATGGCTCTAAATGAGCTCCAATCCACCTGGCTTACACTGCGCAATCCTCATTGGCATCTCCATTGAGTGTTGGATGCAATCAATGCATCACTATAGTCACAACCGATAGTCACACTTGCTCTTTCACCTACCTCTCCACTGGTCTCCAATGAAACTGTCCATGCACTGTAGTTAACTGATGTATTCTTTAGTTGATTAATGATCTATTATTTAGTGAACTAATTAACTAATTAATTCACACCACTCTCACTAGTGTATCAATCAATTAGACTAGATACAACTAGCTCAACTGAGTATAACTGAGTTAAACTGAACAAAACTCCACCAACTACTTCTATAACTCCACCAAACTCTGTCACATGAGTTCAAACTGAAGTCCTAAAAAATTAGCTCCAGTAAACCCTTAGGAATAGCGTAATTCCTTCCGTTAGATGTTGTGCCACATCTGTGCACTTAACTGAAGTGCTCCAAGAGAATAAGATAATGTTTAGAATCCAAATATTATTAAGAGCTAATAATATTCAACATATCTATTTTTAGACTAGCAATTTAAAAATAGATTCTTCCCATTATGTCTAAAAATAGAAGTCCATCTATTTTTCCAACTTGACCAACAATCCACAAATATCATCCTGCAACTCATAGAATATGATCGACATGTCTAAAAATAGACATAGTCTAAAAATAGACTTTGCACCAAAAATAGCCTGCGGGCCCACTTAGTGAAGGCGAATCTTTTCACTAAGCTCATCATCTTGTTGAATCTCAACACATTGTTGCCACCACCAGGCCCCAGAGGGAGGATCCCTAGGATACAGAGGAGGGAGAACGCCACTTCCATTCGTATATGTGAATGAAGGGTTCTCCACTGTAATTTCTTATCGATAACAGAAGCCAAACAAACCTCATTCTAGTAGAGGTCATGAAGCGGCTTGGCCTACTGACCATAGCACACCTGCAGGTGTTACGTGGATTAATCCCTCTTGCGGACAAGAGCGATCCCCTTGGTATCCTAAGGATATCTAGAAACAAAAAGACAAATTTAGACCATTTTCTCTAGATCATTATGCTTAAGAATTATTAATTAACTATGGAGGGATGCTCCTACCTGAATTCCAACGCTTATTCGATCTTCAATCCAATCACTCTAGAAGATATCAATCCAACGTATAAGATCTACAATCAAAGACAAGCGAAAGGGATCAAAAACAACTGTAATATATGATAATTCAAAATCAATAATCTATCTTGGTGATCAAGGAATCCAAGAATTAAATTATTCAAAAGATACATGAACGACTTAATGAGAAAATATAATCCATTTATATCAACTTTGAATGAAAAGAAGAAATCTTACAACCTTGATTCCTTGATGTTTGTATAGGTTCTTCCAGGGTCTCGAACAACCATTTTCCTCAGTTTGACAAGAATCCAACTCTCTGAATTAGCATGAAACTATGGCCATGAGTATGTAATCTCTCTCATGCCAGTGATGCCAAATGTGTAGAGTATAATTTATTCAGCAATTCAACTCAAAACTACCAAGTTCTAAGTACCCTTGAGACTGAAACATGGTCTCAATTTATAGCTAAAGGAAGGTAGTTTCAACTCCAATAAAGAAGGGATAAAGCCCTCTCATCATGGGATTTTAGCTCCAAAAACCAAGGGATATCTCCATTTATGAAGGGATAAAGGTTCATGAATGGAATGGGCGAAGCTCGACCAGATAGCGCTTCTAGAAGGCCCCAGTTGGGAGAATATTCGACCAGTTGGGCTTCTGGAACTTACTTTTCTTTTTATTTTACCTTTTACGGGTGTCTGCAGTTTTAATGAGTAGAACGTGCGGGATGTGCCACAGGTTTTATAGCAATAAATCGTGGTATTGCAGGAAATGACTGGGAAAAGTGTGGAATTAGGATTTTTAGGGTTTTAATGAGCTTTTTCCCAATTCCAAGACTTGATTTAGTAACTTTATGATTTTGGACCTCTAAGGGAGGAATAAATAGGTAATGATGAACCCATATTGATAGCTAAATGTCATGGTGACAAATTTTAGTGTAACAGATTGCCCCCTAAAGTGTGAAGTCTGGAGATTTCTAAAGGATTCTAAAGAGTGAAGTGCTTTATCATTCCAAGGATTGGGCTATAGGCACACTAGTTGAAACCTGAAAAAAAATTCAATCCAAGCATATATATATATATATATATATATATATATATATATATATATATATATATATATATCATCGCTGAGGTAGGAATTCCCATACTCAGATCAAAACTAACTACATGTTCTGATACAGAAATGATTTTAGAATTACATTAATAGTAGACACAACATGGATGCAACCATCTGTCATGAGGAGTCTATTGTATGATAAAAAATCCTCACAGTTTGGATGGTGGAAACTAGATCCAGGGTCCTGATTTCAGCTTCTCGAACTAGTACGATTCTATCCATGCGATTGATTGTGTCAAAGTCAAACATGGTAGAAACCACCTGATTACCAGTCAATGATGTGAACTGTTAACAAGTGTGAGAGAAACCACTAATAATGACAATGGCCCTCAAAGTACTCAATACAATCTACGAAATGTGAATTTGTGATTTTAAGTCGAACATTTCACAGAATCATTCGATCGAATGTCTATGATGTAACCTGTCATCGAAGGTGATAAACCTGCCATTAAGGCATGCTGATCCCAAGGTATTGATAGGATTCTAGATCAAATTTCTAGATAATGAGCTGTCATCGATAGAAAGTGATCCATCAAAGGAAAACCCACGACACGAAACCATTAGATCAAGTTTTGAAGAAATATTTGCAAGGATAGACTCAAAGATAGTCAACACGAATGGAGACAAATGTTTGCAATGAATGGTTTATTAAACTGATCTCTTGAACACATAACGACACTACAGATAGTTTGGTGACAATTGACCTAAAGCTAATACCCAGAAATCGGCTTAAGACTTTTAATGTGGTTCGATTAACTATTTGGCGAAAGGATTTTCCCAACCCAAATATGAATGTGACAAAAGTGTCGTGTTGAAGAGTGGTATACTACTTTTTGGAACAAAGTGTGACAACTGGATTCATTTTCTCTTTTTCCCCCCACCATTTATGGCAAGTACCTCTTTATTTTTGACAAGCTTGAGGAGGATAACATTTTCTTGTTATATAAGCTCATCCTTCGGATGAGTCCAACTTAGTATTAAAATCGAACCCTAAGAAGGAGTGGTTCATTCCTGTTTGTAATTTACAGGTCCTTTACTGTTAAGCTTTAACTATTCCAGTATAGGTGAAACTCGATGTTTTTCAGTTTTAGGGAGTCAGAAGAAAAACTTAAGAAAACTCTGTGGGTGTACTTTTTCGTAAATTTAGTCTCTCAAGCTCGAAAAAGGATAAAATAATGCAGGAGAGAACTTTATTGACCATGATTAGTCAATGTATACCTTTTTCGTAAATAGTCCATTTCAGTCTGGAAATGGGGTAAACTTATACTGAAAGGGCAACTGTTCATTTACTTTAACGAGTTCGAATAGTCAAGTACTCGAAAACATTTTCATATTTAGAAAGTCTCAAAAGGGCTTAAAAGAGAACTCCAGGGTTTTTCTTTTTTGTATTTTTCAAGAGCCCGAAAAAGTGATAAAAGTGTACTCAGTTGGCTAAATTTCAATTTAATTTATGAGCAGGAAAAGATAGAAAGAACTTGGCATTTTCATGTGTTCTACAAGAATGAAAGATAGCAAAATAATCTCAGGATTTTCATGAGTTTAACGAGTCTTGAAAATAATAGCCCAAATGGACTCAAGATAGGTTTCATTTCGATACAAGCTTGAAACATAGGAAAATTTATGCTTGAGAGTGGTTTCATTTTTACACAAACTTGAAACGTAGGAAAACTGTGCTTGAGAGGGGTTTGTTTCATTTTTACACAAGCTTGAAACAAAAGAAAACTATTCTTGAGAGTGGTTTCATTTTTACACAAGCTTGAAACGTAGGAAAACTATGCTTGAAATTGGTTTTAATGCCCCCCAAGCGTAACGCGCTAGAGCATATGCCCCCCAAGCATAACTTGCCAGAGCACATGCCCCCTAAGCTTCATTTCATTCAACTAAGTAGACTACTGGTTACTAATAGGTGGATGTAATGAAGGTTCATTTACGAGATTAGATGAAAGACTCGACTTGACACTCACGAGATCTAATCAAAGACTCGACTCAATTAGGAGAGGATTTATTTCATTTTTTAATGAGATTGACACAGAAAAGGAACTATGCTCATGGAAACTTGTTTCATTTTTAACGAGCTTGACATAAGAAAAGGAACTATGCTAAAAAAGGGCCCGTTTCATTTTTTAATGAGGTTGAAACAGTAAAAGAACTAACCTCAAGGGAACCCGTTTAATTTTTTAACGAGATTGGAACAGGAAAAGAAACTATCCTCATGGTATGTTGTCATGGCTTCCAACCGAAAGAAACACATGTCAAGGGGAACTCCTCGATCATGGCTACCAAGAGGTCTTTATCAGAAGGAAGAACAGTTCTCTCAAAGGAACACATGTCAAGGGACTTAATAGGGATAAGAACATCGTGTTCAAATAATCCCACAGGGTTTGCCATGTCAATTAACGGATCTAAGTCAAAGGAAGTTGAGAAAACAGTGAGAGGCTCGCTTGCTTCGTTAACTAAAAGCATGGGATTGGTTGCCACATAATTAACCTGTGGCGGGGTAGATACCACTTCCGTATAAGGAAAATTTAGGGCTGTCGTATTATTGGTAGTCGAATTAAGGCTAAGGAATGAAAGCTGGTCAACAGTCACAATGTTTCCATTGTGAGGGAAAGACATCACGCGAAAGAGTGTCGATATGACAGCTTTCATTGCATAGACATAGTCTCGCCCAAGGAGTAAATTGAAATCCAAGGGGCCTTGAACTACCATAAGATCAATACAGATAGTTTTACCTTCCAAGGTAATAGGAAGGTAAAACTATAGGAAGAATCCCTAAAGGTTCAGTAATGGTGATTCGGATTTATGCAAGAACGAAACAGAATAAACATATAGCCATAAAGACAAAGATGCAGTGGAAAAATCACTTCATTTCATTAATATCAAAGAACTGAAATTTGCTGACAGATAGAATGGAAATAAACTAGCTAGGGCGTTGGTAGCTATCTCTGAGAAGAGATGTGGTAGCTACAGGCCTCTAAACTGAGTTACAATGAGGCTCGAAGGCCTATTTATTATTTAGAAACAATGGAAAACCCTAAACATCTAAAACCCTAATCCTAGGAGATGAAGCTCCAAAACTATAGGCCCCGTTTGGGTAAATTGGTGTTTCAACTTCCCGGGGACGTAAATTTGGCATACGATCTCCGTTTGACGCAAATCATACCTTGTTAGAAATATCTATCTGAGGAATAAAAATTTTGAGTGGGACCCATGTTAAACTTGGTTTTCCCAAAAAACGTCGTTTAGGGCCTCAAAATGGCTCCGGAAGTTCAGGACCTGAAAAACTGCTAAAAATAGTAAGTTGTGCTGAAACTGAAAAAATGAAAGAGACAATGGTGGGGCCCTAAGTGGAATAGGTGGGTGACCACCAATATCCACCTGGATCATTCCTGCCCCCTTAGGAAGCAATGGTCCCCATTGCGTTAAGTTCCTCCATGAGATGAGGAAAATTCTGTTGAACTTGGTCCCTGGTGAACCACTTTCCTTGGTGCAGGAGTTGGCCAGCTTTGACAACCCGATACAGTTGGATCTTCTGCTGGCAAGTGTTCTTGATTTGCATGTCCATGATATTATCTGTGGTGGCCTGTTCCATGCAGTCTTGGTTGAACTCTGTTGGTGTGAGTTGTTCTGCAATGTTTATGTGTCTGAGGGAAGGTTAGATGAAGGCTGTCCACATTGAATACTGGAAAGTGCACTCAAGGAATGGAGGAATGGTGGAATACCGATCTTCGAAGGCATTGTTCCTGTGCCTGGTGAGTTGGTGTACGACCCGGCATCTTAGCCAAAGCAAGCTTGTGGTGGGGTCCAGTGAGGCGCTCCTTCTGCAAATTTAGCCACACTTTGTCGCTGACTTGGAATTTGTGTGGTACCTGATGTTGATCATGTCGTTGCTTATACTTAGCATAGATCTATCAAATATGTCAAGAACCTATTGACAGATGTGATGAATGCACTTGATGAAGCTGTTCACTTTGTCAGCTTTAGACTGAACATGAGCCGAATCAGCCTGAGTAGCCGCAAATGGCATGGCTACGTCAATGGGATGGGGAGCCAACAACCCAAGCCCACCGCAAGTGGTCGGTTGACGAGTCATGGGAGAGCCCATGAGACCATGAAGCAGAGGCTCTCGTCCCATGTGTGTGGATGCTTGGAATTGTATATGCGTAGAATGTGTACAATCATTCTGTTTACAACCTCTGTCTGGCCATCTGTTTGGGGATGGAAAGTTGTGGACTTGGTGAGCTTGGTGTCCATCATTGACCAGAGGCTGGACCATAATGTGCTGAGGAACCTGCTATCCCAAACTGATATGATAGATTGTGGGATCCCAAAGTGCACCCACACTCGTTCAAAGAAGAGTTTAGCAGTGGCTTTTGTTGTGATATTCTTCTTGCAGGCTGCCATAATGGCCATCTTCAAGAATTCGTCGACGACCACGAAAAAAAAGTCATTTAAATGCTTAGTAGAAGGCAAGCCCAACATGTAATCCATGGAGATAGATTCCCAAGGTCGACTCGGGGTAGGTAGCGGAGTATATAGGCCTTGCTTCTTGATGGTCGGTTTGGCAATGGCACAAGCAGTGTAGGATTTGATGTGCTTCCCGACATCCTTTCGAAGGTTCAACCAATATAAATAATTCTGTAGTAATGCTGCTATTTTCTTGACCTTGAAATGCCCAACAACTTGACTATAGTGTGCTTCCCATATCATCTTGGCGCGCTCGCTTGAAGGAACACAAAGGTGTCCCAAGTGACATAAAAGTGCATCTTGGAGGTGAAAATTTGGAACTGGTGTACCCCCCAAGAGTGCCTTCTATGTGTGGCCGAATTCTGGGTCGCTCTCATAGAGAAGCGGCCAATCAGAAGTCTCGTGCCCACAAGAGTTGAGAACGGTGGTGAGTGCCATGATCGGTGGTCGGATGAGATAGTCTGCGACATTATTGGTGCTACCCTTATTGTACTTGATGTTCAAATGAAATTGTTGCAGATATGTGGACCACTTCTGATGGCGATCATTCTGCAACTTCCCTTGTGTCTGTATGAAATGCAGGGGCCAGTGGTCTGTGTGGATAATTGTTTCCTTCCCCAAAATGTAATGCTTCCATTGTGGACAAGCTTGCACAATGGAATACATTTCTTTATCTTAAGTGGGATACTTGCGAACTGTGTCAGACAATGTCTCACTGTGGTATGCCACTAGATGTCCCTGTTGAGTAAGAACCACGCTAATAGCATAGTGAGAAGTGTCTGTCTCGATCTTAGATGGCTGTTGCAAGTCTAGTAATGTGAGCACTGGGCTAGAACAGAGGCGGTTTTTCAATTCCTTAAATTCCTTCTGTTGAGATTCTGACCAAAATAATTTTTCTCTCGCTCCTCCCTTGGTGACTTAACTCAAGGGCCAAGTGATATGAGAGAATCCCAACACGAACCTATCGTAGAAATTAACAAGACCTAGAAAGCTGCGAAGCTCTGTTATAATGGTTGGGGCTGGCCAATCCCAAATTTCTTGGTTCTTGGTTGGATCCACATGCACCCCCCTTTCATCAATAATGTATCCTAGATACTAAACCTGGGTCATGCCAAAATTGCAGTTCTCCAAATTGGCACACAACTTGTGTTGCCACAGTGTTTGGAGGACTTGTCGAATGTGGTGGAGATGCTCTTCCCAAGTCTGGCTGAAGATCAGAATGTCATCTAAGTACACCACTACAAATGAGTTGGTGAATGGACACAAGATGTCGTCCATCATCCTCATGAAGGTTGAGGGAGAATTCATCAACCCGAAAGGCATGACCAGCCATTTGAAAAGGCCTTCCCTGGCTTTGAATGTAGTATTCCACACATCATAGGTTTCAATTGGTACCTGGTGATATCCATACTTCAAGTCGATCTTGCTGAAATATTTCGTCCTTTGAGTTGGTCCAGAAGGTCATCAATTCGTGGGATCGGGTACCTATTCCAGATAGTGATCTTGTTCAGCACCTGATAGTCAATACAGAGTCTCCAAATCCCATCCTTCTTCTATACCAACATGAACGGGCTCCCACAGGGAAATGAACTTGGTTGGATGTGACCTTTCTGTAGTAGCTCTTGAATCTACCTCTTGATTTCATCGTTCTCTAGAACAGAGTGATGATAGATCGGTCCATTAGGTAGCAACACACCTGGGGTCAGATCAATCGGGTGCTTGACCTGACAGTGCAGAGGAACCCCCGTGGGTGAGGTGAAGATGTCCTCATACTCCTTGAAAACCTTGTCCATTTTCTTTTGTCATGCAGAGAAGCCCTGCTTGAAGGTCATGGCCACAGTCTTCTTCTTGCCCTGAGGATAGATCATCAGGAAAATGAATTTCCTGGTTTGGGAAATGACCTTACTACATTGTTTTGTAGTAACCAAGGAGATAGCGATAGGAAGTGGTACCTCTGGTATCCTGTATAACTTATTTCCCAAAGTAACAATAATAGCGCGAGGTCGAGACTCATACATAGCATGATGCTTCCACAAGTAAGGTTGTCCTAATAATACATTAGAAACATTAATAGGAGCAATGTCACACAATACCTCATCCATGAAAGTCTTGATGCTATAGGGAAGGCAAAACTACTGGTTGATGCGGAGATCTCCTCCTTGGTGAAGCCACCCGATGGTGTATGGATGTGGGTGAGATGTGGTCGGAAAGCCCAACCGCTTCACGGTGTCTTCTGAAATGAGGTTCTTTTGGCTCCCATTGTCGACAATGAACTGTACCGGGGAGCCCTTTACCCACATCTGGGAGTGGAAGAGATGTTCCTCCTCCTCTGGATCTTCCGGTTCCTCCTTCTGGATCTTTGTAGTGGCAACAGTGGTGTTGGGCTCCATGTCAATAATCTGTTTCCATTTTTCGTTCCCCTTGTCAGGTTCTAATTTAGAGTCGGAGCATGCATATTTCTCAGAAGCACTCATCTCGGCCACTAGCGACTGCTTGGCCCGACACTCACTTGTGTTGTGAGTGGAGCTCTTATGGAACTCACACCACTTTCCTGTGTCCTTCTTTGGCTTTGCGGTGTTGTTATTTGCTTGTGGCTTGGATAGGTTGTCTTGAGCCGCCATGCCTTGGCTATGTCCTTTGTTCTGCGGTTTGGGAGCACCTTTCCCTTGCTTTTGATTCGTAGATCCAAAGTCTCGCTTCTTCTGTTTGAATTTCTGCTCAATCTTGGCAGCATACAGGTATGCCATACCAATCGAGGAGATGTCGAGGAACCCCATTTCCTCCTGAATGTATCTGTGCAGACAGCTGTGATACTTTAGCACCAGATGTTTCTCTGAATCTTTGATACCCAACTTTGTGCGCAAGGTATGGAAAGATTCGTCAGCTCATGCGCATCTTGAACCCTTTGTTGTCGCAGCATGGTCCATTGTATGTACTTGTCCTCATAGCTCCCCATAGGATAGTACTGTTCCTTGATGGAGTCTCAGAAAGAATTCCAAGTTGGTATGGCCTAGAAAAAAGAGGGTTCTGTCTGGTCCTTGTTCTCACAGTAGGTTTCCCACCAGTCCTTGACATGGGGGTTAGCTTTGAGGAGTGCAAAACTAATCTTCTCCCGGTCGGAAAAGTCATGAACCGAGAAATATCCTTCTAATAGATTCAACCATCTATCTATGACATCTGCATCTATTTGACCCTAAAATATGCGAATGTCAAAATTTACTTGTACCTTAAAAGGGGTCGTGCCTCCAGAGTGGCTGCTGGATACGGATGCGCCGCCAGTGGGTAGCCGTTGAAGGATCTGAGCAAAGTTATCCATCATCGCGTTCCTTTGTTTTTTGAGGGCCTCCTCAAGCAATATTTTGATAGGATCTCCTGCTCCCTCATATTTCTTTTCATCCCCCATGGGCATCCATCGGGGTTTGCGAGGCCGATCTTGCAAAGGTTCCACCAGATCGAGCCCTAACTCCTTATACCCCGACCTCGTTGGGGACATGCAAAGAAAGATCAAGAAAAAGAAGACCACTATGATACCACTGATCTAGATTGATGCCGGAATGCAACATAATAAACATATAACCATAAATACAAATATGCAGTGGAAAAATCACTTCATTTCATTAATATCAAAGAACTGAAATTTTCTTACAGACAAAATGGAAATAAACTAGCTAAGGCGCTGGTAGCTATCTTTGAGAAGAGATGTGGCAGTTACAAGCCTATGAAATGAGTTAAAATGAGGCTTGAGGGCCTATTTATTATTTAGAAACAATGGAAAACCCTAAACATCCAAAACCCTAACCCTAGGATATGAAGCGCCAAAACTATGGGCCCCATTTGGGTAAATTGGTGTTTCAACTTCCCGGGGACGTAACTTTGGCATACGATCTTCGTTTGACGCAAATCATGCCTCGTTAGAAAGATCTATCTGAGGACTAAAAATTTTGAGTGAGCAACATCAGTCCATGGACCCATGTTGCTCCTATTTTCCCCAAAAAAATGTCGTTTAGGGCCTCAAAATGGCTCCGAAAGTTCAGGACCCGAAAAACTGCTAAAAATAGTAAGTTGTGCTGAAACTGAAAAACTGAAAGAGACAATGGTGGGGCCCTAAGTGGAATAGGTGGGTGAACACAAATATCCACCTGTATCAAATGGTTCTATTAAAAGCTGGCAGATTTTGTGTAACATACACAAGCATGGAAAATTTTAGGGGCTAATATTCGCAGGTGGGCTAATTTTCCATGGTTTTTGCAAAAAAAAGATTCGCCAATTTCCATTTTTTTATAAAAATGACTCGCCCAAATTTTACAATATAAAATTATTTTACCTTAAAAATAACCAACCTTATATAGAAAATATATATAATATCATTATAAATTTTAATAATTTTACAAATACATCAATAAACATTTTATAGTTTACATACTAGGGACTAGTGAGATTCGCCATTTTTTTAAACTTCAAAATTATTTTGAGGCTGAGAATAAAAAAATCAAAATTAATTGTTGGAAAACCTTATTTTGAGGCCTGAGGGGAACCTAAATTAGCTTTCTAAGCAGCTGAGAATAAAATACTAACAAAAGCACCTTCATCTATATTTTTGTGACACACATTCTTACCACAAACCTTCACAATGATTTGGAAAGGAATGGAGGAAGGAAAACGAGGTTCTGTCAGTCTATACAAATCAAAGGAAAATACCTCTGTACTTGGAGGGGGTTCTGTAGAAACAGGTGTAATGCCCCTTGGTGTAGAATAATCTGATGTAACAAGAAGAACTTGAGCAGTATAAGTTTCACTCTCTATATGGAGAGTGGGATCGATCGTATGTGAAATGAAGTCGACCACTTTATCAAATAATGGATCATCGACTTGAGTGATATGAGTTTCAATCTTCAATGGAAGAGTGGGATTGACTGTACGTGGAATTAGATCAATCACTTCTTCAGTTGACAGTGAGTTGGGAGAAATTTTACAGTAACCATTTGGAAGATGTTGGTGTGGAACAGTAAGGTTTTCCAACAATTTTGAGGCTTCATCCATGTGAGGGAAAATGTGAGTTTGATGACTCCCTTTGCATAACCTACAAGGAAACCTAACTTTATCTTTTTTCCCAGGAACTTGAGAATCACCGGTTGATGGGTCAGCAGCAAGTTGATAGGAATTTTCTGACCATACTTCCAAGACCTTTGGAATGCCAGGAAAATTGACAAGGAAGTGGTCACCCTTACAAAGCTTGCAAGAGAATTTGGGTTTGCAATGCATGTTGGAAGTTTCCTTAACACTACTAACACTTGCACCATGGTTGGTTGGTTGACTTCTTCCTAATCTTTCGTATTCTTTTTCTTCCCTTTCTTCTTCTTCTTAGCCACCTGGTTACTAGCATCAAGGATTTTACCAAGCAAAGAGGAAGAAAGGGAGGAAGACATGTTGGGTGAATAAGGTAAAGGGTTAACATGAGGTTGGTGATGTTGAGATGGTGAACTCTGTTGAGGTGAAGCATTCAGTTTAGGGGGAACAATTTGAGTATTCAGGGCCAACAAAGTTGAAAATAACCATACCGGTAAACCTATTGTAAATACAGGTAATGAAAATGTAGCCATATAAGGAGGACTAACATTTCTAAAGCAAGGAAAATTACTAGGATTCTCATTAAGAGGGGTTCCTTGGTTGGTAAATTCTGGAACAGTTTCCATTAGATTCAACTTCAGTGAATTTTATTAACAATTTAACAATATTCACAATTCAAAATTCACATCTAACAATTAAAATTCATAATTCACACCTAAGGTCTCTAAAATGTAAAAACAAACAAATGAACACGCGCTAACAAATCTAGGATTTAAACCACACACAAACAGTAGATTCCCGCACTAAAAACACTAGTTGGTGATCAAATCCAACATCGTAGAATTTTAATGCAGAAATGGCGGTTGGAACAGTTACCCTGACAAGCTGCTTAATGAAACAGACTGGTGCAAGTTTCTCCAATTAAACCATATCGAGTGAAGAGAACCCTCCAGAGATTCCAAGTGAGTCTAGTTGACGTCTGCTCCAGGTACAATGGGACCTTCCCTCCACTGTCACCTTGGGAAATAATCCTAAAGTATATAGCCAATAAGGTCACCAATGGGAAAAAATATACCTGGGTGAACAGTCTATGATTTGACATACACGCAAGGGAATAGTAACTAGCTCAATCCCCTTGAAGGCTCCTTGACATAATCCAAGGTTTACTGACAAATGACCCCAGGCTCCTCGACAATGGTCTATCTAAGGTTTACCATTTTTAATATGTTCACATCTTATATCTTTCCCAATGAGATAGGAATGATTACCTCACTGTTTCGGATATGATCTCGTTATTAACTCTTTTAATAAGAGCTTCCCAGAGCATAGAAGTTACAATTGGATTTTTCTTACCACAAGATTATTACTTGTTTGTTTAGTTGCTTTGGAAAGTTAAATACAACCTATTCCAAAGCACTAATCCTGAGCTAGATTGGTGGAAATAGCCCTAAAACTGTAAAAAATACTAGATGAATTTTACTAAACGCTATGTTATTTGGGCTATTATTACTCAAAGGGTAAATGGATATGAAACCAATGGTGTTATGACCTGACCCAAAACTTAATGCAATCGAATATGATAATGTAATATTTCACTTCGATGAATCCTAACTTAAGTAAGGAGAGAGGTTCCATTCACTTCCAATAATGCAAAAATTGATAAATAAGAGAAAATATAACAAATTATCTAATGCACTAATTTCAACAAGAAACTAATGCTAATCAATTCAAAATTTTTATTTTTATCTTTTTTAAAACAATCATAAAAACATTTAAATTCAAATAAAAGAAAATGATCTAAGTCTACGATTGATTTTTCTAGAATGTAAACTATACAATTGTAATCTATGCACAATTCACTTGAAAAGTATGCAAATATAATCTATGCACATTTTTCATTCATATTCTGAAAATGAGAATTCTAACTATGGAAATGTTATCTATGCAAGAGAATTCTCAAACACAAGGTGATTCCAAATCAGCAAAAGAAAAACAAGAGTATTCTCCTTCACTAATGTAATCTAAGGAACCAATAAAGTGCAAGTAAAGAAAATTAGGTGATATTTTCAAAGATCAAAAATAAAAACACTCAAAGGCGATTAACACTCAAAAACAATTTAGCCTCCCCCCGACGAATGAGGGGGGATTTTTTTTGAAAAAACAAAAAAAAAAAGATGCAAAATTGTTAAGAGACTAAGACAAACCTCGAAGTAATGATCAAAGGAAATCAAATTAAGAATTTCTAAAAAATAAACTCAAAACACCCAATTAACTTAACGTAGACTCATGAGATTGTAAAAGTTGCTGAAAGAAATTCACACACAAGGCTTTTGACAGTCAAAACAAGTTTGGGAAAACACTGAGAATCTACTAATCTGGTTCAAGAAAAGAGAATATTTAATTTTTCAAAAATTTTCCTTAAGTCCGCAGGTTTTAATACAAAAAGTGCGTTATTGCACTGTTTTTACACTAAAACTGCGGAGGTTACCACACTATTTTTAAACAAAAAGTGCGGAGGCCAGAAAACATATAGAAAAAATAAAAATTCAGATCTACTTTTTAGGGATTCTAAGAAATAATTTACCCAACCCAGTGTGGACTAATTAAAATCAGAAAAACTCTTCAAAATTCAAACTAAAAAATAGAAAGAAAACTAAGTTCATTTTCCCCAACGAAGTCGCCATTTTGTTAAGCAGATTAATTCCTCTTGCGGAAAAAAGTGATCTCCCTCGTATCCTAAGGATATCTAGAAACAAAAATACAAATGTAAACCATTTTCTCTAGACCATTATGCTTAAGAATTATTAATTATCTATGGAGAGATGCTCCTACCTGAATTCCAACGCTTATTCGATCTTCAATCCAATCACTCTAGAAGATATCAATCCAACGTATAAGATCTGCAATCAAAGACAAGAGAAAGGGATCAAAAGCATCTGGAAGATACGATAATTCAAAAGAAATAATCTATCTTAGTGATTAAGGAATCCAAGAATTAAATTTTTCAAAAGATACATGAATAACTTAATGAGAAAATAGAATTAATCTGTATTAAATTTGAATGAAAATAAGAAACCTTACAACCTTTACGCCTTGATGTTTGTATAGGTTTTTCTGAGGTCTCAAACAACCGTTTTCCTCAGTTTGACAAGACTCCAACTCTCTGAATTAGCATGAAAATATGGCCATGAGTATGTAATCTCTCTCATGCCAATGATGCCAAATGTGGAGAGTATAATTTCTTCAGAAATTCACCTCAAAGCTACCAAGTTCTAAGTACCCTTGAGACTGAAACATGGTCTCAATTTATAGCTGAAGGAAGGTAGTTTCAGTTCCAATAAGGAAGGGATAAAGGCCTCTCATCATGTGATTTTAGCTCCGAAAAAAAGGGATAGCTCCATTTATGAAGGGATAAAGGTTCATGAATGGAAGGGGTGAAGCTCGACTAGATAGTGCTTCTAGAAGGCCCCAGTTGGGAGAATATTCGACCAGATGCGCTTCTATAACTTACTTTTCTTTTTATTTTACCTTTTATGGGGGTCCGTAGCTTTAATTAGTAGAACATGCAGGATGTGCCACAAGTTTTATATCAATAAACCGTGCTACCGCAGGAAATGACTAGGAAAAGTGAAAAATTAGGCTTTTTAGGGTTTTAATGAGCTTTTTCCCAATTCCATGACTTGGTTTAGGAACTTTATGATTTTAGACCTCTAAGGGAGAAATAAATAGGTAATCATGAACCCATATAGATAGCTAAATGTCATGGTGAAAAATTTTAGTGTAACAACAACTATATACCATTGGGTGGCTTCACCAAGGAAGAGATCTCCGTGTTTTCCACCAGTGTTTCCTTCCACACAACATCCAACCATTCATCGATGAGGTACTATGTGATGTTTGTCCTCTTCATGTGTATGATTTATTATTGGGCCAACCATACTTGTGGAAGCGACATGTTGTGTATGAGTCTAGGCCTAATGCTATTGTTATTACTTTGGGAAATAAATTGTACAAGATACTGAAGGTAGTACCACCTCTTTCCATCTCTTTGGATACTACAAAACAATGCAGTAAGATTGTTTCCGAAACCAGGAAATTTATTCTCATTACAATTCACCCACAAGGTAAGAAGAATATTGTGGCCATAGCCTCGAAACATGGCTCCCCTACACGGCAGCAGCAAATGGAAAAATTAGTGGAGGAATATGTGGACATTTTCTCCTCACCCACATAGGTTCCTCTACACTGTTAAGTCAAGCACTCCATTGATTTGACTCCACGTGCATCGCCGCTTGATATTTCCATACCTCATGTGACCACATAGATAGAATCAAAACATGTACTTTCTAAGGCTGATAAAGCAACCAAATTTAATGAATTCATCCAATGCAGTTTCCAATAAGCCCATGACATCTTCGACAAATCTAATACCAAGTTCAGTAGAATTTACCTCATCCCATGGAGGAACTCAACACAATGGGGACCATTCCTTCCTAAGGGGGGGCGGGGGGTGACGATCCAGGTGGATATTTGTGGCCACCCACCTATTCCATTTGGACCCCCACCATCAGTTCTTTCAGTTTTTTAGTTTCAAAACAACTTACTATTTTTAGAATTTTTTCGGGTCTTGAACTTCCAAAGCCGTTTTGAAGCCCTAAATGACATTTTCTAGGAAAAAAAGGAGCAACATGGAAGTTCCTGCGATGTTTCTCATGTCAAAATTTGTAGTCCTCAGATAAATATTTCTAAAAAGGTATTGAGCACGTCAAACGAAGATCATATGCCAAAGTTACATCCGAGGAAATTGATGTACCAATTTACACAAACGAGCCCCATACTTTTGGCACTTCATCTCTTAGGGTTAGGTTTTTGGATGTTTAGGGTTTTACATTGTTTCTCAACAATAAATAGGCCTTAAAGCTTCATTGCAACACAGTTCATAGGCTCATAGTTTCCACATATCTTCTGAGAGATAAGCTACCAGTGCCCTAACTAGTTTATTTCCATTATGTCTGTAAACATATTTCAGTCATTTGTTATTGATGAAATGAAGTTTTATTTCCACTACATATTTGTATTTATTTGTATTTCTGTTTATTATTGCGTTCCTATATAAATTTAGAATAGTGGTATCAGAGCAGTCAAATATTTCTCTGTTTTTATTTGCATGTCCCCAACGAGGTCAGGGATAAGGATTTAGGGCTCGATCTGGTTGAACCCTTGTAATATCCTCCTCGCAAACCTCGAAGACATCCCATGGAGGAAGAAAATACAAATGAGGGAGCAGGAGATCCTATAAAAATATTTCTCGAGGAGGCCCTTGAGAAACAAAGGAACCCCATGATGGATAACTTTGCCCAGATCCTTCAACTATTGCCACCAAGATGCATCTACATCCAACAACTAATGTGGAGGTGGCACTCCTTTCAAGGTACAAGTCAAATTTGACATTCCTATACTTGAAGGCCAAATAGATGCTGATGCCATGGATAGATGGTTTAATTTGCTGGAAGGGTATTTCTCAGTCCATGATTTCTCCGAATGAGAAAATATTATTTTTTCACTCCTCAAAGCCACCCCCTATGTCAAAGACTAGTGGGAAACCTACTGTGAGCAAAAGGACGAGAGGGAACTCTCTCTATACTAAACCATACCCACTTGGAATTCTTTCTGATATAGCATCAAGGAACAATATTACCCCATGGGGGTCTATGAGGAAAAATACATCCAATGGACCATGCTGCAACAACAAAGGGATCAAGATGTGCACGAATTGATGAATTTTTTCCATAACCTATGCACAAATTTGGGTATTAAGGATTTAGAGAGACATTTGGTGCTCAAGTACCAAAAAATTTTTCACATATGCATTCAGGAAGAAATGGAGTTCCTCGACATTACCTCACTTGGCACGACATATCGCTATGCCACTAAGATCAAACAAAATTTTAAGTAAAAGAAGTGAGACTTTGGATCCACGAATCCGAAGCTAGGGGAAGGCACCCTCGAACCTTAGAAAAAAGGGAAAAGCCAAAGAGGGGAAACTCAGAACAAATCCATAAATCCAAAGAAGGACATAGGGAAGTGGTGTGAATTTAATAACAACCCCACTAACAACACAAATGAGTGTCAGACGAAAGAGTTGTTGGTTGTCGAACTGAGGTACCCGAATCAGATGCATGTTCTGTTCCTGATTCATAACCAGACAAGGGAAATGAAAAAGGGAACGATATCCTTGATGTGGATCCCAGTGCCATTTTTGCCACCACCAAGCTCTAGAGGGAGGATCCCAAAAATATAGAGGAGGGGTTGCACCTCTTCCATTCGAAAATTTGGGTGAAAGGTTATCCACTGCAATTCCTTGTCGATAGCGAAAGCCAAAAGAACCTAATTTCAGCAGAGGTTGTGAAGTGGCTCAGTCTACCGACCATACAACAACCACAACCATATAGCATTTGGTGGATTCACCAAGGAAGATATCTTTGTGTCCGCGAGCAGTGTTGCCTTCCGTACAACATCCAGCCATTCACAGATGAGGTAATATGGGATGTTGCTTGTCTTGATGTGTCTGATGTTTTATTGGGCTAACCATACTTATGGAAGTGACATGATATGTATGAGTTTAGGCCTCATGCTATTTTTATTACTTTGGGAAATAAATTTTACAGGATACCAGAGGGAGTACCACCTCCTACCATCTCTCTGACTACTGCAAAACAACACAGTAAGATTGTTTCCCAAACCAGGATTTATTTTCATTACAATTCGCCAACAAGGTAAGAATAATATTGTGTCCACAACCTCAAAACAAGGCTCCCATACATGGAAACAACATATGGACAAAGTCATGGAGGAATACGAGGAAATTTTCTCCTAACCCACAGAGGTTCCTCTATATTGTCAGGTTAAACACTCCATTGATATGACCCCAATCGGACCGCTGCATGATATTTCCATACCTCATGTGACCACACAGACATAATCAAAACATGTAGTGTTTGAGGCTGATAAAAAAATCAAATTTATTGAACTCATCCAGCATGTCCTCCAACAAGTGCATGACATCTTCGACAAATCCAATACCAAGTTCAGAAGAATTTGTGTCATTCCATGGAGGAAATCAATGCAATGGGGACCATTTATTCCTAAGGGGGGAGGAATAATCAAGGTGGATATTGGTGGCCACCCACCAATTTCATTTTTACCCCCACCATCGGTTCTTTCCCTTTTTCAGTTTCAACACAACCTACTATTTTTATCAGTTTTTCGGGTCCTGAACTTCTGGAGTCGTTTTGAAGTCTTAAACAACGTTTTTGGGGAAAAATGGGAGAAATATGGAAGTTAATTTGATGTTTATCACATAAAATTTTTAGTCCTTGGATATATCTTTTTAACGAGGTATTGAGCACGTAAAAGGGAGATCATATGCCAAAGTTACATCCCCGGGAAGTTGATTTACCAATTTACCCAAATGGGGCCTATAGTTTTGGAGTTTCATCTCCTAGCCTTAGGTTTTTGAATGTTTAGGGTTTTCCATTGTTTCTAAACAATAAATAGGCCTTCCAGACTCATTGTAACACATTTCATAAGCTTGTAGCTGCCACATCTCTTCTAAGAGATAAGCTACCAACACCCTAGCTAGTTTATTTCCATTATGTCCGTAAGCATATTTTAGTCATTTGTTATTAATGAAATGAAGTTTTATTTACGCCACATCTTTGTATTTATGTTTATTTCTATGTATTATTGTGGTCCCACATAAATATTGATCAGTGGTATCATAGTGGTCTGCTCTTTCTTTATTTTTCTTTCCATGTCCCCAACGAGGTCAGGGTATAAGGATTTAGGGCTCCATTTGGTTGAACCCTTGCAATATCAGCCTAAAAAACCCCGATGAATTCCCATGGCGGAAGAAAATAAATATGAGGGAGCAGGAGATCCTATTAAAATATTGCTCAAGGAGGCCCTCTAGAAATAGAGGAACAAGATGATGGATAACTTTACCCAAATCCTTCAACGACTGCCCACCAGAAGTGCATCTACATCTAGTAACTACTTTGGAGGTGCCACTCCTTTGAAGGTACAAGTAAACTTTTACATTCTTGTATTTGAAGGCCAAATAGATGTAGATGTTGTAGATAGATGGTTGAATTTACTGGAAGGGTATTTCCTGGTCCATGATTTCTCCGACTGAGAAAAGATTATTTTTGCACTCCTCAAAGCCACCTCCCACGTCAAAGACTGGTGGGAAAACCACTGTGAGCAAAAGGACGAGAGGGAACCATCTTTGTTCTCAGCCGAACCCACTTGGAGTTATTTCTGAGATAGTATCAACGAACAATATTACCCTGTGGGGAGCTATGAGGACAAATACATCCAATGGACCACACTGCGACAACAAAAGGATCAGTAAGTGCACGAATTGATGAATTTGTTCCATACCCTGCGCAGAAAGTTGGTGCTCAAGTACCATAAATATTTTCACAGATACATTCAAGAGGAAATGGATTTTCTCGACATTACCTCGTTTGGTAGGACATATCGCTATGCTGCCAAGATCGAGCAGAAATTTCGAGCAAGACTTTGGATCCGTGAATCCGAAGCTAGGGAGAGGCACTCTCGAACCACATAACAAGGGGCAAAGCAAAGCGGGGCAACTCATAAAAAAACCATAAATTTAAAGGACATGAGGAAGTGGTGCAAATATCATAACAGCCCCACTCATAAGACAAATAAGTGTCAGGCCAAACATTTTCTCATGGCCAAACTAAAGGCACCCGAATCAGATGCATGTTTTGATCCCAAGTCAGAACCAGACAAGGGAAATGAGAAAGAGAAGCAAATCATTGATGTAGATCCTAGTTCCATTGTTGCCACCACCAAGTTCCAGAGGGAGGATCCGAAGGATCCAGAGGAGGCAGATCGCCTCTTCCATTTGCAGATGTGGGTGAAGTGTTCTCTAATGAAATTACTTGTTGATAGCGGAAGCCAAAAGAACCCCATTTCAGAAGAGGTCATGAAATATATTGGCCTACTAAACATAGCACACCCACAGTCATATACCATTGGGTGGCTTCACCAAGGAAGAGATCTCCGCATTCGCCAGTAGTGCCACCTTTTGTACAACATCCAACCATTCATGGATGAGGTACTATGTGATGTTATGCTTCTTGATGTGTCTAATGTGTTATTGGACCAACCATACTTGTGGAAGAGACATAATGTTTATAATTCTAGGCCTCGTGCTATTATAGTTACTTTGGGAAATAAATTGTACAGGATACCAGAGGTGGTACTGCCTCCTGCCTGTAGGTTTTAACCCTGTATAGAAATTATCTACAAACAAATATTCAAAACATAAAACAAAAAATAGCGAGAGCATAAAATATAAAATAGATATACACAGAGATTTTCCTCTAGATCCCAAATCGGGATGAACAACTTGATTTTTCATTATATTCCTTTTAATGTTACAACACACACACACACACACACACACACACACACACACATATATATACATGTCGAATCATACATAAACCCCAATCCATTAAATCTAGATTAGAACATAAATGTAGTTCCCTTGACTGGATCTACAAAATACTAGGGGCTAAAAATCATCATGCCCCAAAACCATGTGCAAACCCATGCACAAAACCATGGGCAAGTCCGCCCACCAGAATATAAGGTACACAATTTTTTTCCCAAGATGCTACCCCAGACCCTGATAGTAGGGGCTGCCACCCCCCCATGACCCCCCTGCTATGCATGGTGCAACATATAGGGGTGGCTGTCGCCCCCCCTGTGTCCCCCCCATGCATAACTAGTTGTGGAAAGAATATAAAACATACCCAACATTCTCCCACTTGTTGTTCTCTTTCCGCAGGGGGCCACAAGAGAGTTGAGTTATTAGCCCAAATTTGCAACACCCATTGTTTCTCTACACCAAGAGAACTTTTGAGTGCTCACAGACTTCGTCAATGCATCTAAGACATTCTTCAAAGTGTCCACCTTTACATGCAACACCCTTTGAGCCTCAATCATATATCTCACAAAGTGATATTGAACATCAATGTTCTTTGTATTTGAATGATAAGCAGGGTTCTTAGCCAAGAAAATTTCACTTTGGCTGTCAGAGTCTATCCTTAAAGCTTGTTGCACCAACCCCATACTTGAACACAATCTATGCAACCAAACTACTTCCTTGCTTGCATGAGTGGCTGCCATGTATTCTACCTCTATAGTTGAAAGAGCCACTACAAACTGTCTTTTACTCATCCAAATGACTGCACCTCCGAATAGGCTAAACACATACCCACTTGTAGATATTCCTTGGTCGAGATCTCCAGCCCAGTCTGCATCAACAAAACCATGAATGTCCAACACTCTTTCCAATCATGGTCTTCCCTGGTAGCACAAGCCATAATCACTAGTGCCACGCAAATATCTGAAAACTCACTTCACTGTTGTCCAATGCTCCTTCCTTGGGTTTGAAATAAACCTGCTCAATACTCCCATTGCATGTGAAATGTCTGGTCTAGTACAGACCATTACATACATCAGGCTACCCACTGCACTTGCATATGGAACACTAGACATATCCTCCTCTTCTTCTTGTGTCTTAGGACACTGTTCAGCAGATAACTTTACACCTACAGGAATCAGAACATTCACCGGTTTACTATCCTGCATATTGAACCTCTGCAATATATTCTCGACATACTTCCTCTGCTTTAAATAGAGCTTCCTCTTTTCCCGATCTCTCTTAATTTCCATGCCCAAAATATAGTTTGCAGCACCAAGATCCTTCATGTCGAATTTGGAGAATAGTTGGGTCTTCAAATCTTGGATAATTTCTTTGTCATTTCTAATCAACAACATATCATCCAAATATAAGACCAAATAAGTAACATGGTCACAAATTAATTTAAAATAAACACAGTGATCCTCCTTGCTTCTGGTGAAGCCAAGTCCCCATATATAGGCATCAAATTTCTGATACCACATCCTTGGTGACTGTTTTAACCCATACATAGACTTCTTTAACCTGCATACCAGTTATTTCTTCCCCTTCACCATAAAGCCTTCAGGTTGTTTCATGTAGATCTCCTCTTCTAGATCCCCGTGAAGAAATGGTGTCTTCACATCCATCTATTCTACCTCAAAATCAAATGCAGCAACAATAGATAAAAGTAATCTAATAGAAGTAACTTTGGCAACAAGAGAAAAAATATCATCAAAATCAATTCCCGACACTTGGGAATAACCTTTTTCTACCAATCGAGCTTTGTATTTCTCCACCTTTCCTTCTATATTCATCTTCTTCTTAAACACCCATTTTCTCCTGATGGGCTTCCTTCTAGCCAACAACTCCACCAGATCCCATGCCTCATTTTTATGCAAGGATGCCATTTCATCAACCATGGCCTCCTTCCAGAGTTTTCCTTCCTCTAAATCTACTGCCTCCTTGATAGTTCTGGGATCATCATCAGTTATAGTTAAAGCAAAATTTGAACAGAAAGCAGATGGAATATACCTTTCTGGTTGTCTTCTTTCTCGAGTTGATCTTCTCACAGCTAGAGTTTTTGGCTCTTAATCTTCTAAGTATTCTTCTCTTGTAGAGTTTGATTCATCCTCCTTTAGCTCAAACTCTATCTTCTAAGGTTCCTTTGGTATGACTTCACGTTTAACAATATCTTTCACCTCTCTAAACACCACATCTTGGCTGTATAGAACCTTCCTTATTTTCGAGTTCCAAAGCTTGTAACCCTTTAAACCATCCTTATACCCAATAAAGATGCACCTTTCAGATTTATTATCCAACTTGGTCCTTTTCTCCTTTGGAACATGTAGATATGCATCACATCCAAATACCCACAAATGTGAAAGTGAGGGTTTCTTAATATTCCATACGTCATGTGGAGTCTTATCCTCCAACGCTGATGAAGGTGATATGTTAACCAAGTAACATGTAGTCTCCACTGCCTCTGCCTAGAATTCTTGTCCTAACCCGGTACCACTGAGCATGCTTCTTGCCTTTTCCATCACTGTTTTGTTCATTCTTTCTGCAACTCTATTTTGTTGAGGTGTGTATGGAATAGTCTTCTGCTGTGCTATACCACACTTCTTACAAAACTCTTCAAATCCATTCTTGCAGAACTCCCCACCATTATCTGTCCTCAACACCTTTATATTCTTCTCTGTCTAGTTTTCCACTAGAGCCCTAAATTCTTTAAATATGTGAAAGACTTCATATTTCTTTCGCAAGAAATATATCCATGTATTCCTTGAGAAGTCATCTATGAATGAAACATAGTACATAGACTTACCCAGTGATGGAACCGACATAGGTCCAAACACATCACTGTGCACAAGCTTTAATATCCTGTTCGCCCTCTTAGCACCAGAAGGAAAAATCACCCGATTCTACTTCCCATATACACAATTTTCAAAAAAATAAAAATATAGAGAGTTATTAGACATAACTTCTACCATAACATTTCTATGCAGTATCTGAAGGCCCTTCTCTCCAATATGTCCAATCCTTTGATGCCATAGCATGGTCTTTTCTCCAGAGACCGCTAGGCTTTTCGGTCCACTTTTGGGAACCACAGAACTATTGCACACATAAATAATAGTGCTGCACTGGAGCTTGTACAGAGTTCCAATCCAAACTCCCTACATTAATACCAGTGCTCCCCGAACCATCTTATAGGCATCTTTCTCGAACACTGTTTTTACACCTGCATCATCCATCTTGCTTATAGAAATGAGATTTCTGGCCAATGCAGGAATGTGAAGAACACCAGGAAGAATTCTAATCCTTCCACCTTGTAGCTTCAGCTTGACCTTTCCACGTCCGACGATTCTGGCCTTCCTATCATCACCTAAGAAGACATCACCGCCATCATATTTCTCATACTCGCATAACCGCTCCCTATGGGGAGTGAAGTGAAAGGATGCACTCAAGTCAATCAACCATGAATCATGATCTACATATGTATTTGAAGAAGAAGCCAAATACACATCCCCACCTTCATCTGAGGTGGTTTTTGCCTCTCCAGAAGGAGCATCATCAAATCCATTTCCTTTCTCAGGAGCTTTAGATTTGCAGTCCTTCTTGTTGTGCCCTTCCTTTCCACATTTCCAACACACCTTTACAAAATTTCCAGGAGATTTAGATCTCCCTCTAGATTTAGATCTCCCACTCGAAACCTTATTCTTGTTTCTGTTCTGGGACCTTCCTCCTACAAATAAGGCATCTCTATTCTGATCCTCCATATTTCTCCATCTCATTTCCTCTAACAGCAAGGCTGAGGAAATGTTATCAAAATTCAAGGTAGTTGTATTGCTACCTATTGCAATAACCAGACTGTCCCATGAATCTGGTAGAGAACACAACAAACTGATGCACTTATCTTCATCTGAAATTTTAATATCAACATATGATAACTGGCTTACCAAAATATTGAAGGCGTTCAGATGCTCTGTCACCGAGTCTCCATCCTTCATCCTCGGGTTATATAGCTTTTTCCATAGGAACAATTTATTCACCAGAGACTTAGATTGGTACAAAGTCCCTAGCTTCTCCCATGAATTCTTTGTCGTAGCTTCCCCAGATACATTCAACAATAATAAATCTGAGACACACAACCGTATTGTGCTCTTTGCCTTCCGATCCAGCTTATTCTAGTCCTCATCTTACGTTTCCGTTGGTTTAGTACCCGGATCTACCACAATCCACTGATCCTTATCCACCAGCAGATCCTCCATCTTGAGCTTCCACAACTCAAAACTCTGACCATTAAATTTCTCGATCTCTATCTTCCCACCGCTCGTCATCTTCTTTCACCGCAAGAATCGATCTCGCAGATCTCCCATTGAACATGGTCTACCTTGGGCCCGACCAAAAACCCCTCAGCAGTAAAGGCATCCCCTTGAAGCTGAAACTGCTCTGATACCAAATATAGGTTTTAACGCTGTACATAAATTATCTGCAAACGAACCTTAAAAGAAGAAAATAAACAAAATCGAGAGCATATAACATAAAATAGATATACACAGAGATTTTTCCCTGGATCCTAGATCGGGATGACCAACTTGATTTTTCATTATATTCCTTTTAGTGTTACAACACATATATATACATGCCGAAGCATACATAAACCCCAATCCATTAAACTTGGATTAGAACATAACCATAGTTCCCTTGACCGGATCTACAAAGTAACAGGTGCCAAAAACCATCATGCCCCAAAACCATGTGCAAACCCATGCACAAAACCATGGGCGGGTCCGCCCACCAGAAAATAAGGTCCAATTTTTTTTCCCTAGGGGCTTCTGCCCCCTTGTGACCCCCCTGCTACTCCCGGCACAACGTACAGGGGAGTATTTCACCCCCCTTGTGACCCCCCCGCGTGTGACTAGTCGTGGAAAGAATATAACACATAATCGACATTGCCATCTCTTTGACTACTGCAAAAGAGCATAGTAAGATTGTTTCCCAAACTAGGAAATTTATTTTCATTACAATTCGCCCAGAGGGAAAGAAGAAGATTGTGGCCATAGCCTCGAAATAGGGCTCCCCTGCACGACATCAGCATATGGAAAAACTCGTGGAGGAATACGAGGAACTTTTATCCTCACCCACAGAGGTTCCTCTACACTGTCAGGTCAAGCACTCCATTGATCTGACCCGAGGCATGACGCCGCCTGATATTTCCATACCTAACACGACCACATAGAAATAATCCACAAATGTATTGTCTGATGGTGATTAATAAACCAAATTTATTGGACATATCTAGCACATTCACTAGTAGGTCCATGACATCTTTGACAAATCCAATACCAAGTTCAACAGAATTTGCCTCATCCCATGGAGGAACTCAACGCAATGGGGACCATTGATTCCTAACGGGGTAGGAATGATATAGGTGGATATTTGTGGCCACCCACCTATTCAATTTGGACCCCCACCATTTTTTCTTTCAATTTTTCAGTTTCAACACAACTTACTATTTTTAGCAGTTTTTCGAGCGTTGAACTTCCAGAGCCGTTTTGAGGCCCTAAATCACGTTTTTTGGGAAAACTAGGAGAAAAATGTAAGATCCTTGGAAATTACTCAATTCAAAAGTTTTATTCCTTGAATATATATTTCTAATGAGGTATTGAGCACGTCAAATAGAGATCATATGCCAAAGTTATGTCCCCAGGAAGTTGATCTACAAATTTACCCAAACACGGCCCATAGTTTTGGCGCTTCATCTCCTAGGGTTAGGTTTTTGGATGTTTATGGTTTTCCATTATTTCTCAACAATAAATATGCCTTCTAGCCTCATTATAACACAGTTCAGAGGCATGTAGCCGCCACATCTCTTCTAAGAGATAAGCTACCAACGCCCTACCTAGTTTATTTCCATTACGTCTGTAAGCATATTTCAGTCATTTTTTATTAATGAAATGGAGTTTTATTTCTGTTGCATGTTTGTATTTATCTTTATTTATATGTATTATTGTATTCCTACATAAATCTGAATCACATCCACAAAGGGCTATTAACATTTCTCCAAGGACAAGTTATCGAAGAATAAAAACAAATTACTCTAAGTATTGATTTGGGTCTCAGTTGATTGCTCTCATCTCAATGTATGACTTGAATATTGAATTATAATGGATGGTTTGATTATTATATGTGTTATGTAGAAAATATTCTTTGAGTCATAGTAGCCCTCGGGTCTTGATCAGTTTAGATCACCTTGAAGCACACCTACAACTGTATAAGCCCTGTATTAATGATGTGAAGGACTGAAAAAGAAACATTGATATTTTTAATTTAAAGTCTTTGCATTGACAAGGGTAGAAATGGTATATCATCAAAGGACATATTAGTGGTATACATTTTAGGCATATCTTTGGAAATCAGTCGCTTGAGTACAAAAAAAGGGGCATCATCATCAAATACAACAATGATTCTATTTGCATTTGAAGACTTCAACTACACACAACTATTCAGTTTAATAATAGTGCTTACTTACATTGTAAGAATAAATTCAGAAGTGTTGGCATAGGTATATATGTAGCTTACATTATCATTCCAGAAGTTCTACTTTATTTTTGGTTGAATATTGAGTTGTCTGTATGGTATTGCGATTATTTTATGCCTCTTTGCTTGATGAAGAACTAAGCCTTGGTATCATTTTTGGTTAGACATTTAGAAAGAAGCTGCTAGGGTTTTATATGTTTCTAACCATTTTTGGTTGTTAAGCTAGTGTTTAGTTGCAATTTTTTTTTTTTTTTTTGAGTTGAAGTGTAACATTGATATTGATAACTAGGGTTTGGTATTGATGTTGAGAAGAAGTAGATTTTATTATAAAAGTGGACTGGAAATACTTTATGCTACTAGGGTTTGATATATATATTTTTTTTGACGAACTTGTGCCAATATTGCAGATCGACGAAGCCAACCATTTTTTTTTGATATTTATTTTATTGAGAACTGGTGGATTCTATTTGAAAATTGTGATATGTTGTCCACTTGTTGAATAGGGTTGTAGGGTGGTGTAAGGAAGGAAAGTGGAGTCTCCTTCAAGTTGGATCTTGAGAACAATTTAGGGTGGCTAGGTGGTATTAGGGTAGGTTGGATCCTATGTAGGTTGTTGGAGCATCCTTCCAGTTGGAGTTGCTAAACTACGACATTAGCGCATCCTTTAGGTTGGAGCTTATAAACCGGGGGGTTGGACCCTTCGTCAATCGATTATGTTAATCTTGGAAGTTGGGGTTTCCTAGTTGATGTAAACTTCAAAGACCTATATTAAGAAGTGTTTGGTGGTTTTTCTTCTATAAGGGTTTTGAATTAAAAAATTTGTGTCTACTATATTGAATGTTGTGTATTGTTGAAAGATGTTTTTATTTTTTTAGGCGATATGATGATAAATTATGCTTTGATCTGATGGTTATGATAATTAATGATCTGTGAAGTTAATATTAACTAATTGAAGTGAAATACTATCTACCCCCTTCTAAATTTTTCCAAAAATTGGTATCAGAGCAGGTTTTTCCAGTTGCAGCCTAAAAACCAGAAGACAAATATCAGAAGTGCATAGATGGGAAACTCAAATAAGTAGGCATACAAATGATCAAAGGAAGTCTCCGATATTGTGGTCTCTAAATCTGAAGAGAATCAATTTGGCTTACCATCTCCTAAGTTTGATGAAGCCAAATATAAAATATGGGAATCTAGAATGGAAATACATTTTTCAGCTGAAGGATATGACATATTGCACTCTATTGTCTCTGGAGACAGATCCACTTATGAATCTTGAATGTACAATACAAAAGCTATTATTAGGGGAATTTTGAGTTCTAAATTGGGTCTCCTAAGAAAAATGTACAACCAAAATAAGCTTTATAAGAACAAATAGGATTCAAGATGATGATGTCAACCATGCAGGATGATTCCCCATTTTTTAAGTAAAAGCGTAAAAATATTAAAAAATAATAAGATAATAAAACTACCTTTTCAACTTGTATTTTCAGCTTATCTCCCAATTTTTTTATTCAAACTCCGAGTGGGAGTACTTGTTGGATAAAAAATTTAATTCCTCATCCAAGGAGTACCCAGTTGCATAATTTTGATGAAACCTGCTACATGAAAAATACAAAATGCATGGAAAACATGATTGCAATCAGATTTTTCATGTATTTCTCATTTTTTCATGTACCAAGGTCCATCGAAAGTATGCAACATAGGTACTCCTTAGATGAGGAATTAATTTTTTCATCCAAAAAGTACTTCTGCTCGAAATTTGTGTAAAAAATTTGGGAGATAAGTTGAAAATACATGTTGAAAAAGTAGTTTTTTTCTTTTTCCCTCTAAAATGTGATGATGTAATCAAATCTTATTTTATTGTTTCCACTATTATTTTATAATTTCCTTATAAGGCCCATTTTAGACCTCAAAATTCCCCTAATGGACTCTCATTCTAGGAGCTCTGATAGAATCTGTAAAAGCAAAAATAGATCAATTTTTATTAGTAAAAAATATTTGCAAGAAGCTCCATAACCTCTACTCAAATAAGTATGCAGGTCAAGAAGATGATGTTGATGATCATGATTCAAATAAAGTAGATTCTTAGGTTGAATAATCTAACAATGAAAAAGAAGAAGCAACCATCGACATGGAGGAATAATTTATCACCACCTTATGTGATATTAAAAATGCAAGGAAGTGGAATTAGATACTTAAAGAAGAAGTTTCCCTTCTAAGACTTCAACTGTAGGAAGCTATAAAGAAAGAGAAAAACTTGACAATACAGTTAGAGGAATTTGTAATTAAAGTTGCAGAAAATAAAAATGAACATGATGCATCTACAACAGAAACAAATAGGCTCAGGAAGGAAAGAAAAAGGTAGAAGGAAAAAGTGTAATATTTTAACAAAGAAACATAAAAGGTCACCCTTATAAAACTACAAGTAGAGGAGGTAGAATAAATAATAAAAACCTTGAAAATCTAGTTCAGGAAGATATTGTTCAAAATAAAAATGAAACTAATGCTTCCATAACTTAAATAGAGAAGGTCAGGAAATGTAAGAAGGGGAAATTTCTTAATCAAGAAAGGAAGGATAAAGACATTTTTAAATTGAATATGAAGGTGAAAGAAGAAAATGAAGCCCCATGGAATGAAGGCACATACTCCAAGCCCCCAAAAAGCGAGGTTGAAAAGAAGCTTGACATAAAAATCCCTCAAAGGAAAAATCAAAGTAAAGGATAAAATATGATTTAAAGTGATGCTGCTCCAAGAGGAAATGTTGAATTAATCAAGGAAAAGGATAAAAAAGGGTTGTACCTCCTCTAAGGAAGAATGTATTCAGAATATTAACAACATCAAGGTGAGCCATTTGATCCAGGTACCCTATTATATTTCTTGCTTATTTCTATTCATGTACTAACTTTGGGCACATTGTTAGGGATTGTAAAGCCTGTGACAGTGATGATTATCAAAGGCATTATCGAAACCCTAGAAGCAATATTTCCATAATATAATATATATATTCAAATGGAAAGTGTATCTCAATTGTTTCGTCATTCATGTACCATATCAAATACTTCAAATTCCATAACTATGGACACATAGCTTGTGATTGCAGATATACATAGGAAAATATTGATATTAGGTACAAGAAGATATGGAGAAAAAAAGAAAAATAAGAATATCAAGTGAATAGAAAATTCTTAGAAGTAATTCTCTTGGGCATTAGAGGAAATTTCATCTTCAGAGTAGCCTCTAAAGGAAAAATAATAGGAAAATCATAAAATAAGTGTTATGAATTTTGGAGGGAAAATAAATAAAAAAACTAAATTTTTTAATTGTATTTTTGGCTTATATCCTTATAGTTTTACTCAAATTTCAAGTTTATATGCTTGTTAGATGCACAATGAAATTCTACATCCAACGAGTACCTATTATGCATAGTTTTGAGAATACAGACATTGGAAAAATTGAAGATACATTAAGAAAAACGTGTTCAACACGTTTTCTTAATGTATCTTCAACTTTTTTAAATGTGGGTCTTCTCAAAAGTATGCATAAAGGGTACTCATTGCATTGGATGCATAATTTAATTCTGCATGCAAAGAGTGTCTACAATTGAAATTTCAGTAAACCTATAAGGAGATAAGCCAAAAAAAAATTAAGAAAAGTAGTTTATTTATTTATTTTCCCTCCACAATATTTATATGTACCTCTTTTTAATTTTAAAGGATTTTGATTGGTTTACATATTATGTACGTGAGAATTTCATGGGTAGGATGGAATTTCCTCTAATGATTTTAAAATGAAATAGACTATGATGAATCGAGAGGTACATTGGAAGATGTGAAGGTTAAGGATGATTCGGTTGCAGAGCAGGCTCATATATTATTTTGAAGAATCCAACTTGTTGACTCCCTATGAATGTTGAAGTTGGGGAGTCTAAGTAAAAAAAATTGTTCATTGGAAGATCTATCCTTTAGTTAGTTGATAGATGGTATATGGAAGAATTCGTAAGAGAAGTATTAAACATTATGGGAAGAGTAGAAATTTTACAAGGCAAATTCAAGGATAAGGACTCAAGGTTTTTGTTGATAGATAGAATCAAATGTGGCAACCCATGAGAGGCATATCATGTCACGTGGAGAGAAGAAGTCAAAGGAAGGAAGTCATATTGTAGGAAGACCAAGGGAGGTATTTCATCACAAGTAACCTGTTTCCATTTATGTTATAGGGGGAGACAAATCAGGAGAAGAATATTAGGAGCATGAAGACAAGGGGGAGCATTAATCGCAAGGGGAATATGTATGTTTCCATAAATGACAAATGGAGAGAGTGTTGATTTTTTTTTTTAATAAGTCAACTTTGGTCCTTGAACATTATTAACATTCATCTAGTTTTCATTGATTTGATGCTCCAAATGAGAAGTATCCCTGGAAGGAGAAGATGCCCCAGGTTTGATGACGATTTTGGATAGGAAGATAAATATATTTGCACTAAAAACCATCATAGGAAGATTATCCTCATCGTGCCAATTCCAATGGTATGTGGAATTCCTCATGATTCATCTCATTTTGGGAGATATGCTCAATCAAATATTGAATCCCCCTTCTTGTGGCCAAATTCCCCATAATGAGATGATGTGGAAACTCATCATTGGTTAGAAAAATTCTCAAATTATTAGGCCAAGAAGGAAATTTATTGAATAATTTAATTAAATAATTTGAATTCAAATTTGGTTGCATGAAAATGGAATTTTGGATTTTTGGCTCCAATTCAAATTCAAATTTCAATTTGAAATATATCCTAAATTCAATCATATTAATTGTGGGATTTTTGGCTCCAAAATTTCAATTTCAATTTCAAAATTTCCCTTCAATTTTTACAAGTCACCCCCCTTAATGATACCCTTTAAAAATCTATAAATAATGGTGGAATTATCCAAAAAATACATAATTTAAACACCTAATCCTTGGTAATTGTTTCTAGCGGCTCTACTACCTAGAGTAGTCACACAAATATAAAGATTGCAAGTCAAATTTCTGGGTTAATGGTTTGAATTTTAAAGTAAGGTTTTCATTAGAATTTTTTTGATCAAGTTCATGCATACTTGGATCTCCTTAGATATATATTTTTTGAGATTCTTTTGTTGGGCTCTAAGGCATCAAAATCTTGATCTAACACACCATCTGTGATATTGTGTAGTGGATACTTGGTTGAAGACTTCTATTGAAGTTAAATGATTAGTTCTAGGATGTTCACATCAACCTCTCCAATCGAATCCATGATCCAGCTAAATCTGCCGCACGGGCATCCGCAATCTGGACTTTAGCCTCAGCAGTAGCTAGCTGCTCCTCAAGTGTCACAGATTAAGCCTTAGTTGCCTTGGCATGATCAAGAAGGGTTGCATCCCCAACAAAAACTGCACTCTACCCTACCCTAAAAGGCTAACACCACCTTCCTATCCCCCAACCTAGGGCTGATCAACCCCACTTGGGCCCCTCCTTGGTGGATGGTGCCCCACCAAGAAGTCAAGAGGACACCGAGCTACCCCCACATCTGCAAGAGAAACAAGGATAGTGTTAGTGTCACTGTAATAGACATAAAAATATTCACATCATAAAATCATAAGAAACAAATGCATAAAAACATCAAAGGTCATAACTGCGGGACCCCAAACATAGCCGACGAGAAGACCCATATCTAGATCCCCTAGGAAATCCATTGCTGAGTATGGATAATAGAAGAAAACCGGTGGGTTCTCTTGGAACCATGCCTTAATGGTTGCCTCCCAATAAAAAATTTCCTCCCCTCCTCCGCAACGAGGCATCACGGGCGTCACTACCACATTCGAGGATCCCTGTGAGGACCAATGGTCACAGGCACAATTGGTCGGAGCATCACCACCCTCTCGAACATGATGTTGTACAAGATGCTTGCATATGTAAAAATTCTGGAAGATCCTCCCCAGACCTTCGCTAGCTGTGATACCATGTCATCATAAACACGACAAGCCCAGTCATAGAAATGATCGGCCTAGATCTGAAACAGGACACCAATATGAGGTCTAGACACTCTATTGGGCCACAATGACCCCATCAAGCACACTATCATCGCCTAGGCACACCGATCAGTTAGGTCAGTCATAGACTCAATATGGACACACCCCTTGGTAAGTAGTGCACCACCACAGTGCTTCTCAGACTAACGCCAGATAATCACCCTCCCAAGAGGGAGGGGGTGTGGTAGAACCTCGCCTTGAGGAAGTAGGTTAGTGAAAAAGTAAACATTCATCTCTAGATGGATAATGATGTCTCTACACTGCAAGACCATCACTCGTCATCTCTTATTCCAACAACGGACCAGGAAATAGAGCAGACTATCTTGTAATCTCAGTATGTGGTTCTCCAAAAACTTTAGCAACCCTCACTGTGCAAAGAGCCTCCGCGCATTGGCATCCTAATCCACAGTAATGCGTAAATCAGACCAACCCCGCTCGCGCCACAACATCCTATTAGCAGGGAAAAACCAAAATCAGTGACCCAAAAATAAAAAAATCAAAATTTTAAGTATTTGGCCCATCATCACACCTGTTTTCTCCACAGTAACTATGTCTACACATCTGTATCAAGAAAAAACATGCACTTCTTCGTGAAAAATCATTTCCAAGCGCGATAACCTCGAGGGAAAGCTTCCTTCTCTGCAAGTTTCACACAACTCTACCTCAATTTCCCGTGCGATCGAGGCAAAAAAGGAGGTAGGTAATCCATACAAAAAAAATTTATATGAACCCCCCCCAGCAAAAAACTGAAAAAATTTAAAATTAGGATGTTTAGGGCCCTAACTGACACTCACAACGTGAATCCCAGGTACTAAGGCTGACTGCAATGGCAAGAAAGGCTCGGCAGCAGTGGCTCAGCTCTGACCTCAAACTCTCCAATGACAAAAATGAATTGAAATTATCCATATTGACCTGAATATCGCCCTTTTATCATTATTCGATTGTCCATAATGAGAGCTTAGAATTCCCAATTACAAAACCATAAGAAACAAAGTGATAAACACCTCATCACATCCAAAGTAGGCTTCACACATCCACGCCTCATAAAAATCATTTTTTTTCAGTTACGACAGGCATGCTCTCTCTTATCGCTTTCCATTCAACGTTATTTATGATATGTTTGAATATAAAAGATACTTTCACTTGGGGTATTGGTTGCAAGTAATAAAATCACGACAAATCACCTATTGCCCAAGTCACTGAAGGTACAAGAAAAGGTATCATTCTATCCCTAGCATGATAGGCTCCCAAAAGAAGCTATGCATATCCTGGCATCATTTCTCCACAGAAGTCAACCATAGCTTCTAGTCACTCGACCATATTTATCATCACCTCACCTCACACTTGATAAAAATTCTTGTAGGTCGGTAGAACCCCACCTTCAATGGAATCCATCACTCACATAGACCATACATCAAAGATATGGAGCCATGGCCATAACATCCAAGTCCGGGAAGCACTTCATGTTCAGTCATCCATCATACATCAAGTAAAATTTGACCCATGTCAAGATAAAAATCCTTTCTTGGACTACCATTCTCATAAGTAGATCGAATACACACCACCGTGTCTGGCACTTGGCCTACCACACCCCCATCAGCATAGTCAATTTCTGACACTTTTCATCCACTTCACCACTCTCACACCGAGACCAACAAATGGGGCCCCCACCCTCAGAAAACCTGTTAGGTCCCTATATTACAAGTGTATTCCCTTATTGTTGTTAGTGTAGCCCCTATTGTTATTGTTGTACCCCTTTAACCACCATATTGTTATTATTGTGCCCTTACATTATTATTGTTAGGTCATCTAGGATTATATTGTGACACCATGGAATCCTATATATAGAAGGAGGTTTTGTCATTTGTATCATCCAAGAATTATTCATTTATGTAATTTAAAGGAGGTTGTTGAGTCTCAAAAGTGTTTTCCATATTCATACATATTTCCATTATGTCATAACCATTCAGCTCTTATTTCATAGCCATTTGACCTAAAACCCTACATCAAGTAACCATTTTCATAAATATATGGGTTAGGATCCTTATCTTCCAAAGTTATTTATTTTATGTATTTAAAGTGAATTTATGATTAGAAACTAGAAAATTAACATAGTTTCATATATCTATATATGTTTTATGAGTTTTGTGACATGTGTAGGTCAAAAGGAAGCTTCTAAAAGACCTTTATGTGGCCTCCCAAAACCAAATTCGAATTTGAGTGGAGAAGATCATGGGATCATGAAGACATGTGTCTCATTTCCTTTTTGTATTGAAACTCTAAGAGGATATGTGTCTCATTTTTTATTTGTGTTGAAACTCTAAAAAGACATGTGTCTTATCATTTCCTTTTTGTATTGAAACTCTAAGAGGATATGTGTCTCATTTCTTATTTGTGTTGAAACTCTAAAAATACATGTTGCTTATCATTTCCTATTTTGATTGTAACTCTAGAGATGGAGGGAGAGATTCATGGACTCCCATTAATGAGATAACTTCTCATATTTTGTATAAATAGGAGAAACTTTCTCCTATCATGGGTAGTGAAAAAATAGGAGAAGAAGAGAAAGGAATAGAGAGTGTTTTGTAACAAAGCTTAAGATGGAATGAGATGTAGATTTGTGAGTTTTTCAATAAATAAGTTCTTTGATGTTTTGATTACAACTTTAAGGAGCTGAAGAATTTCACCAAATTGATAGCAGAGGGCCCCTTCTATTCACAGAGGTTTTACATGTTTTCTAGATAAGTCATTTTCAATTCTGTTTTGTCATATTTCCTTACTTAGATTGCTTTCTGAAATCATAGCTTTTAGCATTATGTTTCATGTCATTTGCTTAGATAAAGGATCCTCATGATATTGCAGTTAGTCTCTTTCTCAAGCTCTTCTAATACATCTCTATTAAATGAATGGGATTCAATTGTGATATTTTGAGTTATTAGAATTTCATTTTTTGTTATTTAGTTAAAAAGAAGATCCTCATTATACTGCAGTTAAGTATTTTTCAAAAGATTTTCCAATAAATCTCTAATTCACGAATGAGACTAAGTTGTAATATTGTGAGTTATTGATTGTTTTGCTTCATAGAAGATCCTTATCACATTATGATTAATCTCTTTCAAAAAGCTCTTCCAATAAACCTCTAACTCATGAATGAGATTTAGTTGTAATGTTATAAGTTGTTTCAACATTTCCTTTTATGTTTTAGGAGATCCTCATTGCATTAGAATTAATCTTTTTCACAAGCTCTTCCAACAAATCTCTAACTAAATGAATCAGATTAAGTTGTAGTGTTTTGAGTTACTTTTCATTTCATGAATTTTCATTTAGAAGCTGTAATATCCATGGATTAGAACTTTTTGTTTTCATCATTTTCTAGTTAGGAACAGAACTTGCAAATAAACTCTGTTTTAATTCATTTATTAACATTTCATTTTCTCCCTTTTGACATAAATCTAACTTCATTTTTTTAGCATAGAGTAGCATACTAAGATTCAAACATAAAAACCCCAAAACATCAATAATACACTAAAAACAACGAAGTAAGAAAAAATGATACTTAGGCACATATAGTGCATCACACTTCATGAGTTTACTAGCCCTCGTTGATAATTTATGTTAGCAATTTAGGACACTAAATTGACTAAACATTTTGGTGCCGTTGCTGGGGAAGTGTAACTAGGTAGCCTTATTTCTTACATCTAAAAAAAAATAAAAAAATAAAAAAATAAAAATAAAAATAAAAATTAATAATTTATTGAGTATGCTCTCCTCCTGCACTTTGTGTGATCTAGAGGATCAAAAAAAGAATTTTTATGTTAAAAATAATAATAAATTATGTTTTCATCATTTCATTTCATTTTACAATAAACTTTAAAAATGATGAAAAATTTTACTTTCAATAATTGTTTTGTTTAATGAAATATATGTGTATATTTTTGAATTTTTGAAAATATAATATATAATTTTATTAACAAATCAATTTAAAAAACAAATAAAAAAAATAATAATTAATTAAAAAAAAATTAATTAAAAAAAAAATGACTCATGGAAATAAGACCCACGCATACGCATGAGGCCAGCCTTTGGCTTGGCTTTACGCATATATGCAGTCCTTCAATCCACACAAAGAACCATGCACTGTAATTTAAAAAAAAAAAAGAACCTTCTCTTTTCCATAATTTTTTTTCCTCAAACAACAGTTATTAGAAATCATTTTTAAAAATTTTCACACAATAAAAGTATATCACATGAAGAAACTGTTGATGAAGAGAATATTGCAAATTGTTGATGAGGAGAAGATTACAAATTGCTGATGAAGAGAATATTACAAACTCAATTGCAGGGACAAACAATGGAAGTGTATCATATGAAGAAATTGCTAATGAAGAGAAGATTGTAGATTCCATTGCAAGTAATTGGAATGAGGGAGATCGATCTGAACTTCTCTATGAGATACAAGCCATTACACTTCAAAACCTGCAAATAAAAAAAAATCAAACCACAAGTAATTGCCAGAAAACGAAATGCGTAATTGTAAAAAACACCCGATTGTAAAACCAATTTTCTGAGCAAACCGAGGCGAATTAGAAAAAACTAAAACATGGGATTTTTCGAGAACGGGGTGAATTAGGTAATACTATAGGAAATTTCTAAAATTCGCAACCATTTGGGAGAAATCCAGGGTTCTTTGGAGCACTAATTTGCAGTGTGCGTGAGAGAAAAATGTTTTTTTTTTTTTTTTATGAAAACAGTCACGGTTTTATAAAATTCAATTTTGAGAAATAATCAAGGAACTGATTTCCTTATTTGAAGGAAAATGTGGCAGAATTCATGTGTGGTGGCACATGATGAGTGAAAAATGGATTCTTTGAGGCAAACACATTATCACATGTGCATCAAATGCAAGTTGTATAAATTGAGAAGGACTCTGCCTTCATCTCCTTCATAGTTAGGAATTTGACTTTAGAAATTTCAAGCTTTTAATTTTTATCTTGCATGAAAGAGGCATTGGCATGAATTTGTTTCAAAAATATTCATAAGGACAATTATTTCATCCATGCTTTATTTCATTAAAAAAAAAATTAAAAAAAAAATAAAAATTAAAAAAATTTAAAAAAAAAATCTTCTTAATAATGGTTTGCAAGACAATTGGAAGATTATTTAGATGATTTCTAAACATTTGGCATTAATATTGTTGATGTGTATTTTTCTATAAAGTTTTAACTTGAAGAACACAACAAATCTTTGTGATGCCAATTGTTTTACTAAGCACAGTGCATGAAGTCATCCGACAATAGGGAATTGATTTATTTTTTTATGGTTATTCTTTAAAAATGGATTGTTATCGATATCATGAATTTGACTGAATATAGAAATTTTTGATTTACCTTAATCTATTTCATTTGACATTTAATTTTTGTGTAAGAATCAGAAAGAAATTAGCTACTTCTTATTGAACACACTTATGTTCTTTATGTCAAGTTTTTTTGCAGATTTGGGATGATCGAATGATCATTGAAGGAAACTAATTGTGCCCACGATTTGTTTTCAAAGGACCAATTTCATGAGAAACATAAGAACAAGTCCATGTTCATATCCATCAAGACCATTACTTTTCCTCCCTTTTTGAATTGTAAATCCAACCAAGAAATTCAAAGCAAACCACCATTATTTTCCCAGCAAGAGTTAGTTGTTCATTTTCCTTCATTCACATAAACTTTCCATTAATTTTTGTCTACTCCACAAATAAAATCAAGAAGTTCACCTACATGCTTATTTCCCATTGTCATTTTCCATTTTTCATTGTCCATTTCCATTTTACTTTTCCTATCCTTTTCATTTTGCAAATAAACCTTGCTTCAATGCAAATTATTGAATCCATAGTCCTTCAAAAACTATTATTTTATGCTCACGTTAGATGATGGAGGATTCCTTAAGGCCTTCCTTATAACAAGTCTTGGCCTATCGACATCAGCACATTATCTAGTTCCAAGACTAGAGTGCTTAATAGTACCTTGAAGCTTGTATGCATTAATGACAAGTTCTCTCGCTGACAATCATGGGAATACATCAATGTCCCTTGATCGTCAGATCTTGCAAGTGGCTCGACATTAGCCCATATATTCACACTTTGCAAGATGTACTTATGTACCTTGGCACTCATTGACATTAATGGTGAGTTTGCCTCGCATTGGTTAACGACATTCATCAATGGTCGGTAATCCAATGACTTCTCTTCATGCTCGACATCAACACATTTATTCGCATGACTAGAATTGTACCATCAGATTTTGTAACGATTGAAGACTACATCATTTCAGCAGTTTGCAGCAGGAATCAATTTGTATCAGCAGCAATAAAGATCCCAATCTTGCCATCAGCACAAAGAGAACAAAGAGAAAAAAGAAGCAGATCAAATTCATTTGTTTACATAGTTCATGATCCAACAACATAAACAGCCACACTCTTCAGTATACACAACTCATCCACATTTAAGGTAAGTGAAGGTATGTGGTTTTCTAATTTTTAGTCTTGTAATTTATTAGAATGCTAAGATTGTAACTTTGGAAAAATTCCTCACTCCCTTTTTCACATTGTCATACCTTTAGTTGGGGGGAAAGAGACATCATTTCATATCCACGTGTCATACACTATCACACATTTTCATTTCATTTCCACCCACAGATACTTCCCAACCAACTATTGTTGCAACATGATCCAAAATATTATATGCCTTGTAAATGATCAATTCATTGATGGAGTATTTGATTCTAAATGTTTTCATGAACTTTGATGCAACAAAGAAAATAAAGCATTGCTACACAAGAACCATTACTCAAAAAAATCGGTTGTCACACAAGAACCAACCATATAAAAAAAAATGTTGCAGTCAAATGTATTATACTTTGCCAAAAGAAAATATTATAAAGCAAAGTTTGGAAGGAACGAATCTATATGAGTCAAAACTCATAAAAGATCAACTCATGGACAAATGAATCATTGCAATAGTTGCATGAGGACATGCAACAAATTCAATTGCGGGGTATGTTGAGTCTCAAAAGTGTTTTCCATATTCATACATATTTCCATTATGTCATAACCATTCAGCTCTTATTTCATAGCCATTTGACCTAAAACCCTACATCAAGTAACCATTTTCATAAATATATGGGTTAGGATCCTTATCTTCCAAAGTTATTTATTTTATGTATTTAAAGTGAATTTATGATTAGAAACTAGAAAATTAACATAGTTTTATATATCTATATATGTGTTATGAGTTTTGTGACATGTGTAGGTCAAAAGGAAGCTTCTAAAAGACCTTTATGTGGCCTCCCAAAACCAAATTCGAATTTGAATGGAGAAGATCATGGGATCATGAGGACATGTGTCTCATTTCCTTTTTGTATTGAAACTCTAAGAGGATATGTGTCTCATTTTTTATTTGTGTTGAAACTCTAAAAAGACATGTGTCTTATCATTTCCTTTTTGTATTGAAACTCTAAGAGGATATGTGTCTCATTTCTTATTTGTGTTGAAACTCTAAAAAGATATGTGTCTTATCATTTCCTATTTTGATTGTAACTCTAGAGATGGAGGGAGAGATTCACGGACTCCCATTAATGAGATAACTTCTCATATTTTGTATAAATAGGAGAAGCTTTCTCCTATCATGGGTAGTGAAAAAATAGGAGAAGAAGAGAAAGGAATAGAGAGTGTTTTATAACAAAGCTTAAGATGGAATGGGATGTAGATTTGTGAGTTTTTCAATAAAGAAGTTCTTTGATGCTTTTTTTATTACAACTTTAAGGAGCTGAAGAATTTCACCAAATTGGTAGCAGAGGGCCCCTGCTATTAAAGGAGGTTTTACATGTTTTCTAGATAAGTCATTTTCAATTCTATTTTGTCATATTTCCTTACTTAGATTGCTTTCTGAAATCATAGCTTTTAGTATTATGCTTCGAAAAGATCCTTATCACATTATGATTAATATCTTTCAAAAATTTATTCCAATAAACCTCTAACTCATGAATGAGATTTAGTTGTAATGTTATAAGTTGTTTAAGTATTTCTTTTATGTTTTAAGAGATCCTCATTGCATTAGAATTAATCTTTTTCACAAGCTCTTCCAACAAATCTCTAACTAAATGAATCAGATTAAGTTGTAGTGTTTTGAGTTACTTTTCATTTCATGAATGTTCATTTAGAAGCTATAATATCCATGGATTAGAACTTTTTGTTTTCATAATTTTTTAGTTAGGAACAAAACTTGCAAATAAACTCTGTTTTAATTCATTTATTAACATTTCATTTTCTCCCTTTTGACATAAATCTAACTTCATTTTTTTAGCATAGAGTAGCATACTAAGATTCAAAGATAAAAACCCCAAAACATCAATAAAACACTAAAAACAACGAAGTAAGAAAAATGGATACTTAGGCACATATAGTGCATCACACTTCATCAGTTTACTAGCCCTGGTTGATAATTTATGTTAGCAATTTAGGACACTAAATTGACTAAAAAAAGGTTTCCCCCTCAAAGTGGCTGAATTATAAGGCATTGATCTCTCTTTTCTTCTATTTTTGGAGATGGTTCCATAACATTTGGTATCAAATCTTTGGATTCTAGGGTTTTGCTGATCCAAACAGGTCATCATGGAATTTTAGTTATAATGTTTTTTCTACGAAGTTTCGGAAGATGAAATTTTTATCACGCGAAGTCAAAATCTTAAGGAACATTGTGTAAATATTTCAGATCTTGGTTCACAATATTTTTGAAGATATAATATGATGATATACTAATCTACAATAGGTATTGGAAGGATCATGTTCAACATGTTGACAGAGTTCTCAAACTACTGGAGGAGAAACAATTATATGGAAAAACCTCCAAATTTTTCTTTGGAGTACAAGAGGTGGAATATCTAGGTCATATTGTATCTCACGAGGGTGTTAAGGTAGAGCTTAAAAAAATTAAATCCATTAAGGAATGGAAACTCCCCACAACCATAAAGAAGTTGCAAGGATTTCATGGGTTAATAGGGTATTATTGCAAGTTTGTTAAGAATTATGGGAGAATAAAAGCACCTCTAACAACATTATTTAAGAAAGATGCATTTTCATGGATTCCTGAAGCAACTAAGGCCTTTGAACGTCTTAAAGAGGCAATGTGCCTAGCACAGGTATTAGTTATGCTCAACTTCACAAAAAAATTTATTGTGGAATGTGATGCCTCAGGAAATGGAATTGGTGTTGTTTTAATGCAAGAAGGAAGACCCATTGCTTTTGAAAGTCTTCCAATCAAAGGAAAGTATTTATAGAAAGCTATTTATGAGAAGGAAATGTTGGAAATACTACATGCACTGAGAAATGGTGACCTTACCTAATGGGAAGACACTTCAAGGTAAAAACTAATCATGATAGCCTTAAACACTTTTTGGAACAAAGACTATCTTCAGAAGACCAGCAAAAATGGGTCACAAAGATGTTGGGTTATGACTTTGAAATAATCTAGAAAAAAGGGAAGCTAACCATTGTTTCAAATGCACTCACAAGAAAGGATGAAGAGGTAGAAGCTTTGCTTTATGTCATTTCTATTATCCAACCAAATTGGATAATCGAAAAAAGGGATGAATGGAAGAAGGATGGAGAAGTGTGGACACTCATTCGAAAGTTGCAGCAAGATCCTAGTACATATGATACATTTAGTTGGAAAAATGATTACTTTTGGTACAAAGATTGCTTATATGTTTCTAATAATTCCCAAATAAAACAAAATATTCTTTTGGAATTGAACACTTTTCCTTTAGGAGGACACTCATAATTTTTAAAAACTTACCACAGGGTGAAGAAAGATTTTTTTTGTGATAGCTTTAAATTTGATGTTCTTAAGTTTGTGGTCAAATGTTTGGTTTTCCAACAAAATAAAGTTGAGACAATTAAGACCCCGGGTCTTCTACAACCTTTATCCATTCCAAGTCAACGTTGGGAGGATATTTCAATGGATTTTATCACAGGTTTATCTATGTCTGAAGGAAAGAGTGCCATCATGGTGGTAGTTGATAGAATTACAAAGTATGCACACTTTTGTGCATTATCTCATCCATTTAAAGCAAGTGCAGTTGCTAATACATTTATGGAAACAATTCAAAAGCTACATGGAAACCCAAAGATTATTGTAAGCAAGAGAGATCCCATTTTTATTGGAAATTTTTGGACAGAATTAGTTTCTTGTTTGGGTACTCAACTAACTCATAGATCATCTTAGCATCCTCAATCCGATGGTCAAACTGAGATAGTGAACAAATTTTTGGAAGGATACCTTCGCTATTTTGTATCGGATAAACAAACACAATGGATCAAGTGATTGCCTCTGGTTGAATGGTGGTATAACACTTCCTTCCATACTACAACAAAAATGACCCCATTTATGGCACTTTATGGATATCATCCGACATCCATCACATCATATTTAAGAGAAAATTCTAAGGTTAAAGCAGTGGAAGATCACATCGAGCATCAACAACAAGTTCTCCAACTCTTAAGGGATAACCTCAATTTGGTACAAAATCAAATGAAACAACAGACATATCAACACCACAGTGAGAGAAGTTTTGATGTAGGATACTGGGCATTTTTACAGCTACAACCATACAAAAAAATGGCCCTCAAACAAGTTAAGAAGGACAATAAATTATCTCCAAAGTACTATGGTTATTAAAAGGTGTTGCAAAAGGTTGGTAATATGGCATAAAAATTGGATCTTCCTGCTTCTTTGCGAGTGCATGCAGTTTTCCATGTTTCATGCTTAAAGAAGGTTATAGGTGAAAAACTTCCAGTTCAAACAATATTTCCAAAACTCTATAAGGAAGGAAAAATAATATTGGAACCTGAAGTAGTCACGGAAATAAGAACTCGACAGCTATGAAATTGATCAATTTCAAAGTATCTCATCAAGTGGAAGAACTTACCCACTGAAGATTCTAAATGGGAGGATGAGAATTTTATACAGAAGCATCTAGATCTACTCAAGAGTTGAGGACAACACTTTTTTTAAGGAGTGGGGAATGTTAGGTCCCTATATTACTAGTGTAGTCCCTTATTGTTGTTAGTGTAGCCCCTTATTGTTATCGTTGTACCCCTGTAACCCCCATATTGTTATTATTGTGCCCTTACATTATTATTGTTACATTGGCTAGGATTATATTGTGACCCCATGGACTCCTATATATAGAAGGAGGTTTTTACATTTGTATCATCCAAGAATTGTTCATTTATGTAATGTAAAGGAGGTTTTCCCCTCTAAGTGGTTGAATTCGAAGGTGTTGATCTCTCTTTTCTTCTATTTTTGGAGCTGGTTTCATAACAAAAACACCCTCCTCACACCATAGTGGTGGATTATTTTCATGTTTATTGGGGCACTCGTCTCTATGCTTGTACATACAAACCCATTATATATTATTTTAGAAAGTGTACAGAGTTTTTTTAGGAGAGTACTCCCACCCATCCATCCACATTTCTCACCTGGCAACAATCCCTAATCACCCTTGGTCGGAACTTCGCACCAAACCCTACCATGACAATTATAACACACACATACCCACATTGGATGTCCTACCGACTCCAGATATTTCCTCACCAGAAACTATTATGACTGCCGCCACTAGCATTTACAAGATCTGACCTCGGGCCACTGAACTACCATCATGAGTTATAGTCATTTCTTGTCATCATGCCTAAGTTAACCTATAACACCCCACTCTGCTACATCAAAAACCCTGGTCCCTTTCATCATTACTCCTCTCAGATGGTTGAGGCTTCCTTCTTTTCGACTTCAACAACCATCTTCTAAGAAGGACGCAGTACCTTAGATGGCTTCTCACCTCAATAAGGGCATTATAAGATGGCACTATGGGAGTCATCATTTCCCCTTGATGTCATCGATTCTCCGGACATTGGAATTAAACATAAGCTTTCATGTCAAGATGGTATCATACTTCACAACCATTTAACTCTATCAGAATTCATCGAATAACAGTGCCATGATAAGCATCTATTTCAGCAAAGCTTACATGGGAAGGTCCCAAACAGTCAGAGACCCATGCATACAATGAGAATTTTTTCTAAATATTCCATACCAATATTATGCATGTGGGCACCACATTCAACCTACTGTCAAAGAAAAATCTCCCCTGAGGGTGTCAACTACCATCGTCCTTAACCAATAGCAGATCACTACCACACAAGTGACACAGATAGAACCTTTATTTGTCAGATAATATTAACTAGTCAAAACATCATGAGCATGGGACATGCTCGCCTCGTAGAAATATTGTATTTATTATATCTCTTGTAGGCTTTCAACAGAGCACAGTACCTCTTTTACTCATGGCAAGGGGTCTCCAAACTCAATTTTCACGCAAGTTACTCTCTCTCTCTCTCTTAAACGGATTAAACATAAAAAGAAACTATAATGTATTTCGGCTATAAATTTTTTCATAGACCTCATAAATTAGTGGGAAACTGTTAATACTAGAAAATCATACAAACAAAAGACATTAGAAAATGTCAAGAAGAAAGTACAAATAAGGATTTACAGGGAAGGAATACAATATAGGAGATGAAAATTTTAACTTTTCCTAAGGTCAAGTAGGAAATGTTTTTAAACTGCGCATAGGAAACACTTTCCCTGAGCGATTTTTGTGGATTTTTCTTCGATAGCTGCAAATATCATAGCGGCTATCCCTCAAAGAGTCATGCGGTCCTGAGTATGCAGAAATTCACCATCCAGGACCACTTGGCACACTTGAAGAATAAGATTCTCACTCAAGCCATCCAAGTATAACCACCTTGGAGCCACCTTGAGGCCTTAGTGCAACACACAAAGGAATCATCATCCCACTCTTGTGTTAACATCCATATTGTACCAAGAGAGGGAGGGAAAATTTGAAATTTGTCTATAAAACACTGCCATGGGAAGAGAAGCATGAGAACACATTGTTATGATGTCCAAATTTCTTAAGAGAAAACCAACTTGTGTTATCCAAGCAATAAGAGGATTGGAAGGATTCAGATGTTGGTCATCCAACACCTCAATCCAAGAGAAAAATTTCACCAAGTGTCCATCAATCTACCATCCATCGAGAGGAGAGAGAGGCTTGCAGAAATATTAAGGGGAAGACACCCCCTTGTCTTGGATATTAGATCTCCATAGCTCTAAGGATCCATTGCAAGTGATTTAGCATCCTATCCTTTTATACCACCAACACCTAATAAAGGGCGAGAGTTCTCCATTTGAATTATTAGTGTGTTTGACTCGATTGAGCTTGTTATTGTACATGATTATTTTGTTTTTTGTTTCTTCATTGATGTAGCATGCTATGTTCCTTAATTAGTTTAATACATGTTATTTTGTTCCACTAAAAATATAACAAACTAATTAACCTATGACTTTCTTGTAGGAAAGCAACCTCTGTATTAAGCACAATGTATTTCGTCCACCCCTGCATCAAATACACTACAACAACTAAGAATACCACCATGCATACACAATAAGAACATAGACCACAAGCATAAGGACACATGTGCAACTGACATGTACATATGACAACATATTTATCCAAGGAGAATGGAAACTAGACATCCCCCAAGGAGAACAAAACCATGCTCTGATACCACCCTATAACCTCCTCCCACATTTATCGAAGCTAATCGGTCCATCGAGGTAAAAATGTGATGAAGATTTACTATAATATGATTCAAGTCCCCAGATATAGTTAAGGAAGCCAAATGGACAAGATAATACCAATCTAACCTTCCACATATGCTACATAACCTTTAGGAGTCAATCAACCCTTCTAGGTTACCAACCTGTGAGACAACTTACTGTTTTTTTGAACTAGATTGCTAGTCATTTTGATGGTAAGCCCTAAATGTGAGTGAAACCATCTAGTTGAATAAAAAACAAGGAATACATGCGACTACATCCTTTTTTAGGCAATTCTATGCCAATGACCTTGTATTTTGAGCCACTTTTCCACGGTCAGGACTTAGGTCACTATCCAAAACTTCATGAAACTTCTAGAAATGATAAATATCATGATAACAATGCATCTAATGAAAAAAATGAGCAAGGACATGATCTGACAAGGCCTAGCCATGAAAGACATTCCAAAAAACACATCATGAAAACGTAATCTACATTTCATATAAATACATTTGAAAATAGGGACATCATACTTATCTAAGATTTATCAAAAAGGAATGATGGCTCCTCATAATTGTTGTAATATCATATATTTGGTCATGAATTCATTAACATTTCATCTATTATTCAAAGCATGATGAGAACCATAACTCAAGTATGTCATAAACCATGATAATAACTAGCATATAACGAATAGAATAAAAATGATAAAACAACCATCAAGATCACAAAATAACAAGTATATTTACCCATCAATTATAAGAGGAAAAGAGCTCTTATTGACATATACAAAATGCAACCAGTTTTGGAATTCCACGTACCAATCGACCATATATTGGGATGAACCAAATATTTATTTCAGCAAATCACCCTCATTCCATATTCCAATAATGAATGTGGGATCTCATGGAATAAACAAAACAAAACAAAACAAGGTTTCCAGGGGCCAAGCTTCCTCAAACCTCAACCAATGATTCCACCTCATGGGAAGAGATCACTAACCATAACTAGATTGATATCTACCAAAGTTGTCTAGGGCTCTAGAGTGTTTGTTCCAACTCGACTTCTAGGACTATTATCTCAACCCACAACTTTTGTCAGGATTCTAGAGTGTTTTTCCAACCACGGCTTCGAGGACTAGTATCTCAACCCACCAAGGGATTCTAGAGTGTTTGTACAACCAAGGCTTCCAAGAATAGTAACGCAACCCAAGATGTTATAGGGATTCTAGAGAATTTGTGCAACAAAGCCTTCAAGGAGATAGTAACTCAACCCATACCCATAAGGAACATGAGTACCAATCAGAAAAAAAAGTAAACCCACAACACCGTGGCTATCTAGGAAATGGAAATGTTAGGAAAAACTATTGTCAATATAAGAAATCCTCCATGCAAATTATAGGTCATAATCAAACAACCACATGCATATTCCATGCATGTCAAAACTAGCAAGGAAACCATACATTCAACTCGACACCTATAAAGAAATCTAGTTGTAGCCATTGATCCAACTATTATCTTGCGCTTTCCTACATTTTCTTTTCCTTCTTTCTCCAAATCCCAAGTATGACATACTCCTCCAAGAGTGCTCCAAGAAAATGAGTATGAGATAGAATAGATGAGGGAGAGAGATTGAAGCTAAAACTTGCAAAAGGTTGAACTGACAAAAGCCATAAACTGATCCTTAAAAGCATTTTTACCAACGAGGTTTCTAATTTATTCAATTTTCAATTATTTTCCTTTATTTTCCTCTGCACATGGAACATGTGACCTTTCACCTTCCTTTTCTCCTATTTCCCTTATTTTCATACACAAAATGCCAGTAAATTCCACTTTTCCTTTCCAAAGACTTTGAAATTGCCTTTGCCAATTTCCATAGGCATTAATTAATCACATGTGTTCTTGTCACTATGTTTTTGCCCAACATTCAACTTGGAATAATTTCCCATGACCATAGCCTTATTTTACCTTTAATAACTTTATTACATGAAGTTTCAACCTGAAGCTCTTACATATGATACACATTATTCACTTCTCAGTAGTTTAATGGCTCACAAGAACTTTTCTTAGTTATGTCACCTCTGGAATTGAATTTGAATTTGTGGTGAACACATTTGCATTATGAATCCTGGGGTGGTAGTTCTCTATTTGGCTCTCGGTGTATTTGTTCTAAGAAACACTATTGCACTATTGTTTCTTTTTGGAGTTATGATACTGTTGTTTCCTTTTGGATTTTGTTGTTGTTTTTATTACCTCCTATGCATGAGGAAGCTCTTGGCATCAAATCTTTTGTTGAACATGGGTGAAATATTGCATGATATATTCTATTATGGTTTTGAGCACTTTATGGATAATTCTTGTTGGATTTAAGGAGTAATGGAACTATTGGTATTTGGTAGAGCTCCAATACTGAAAACATTTATAGTTCTAAAGAATATTTTACGAAGGATTGAGGTAACCAAGTCTTGGTTGTTATTCATATTGCATGCTGGTTTTTATTTTGATTTCATGTTTTATGTTATTGGACAAGAGAAATTTGGTGAGTGCTATCCTGGCATTATGGTTTAATTTAGTTAATGATTCAATGGTGAAGCTGTGTCATAAATGGCCTATGAAAGGTCTATGGTAGTGAATGCTACTAAACTGAAGAGCATGTTTTTGCTCTGTGTCTTTATTTAATTTGGGCATTTAGGTTCTTTTAACTTCTTATGTACTGTTGGGGGGATCTGGAAATGAAATCTATGTAATGTTTTTTTGATAATGAATAAAATCTGTGTCAATTTACAAAGAAACAAATATTGGCGTGTTTTTTTTGGAATAAGATATTATTAGGTGGATGGTGGAAGTTTAATTTCTATAGAATACCATGAAAATATCTGTAGTAATAGTTAGGGATAGAGAGTTGAGATTTATGTTAAAGGAAGTTATATCATTTTACTTTTCCATTAAATTAAAAAGAGTCATGTTTACAAGTGTTAAACTATATTCATATATATGGTATTAAACTATTATTATTACTTTACTATATTTTTTGTTATGCATGTTTTATATATGTGTGAATTTATTTTTGAATATTATATTAAAATTTCATAATTAATTAAAAATAATAATTTAAAATGTTTCTTAGTGAGAGACATTAGGGTTACTATTGTTCAGGAACCTTGCAGCCCCGCTGTCTGGTTCAGCAATGGCAGCCTCCTCAGGAGGAGGGCCGCATCCCTCCTACCGCAATATCACTAGCGGTGAGCATTCTATGAGATAGCAGCAACCTAGAACTTCTCAGCAAAGAATCACTCCTGTTTTAGGAGTGGAATGGCAAGCAAAAACCAAGGGAAAATGTTTTCCAAGAGCAGTGAAGAAGACAAGATTTTTTATACCTGATTCTAATTTGGACGAATACAGAGGATATATGAAGAATCATGCATTAATCTGTAATTTTATTGGTATTTGGCCTACAGAAAAATATTTGTTAAAATGGATACAAATAAAATGGCAGCCCAAGGGTCACATTGATCTGAAATTTGGGGCCAAAGGTTTTTTTACAGTAATTTTTACTAGTTTATTAGATAAAGAATGAATTTTTGGGGGAGGGCCATATTTTTAGAGCAATGTTGGGCTTTTTCTCAGACAATGGAAGGAATTTTACAACCCAGAACAAGAGCAATTTCTTGCTACACCTATCTGGGTCTGGTTATTTGGGCTTCCTATAGATTTCTGGGATCCAGAAATTCTGGAAGGTATAGGAAATTCTTTAGGCAATTTTGTTAAAATAGCAGATTCCACTTCCCGTGGTTGATATACTTCTTTTTCTCGAATTTGTGTCTAAATGAATATATCTGAACCACTGCCCGAAATGATCGAATTGGAATATGAAGGAAAGATTTGGCTCCAGCTTCTAGACTATGAACATATCCCTTTTCGCTACCAGCGTTGTCATGAGTATGGGCATCTGTATAAATCCCGCCCTATGAATGTCTCAGAGAAACAAACCTCCCGTCTGAATGCCTCCAATGATCAGACTCATCTGAGTGGCGATGGTTTTGTTACTGTCACTAATAAAAAATGGGCTAATGGAACTAGGAATGCTGGTCCGCTCCCGAATACAGTGCCGAACCCTCCAGGCCCGAAAGTTGCAGCGAACCGGTATGATGTCTTATAGGAAGAAGGTGAACCGTCGGTTATCGAAGTGGTTGACAAAGGTACTGAACATGGTCAATAGGAGGAAACTATGAAAACTCTATTATCAAAACGAAAGTCAGACCAAGAAAATGTTGAGACTGAAGAGAGTACTTTGTTGGAACTCACACCTATGGAAGTGAAACAAAATAAAGATGACCTAAGTGCGGAGGAATTTTTTTTGAAATGACTCCTGTTTGAATGGAGGAATCTGGATGATAGATTAATTCCGGAAAATCAGAAGAAACTATATAAGGAAACCTTTGAACATTATTTGACAGCTCAAGCCCATAAAGAAGTATAGGAAATGGAACAAGCCACAGTAAAGAAGGCTAATCCTCCACCAAAACAATCTAAAAAGCACGAATGAAGAACCTTGCAAGAATCAATACAATTGGTTGGAGAAATGCTGATTAGTACAGGAAAGATAATACCGTTAACAACGATATTCCAAAAAATACCTAAATTTCCCTAATGAAAGTCCTCTCTTGGAATATTAGAGGCCTTAATAGTAAAGGAAAACAAAGATATTTGAAGGAAAGATTAAAATTTGAGAAACCTCAGGTCATGTTAATACAAGAAACAAAGGTGTCAGTGCAGAAGCTCTAATCTATCTTTCAATCCTTTAAAATGCAATATGAGGTGATGGCCATTGACTCTGTAAGTACGGTAGGGGGAATAGCTATTCTTTGGAATGCAGCTAAAATTGTAGTAGATGGATGGATAGGCCTTCCTAGAATTTGAACAGGAAATTTTCAGCAAATTGGATCAGAGGAAAAGATTCTCATATCGGTAGTTTATGGGCCTCCAATTCCAGGAGAACGAGAAGAGTTCTTACAGAATATTAGGGCTTTGAGTAATATGCATCAAGAGAAATTTTTTCTTCTTGGGGGAGAATTTAACATGATTCTCAATTTATCAGAAAAAAAGGGAGGAATAAGAAGAGAAGAACCAAATATGGAGCTATTCATAGATTTATTAACTGATCTGCGATTAGTAGATATCCCCATGGTGAATGGAAAATTTACTTGGAATAACCGATGTGGAGAACGTCATCAAGTTGCATCTCGGTTGGACTAATTCATTGCCTTAGAAGCTCTGGTAAGTTTATATATTTATTATGAAGCTGATATTTTACCAATGTTAGGATCAGATCATTGGCCGATTAGATTGGAAATCGATGTTAAAGCAGCTCTGAAAAATAGGCCTTTTCGGTTTGAATTATTTTGGTTACGTGACCCAAGATTTCTAGAAAATGCTAAAAATTGGTGGAATTCAAAAACGATTACTGGTAGAAATAAGATGCATTATTTTCAATTAAGATTAAAGAAAATAAAAGTGGAAATAAAACGGTGGAATTGAATAGAATTTGATAATATCCAATAGGATCAGATAATATTGATAGAAAAAATGAAAGATATTCAACAAAGAATAATTCTCCATGGCTGCAAAGAAGAGTTAGCAATTGAAGAAGGTAATACACTCGGCCAACAAGAAGAACGCCAGAAACAAGAAGAGATTTTATGGAAACAAAAATCAAGGATTCAATGGTTAAAAGAAGGTGAGCGAAATACAAACTTTTTTCACAAGGAAATGATACAGAGAAGGCAGAATAATAGAATCTAGTCTTTAAAAGCTGCAAATGGGGATCGATTGGTTAAGCATGAGGATATGGAGAAGGAGTTGGTTTCTCATTTTAATCATTTTATTATAGAGCCTAATCATAATAGACAAGTAGCAATTGATAAAATAACTGCCCATATCCCCAGAGTGGTTACCAGGGACCAGAACCTAGCATTGCTATGAGAAATCAATCTACAATAAGTTGAAGAAGTAGTCATGAACATGCCCATGAATAAAGCCCCTGGACCGGATGGGTTTACTAGCGAATTCTTCAAATATTCCTGGCATTTCACGAGTCGAGACATCTTATAGGTAGTTGAAGAGTCTAGATGAAATAATACTGTATATCCAGCCTTAAATGCCACCTTCTTAACTCTTATACCTAAATAAGAAAATTATGATACTCCTATTGGATTCAGGCCCATAGCTCTTTGTAATTTTATTTATAAAATTCTCTCCTCCATAATGGTGAATCGACTTAAACTTCTGCTCCCAAGGTTGAGTGCTCTGGAACAGACAAGTTTTGTAAAAGGTAGACAAATCTTGGTTGGAATTGTGACAGCCCAGGAAGCAATACATTCCTTAAAAACTCAAAAATGCAAAGGAATTCTAATCAAATTAGACTTGTCTAAAGCCTATGACAGAATCAATTGGCATTATTTGATCGAAGTTATGCGAGCATTTGGGTTCGATGAAAGATGGCTTCAATGGCTGCGTTCTTTTATTTCTTCTCCAAATTTCTCAATTTTATCGAATGGCATCCCAGTTCAACCGTTTAACAGCTCCCAAGGCCTCCGTCAAGGAGATCCCTTATCTTCGTTTCTTTTCATTATAGTTGTGGAAGGTCTAGGTCGATTAATCAAGGGTCATCTTGCAGAAAGGAAATTACAGGGCTTACAACTGTGGGGACCAGACCTTCCTTTGACACATCAGCAGTTCGTGGATGATATCCTGTTGTTTTGTTAGGCTTCGGTGAAAGAATTCAAAGATATTTTCCAGATCCTAGAAATGTTTATGGCAGCTTCAAGTACCCAAATAAATAATGAGAAATCTAATGTATATTTCTTTAATTCTAATATTGCAACTCAAAATTTTTTAGCCAGAACTTTGGGGTTTAAAATTGGATCTTTTCCAATGAAATATTTGGGCATGCTCTTAAATACCAGTCCAGTAAGAAATGCAGACTAGAAGGATCTCATTCTCCATGTGGAGAAAAGAATTCACAATTGGGAATTCCGAGTTCTCAATTCCCCTGGTAGATTCATTATGTTAAAATCTGTGCTTCAATCCCTTCCACTTGACCAACTGTCTGACAGAGCTTGTCCTAAAGGGATCTGTAATCAACTAGTGAGTCTGTTCAAGAAATTTTTATGGCAAGGTGCGTAGGTCAATAGGAAGTGGGCTCTTGTCACTTGGGATAAATTAGTCAGACTGAAATCTACAGGTGGATTGGGACTTAGAGATCCTTTCATTCTTAATAATGTAATGGGAGCTAAATTTTGGTGGAGATGGATTCAAGGTGGACATGACCTATGGAAGAGTATATGGGTCACTAAATATGCTATGCCACACATAGTTTCAGGTAAATTGAAAGTGGATATAGTACCAAGAGGCTCGTCAATTTGGAATCTGGCAGCAATGAACAAGCACTTAATTCGATCAGATAGCATTTGGGAAGTAAGGGAAGGTTGCACGACACTTTTTTGGGAAGATTCATCGTAGCAAGGAGAGAAACTGTTCAGCTGGCTTGATTTGGGGGAAATTTTTCTTTTCACCAATACACCAAACAACATGCATATTCATAAATATTGGTGCCAGCAATAGAATAATCAGTGGAGGAAATGGAAAGATAAAATCCAATGGCCAGAAGCTCCAGAAACGCAACAATGGGCAAACTTGGAAAATAACTCAAATCAAGGAAACTTTGTGATGCAAATGGTTCAGATATTCTCGATGGGGCTATCAGCCAAAAGGAATGTTCACTATCAAGGAAGGCTATCATATTCAATCCAAAAATGCTCAGCATAATGCAAGAATACTATGGAAGAAAATTTAGGTATTGAAACATTGGCCAAAAGTGGAATATTTTCTATGGATGTTAAGCCACCGTAAGATTTTGACATGGGAAAACTTGCAGAAGTGAGGAATTTCTGGTCCATCCCGATGCTACCTATGTCGTGCAAGAATCAAAACAATAGAACATATTCTCAATACCTTCTCAATGGTACAGACTCTCTTGTGATGTTTAGAACAACTATTCAGACAAACTGATAAACATAATCAAAGTATCACGAAAACTATCCGAACTTGGAGAAAGGGAGGTTTTAAATGTGAAGTGCTGAATAGAGCCTAGAGACTATCACTTGGGTTTCTCCTTTGGAACATATGGAAAGAAAGTAATCATAGGGTTTTTAGAGATGAAGAACAAACCATGAATCAGATCTGGCAGCGATTAATCGAAAATATTCGTGAAACTATCTTAGTGGAAAGCTGGTCTGAGGAAGATTGGCAAGCTGAATGTTTGGAAGCTCAAATGATGGCCTATTTAAATTTAAAACCTCAAATGTTATATAAAAATATTTGGAAGTAAAAACTGCCGCATCAAACTATAGAGGAAAAGTCGCAAGCCCCTCAAAATAGATTTCTCAAACTCAATTATGATGGAGCATCAAAAGGAAACCCAGGTCAAGCAAGTACTGGAGGGATTTTTTGAAACTCTCAAGGGGTACTCTGTCGGATTTATGCCTCAGATTTGGGCTTTGCTACAAATAATGAAAAAGAAATAATGGAGGTAAAACAAGGTCTAGTTATTTCCATTAGAGAAAATTACCAACGACTTATTGTGGATGGAGATTCTGCAATGGTTACAAGTGTTATTAATAAATTACAACAAGGGTCGCCCTGGGAGAAAATAACCAAAATTTGGTGAACAACGACTCTCATTCAAGAAATAAGCATGCTAATTAAAGACATTCAGTACTTGATTCCAAATCACATTCATAGACAAGGAAACGAGGCGACATATTATTTAGCTAATTGGGGCTGTAAAAACTCAGATAAATCTATGGAGGCTCAACCAATTGATGCAATTTGGAACATTGAGCTACACTCCCTTCAAATTATTTTACAAAAGGATCTCAGAGATAATTTAGAGCAACGATCCCCTGATCAGGGTGCTCATCGTTCGAGGCTGTCAATACAAACCGATCAACAGGTGGACGACTTCTGTTAAACAAGTCTTTATTAACCATGATGAGGCAGTACTTACCATGCTCATGGTAGCATGCAGAAGACAATATATTAATGCAGTTTATGGGAAGCCAGCCCGTGCTGTCAGGTAGGAGAGGGAATGTTCTGGCGACGAAAGGGTATTTGAATTGGAAATTTCGTTATGTCATGCCTTGTTCAACTGGAGTGGAAACTCTGAGGAGGTGCAGGAGGATGACAACAGCCATACCCTATATCAGACAAGCTGCTTTGCTGGGGTATGTATTCATCAATTTTATGTCTCTGCTCGTTGATAGATTTTGGGCTATGTATTGCTTTGGGATAGTTTTGTTTTCTTGGTTTAAACTGGGAGGTTATGGGTTTTCCTTTCCCCTTTTAAGCCCTGTAGACCCCTGTTTTCGCGACCCTTGTCACCTTTACTGCAATTCTTTTGTTCTGGTTACGGTTCTGTCCAGGCCGTCCCATGTTCGGAATTCTAGAGTAGGGTGGGTTGAAATTAAAAGGTCTATTCTATATGGGAGTTGTTGGGTTTGTTGGGTTATTCAATCTATAGTTTATCCTGGTGTTCTGTGGGTTAAAATTACAGTTTCTTTTCTGCATGGGTGATGTTGGACTTGTTGGGTTATTCAGTCCACTGTTAATTTTGATGTTGTTAGGAATCTGTAATTAGCAATATTGGCAAAGTCCAATCATAGAAACAACATTATTTCAACCACTTTGGGATTCTAGGATCTAGCCCTCCTGAATCCGGAGAGGGATCTCTCCAATAAGTTGCAAAGATGGATTTGTCTTTGAAATTTTATGGTAATGATGTTAGGCTAGTTATGAAGGCCAAGGGTTTTGTTTTTTTTTGGATGGTTTAGCATGATTATTATTTGAGGTGGAAAGTCCTAAATGCAAAGAGTTTCAAAGGTGAGAAGTTGCAAGAAATCAGAACAATCTTTGGCCAAAAAGATAGATAATTGCAGGTTTTAGTCCATTGGGCTATGGAGTCATAATAGGGTGTAATTGAAACAACAAGGGGCAAGAGTGGTCCATGGGGCAAGTCATCTATGTCTAAATATTTCTTTAAAGTTTGATTTATGGAATGAAATGATACAACAAGAAGAGGAATTAAACAAATGAAGAACAAAGAGCAGTCTAGGATCTGGTAAGTACTTTGAAACTAGCCAGCCTTTGACACACACTTAAGAAAAACATGAAAGAAAACTAGGATCTGGTAAGTACTTCGAAACTAGCCAGCCTTTGATATACTTTCAATAGAAAACATTTAAAAACAAAGGGAAACTTGAAGGCACCTTTTGGAGAATAAAATAGTGGGCTGGGCTCACCACAAATCCTCTCCTAGCTCTGCTTTACTTGGTAACTTTCAAGACAAACACAAAGGTAACAAAGAATGGCCTAAGATCTGGTAAGTACTTCAACACTAGCCAACTTTCAACACATTCCGAGGGAAACTTTTAGATAGTATTTTGGGATAAAAATAGGACTAGGGCACACCATATCTTCCTTAGTTAATCTCTACTTAACATATACTGAAAATAACATTTAAGAATAAAAACTAGCTCAGATAGTAGGACAAGGGAACGCCAACATTCCTATGCTTAAACTGAATTAAATCATTCTTAAATAACACAAATCGGAAGAAAACATTTAGATAAAGATTTTCAGTCAGAGAAGGGTACTGATATACAGTAGTTCCTAACTCTATGCATGATTTTCTTTATAAGAGAAGATGAAAAAAGTGGAAACAGAAATGAAATAACAATTTACAATAAGAAATAACATCACCATTGACATAGAGCAGGATCCCATAAATAAACTTGTATTGATGCTCCAAACCAGTTACAGCTTTAAGTCCAATGCTTTAGTTTAGCAATCATCTACACTTCCCAAACTAACTTATCTATCACAAGCAGAGCTCCAAGAGCCAGTGAACATTGTTTACAAGTAGAAGTCTCAAGCTCAAGTATATTTCAAAGTTCAGCAACCAAAAATTTCTCATCTTCTACAAAAGTATTTATAGAAGAATGAGGAGGTGGGATCTAATAAAAGATCTTTCGAGTTAATTAATAAATACTAATGACTTCTCGGCCTTTGAGGGGCTTGATGGAGAAGTTTATAGGTGTTTGTCTGCATTAATTGATTTACATTTATGAATTAAGCTCGGTGGGAGCTTTTGTTGACCTTTGAGGCTCTGTGTTATGCTATAGTAACTCTGCTGATCTTTCTGTCATTAAATTCCTTCACTAGAATTAAATCTTCGGTTGTGTTGAGGCAAATATCTAATTTTGATCAATAAATTTGGCCTCTGTTTGAATGCTTTGAGTCACAGGTGGCTTTGTGGTTGCTGGGAGGAATCAATTTGCCTCAGATGTGGTGGTGGAGGCATTTCTGTCTGATGAAACACTTATGATTTTATTTATTTGTGTTTTAATTTGGAGGATTAGGCTTTGACAATCAATCTTAGCCGTAATACCCAAATTTGTCTTCAATCTTCTATTCTGGTAGGTTTTAATCTTTGACACTGATGCTCTTTTAGTTTTATTTAATTGCCTGTGTCTTGTTGATGTGCAGCGCTGCGCAGGGATCACAAGGCATCAATGCCCATGAAGCATTGACGAGACGTCGAGTTTGAACTCTGCGAATGGTTTCTTTTTATGAATCAAAGGCTCAGGAATCGTCATTCCCAGCCTTCGACCTTTCTCTAATACAAATGGATAAACCATTTAAACACCTGCAAAAACAATAAAGATTAATAAAATCCTGTGTTTTGGGTTGAATTGCTTCAGAGGGTATGGGGAGAGAGCGTGGCCATTGGATGGCATCATCCAATGGTGGAAATATATTAGAGGAGGTTAAAAAGGGAGCAGTGGGAGCAGATGGCGGGAGAATAAGTCAGATTCGTCGATTTGCAAAAGATCGATGGTCGGGAGCGATCTAGGAGGAAACAAAGCGAAGGGGTCACTTTATATGGAAATGGCGAAAATATGATGAGATAAGGTTAAAAACCTTTGTTCGGAGAAAAATATGTTTTAAATTGAAGTTGGCGGTTCGGGATGATCATGGGCCGTCGGATGAGATCGTCCCAAAAGATCAACGGTGGAGAATAAATCAGGAATCGATGATCGGAGGGGGGCAAAGTAAAGTAATTAGACGCACTTGATGGAAAACTCCAATGCGATTAGATGAAGACCTTTGATCTGCAGATCAGATCGACGGTGGGAGATGTGTCGGGAGGTCGCTATCGGTGGGGTAATGAACTTTGGAGTGCGATGGAGCGATTAGTTATGTGTCGTCGATCTGAAGCTCAGATCGATGGTAGGGAAAGAATCGGGAGATGTTAATCGGAGGAGGCATTATGTTAAATGTGCTCAATGAAAATGTTGCGATGCGATGTTGCGCGGGCCATTTGATCGTCTTACGATCAACGACGGGGATTGCTTTTAAAGCGAACCAGCAGAAACCCTTCATAATGCATGAAAAACCCAAAGTTTTAATATAATACAAAGTTTTAGTGGATCGGGGCAGAAAATATATACGAAATGGCTAGCGCCCGATTGCGGGGCCCGTGGTTTATATGGAAAGTCATGGGCCCAGGGCATATATAATAAAGGCCAATCGCAATTGGAGGTTTTGGGCTCGGTCTTTCAATCTACCCATTGGAATTTTGTGTTGTGATTGGTGCCTTGAGACTTAAACTCTTGGTCCCGGGTGAAAGTTATATAGAGTAAAAAACGGAAGGGGCGGGGTTTCGGTATAGTTTAAAAGTGAGTTTTAAACTCTATAAGGTGGATTTTATAAAGGAGAAAAAAGGGGAAAATGAGAAAATAGAGGATTTTGATGAGAATGAAAGGGGTAAAAAATGAGGTTAGTTTTGAAGTGGAAGGAGGGTAAAATGGTGTTTGTAGCAGTATTTTCTCATGAAATTAGCAGAATTTCTGAGTATAAAAAGGGAACAGTAGTGAAGATTTGGACAGAGGCATGAGGCCTTCAAGAGTCTTCAAGAGATAACACTTTTTAGCAATAAAACTTGTTTCTTGAAGACTCCAAAAATGTTTTAGCCAACATTTGATATAACAAATTGTATAGCTGGCTAACAGTGGCTCCACTTGGGGATGGTGCCTTCTTGAACGCATCAAGAACTTCAGACTTGATTTCTCTGGGAGGCTAATCAGTGCCTCATCCATTGGTCTGCCTTTCTTTACTTGGATATTATTCTTTTGCTCTGGAAAAAGTTAGCAGCCATGGAAAGCAATGGAACTTCATTAATACAAGCTTTCTACCTAGCCAATCCTACTGATCTAACATTTTTTCTTCTTTAGAGTGCACTTGAATTGGAAAAATCTTTTCACAACATTTTATTCTTTTGAAAGCAGCAAATCTAATCTATTTCTACTTCTTATTTCTCCATGAACTCAGATTAAACAGTTGAGTCCATATGTTTCTCTACCTAATCTACTAATCTGTTAGGATTAAATAGTCTAACATATTTTTATTCTCTAAATTCTACAACAGAAATTTAAAAGCATACAAGTCAGGATTGAACAGTCCAACTTGATGCTGATCTATGGCATAAAAAAAAAGTTGCACATAGATCTTATTTTGCAGCAAATTAAAGCAAAATGGAAGGCTTAGGATCTGAAAATTCAAGCACTTCCTTCATCTTTTTCTTCAGCTCTATTTTGACTCTTGCTCGAGCTATTTTTCTTTTATCAACTGGTCCAGATTTTGAGCTAATTAGAACCATATTACCTCTGTTTTTGACTCAGAAATTTAAATAGTTTTGAGTCATTCTTCTTTTGAAACCTCAGGTTCAGATTTTGAGCATGTTTGAACCTTTAATTTCTAGCCTAATCTATCTACTGATAAGCCAAGATTAAACAGTTTTGAAAATCAAATTCACTATCCTATCAGCAGAAAATTTAAAGCTAATTAGTCAAGATTAGGCTGTATGACTAATTAGAAGTGTGTTTTTTCAGGAGTGGCATTTAAGCTTGCACACTTTCAGATTTGTTTCTCTTTTTTGGTATGGGGTTGTACCTTTCTTGTTTTTACAATATGCCCTCTTTTCTTTCTTCTATTGTTTTTGTGTTTTTGTTTTTATAACTTTGAATGTGATGATGGATGAGATATTTATAATGGAAAAAAGATAAAAAGGCTTTTAGAACATGACATGGATCAAGAGAAGTAATGTTTTAGCATCCTGCCATTGACAGGACCCCCAAATAGTTCAACTCCATTCAAATCTTGCAAGAAAAAGGCAATTTTACCAGCAGCTGAATGAATGAAGTAAGGGCCAAGCCATAAGTTGTCAAATTTCCCATGCCTGCCCTTGTATTCCCTCCTTGAGTCCCACTTTAAAACTTTGTCCCCAACATTAAAATTGCTGGCCTTTGTTCTTCTTTCAAAAAGCTTTTTGATGCTGTCTTGCTTCTGTAATGCTTTGTTATATACCTCCTCTCTGGTTTGCTGAAAGTGGATAGTCTGATTTATCCTTATGATCATATCATTATCTTCAATTTTCAACTCTTGAATCAACTTCATAACTGGTACACCAAGGCTGGTTGGAAAAATTGCATCTGTGCCATACACAAGTTAGTAGGGTGACATTCCAATAGATTTCTTCAATGTCAATCTGTCAGCCCAAAGTGCATGCACAAGCTTCGTGTGCCAAGACTTCTTGTTGTCCTCCAACAGTTTCTTGATTATGTTCACTAAACTCTTGTTTGAGGATTCTGCAAGTCCATTACCTTGAGGGTAATAGGCTGTGGAATGCCCTAATGTTATTTGATATCTGTGAGAGAATTCAACCATCTTCTTTGATCCAAATGCTGCTACATTATCAGTGATGATCTTGGTAGGACAACCAAATCTGGAGAGAATGTTGGTCTCCATAAATTTTATAATAACAGAATCATTGGCTTGCCTACAAGGTATGGTTTCTATCCACTTAGTGAAATAGCCTGTGGCAGTGAGAATCCATCTATGTTGAGCAGAAGATGGTGGATGGATTTCTCCTATGAAGTCAAGTCCCCACTGTTGAAAAGGGGCTTCAATAGTGATTGGATGCAGAGGCAAGGGTAGCAGCTTCCTTTTGCCTTCAAAAAGTTGACAGTTATGGCAGGCAATGATCATCTTGTGTACGTCATGAAAGAGAGTAGGCCAATAGTAACCAGCTCTTAAGATTTTGTTGGTTGTTGTTTTCCAGTATAGGTGGCCTCCACACTCCCCTTCATGGAACTCGTGCTTAACCTTCTCTGCATCAAACTCAGGCAAACATTTAAGCAATATACCACTTGCATTTTTCCAATAAATACATCTATCTATAATGAAATATTTTACAACTTTCAACTTTAGGAACCTTGCCTTTGTTTTTGTCAAACCAGGAGGTGTATTCAGATTAAGCAAAACATAAAGAATATCAGCATACCAAGAGAAATTCATAAAATGGTTTTCAACAATGGGAGTTGAAATTTCCTCTTGATCATCTAAAGCATTAATCATATTAATATCAAGAACTTCAAAATTGGATTCAGCCATCAACCTAGCTAGACCTTGGCCTTTGATAAGTTTAGTGGGTTTTATCTCTAAATCATATTCAAGAATAACAACAATCCACTTACCTCTTTTACCATCTCGGTCTTGTGTTAGAATATCTTTCACAACTGAATTTGGGACAAAGGCAATAATGTGTGAGTGAAGGATGTATACTCTGAAGTCTTTCAAAGCCTTAACCAAAGAAAAGGCTTGATTTTCCATAATGTTATACTTCAAAGGAGCATCTCTCAAAGCCTTGCTAAAGAATGCAATAGGCTACTTTTGTCCTTGTGGATTTTTCTATAAAAGGACAACAGCTATGGTATGTTATGATGCAAATGAAAAAATATAAAAATATTTTGAAAAATCAGGACTTATTCTAAAGGGAAAATATTTTGAATCATCAAATGACCTAGTTCTAAAGGGATTTACTAAGTCAACTTGTGATTGTTGTAGAGCTGAAAGATTTTCAGGAACTGAATTAGCTCTCAACGGTGATCTAAAAACAGTTGATAATTTAATCTTAGGAGACTTCCTAAGGATACTTTCTGGGTTATCAACTATCTCAGGTGGGTTAGGGTCAGGATGGGCTCTCGTATGAATCTTTCTAGGAGCCACTATGCTGTGTTTTTAGACCCAACCAAACAAGAAAAGTTCAACCAGATATGACATTCTTTTAGAGGTTAACTAATCTGTTTCACAAATTCAACTCCTACAGTCCTCTAACTGAGTTTTAAAAAATGTTATAATGACAAAGGTTCATCCCAGTGGAGTCTTAAGGTATGTTAAGGATTGTGGAGTCGCCAAGTAGAAGTTTTTATCTATTTTCAGAGGTAAAAGTTTTTATGGTCCACCACCATGTTTATTGAATACCAATCTGAATTTTTTTTTGGGGTTTTCTGAGTTATTTTTCTATCCTATTGGTTGTTAAGAGTATGCTAAATCTTTTTCACAACTTAGCTACGGTTATGAGATAAATACAGTCTACTCTTATGGCTAAGCCGGCTGATTTTTCAAGGTTAGATAAACTCTTATGAGAACCCTAGGGTTTGCCTAGTTTGTCACTGATTCAAACAAGTTTTACCATGATTACCACTGCTTGGTAGTGCTTGAAAAGGCTGCTTTTAACTCACGATGTTTTATGAAGCGTTTAAGGGAACCTAAGATGAAAATTCGACTCAGTCCCAAGTGGAGTCGTCAGAAATGTTAGGAATCTGTAATTAGCAAGATTGGCAAAGTCCAATCATAGAAACAACATTATTTAAACCACTTTGGGATTCTAGGATCTAGGCCTCCTGAATCCGGAGAGGGATCTCTCCAATAAGTTGCAAATATGGATTTGTCTTTGAAAGTTTATGGTAATGATGTTAGGATAGTTATGAAGGCCAAGGGTTTTGTTTGTTTTTGGATGGTTGAGCATGATTATTATTTGAGGTGGAAAGTCCTAAATGAAAAGAGTTTCAAAGGTGAGAAGTTGCAAGCGATCAGAACAAGCTTTGGCCAAAAAGATAGATAATTGCAGGTTTTAGTCCATTGGGATATGGAGTCATAATAGGGTTTAATTAAAACAACAAGGGGCAAGAGTGGTCCATGGGACAAGTCATCTATGTCTAAGGATCTCTTTAAAGTTTGATTTATGGAATGAAATGATAAAACAAGAAGGGGAATTAAACAAATGAAGAAAAAAGAGCAGTCTAGGATCTGGTAAGTAGTTTGAAACTAGCTAGCCTTTGACACACACTTAAGAAAAACATGAAAAAAAACTATGATCTGGTAAGTGCTTCGAAACTAGCCAGCCATTGATATAATTTCAATAGAAAACAATTAAAAACAAAGGGAAATCAATAAAATCTTTGAAACCACAAGCCGTCTACCATAAATCCTTCTCAGCTTTTCTTACTTGTACCCAAGAAAAGGCAAAGGCACAAAGGAAAAGCCTTCAAGATCTCAAGTACTTCGAAACTAGCCAGCTTTCAACACATTCCTAAAAAAACTTTCAGTCAGTTTTTGGGATAAAACTAGGACTAGGGCTCACCATATCTTCCTTAGTTCATCTTTAATTAACATGAACTGAAAATAACTTTCAAGAATAACAATTATCTAAGACAGTAGGACGAGGGAACGCCATCATTCCTAACTTCTCAAACTAAATTAAATCATTCCTAAATAACACAAATTGGAACAGTACTAGATAAAGATTTTCAACATGAGAAGGGTACTGATATACAATAGTTCCTAACTCTATGCATGTTTTTCTTTATAAGATAAGATGAACAAAGTGGAAACAGAAATGAAATAGCAATTTACAATAAGAAATAACATCACTGTCGACATAGAGGAGGATCCCATAAATCAGCTTGTATTGATGCTCCAAACCAGTTACAACTTTAAGTCCAATGCTTTAGTTTAGCAATCATCTACACTTCCCAAACTAACTTATCTATCACAAGCATAGCTCCAAGAGCCAGTGAACACTATTTACAAGTAGAAGTCTCAAGCTCAAGTATATTTCAAAGTTCAGCAACTAACAATTTCTCATCTTCTACAAAAGTATTTATAGAAGAATGAGGAGGTGGGATCTAATAAAAGATCTCTTGAGTTAATTAATACAGACTAATGACTTCTCGACCTTTGAGGGTCTCGATGGAGAAGTTTAAAGGTGTTTTTCTGCATTGATTGATTTACATTTATTAATTAAGCTTGGTGGGAGCATTTGTTGACCTTTGAGGCTTTGTGTCATGCTATAGTAACTCTGCTGATATTTTTTTCATTAAAATCCTTTAGCAGAATTAAATCTTTGGCTGCGTTGAGGCAAATATATGATTTTGATAAATAACTTAAGCCTTTGTTTGAATGCTTTGAGGCACATGTGGCTTTGTGGTAGCTGGGAGGAATCAATTTGCCTCAGATGTGGTAGTGGAGACCTTTTTGTCTGATGAAACACTTATGATTTTCTTTATCTGTGTTTTAATTTGGAGGATTAGGCTTTTGACAACCAATCTTAGCCGTAATCCCCAAATTTGTCTTCAATCTTCTGTTTTGGTAGGTTTTAATCTTTGACACTGATACTCTTTTAGCTTTATTTAATTTCTTGTGTCTTGTTGATGTGCAGCGCTGCGCAGGGCTCACAAGGCATCAATGCCCATGAAGCATTGACGAGACGTCGAGTTTGAACTCTGCGAATGGTTTCTTTTTATGAATCAAAGGCTCAGGAATCATCTTTCCCGGCCTTCGGCCTTTCTCTAATACAAATGGATAAACCATTTAAACACCTGCGAAAAACACAAAGATTAATAAAATCCTGCGTTTTGGGTTGAACTGCTTCAGAGGGTATGGGGAGAGAGCATGGCCGTTGGATGGCATCATCCAATGGTGGAAATCTGTTAGAGGAGGTCAGAAAGGGAGCAGTGGGAGAAAATAGCAGGAGAATAAGTCAGATCCGTCGATCTGCAAAAGATCGACGGTCTGGAGCGATCTAGGAGGAAACAAAGCGAAGGGGTCACTTTATATGGAAATGGCGAAAATATGATGAGATAAGGTTAAAAACCTTTGTTCGGAGGAAAATATGGTTTAAATTGAAGTTGGTGGTTTGGGATGATCATGGGCCATCGGATGAGATCGTCCCAAAAGATCAACGGTGGAGAATAAATCGGGAATCGGTGATCGAAGGGGGGCAAAGTAAAGTAATTAGACACACCTGATGGAAAAATCCAATGTGATTAGATGAAGACCATCGATCTGCATATTAGATCGATGGTGGGAGATGTGTCGGGAGGTCGCAATTGGCAGGGTAATGAACTTTGGAGTGCGACGGAGCGATTAGTTATGGGCCGTCGATATGCAGCTCAAATCGACGGCAGGGAAAGAATCGGGAGATATTGATTGGAGGAGGCATTATGTTAAATGTGCTCAATGAAAATGTTGCGATGCAACGTTGCGCAGCGGGGATTGCTTTTAAAGAAAACCAGCGGAAACCCTTCATAATGCATGAAAAACCCAAAGTTTTAATATAATACAAAGTTTTGGTGGATTGAGGCGAAAAATATATACGAAATGGCTGGTGCTTGATTGCGGGGCCCGTGGTTTATATGGAAAGTCATGGGCGCGGGGCGTATATAATAAAGGCCAATTGCAATCAGAGGTTTTGGGCTCGGTCTTTCAATATACCCATTGGAATTTTGTGTTGTGATTGGCGCCTTAGGACTTAAACTCTTGGTCCCGGGTGAAAGTTATATGGAGTAAAAAACGGAGGGGGTGGGTTTTCGGTATAGTTTAAAAGTGAGTTTTAAACTCTGTAAGGTGGATTTTATAAAGGGGAAAAAGGGGGAAAATGAGAAAATAGAGGATTTTGATGAGAATGAAAGGGGTAGAAAATGAGGTTAGTTTTGAAGTGGAAGGAGGGGAAAATGGTGTTTGCAGCAGTATTTTCTCATGAAATCAACAGAATTTTTGAGTATAAAAAGGGAACAGTAGCGAAGATTTGGACAGAGGCATGAGGCCTTCAAGAGTCTTCAAGAGATAACACTTTTTAGCAATAAAACTTGTTTCTTGAAGACTCCAAAAATGTTTTAGCCAACATTTGATATAACAAATTTTATAGCTGGCTAACAGATGTTGTGTTGCATCTCCGGTATGTGTGTTTTCTTCCTACTGTCATCGGTAATTGGTGGAAAGATAGGTCTGTTCAGATCTACGTGGATATAATTTGGGCTCCTAGTTACCCGTTGAGGATTTTGCAGCCTCCTTGTAAGTGGGTTTGTATTTTGACCCGTCGTCGTCTCTTTGCAATGTCGACTCATAGTATCTGCTTATCCTTGTCTATTTGTTGTTTTATCATGTCCTCTATTTATTTCTGGGCCGTCTGTCTCTGGGATTGGGTTACCTGTTTTCACTTGACTCCTTTTCGAGGAAGCAACATGTCTTCTGCGTTCAACGGAAATCTGCTAGACCCAACTAGTAATTTTGATGATAGAGTCCAAAATTTAATGGTTTGTTATTTCTTGTCTCTGTTCATTCTTAGGCCAGTCTTCATCATGGTCAAGAGACTGACTCGTAACCCCATAGCCTTTAATCCTTGTAAAGACAAACAGAAGCAGGTACAGCCTGAAGTTAGCCTCGGGAAAAGAGGAAGGAAGATGAGACAGGAGGTTTTACAAAACCTCTCTGAAAATTATATTATTGGCGATTCTTCAAATGCCAGACAGGAAATTCGCGGATGGGAGCGAGAAATTCAAACTGATGAAAAAGATAACGCTGGTGGAGCAGAAATCATGGATTTCATCACAGATCCAGGCAATACCCATGGCCGTTTATCACTGTTTCATCAAACAGTTCACACTTACTGGATTGTTAAATGCCTCTTGGCTAAAGCTATGCAGAGTTTTCCCTATCATCAAGAGAAGATTGAACCAAGCGTAATGGATTTGTTACAGGATATTGATAATCAGTTGAACCACATCAAAATCACCCAGTATTAGGCTACTAATCGTATCAGTAGAATTGATGATCGTGTAGGAAGAATTGAGAAACAGCTCCAACAGTTGCAACAAGTGGATATGCCTAGATCCACAGCAAAAGATCCAACACCGATTGAATCCTCTGATGGATAGTAGTTTTAGGAGTTTACTCATGTTTATCATATGCATTTTTTTTTTTGCAAGGACATATATCACTCAATAGAGTTGTAGATAATCGAGTAAATAGTCAGTTAGTTAATGAAGTACATGGACGAATGAAACTATTTCAATTTTGGATGGCTTTTTACACTCTAAGGTGGCCAACAGACCTAGTTTCCTATGGGCAGGTTGAGGCCACAGACTGAATTTGTTTTTTGTAACTTGCTTACAAATTATAAATAGAAAATAGCGAGGTACTACCAAATTAACAAAATAAAATAAAATAAAAATAATAATTTAAAATAAAATTATATTTCTCCTTTTGAAACTAAAATTATAAAAATGTGAAATATATTATTAGATAAGTAATAAAATTAGTGATGAGTCAGCCTACATTAACAAATAAAATGATGGCTATCCGTCTAGTTTTACAACTAAATTATTATTAGTTTTCTCAATGTTTAAAAAATAATATATTATTAGATAATTACCTTAATTCTTTTTTTTTGTAAATATAGTAGGGCCTCTCTATTTTCTATTGATATTTGCAAGCAGGTTACAAAATTGTAGTTCAATTGATGGCCTCAACTTGCCCGAAGGAAACCAGGTCTGTTGGCCATCTCAGTGCATGAAAAGCATACCAAAATTGAAAAAGTTTCTTCCGTCTAAAGCCCTCATGGGCTATTTGTTCAAGAGCATACCTATCTACATTCTAGTAATAGAAACTAAGTACATTCAAAATTGCAAATTTCATAAAACAACAGTAACAAGGAACCTCTAGCCATCAGAAGAGGAAAAGGAAACAGGAGCTGGGTCTTTGACATTAGACCCTGGCATATCCACTTGCTGGAGTTGCTGGAGCTGCTTTTCCATCCGGTCCACCCTGTCATCAAGTCTGCCCTTACGGTCAACTGCCTGGTACTGGGTGATCTTAATATGATAAAGCTGGTTCTGCATATCCTGTAACATGTCCATAATGCAGGATTCTAACTTTGTAGAATCAAGCTGAGTCTGAGCAGGGGAAAAACTCTGCATAGCCTTCGCAAGAAGGCATTTAACTGTCTAGTAGGTATGTATAATCTGATGGAATAATGTGAGACAGCCTTGGGTGTTTCCTGGGTCAGATATGAAGTCTAGAATCTCTTCTTCTGCTTCAATGTCTTCAGGGTCTGTCTGAATATCTCTCTCCCATCCCCGAATCTCCTGACGGACCTTGGAAGAATTTCCTAAAACATAGTTTCCTGCTAGAGTTTCTAAAATTTCTTGATTGGATTTTCTCCCTCTTTTCTTTGGCTGAGGCTCCTCCTGGACTGGTTGTTTCCCTTTTGTAGACCTGGGAGTGGAGTGACGCTTCCCCATTATGCAGTGACACCTTAAAAAAATGTTTCCGCCCGCATCTTGACAGCCCAGGTTGTCTAACATGCATATTCATTAAAGATCGCTCGTTAACTTCGTGCTGAGTGCTATGATTCCAATGCACCATCATTAGACTTGGTTGCTTGGAGAAGAAGACAACCGCGAGCGCTCCACGTTTTTGTACTGTGGTCATGTGTACACCCCGATCGGGGGCTAATTACCTTAATTCTTATTAGCAGTTGATATTTGCATTTAATTTATCTGATTATCATAATTTATAGATTATATTCAAATATTTTAATTTCAGTTTTTAAATAAAAAAGATGTTTTAAGAAAATATCAGTCACATTATGTTACATAACTTTGAATAAAAATAAAATAAAATGTAATATATAAAAATTACAAATCTGGTTTATTCTTCATATTATCTAACTTTAGGTTAAAAAACTAAAATGTTAAAAAGTAATAGATAAAAATTACAAATCTAGTTTATACTTTATATTATCAAGGTTAAGAAGGTTACGGCTTCTGGACCAGCCAACCGGGCGTAATAGCTGTTACGCTGCACTACACTCGTATGAGGATCAAATGCAAGATTAATGAAGGAAGCGTTTATCGCTAACAATCTTGCTAGCAAGCTTGCATATTGGTTTATGAAAATCACTTGAAACATATGAAGACGGAGATGCACAAAAGGTTACAGGTACCTCCTTAAACTCAAGGTCTCACTGATTTATATGATAGCTCTCTTAATGACTATTGACAACTTCTTAGTTGAACGGTCCATTTGATTTAAAAGGTAGTTCCATTGATTTGCACAATTTTATTGAGTTCTAGCATTGAGGTAGATGTGTAGTTATGGCCTTGCTTTATCTGAAGTATGTAGGTTTAAAAAAAATAAAAATAAATGCTTTTTTGGTTATGATAACAAAAATAAAAATGAAGATGCATATTTTATTTTTACTCTTGATTATAATTTAAAATAGTCTGGCTTATAGACTAAATGGATTTTTTATTACAATTAGACGATATAATTTCAAGAAAGATTGTGATTTTATATTGTTTAAAATACATTTTTCAATGCATAAATAGACTCAACTCTTTGAAAAACCCTTTGGGCACTATAATTCGACAGATTAAAAAACTTGAGCTCAAGTTTTGAAAAATCTCTACCATATTTTGATTAAAATTAACCAGCAAAAAAGAAATGCCATGAAAAAGACTATTTCATATATAATTTAGATTAGGCCTAAATGAAATATTTCGATGCTAGTATGAAATATCATAATCTTATATCAACTTTATTAAGAAATAATATGTTGTACAAAAAATATTTCAATACATGACTTAAATAAACTTTTAAAAATATTTTAGTACATGACTTTAATAAAGATTTTAAATAAGCATGTTAACTAATTTATTTCAATCTCAAATTTATACATATGTATATATGGCGAAATAAATGAAAAAATAATTTAATTTAATTTAATTTTTAGTTTCAAATTAATATGTAACATTTAAAAATTATTATTAATAATAAAAAATTCAATGTGAATCATAAATAAAATATTTTATTATGGAGTGTTAATTCATATTGAAATATATTTAAAAATATATTAATAACAAAAAGATATATTTCAAGTAAAATATTTGAATTTGTATATATTATATATGATTAAAAAAAACTATGTATAGATTATGTATACATTATACAAAGCAATTGAAAAAAGAAAATGTTTAAAACATTTTAAATAGTTTAACTATTTTATATTGTAGCCTTTTTTTATGTATATTTCTTGGTCAATTTTTCTTGAAATCAAGAAAAGATGTGTTTGAATTGGAAGTCTAAGTTGTGTAGTGTATATAAATCAAATTACCAAAGAAATTTTGAAGATACTAAATTTATTTTATAAAGTAAAAAATACAATTTCAACAATGATAGAATCAGTATAGATCTAGTATGCTTCCACAGGGAGTGTGTAAGCATTTTATTCAATTTTCCACTCTAAAATAGGTTTTCATCTCAAGGGATTTGATCACTCTTGACTCTTTCTAGATCTATAGTTAAGATGGATATATATTAGTAATAATAGAGAAAACTCCTTTCTTTTTTAAATAACTACTTCGAAAATGGTCTTTTATTGTTTCTTCACAAGGCTTCAACTTTTTCTTGCGAATGGAGAGTTTGATCCTCCCAATTGGTGACTTGATGGCTCTTCTCAATTTTGGAGATCATATGAATTTTTGGCCTTTTTTAATTGTATATTTTAGGAATATTTTATAATTATATGAATAAAAAGGAGGTCAAACAATTGAATTTATTTCTGTTGAAAAATCAACTTCCTTTATGTTCATCCAATTTGAAAATATTCCAAAAAAATATACAATCCTATTAAATTCAAGTTTGATGAATGGAAAATGCAGATAATAACACTATTATTCTCTATATTATTAAATTAATGAACAAGTTTTCATATAAAATTTTTGAATTTTGAATAGATCAAAAATTTTAAAATATTTTAAAAATTTAAATAAAATAAACTTATTTGACATTACTATATTCATGAATTTTTCTCAATATTTTAAAATTTATAATAAAATAATTAAAAATTCATACAATAACCTATTATTATCCATTAATGTATAATAAAATGAGACACACAATATGAATCACTCCAAAAAAAAAAACAAAAACAAACAAACACTGAATGTTAATGGAAATTAATGTTGAACTAATATGTAAAAATATAATATTATGAAGTAGTTTAAAAATCTAGGAAATAAGTTTTGTAAACTCTTTTTTCATAAAGATAAAATATTTATTGAAACAATGTTCTAATACTCTCTTCATATAAACTTGTTAGAGATCTATATATTTTTTTAATAGGTTATAAAATTGTAAATAGTGATTATACGCATGTTTTAAATTAAATAAATTTTATTTGAATTCTAGATTTATTTATTTCTTTTTAATTTGAAAGTTTTTGTATTAATCAAGAGAATTTATAACTTGGAAGGCATAAAGGGAATTATTGAAAACAAAGGGAATTATTGAAAACAAATCTTGACCTCTAGCACTGATATATATTGAAACTAATTGCATACATTCAAAACTTTTTTCCTCTTGCCTTTAAACGACAATCAAGAGAATTTATATAACCTGGAACGCATAAAGGTAATTATTGAAAACAAATCTTACCTCTACCAGTGATATACATTGAAACTAATTGCATACATACAAAACTTTTTTCCTCTATCCTTTAGACCACCTGAATTCTACATTTATTAATTTTTAAAAGAAATTTTTTTTTTTTAATTAATTTTTCTCTTGTCTTTGGCCTTTAAACGACCTTGAATTCTAGATTTATTAAGTTTTAAAAGACATTAAAATTTTTAAGGAAATGTTTTCTTTAAATTTGAATTTTAAGAAGGGATTTTTTCTAATTCTAGTGTATTTGACATATCTAAAATCAAATTGAATTTAAATTAATTAATAGTTACTTACCTATTTCAATTTCTGGATGTGGCTTTGAGGAATTTTAATTTTTTTATTAATTAATAGATAATATTAATAGTTAGCTAGATATTCTTTGTTGTATAAGTTAATAGACCGATGTGATTTCATTGAGAGTTGTCATCTTACTCATTACATTTTGTAATAAACAGCACAACCACATTAATAAATGTGGTTGATATATGTGGATAAGCATATATCAATCATATGCACAACCACATTAGTAAATGTGGTTGATATACAATAATAGACATTAATAATATGGATTTAATATCAATATTATTATTATTAATAAAGACAAAACAATAATAAAAATAATAATAATAATTTTATAAAATGTTATTATTATATTATCTTTATGATAATAATTATAATTGTTATAATAAAAATATATAAAAAATAATTATTATATTGTAATAATATATTAATATTATTGATATTATCATTAAAATAATAAACCTAATAGAATAATATTATAAACCCAATAAAATAATAAACCCAAGGCATTAATGTTATAAATTCAAGGAATATTAATATTACAAACTCAATTTATTAAAATTATAAAAACAAGAGATTGATAAACCATGAATTAAAATTATAAACCTAATGGATTAATAAACCCAAGGAATTAATATTATAAAGCAAAGAGATTAATAAATCCAAGTAATTATTAATATTATAAACTGAAGGGATTATTTATATTATAAATGCTAAGATTAATATATTAAACCCTAGGACTATAAACCCTAAGATTAATATTATAAACCCTAAGATTATAAAACCTAATATAATAAACCACAAAATTTAATATTGTAAACACTAATATTATAAACACTAATTTTAATATATTAACCATAATAATATAGATACTAAGATTAATATTATAAACCATAGGATTAATATCAAACCCTAGGATTAATATTATAAACCTTATTATTATGAACCCTAAGATTTTTATTATAAACCCTAAGACTAATATAATGAACCTTAATTTTGTAATGTCTCAATGACATATTGAATAAATTGCATTATAATTTAACATTACGACAATGATTGTCACATTGTGATAATGCTTGTAACAATGCAACGTTAGAAATATTTTTAAACATATTAAACAATAATATTAAAACCTAATTTTATTATGTCAACAATATTAAAAATTAATATAAAAATTTAACATTATAAAAGCCCATATAAGATCCCATACATACATACATACATACATACATACATACATACATATATATATATATATAATCATAATCATTATAAAAACATAAATACCAGATATCATAAAGTTTAGCTTAAGACAACTCCATTTATTCATGCATAGTATGCACAACATTGAGAACAACAGTTCCCAACATAGTCGAGGGATCTAACACCTCATATCCATTCACTTTACCATTTTTTTACCTTTCTTGTGATTTTTCTTCCACCATCCATTTACCTCAATGGACCCAACCAATTTCTTCCACCATCCATTTACCTCAATGGACCCAACCAATCCAACTAGCTATCATATTCTTACCTTCAGTTGCCCTTATGCATGTACCGAGTTTCATCCAAGTCTTACATTACATGCTGGGTTTCATCCATCTCTTCCCTAGCTCCATTAATTTCCTCTTTCCCCAACCAATCCTGAAGACTCTCAAAACATAAAAGGTAAGAAAAAAAACAAGCAAGAAAAAGACCATGAAAAATCAAAATAAATATGACACTGCAACAAAGTAGCAAGACCTTGCATGAGACATAAAAAAACTGCAAATCAAGCAAAAACAAATCATAAAATACCAAAAGCATAAGAATGGAAACAAACACCATGACTCAATCTCCCATGGTTCCTAGTACTTTGAAAGGAAATATCAGCCTGAGCCTTCTTAAATATTTCATGGCAGTCCCTTTTGCCATGTAATCCCTTGCATCATACTACCATAAACATATAACTGTTAGCGTATAATATAAACATACAATATAACAGTTACCTTATCTTGTTTTTCCAAGCACGGTGACCTATAAATAAGCACACATGTCAACCATATGTATCAAAATAAACACAACATATCTATCAATTTGAAATCAACTTTTACCAAGACTAAGAACCATTTTATAATCAACAATAACCTCACATTCACCGGTCATAATAGATAATGCTACAACCATCACCTACTTACACACAAGTATATGCCATCTATCTCAACACATATGTGTTAGCACAACCATCTTAAAACAAGAAAATTCCTTCATGCAATCTTAGAGACACATATACTCATATCATGCAATTAATCAAAAATTCAAACAACTTTCAAACATACCATGTTAAAAAAATCAACTAGATGATGTAATAGACACCAAACACACAAACACCAAATAAATGACAGAATCGAGCATTCAAGCACTAGGTAGACGATATAAGAAAAATTGTACCTTAATGTATCTAAGGGGAGGCTATATTTCCTGAAAAATTAGTCTATATTAGCACAATATAACTTCTCAACATGTCAACTCAAACATAAATAAGGTCATGATATCCATAACATTAACTAGCTAACATGTTCATCAACAACATAAAATAATTATCAAGCTAACTATCATATAACAACAACAAGTTAGCCTATATCATATTGATCAAAAAAATATAACATATAACATAATCATCAAGTTATCTAGCATAAAATAACAATATAAATTCATACAACTACAGGTTACTATCATTCACTACTACACTACTAAACTAGCATCTATCATGTATGTAACCATAAAAACAATAGAATGAAAAGCATACACATAACCATAATGCATATGACTACGCTTGATGGAATATCATTTATCACATATATAACCACAATGACAACAGAATGAAAATCATATAATTAACTGTAATTCTTACAACAACCATGAATCACATACCTGCATGCAAAACATACAACTTCTATGACGATCTGCTCTTTCCTCGACGTCCAATGTTGCAACTTCACTTTGATGGTATGTATCTCATGCTCTATATTATCCAACACATTAGCATCATAACATATTAATATCGTCGTGATGACCTAATTACATACAATGACCTTATGCATAAGAACCTTCATCAAACTAATGCAAACTTGATCATATGCACCCACTTGACATGCATAACCAATCATGAACGACTAATGCATGCTCAACATATGCCATCACACAAACAAGCATACACGAATAAAACCAAAACATAAAAAATATGTAGCCATAGAATAAGAAAGAAATGAATGTATAATATGTAACAATATGTAAGTAAGTGTACATGAACAACAATTGAATTGGTTAGCTCGGATCGGAGCAATGGATACAGCGAGGGTTTATGCAAGGTTTTTTCAGAACATCGCCGCCGCCAAGACTGGGGCGCAGGGCAGTGCAGACCCAGGTTGGTTTCCCTGCGGTGATGAACTCGATTCGACAGCTTCTGGCAAAAATGGGGTGGGAGAGATGGCTGCCCAGAAGGCTGGATCATGTTCTGGTTAGAGAATCAACCCCAGCAGGAGGAGGAGCCATGGAATCTCCTGCGGCTCCGTTCTCAAGGACGAGAAACTAATCCGGCGCTGATCGAGAGCCACACTCTGAATCTATCCGGGATTACTTCACTCCTTCAAGGATGTCGTATGCTTTCTTGCGATAGATCTTTCCTTGATAGGTAGAGACACCAAAGGAATAGCCGACATTGAAATGTAGCTATAGACACGGAAACAAGATGAAAAATGATATGATTTGAGGCCATTTCTCCGATCGGGGATCTCGGCCCGTTGGAAACCTCGCGTCGGCACAGCCAGAAGTTTCTATTATTTTTGTCTCGCCCTCTCCCCGTACGCATGCGGCAAGACGGGCGCCTATGCACATTGGCGAATCCCAAAAACCGATTTATTCGCTAGAGGAGGCAGAGACGAGGGATCGGCCAAATCAGAAAGATTTCCCTACACGATTAATCGGTTTTGGAGACTCTCATGCAAGAAGTAAGCGCTTTAAGGATCTCTGGCGAAAAACAGTCTCACTGACTACAGCCATAAACCGTGCCTGGCTCCTCAAGCTATGGAATGAGGCAATACCACGGGGGCAGCCCTTTTCCACGCAGCTTGAGGCAGCACAAAGGTATGGGCAGCTAGATCAGCCAGAACCCTCGCAACAGGTAACTCCAGATTTCTTTCAGATTTTTATTAAATCCCCTGTGGGGAAAACCAGTCTTGTATGGGTACATGCAGAAAGCACGATTATGCAGCTGAAACAGCAAATCTGGACAGAGATGGGCTACCCTGTTCAGATCCAGCATCTGGTCAGTGGAAGATGGTCCCTTCAGGATAGCAGAACCCTGAACAGCTACGATATAGGTCCAGAAACAACTATAGCCTTAAATCTGAGGCTGAGAGGAGGTGTTGTGCCCCAGGGTCATCAAAGCACCACAGGTGGAGATAAGGGGAAAAAGGCAACATCTCAGCAACAACCAAAGGGAGGCTTCTCATACAAAAATATCTTACAGGGTAACAGAGATCCAGGGTCCCCTTCAGATCAAGGTGGACATATACCTAGGCCATACATAGTAGATCAGCTTGGGCAAACCCCAGCCCTCAACATTGATTCTACAGGACTAGACGAATATGTTAAGTCCTTTGAAACTCAGGCCTTAATCTGTCGATTTAATAGTTTTTGGCCAAAGCCAATGGAACTATTTTGCTGGATCTACACCAGTTGGACCTTGGAATGTGATATACATCTATGCTCCAAGGGGTTCTTCATTGTGAAGTTCGCATCCACGGAAGCCAGAGATAAAATCATTAGTGCAGGGCCTTGGTTTTGGGGAACAACGGGTCTTTTCATGACCCCATGGTTTCCAGATTTTGATCCAAACAAAATGACTGTCTCCAGAATGCCGGTCTGGGTCCGCCTATACAACCTTCCTCTTCACTTCTGGAGTGAACGAGTCTTGGAAGGCATTGGGAACAACATAGGGAAATATATCAAAACAGATCTGGAGAGGATTGAGGAGAGGATCTACACCTTTGCATGAATTTGTGTGGAAGTCGATCTAAGCAAAGGACTGCCGGAAAGTATAAGGCTGGTATACAAGCAACAAAACTGGCTGCAAGGACTAGACTATGAAAACACTGCTTTCAGATGCAGAATCTGTAGGCTGACAGGACACTTGCAAAGTACATGCCCAGAAGCCAAGAAAGCAAACAGTAAAAGGAAGCAGAAAGGCAAGCAGAAAAAAGGGTGGCAATACCCCCCTCCCGACTCAGAGGACGACGAATTAGAAGCAGAGGAGGAAGTCACTCCCACAGAGAATACTGAGCCTACCCAAGGAACAGAGACTCAAAAGGAAATCATTTCAGCTAACAAGGGTTCACAACACCAGACAAATCAGGCAGAGAGGACAAGCGAGGATTTGAGTATGGGAGGGATCAAATGGCATCACTCCTCAGATACCTCAGACTGAGACAAGGATACAGGTCCACAGAAAGAAGAAACACAGTTAGTCCTAGCTACGATTGAGCCCACCCAAGGAGAGTGGCGCAAGGTCGAAAAGAAGAAGGGGAGAAAAACATGAGGTGTGAGTTTCTACTCACTCCCTGGAACCAGTTTTTCTGTCCCTTCCTCCCTTCTTTTTTCTTTTTTCATTCTTTGTGAATGCACGGTAGCCTCGCTACGTCGCATTGTGTGCAAAGCACACGAGCCCAGTGGGCAATTTCTGAAAATGCTTCAATGCATATGCTATGTGTAACTTTTCATTTTTCGAAATAAAAGGTTACCGATTTTTTCTGTGGAAAAAAAAGTGTACATGAACAATGCATAATCACGAGCAAGACATAATGAGTCATACGCTCATGACAACATGTTGAAAACCAAACCATCAACACTTCCATTGCGATACCACTTCCACCATGACCCAAAAAACAGAGATTAACCAAGAATATATAGACTAGAGGCATACAAAGCACATATGAAACCAACATAAATGCATGATCAACACACTTCCCATCCAATCTAAGGGTTGAACCATGCTCTAATACCACTCTGTAACACCATCTTCCTAGATCTATCCAAGTAACTAGCCAACCAGTGTAAACATGTGACGAGAGGCTACTAAAATGAGATTCAACCTCCTAGATGACCTTAAGGAAGTGAACCCAATGGAAACCTAACAAACATACCTTACACAACATCAACAACACCTCCCATACCCATGAACCCTGAGGGGGAACTAATTTTTTACCCTTTCTAGTCTTATCCATGAGCATGTAAAGGAAAGGGAACATCTATAATCCTATATCTGAAAACATGCCAAGGAAAGGGCCCAACCAAGGCCCCCAAAAGTCATTTTTGTGCCTGCAAATACGAGATTTGTGCCACCTTTTTAGCCCTAGAGCTCGAGTGACTGCCGAGAACTTCATGAAACTTTAGGAGAGGATACATAACATTAAAAAAAAGGTATGGAAGTAATAACATCATCAAGAACCCATTCAGACCCCTCCTAGCCTTGAGAGGCATTTCTTCAAACATGTCGCAGACATTGCATCTACAGGTATAAACAACATATTTGAAAATGGGGGTCTCTTACTTATCTAATAATATGTAACCATCTCTCCCATACATCATAAGCTACAATACAATCTATTTGACCATAGATACATTGTGTATTAATTTACAGGTAAAAACATAGATAAATCCATACATGATCACTGATCGAACACAAGCTTATAACCAACACAATAACAACAAAAATGCAATGGATATAACAACAATAAAATCCATACATAAAGTAGTACATTTTCATATCAAATACCAGAGGAAAGATATCTTCATTACTGAATTTAAAAACTAATCAGAGATGGGACTTCCACATTCCACCCAACCATAGATTTGATGAGCCAAGTCTCACTTCAACCAATCACTCACATGCCATATTCCAAGCATAAATGTGGGATCTCATCAAAGTCATTAATCAAATCAATCTAGGGCTTATAGAGGCCAAAACACCTCAACCCTTAACCAGGGATTCCAAACCACGATCAAACATCACAAACATCACAGATTGGTCTCTATCCAAGTTGTTCTAGGGCTCCAGAGTGTCTATTCCAAGCAAGGCTTCCAGGACTAATAACTCAACCCCAATTTTTATAGGGCTTCCAGAGCATTTGTCCAACCAGGGATTATAGGACTAGTAACTCAACCCCAGCTGTTTCCAGGCTCGAGATCATTTTTCCAACCAAGGCTCTAGCACTAGCTACTCAACCCACCTAGGGCTCTAGCGCATTTGTCCAACCAAGGTTTTAGGACTATCAAGTCAAACCAATAGTTATCTTTCGAGCTCTAGATCATTTGTACAACCAAGGCTTTGGGAACTAATAACTCAACCCACAACTAAAGAAATCATGAGAACAAACTTGAAAACAATGAATGGAAATAAAATCACAACACCATGGCTATCCAGGAAATGAAAAGTCTAGGAAAATCCATGTGCATAAACCATGGATGCCAAAACAGTTAGTGAGTAAAACATACATGCGACTCGGTACCTACACTCAAAACCTGATGTAGATGCTTATCTCGATGTCATCTTGTGCTTTTGTACTCTTCCTTTTCATTCTTTTTCCGAATCACCAAGTATGCCACACTCTACAAGAGTGCTCCAAGAAAACTCCAGGTATCCAAGAGTATGAGAGATAGAGAGAGTAATGAGAGCTCCAAAACTGCATTGAAAAAAAATATTGAGCAAAAAATTACCAACTGGTTCTCATAATCCTTTTTATTAATAAGGCCTCTATTTTATTACTTTTCCATTATTTTCCTTCATTTTCTTCCTCACACGAAACCTGCGACATTTCACCTCTCTTTTATCCCAATTTCCATTATTTTCATAAATAAAATGTGAATTAATGCCTCATTCCTTTCCAAATCCTTTTCCATTTCCTTTGCTAATTTTCTTAGACATAATAAACCGAATGAACACGCTCTAGGATGTTTTTTCCCACCATTCAGCTTGGAATATGCACCCCATCAATTGTGGTTATTATTTTAATGACATGGAATTTTCACCAGGGTTGTTACATGAAAAACGAAATGAAACACAATAAATCACAATAATAATGTCTCAATTAGCATCATGCTCAAGGATGACTAATGATATCAATTGTAATACAAATAATTTCAATGCACATATAAAACTATTTATAATAAACTTCAAAGTAAAAATCATTTTTTTATATATGTGTTCAATGTAAATTCCATGTGGTATAACAGGGAAAAAAAATGAAAAAATTGAGCCGAGGATGAAAGTTTTATAAGTTTAGTTTTCATATTAATTGTGTTCACGCAGTAGGTTTCCATTTACAACGTGGCTTTCCTAGAGAATAACACAAAAAAATGCTTCAGGGTCATAAGTTTATAGTTTCTACATGGTGGTAACATTAAATTTTATAATAGTAATTAGTTCATTTTGAAAAATTATTAGAGCACAAATACAGATCTAACTGAAGAATAATTGCACAAACTTGTGAGAATTGAAAGGTAAAAATTGGAATTAAGAATTAATTTGATTACACAATATTAGTTTGAGAATCAATACATAAAGAAAGTAGGTTAAGATTAGTTTTACATGCAATAACTATCAGTAATTAAAGATAACTGAAGGTAAGTGTGCTTTATGTTATGTTAATATGGACATGCACCACATGCAAGAACTAGATTTAACTAACTAAAGCCAAGTGCACACGACATGTAAGCAGTTGAGCTAAATAACTAAAGCCAAGTGCACATCACATGAAATAACTAAAGTTGAGCCAAAGCTAGTTAAGGCTAACTATGTGCATGTACACCAACACCCCTCCTTAAGCATAACTTAGGTGAGTGTGATGCAAAATGAATGAGTCCCGACAACAAGGCCATTTTAGGTACCCATATACAATGAATGGAAAGAGGAAATATGAAAAAACTAGTGGGAAGTTTACGATTAGTAGGTAGCGGAACCAGATCCCAAGTTTGGTTATCAATGAGAGATTTGTATTCCTCATCCATTGTTTTTCTCATTCAGGATGCCCAAATGCTTCTGCATAAGTTTGTATATCAAATGCATGGATCATATAAGTGTGCATGGGTATGCATGGATCCATAGCTAAGAGTGCTTGTGTATTTTCCTGAAACTGAAGTATTGAGGCAGGATCATCTAGGATAACACTCATGTTGCACCATTTTCGTGTTGAAGGTGGTTGAGAATATTTCGAACTACATGAGGAAGTATTATCTCGATGTTTAACATCTGGTGGTCCAATAGGTGTCATAGGAAAAGGCTCATATAGATCATAATTATAATCTAAAGCATCATCTACATACTCATCAATGAGTGGTGAGGGAAACTTGGTAACATGTTCATCTGGTGGTGCATGCAAAATATCTTCATCAAAATTTAAAGTCTTTTCAATAAAGAAATCTTCAGTGTTGATATCAATATATTTTTACCCTTTGACTTCATCATAATATCCAACAAACATTCATTCTTTACTTTGAGGCTTCAAAGCATTTCTCTTCTCTATAGGAATATGGGCCCATGCTCAAGATCCGAAAATACGAAAATGACTGACTTCAGGTTGCATGCTAGTCCAAGCCTCAAAAGGTGTTTTTATAGTAACAAAGGAGATCTATTTTGGATGTATGAGGCACAATTGATAGCTTCGACCCACAATTTTGACAAGAGAGATATTTCATGCAACACGCAATTGGCGATCTCTTTCAAAGATCGATTCTTCCTTTCAGCCACCCCATTTTGTTGTGGAGTGTAAGGAACTGTATGTTGCAACTGTATCCCTACTTCATTACAAATATTTTGGATAGATTTTTTAACACAATATTTTCCATTATTTGTGCGGAGTATCTTGATGTGTTTTCCAGACTGATTTTTCGCATGTTCTTTGGAAAACTTTAGATGTTGAAAAAATTTAGACTTGAGTTTCAAGAAGTAAAACCAAGAGAATCTCGTGTAATCATCTATAAATGACAACACATATATTTAATTTCTCATTGAAAGTATTGTAAATGGACCCATAAGATCACTATGCACAAGCTCCAAAGGTGAAGAGGCTCTCCATTAATGCACCTTCTCGAAGTTTTCTTGTGGATTATTTCCAAGAGCATATCCATTACAAACACCATTTGAAAATTCAATGGCCGACAATCCTTTAGCCATCCATGGCCTGCTAAATTTTTGCATATATATGAAATTCAAGTGCTCAAATCTCTCGTGCCAATTCCTACACTCTTCATTTTCATGCGTAATTAGAAAAATATAATCTAATTGAGAACAAAATCAGAAAATGCATACAGATGAGATTGATCATTTACCTTTCCATATGCAATCTTCAAGTTGGTTTGCATATCATAAGTGCTCACGAAATCCAAGGTAACATGCACTTTCCTTACGGTTCCTATGTGTGTCAGCTGATACACTGAAAGAAGATTCACATAAATCCTTGGAATATGCAAGAAATTATTAGAACTTCCATCTTCGAATTTCACTCTTCCTTGTCCAATTTCTTCAATTGCAGAATTGTCCCCCATGAGAATAGGAGGTCACGAGCATGCATGTAGAGAAGAAAATGATTCCTTTGAAGAAGCCATATGATGCGAAGCTTCCAAATCAATGATCCATTATTGCGATGTATAATGAAGATAAATCAAAGAATGTCCATTACCCCTTTCTTTTGATGGTATTTCCTTCATCTTCTTGTTGGTGCTTTCAGGAATGTGATGACCAAGATTATTTTGTTGAAGAGTATTTTCCATCAAATCAATAGTCTTCTACATCCAAGAGGATTCATGATGATAAACTCTATTAAAATAAGGACACTTGGATTTTCCTTTCTTTCCCTTCATACGCTTGGAGATGGAAGAATCATCTGGAGGTTTTAGATTTCATCCCTTTCTTGGATTAGGATCTCTTGCCTTTCCTTTTCCTTTGAATTGTTGATTTGGTTTCGAGTTAGAATTTCCTTTCTCATGCATGGCAAGTGCATGTGCATTTGGAGACTTTAATGAACCTATTTTGATGAGATTATCCTGATCATGAATGAGATACTCAATAAATGCATCAAGTTTGGGCATTTTCCTTTTATCTCCAGTTGCAAGTCTAACTATATGAAATGTAGAAATGAAAACAACATATTGAGGGCCTAATTTAGAAAAAATATAAAGGATCAATTAACCTTCCTGTTTCGATTTATCGTCCCGCAATCATGTAATTGTAGATGCAATGATTTGAATTTTGTAAAGAAATCTTGAATGTTCTCAAAGTTGTTTATATCTAAGGAATTTAAATCATTTTCAAGAATACGAGCCCACATCTCATCCTGCTTTCCAAATAAATTCTCCAAGGTTATCGAAACCTCATTCGGAGTGCTGCATCTATCCACATGGAAACACAATGCTACAGATATGGAGAACAATAGAAGACCAAAAGCCTCATCCATCATGTTGAAGTATTTGGATTTTTCAACGATGGAATGGGGTTCAACTTCCGTATTCATAACTATATGATAGAAAAAATTTCCTCTGAGGTGAAGCAAAATCTTTGGTTTCCATTATAATTAGCTATACGGAGTAAGAATAGTTGAAGATGAGAAATCTGCTTTTTCACCTTGTAGTTGTAGCAAAAATTGTGGGAGTTCTCCAATATTTTGATCTACAAATCAAATCTTCGAATAATTTCCAATTCTTTCCTCTTCAAACCGGCAAAATATTGTTCATGCACCTTCTCGAAACCCCTGTAGATATGATACCATGTAAAATTATTAGAGCACAAATATGGATCTAGTTGAAGAATAATCGCACAATCTTGCGAGAATTGAAAAGAAAAAATTGGAATTGAGAATGAATTTGATTACACAATATTATTTTGAGAATCAATACATAAAGCAACTAAGTTAAACTTAGTTTTACATTGAATAACTATGGATAATTAAAGCTAACTGAAGCTAAGTGTGCTTTATGTTATGTTAATTTGCACATGCACCACATGCAAACACTAGAGTTAACTAACTAAATCCAATTGCACACCACATGTCAGCACTCGAGTTAAATAGCTAAATCCAAGTGCACATCACATGCAATGATTAGAGATAAACTGAAGCTAATTAAGGCTAACTATATGCATATACACCAACACATTTGCATAACATTTTAGCATGGTTTAAACATATATTTGTGTTTCCCATTATTCATATAAATTTTTTCTTCTACTCCTTTAGATTGAAAATTGTTAATTCATTTGTTTATTAAATTGGGTAAATTAAAAATACTTATACGAAAGGATTTTAAGTGATTTAGTGAACAATTAGATTTTTTTAGTGGAGGTTTAGAACACAACTGCAAGTAAGAATATTAATTCTATGTAAATGAATTTAGATTCCATTATATATATTTCAAGCAGAATGAGTTAAATCTATGTAGAAAAGAAACCAAAATAATAAACCTGAAGAAAACCCATTGTTGTAGAAAACCCATCATCAGACACTTGTTGACACTGACGACCCCAGAGATTGTAAAACTTCATGGTCTGGAACTTGGAGGTTAGGAGTGTTCTTTCTAGGTTTCTCTCTGTGTACATGTAGATTGAATAATATGATAAAAACTGCAACCATCCTGCAGGATCTAGGTTGCAGAAATGGTAGCAGATACCAAATCAGTTAGAGTTATTAAAACGGAAAGAAAGAGTATATATTTTTGGTCTAACATTTTTTAACATTTAAGCTTGAGTTAGTTAATTGGTTAGTTTAGGGCAAATGAAGGAAGAATTGGATCTAATGGCCCAAAACATTTTAATCGTCTAACATTTGATCCAATGGCACAAACAAGAACACAGTGGCAGCTAGGAAAGTTGTTTTCAAATAAATACGCCTTACGGCGTAATTAATATTTATAGATTTATTATTATTATTATTAATTATTATATATATAAATAGATATATAAGTTTTTTTTAATCTTTTTATATAAACTAATTAATATTTATAGATTATATATATATAGATTTATCAATTTTTTTTAGCAAATTTTCATTTAAATTAAAATTATATATTTGATTTCTAAATACTTAATAAATTTAAGATTAAATTAATTTAAATTAATAACTTAACTATTCAAAATGAATAATTTTGAAATACAAAAAATTAAATTACTGTCAATTAACTATATAAATAATGTCACGTCAATTATTACCTAAACACATCACCCATCCTAAAATTCATTTAATTTAAATACACAAATATTTTTATCTTAAATGTTTCACTCAATTACTCAATTATATCATCATTTGATTTTCAACTTACAATGAGATAGGGTCAACAACTTTAGTAGGGTTCCACATTGCCGGTAATGTTTCAAATCCAGAACGACAATGGGCCCATATGCAGAAAAGTTGCCGGCAATTATCATGAAAAGGATCAGTTCATGGGGTCCCTTTAACGCCACACAAAACATGCAGGAGCAGAAGCGGTAGGATGGGGCAACCGGATTAGAGGGCTCATCTGATTCTGGATTAAAATGGGGACCGACGTAACTGCAATGATGAGGGATAAACAGATAAACGCTCCAGGCTTCTGTACATTCTTCCCAGCGGCAACTTTTCGTCATCTGAGGCGTGACAGAAGACGCAGGGCAAAATATTTAGTCGCGGACAACCCGAAATCAATATCGACATAACTAGCAGATACCCATACCGAGGTGTATGCAAGTCATACATGGCTACATAAAATGCTCCGCCTCTGCATGCAAATGCACATATGAGTAGAAACTGATCTTTTTTTTCGTTTTATGTTGATGAAAATCCTTGCAGTTGTCTTTTGTAGGCTGATTGCCTTTTTCATGGAATACGAGTGCTATTTTTATATTATAGAGTTGTTGGTAGCAGTTTTTTTTAATGCAATTTCTCTTAGTTTTATATTATAGAGTTATTGGTTATGCAATTTTTCTTAGTTTTATATTATAGAGTTATTGGTAACTTAATTTCATATTGTAAGGCTTAATGCTGGTGAGTGACAATATTATATTGGGTTGTTAGATAGAGTATATTCAACTTGAATATCATGGGTTAATATCATGAGTTGTCATAAACTTGGAGCATGAAATCACTAGTAACTTGATCAAGTCAACCACCTTATCAATCCCCTCTTAAACTTGACTTTGGGAGATTAACCTAGTCCATATAGAAATGTTACCATCTACTAAAATACATGCCTCACTAGCCATTGTATCCATTAGTTACCTAGGACACCTTTTGGCATACATAGTTCATCAACCATCTCATCTAAGATCCCACATTCCGCAGCTCAAGCTACGATACTAGTACACCTGCGACCCTATTATCTATCTATAACCTTCACTCCTAAATAATTACCAAAAAAAAAAAAAAAATCACTTACCATAATAATGTTCAATATAAAAATCATTTATATTGCAATACATAATACATATCGCCGTATGTTATTCGATTCACATATATTTATTATTAAGATTGATTAAATCACTTTACTGTGATTAAATTCGATCCATATTATTATTGTTATCATATCGTTTGTATCATAGTTGTGAAAACTATGAAATCTTTGTGAATCATCGTGCAAACTTAGAGTGATATTTGTATATGCATTAAACAACAGTTCGCCAACCCCTATGCACGCGTACAACCTATCTTGTCTCCGGATTCCAACAAGGGTTTGATGATTTGATAATCTATCAACTACAAAAATGTTATAGTCGCATTGTTAAAACAAATCTGCTTTGATATGGAGTTTTATGGTAGATTAATTCGGAAATTGACTCCGCACTCCACTTGGCATTTTTACTGCTCCTCCGTGGAAATTGAGTCAACTCCAACCATTAATGGTTAGTACTACGTATTACTCTCCATGACACAGATGTTATTGCATCAGATTCTGTATGATTTTTTGAGGGAAACTCCAGTAAACACTGCAGTCGGGCTGAGAGAGAAGGGTTTGTCTCAATAAATTATCGGCGGTTCCAGAGCTCGACTCCTTCCTTGTGGGCTCCGCCTCAAACCATTATAGGTTTTCCTTCTCCATCGTTCTACAATCCTACTCTGTTATTCGTTGCCAATTTTATGTTTCCTACTAGCAGAGTTGTCCGCTGATGCTTCTAGCTGAGTTTCATTACATTTTTGTATTATACAGAGATGTTTAACATTGAATCACCAGGCCAGCTATGGCAGTTGCAAGGAGAAAGTGCTATGTGTGAACTTCAAAGGTAAAGGTTATCTTTCCTTCTTTTTTTTATTCACCGTAGAGTTTAGCTTGGCTGACAGTTCATTCTAGTGTTTAGAGGCTTTAATATTCTGAGTTTCATTTCTCTTGTAGAGCGGCCGAATGGGAGTATTTACCCTTTTCTTTTAGGTAACATTCTCACCAAGGGTTTTCAGGGTTTTAATTTCTTCAACTCGTTACTGTTTTCTATGCAACAATAGTTAACTTCCTGTCTTTGATTGTTTGGGTGCAGGTTTGGTTCTAACTCGCCTTTCTTCAAACTGCAAGCTTTACCTCGGAATTATGAGGTGGTCGCCTCGACCTCAGCTGATATTTCCACCATTGCATGCCCAGGTACCCTAATGGTTCTTAATGGAAGGCCAAATTCCTAAGTTTTCACTGTTGTTCTGGTTCTAGATTATAGTAATGGATCTTTTCTTATCAGAGAGTTGTGTTAGAGATGAGGGTTTAAAACCCCATACTAGGTTTTCAAACAGCACTGTAATTACTTTGTATAATGACCTGTTAGGGTTTAACCCTGAGTTCTTTAATGGGGTTCAGGGCATATTGTTTTTAACTTTGAACATGTCGTAGATGTATAAAAAAAAAAACTAAGCTTACCTTGTGCGATTATTTTTCCTCTAACGTAGACTATATACGTTGAACAGAACTGGCCTGTTTGCTATTTTATTGGTAATGTATTCAATCTATGCCTTTTTAAGTTTACGAAGGGGTTTCTTGCCAACTCTCGGCACAATTTATCCTGCATGTAAATATTTCTTAAAACTACCAGAGAAAATTCTGGGTTTTCATCTTTTAATGTTGAGGAATGATGTAATGTTTGATTCTATGGTATTGTGCTTAACATTTGACCTTAATCAGTTTTCTTTTCTGTTGATAAAATTAATTTGTATAGTCTTACTAATGATGTAAACCGACGCTCTTTCAGATGCTCGATTTACTGTCTTCTATCTTTTTATTATTCTAATCTCCTCATTCTTTTTGTAGGTTTCTCCCTATGGTGTCCGAGCCACCGAAAGATATTGCCTGCATTAGTTTGGGGTTACCAGCCATGGACAATATACCTCTGTGTTGGGTTTGTTCCCAGAACTAGGGTCAACAGTCTGTCGGCTCTATCCCCGGTTTCTGGTTAGTTTATTCTAGACATGGAGAATTTCATATGCGTTTTACCTTCATAGTACATCATTCCATAATAGTAAAGATAGAATTACACCTGTGTATTGCACAGTAACAAGAAGATAAAACATGTATACTATTCATTAATTTTACATTGTTTAAACGACACATTCTATTTCAATAACACTACTTGTTATGTTATCTCTGTTTTACATTGTCCGTGATATTAGTTTTCAGTTCTCTGTTTCTTTCCACACAGCATATAGAGCTTTAGACAGTAACTCTATCATATTATGATAATAATAACTATGTCATAATATTACTATTCTAGTTCAATACTCGAGAGAGTAAGTTATTTACAAATTCAATTTCCTGTCTCAAGCATTTGTAAATCAATAAACACTTATTTACAGGCTTTCATATTTCAACAATCTCAACTGTAAGAACCGTAGAACAATATTTCATCTTAATAGCAACCTGCTTAAAATTTCACAGTAATACTTATCTGGATTAAGTAGATTTAAGCTGTGGTCCTCCCAACCATTCAAGGGAGGCTATGACATTCTCCACTTGCCCCCTAGCTCCAGAATCTAGACGGTGCCATGGGTTAACAGTGGAATAGTTCCTTTTTCTGCTATGACCTCTAGATATCCTATCCAGTCAAATTTAGAAAATCTGGGTTTTACAAGGGTTGCACTGAGATATTTTCAACTGATCCCAACCAGCTCTAGAAAATACTCCCCTTTACCATTTTTCATAGAACCCCTACTCCTCCTATGGGATTCAGTTTTATCCTTAGAGGAGTAGGTAATTGTTTTTCCAACTGTCCCCCAACCACCTCCTATTCTTGGAAACATTTTTACCATCCGCAACATTCACTCCTAATTTAATAATTCAGCAAAATAAATTTGTTTTATCAACAATAATTATTTAAGTTTTTCTTTCCAGATAAAAGAAAATTAACAAATTGTCTTTAAATAGTTAACACTAGTTAACTTAAATCAAGCTGTCACAACTTCCCCCCTTGGAAGTAACATCGTCCCCGGTTTTTCAGCCCCGCTCTGCAAAGAGCTCTGGGTAAGCTTCCCGCATGAACTTCTCGTCCTCCCAAGTAGTTTCATATGGTCTGAAGTACTTCCATTGCACTTTTACCTGGATGACTACTCGTTTGCGGAGTTCGATTTCTCTTCCGTCAAGTATGCGTTGCGGCTCGACCAGAAAATCTCCGTCTGGTTCTACCTAAAAAAAAAAAATTTTTTTCAAGTCAGTACACATCAATTATTTTTAGAACTTCAAGTTAGGATTTTTATCTCTATCCTACCTGAATATTTTTCCAATGAATCACATGTTTTTCATCATGAACATATCGCTTCAGCAAGGACACATGGAACACATTGTGAACTTGAATGTGGCTGGGTAAAGCCAACCGATAAGCTACTGGTCCTACCCTTTCCAATATTTGGAAAGGTCCACAGTATCTGGGAGATAATTTAGCACAAGAGGTCCACCCCAGGGTACTCCTCTTGGGCTTAATTCTCACGTAAACATGATCCCCCACCATGAATTCATGATAATACCTTTTCTTATTTGCATAAGTATTTTTTCGGTCTTGTGCAGCCTTTAGATTCTGCCTTATTCTTTTTACCTCAGCTTCCATTTCAGCCAACATTTCAGGTCCCAACATTAATTTTGTCTTAGGACTACTCCAGTTTATAGGTGTACGACATTGCCTACCATACAATGCCTCGAAGGGACTCATTTTTAGAGATTCCTGATACGCGTTGTTATAAGAAAACTCAACAAGGTGCAAATAATCCTCCCACTTGGTTGGTTGTTGCATCACATACATGCGCAGCATGTCTTCCAATACTTGGTTTACTCGCTCCGTTTTCCCATCAGTCTGAGGGTGATAGGCGGTGCTAAAATGTATTTGTGTTCCCAGACTAGAAAAAAAAGTTTTCCAAAATGTGGATGTGAACTTAACATCCCGGTCTGAAATCATAGTCTTAGATATGCCATGCAACCTGAAGATTTCCTTCATAAATATATCAGCAATATGTACTGTCTTATATGTAGATTGTATAGGTATAAAATGTTTAGATTTTCTTAATCTGTCTATCACTACTGTGATTGAGTCATTATTTCTTTTTGTTCACGGTAAACCCGTGATGAAATCTAGGGAGATAACCTCCCACTTCCATTCAGGGATGGGTATGGGTTGCAATAGTCCTGCAGGATGCTGGTGCTCCACCTTTACTTTCTGACATTCCAAGCATTTACTTAGATATTCAGCAATATTCTTACACATTCCTGGCCAAAAATATACCTTTCTTATTGCAGTAAGCATTTTCTGATATCCCAGATGACCAGTGTAATTGCTGCGATGGAATTCATTCAGTACTAACTCCTTTAGAGTTATACGATTGGGCACATAAATTTTTCCTTGAAAGGTCAGCACCTGATCTTCATTCTTTCCATACTCAGATGTTTTGCCTTGCTTCTTATCTTCTTCCATTTTTTTCCACAAAAATTTGTATTCCGAATCTTTCTGTGCCTCTTCTTTTAACTGATCCAAAAATTGGCTTTCTAGCTGATTATAGTATAATGCATAAATACCATGCAATTTTTTGCTCAGCGCATCTGCCACTCGATTATCCTTTCCCTTAACATGCTCTATGTCCATGTCAAATTCACTTAGAAAAGCATTCCATCTTGCTTGTCTAGAATTTAAATCTGTTTTCTTAAAATAATTAGTTAAGATGCTATGGTCTGTTTTAAGTACAAACCTCTTACACAGCAGGTAATGTCTCCACACCCAGAGAGAATGTACCACTACTGTCAGCTCCAAATCATAAGCAGAATATTTCTGTTCATGGTCCTTCAGTTTTCTAGACTCGTATGCCACCACTTTACCTTCCTGGGTTAAGATTTCTCCCACACCTTCTTTACTTGCATCAGTACATACTTCATAGTCTTTATCAGGGTTAGCTACCCTCAAAACTGGTGCTGTATTCAGAAGTTTTTTTAGCTTTTCAAAGTTGTTTTGACATTCATTTTTCCATTTGAAGAGTTTTCCCTTCTTCTACAAAGATGTAATAGGAAAAGCAATTTTAGAAAATCCTTCGATAAATCTTCTATAATAACCTGCTAATCCCATAAACGATCTAATATCAGCCACATTCTGGGGTACTCGTCATTCCATGATTGTTTTTATATTTTCTAGATCAACAGCGATTCCCTCAGCTGATATAACATGTCCTAGATATTGTATTTTTGTTTTAAAGAAATCGCATTTACTGAACTTGGCATAAAGTTGATGCTTTCTTAACATCTCCAAAACTATCCTCAAATTCTCTTTATGTTCCTCCTCACTTTTAGAATATATTAGTATGTCATCTATGAAAATAAGTACAAATTTATCCAAAAATTGATGAAAGATGCCATGCATCAACCTCATAAAGGTTGTTGGTGCATTTGTCAATTCGAAGGGTAGCACCACGAATTCATAGTGCCCATAGCGAGTACGAAATGCTGTCTGACAAATATTTTCATCTTTAATCCGAATCCGATGATATCCAGATCTTAAGTCTATATTAGAGAACAACTTAGCCCCTCTTACTTGATCGAATAAGTCATTGATTCTTGCTAAGGGGTATTTGTTCTTGACAGTTAGCTTATTAAGCTGCCTATAATCCATGCACATACATAAGGTTCCGTATTTCTTCTTAATGAATAGGACTGATGCTCCCCATGGAGACACACTTGGATGGATATAGCCTTTGTTTAACAATTCTTGTAGTTGCATCTTCAATTCTGTTAGTTCTGGTACACTCATTCTATAAGGAGCTCTTGACAGCAAAGAGGCTCCTGGCAACAATTCTATGGTGAAGTCAATATCCCTCTTGGGTGGTAAACCAGGAATGTTTTCTGGAGAAACATCTAGAAATTCTTGTACTACAGGCATCTCTTCCATCATTGGTGCCTTTTCCTTGGAGTTTGTATATCCCACTTGAATTGCATATAACTGACATCCTTTTCTGATACACTTACCCATTTGAGATGTTGTTATTGGATGTAATTGCACAGGCTTTTTAATTCCTTGGATCTCTTTACGCGTGCCATCTTGCATTCTATAGTAAATTATCTTTTCCTTGCAATCAACTAAGGTCTAGTGTCTTTCCAACCAATCCATGCCCAATAGCACATCATAAGACCCTAATGGTAAGACATTTAAATCTACTTGTAACTGTTGTTCTACTACTTCCAAAGTACAATTAGGAACTTTTGTAGTTACCTTTCGTTTTGCCTCGGTAGCTAGCTGTACTAACCAAGAATTTTTAAATTTATGTTCTTTTAATTTTCACATTTCCACTAATTTGGGACTTACGTAACTCAAACTTTCTCCAGGATCTACCAAAATTGAAACAGGTTTACTTAGTAATGTACATTCTAATTCAATCATTGTGGGCTGAAAGTTAGCCTGCCGGTCTTCCAAGGCTGCATTGATACGGGGTATGTTGCATGCCACGTCCCCCACTATAGATGCTTCCTGCAGATTTGGTACAGTTTCATTTCTAGTTCGCTGTGGAAAATTTGTATAATAATGAGCCTCCCCATAGCCCCAACACTGTAGAGGAGGTTTAGTAATATATCCCTGCTCTGGCTTACTAGATGCTTCTGTTGGATTCTCTTCCACTGGCCATTTGGTTCTTTGGTGATTCCTACCAAATTTCTTACTGATAGAATTTCGTGCTACGCCTTTAAAGTTGCCACTTTTACTACTTTTAAAATTTGAATTATTTTTCTGACTTTTCTTTGGCTGCCAGCTTTTTCCTCCTTCACCCTTGGCCTTGGACTGCTGATAGCACATTCGTGCTTTACGAATGGCTTCATCCATGGTTTGAGGATTAACAAATTCTATTCATTCCCTCATATGAGTAGGGAGGCTACTCAGGAACCTCTGCACTTTAGCCTTTTCCTCTCGGAGATAAGGAACATAACGTAACCGGGAAGTGAACTTAGTGACATAATCATCCATGGTCATTTTTCCCAGCCTTAAATCATGAAATTCATTAGCTTTGTCATCATAAAATCTTTCTGTCAAGTACTTGTATTTAAAATACTGCTGAAACAATTCCCAAGTAATATCTCGTTCATCAATGCTACGTACATTTTTCACTTCTTCCCACCACAGGGTGGCCTTTTCTCATGGCTGGTATATAGCCAATCTGGCTTTTAGATTGCTGCTATATTCATATACCTGAAAGTACTTATTTGTATTAATTAACTAGGCTTCAACCACCACCTCTGCCTCACCATCAAACATTGGTGGTTTAATTTTGTGGAATTCTCCTTGCAGTTCTACTTTCTATCTCTTAATGTCTTGCTGTTTCCGACTCTGCCTCATTGTAATTCTTGTTTTTGCTTCTCTAGGAGGGACTCTTTTCAACTCTGTCTATAGTATTATTTCTGGTTTGCTGATATTCATTTGCTGATAAGTCTCTTTCAGCACTATTTACATACATAGCTTCATCGTTAGTCGACCCTTAGAGTCCCAGCGTAGTAACATAGCTCTGATACTACTTGTAACCTTCACTCCAAAATAATTACCAAAAAAAAAAAAAATTCACTTACCATAATAATGTTCAATATAAAAATCATTTATAATAATATTTCAATACACAATACATATCCCCATATGTTATTAGATTCACATATATTTATTATTAAGATATCATTAAATTGTTGCACTGTGATTAAATTAGATCCATATTATTATTGTTATCATGTCGTTTGTATCATAGTTTTGAAAACTATGAAATCTTCGTGAATCATCGTGCAAACTTAGAGTGATGTTTGTATATGCATTAAAAAATAGTTCACCAATCCCTATGCACGCGTATAGCGTGTCTTGTCTCGGGATTCCAACAAGGGTTTGATGATTTGATAATCTATCAACTACAAAAATGTTAAAGTTTCATTGTTAAAACAAATCTTCTCTGATATGGAGTTTTATGGTAAATTAATTCAGAAATTGACTCCGCACTCCACTTGGCATTTTCACTGCTCCTTCGTGGAGATTGTGTCAACTCCAACCATTAATGGTTAGTACCGCATATTACTCTCCATGACACAGATGTTATTGCATCAGATTCTATATGATTTTTCAAGGGAAACTCCAGTAAACACTGCAGTCAGGCTGAGAGAGAAGGGTTTGTCTCAATGAATTATCAGCGGTTCTAGAGCTTGACTCCTTCCTTGTGAGCTCCACCTCAAACCCTTATAGGTTTTCCTTGTCCATCATTCTGCAATCCTACTCTGTTATTCGTTGCCAATTTTATGTTTCCTACTAGCAGAGTTGTCTGCCGACACTTCTAGCTGAGTTTCATTACATTTTTTGTATTATACAGAGATGTTTTATGCCAAATCACCAGGCCAGCTATGGCAGTTGCAAGGAGAAAGTGCTATGTGTGAAATTCAAAGGTAAAGGTTAGTTTTTTTTTTTTTTTTATTCACCGCAGAGTTTAGCTTAGCTGATAATTCGTTCTCGTGTTTAGAGGCTTTAATCTTCTGAGTTTCATTTCTCTTGTAGAGTGGCCCAATGGGAGTATTTACCCTTTTTTTTTAGGTAACATTCTCACCAAGGGTTTTCAGGGTTTTAATTTCTTCAACTCGTTACTGTTTTCTATGCAACAATAGTTAACTTCCTGTCTTTGACTGTTTGGGTGCAGGTTTGGTTCTAACCCGCCTTTATTTAAACTGCAAGCTTTACCTCAGAATTATGAGGTGGTCTCCTCGACCTCAGCTAATATTTCCACCATTACATGCCCAGGTACCCTAATGGTTCTTGATGGAAGGCCAAATTCCTAAGTTTTCACTGTTGTTCCAGTTTTAGCTTATAGTAATCGATCTTTTCTTATCAGAGAGTTGTGTTAGAGATGAGGTTTAAAACCCCATACTAGGTTTTCAAACAACACTGTAATTACTTTGTATAATGACTTGTTAGGGTTTAACCCTGAGTTCTTTAATGGGGTTCAGGGTGTTAGAGTCGGTCCTTACAGCCCTCCGTCAGAGATCATTTCTCTTTTTGCATATCATTCTTAGGTGTCTCGCTTGTTCCACTTCGTTGCATTTCGCTAGGAGCATTCCATTGACTGACGAGGGGGTCTGGTTGTCATGCGTTTCCTCATGCTTCTACCTGCAGGGCTATTTAAAAATTCCTCAAAAATCACTGAAGTTCATCGTCATTTCATTCATGGTCATTAAAGATTGTTTTCATTAAAAAGAGTCTTTAGTCCTAGAGTCTAGGGTTTTCAAGTTCTTTGCATACATGTCATAAAGCCCGCAGGCCATGAGGTTGGTTTCGCAAGTTTTCTATTTCACATTTTTATTATCAAAAGCATTTGATGACATTTCTAGTCCAAAACTCTGTTTTGGAACTAGAAATTGTCTAATTTTATGTTTGTAATAATTGTATTTATTTCATCATAAGAAGCTTCAGTGCAAGCCTCTGATCTTTTCCAAAGCCAAGTGCCACATCCCTGCAAAAGACAAACAAGTATTTTCAGTCCAAAACTCAGAAAAGCCAAAAGAAAAGCATTGTATTAAATGACCAAATGTCAAAATGCCAAACATTATGAAAGTGGGTTATCAAACAAATTTGAAATCAAATCTGATTTGGTGAGATATTTTCTTCATATATAAACATGGCAAACAAAATCATTTGCAAGAAATCCGCAAGGCAGAAGTCGAAATTGAGTTCTTGAAGGCCGAAGCCATGTTTTCATAGCCATGGACAGTGTTTGGAGTGCGCGCTACCCATACAGAGTGCATGCTACTCACATGGGGCATGCTACCCACTTAAACGCCACAGCCAGTGTTAATTAACACGGGCGCTACCCACTTGAGGCGCGCTACCCATTGGGCAGGGGCGCTACCCATACAGCGACAGAGCCCAGAAATTTTTGTCTTGCACCCAGTTTCGTATCAAATCGGCTCCATCGACTTACAAGTAAGCTTCTAAAGGTTGCGCAGTAGATTTTTAGCATGATTGTGGTGTTATTGATGTTGGGAAACAAGCCTTGGTTGAAGAGAAATGTATAAACCCTACATTTATATGCAGATTTATTCCTTAAGGGTTTTGAATATATATGGACAGTCTTGTGACGGGTTTGAAAAATTTTGTGAATGGTAGATATGCTCATGCCCTAGCACGTTGTGTACATCATCCTCACGCCCTTAGTTTATCATCTTATCACTGCTGTCATGTCCTTTCATGTTTTTACATAGTCTTATGTTGACTAGTCTATATCCTCCATCACCATAATATCACCGCTGCTATCCTCATCATTCTATTGCCACTGTCATGGCCATTTGTTTCACTATGGTCATTGTCATGTTGTTCCTATTCTCCATTTGATAAAACACAGTCCCATATTTGTTTGCTCCTTTGACAAATTTTGGCCATCATTATAAAGTTGTACCATACATTTGCATTTGGTACTCATTTGTCAAACTTACTTGTGATAAAAAAAGTGATAGTTTTTATGCCATTAAAACAGAGCCATCCTCATTATGATTTTGTTCTCCTGTGATACTTGGGTACATGTGTGACATTTATTGGGTTTTGAACATACATTAAAATTTTTCCTTCACTGCACCTATATCAGCATCCATATTGCAAATATCTTGTTTTCAGAGCCATGTCAGAGACAGATTCAGTTTATGAGCAGGAGTATGACAATGATTCCATAGCAGGGCATTACTTGGGAGGATTTCATCTCCCGTGACTTCTTCACAGCGCCACAGCCGGACATCCCTGAGGTCGAGCATATCAGTGCTCCATTGTTTGTGACATACCAGCGAGGCCACAGGGCCTTATTTGCAGCGACACGACGAGTATTATCTCCACCCGGGGTGGAAGGGGTCTCGTCGACTCCATCAGCAGAGCGAGTATTATCTCCACATGATGTGGAAGGGGTCTCGCCTTCTTCTTCAGTATAGGTACAGATCCAGGACAGGGGCAAGAAGCCCATGCATGATGAGGGCCCTTCAGGAGGCCGGGTCACTGATTTCACGATCATTGATGTTGATGTGAGCTCTCCTAGCTCGAGGTTGAAAGAGATCATCCAGGAGCAAAGGGCCGAGAATGACACGCTGAAAGATAAATTGCAGAAGGCTCAGTGGGTGATAAACTACCTGGAGCAGCTTAACAAACAACTATAGGATGAGCACACACTTTATGACCTGCGGCGAATCCGTGAGGATCGACAATTGGCCCGGAAGAGACCTGGTGATATGACACTGGCTGATCGAGATTCTTGCCTCACGCATGTTAACATTCATCTGGATAAGTTGTTGGAAAAGGCCAATAGAGATAAAGACATGCTTCACCACATGAAAGGTCATTATTGGGCTCGCATGCATGTGTGCAAAGCGAGAATGAAGATTCTGAAGAGGAGGTTGAGCGAAGCACTAAAACGGTGGAAAAGGCCTGATCCACTCCGGATTTTGGCCGAGGCTTTGTTGGCTGGGCATGATACATGATGGAGGGTCTTCGCTCCAAATTTGAGCAAATTTGGAGAAATTTTTGTCATTTTGAAATATTTTGGTCCAAAAACAGATTTTTCCGCTATACGGGTAGCGCGTCAATGTGCTCACTTTTGTTCGGGACATTTGCTGAAGGAAATATTTGCATTTTTAGGTTTTTCATGGTAAGTTATGCATGATCAGGCATTTTTGAAGCATTTCATCAGATTCTGGATGGTCAAAAGGCCCAAAAACACCATGAAAACCACCTTGCTGCCACCTTTTGCACCAGCAGGAAGTACTTCTGGGAGAATGAATTTTTGGAGGGGAAAATGAGCTCCAAATTGGGAAATTCCACTTGGGTTGGATAGCCAACATCCAAAGCTTTCCAACGAGCTATCATGAGCTCAATTTGGATACCGAGAAGTGCCTCAAAATCAGGCTGAAAGGCGCGCTACCCATATAGATTTTTGGCTGATTTTTCAACTTCCAGCTCAGAATTTCGGCCAGTTGGGACCAGTTTTGCTTGTGGATGAAATTTTTGGGTTTTCATGATGTAAATTGATAGTTGGCATGTAAATTTGGCTCATTTTTACCTATTCTAGAAGATTCACTCTCAAAAAAGTGAAAATCATGTAAATGAATCAGTTTCCACTCTTTTAGAGGCAAGTTGTTAGCTGCCTAGATTTTAGCTCCTTGATTAGAATCTGGTTGAAACTGATCCTTGAAGAAGGAATTCGACCCCTAGAGGCATGTGAAGGGGTTAGGATGCTCTATATTATGTAATTTCTCAATCATTTTCAGAGGTTGGAGAGGTTGGACTCTTGGGAAACTTTTGGCACACTATTGTACATATTTTTCATATTTTGGTTAAGGAAAGATCAGAGGTTTTGCAGCACCTGTTGGGATTCTTGTGGCTTTCAGTTCTTGATGGTGTTTTCTCTCAGCTTATTGTAAGTTATTTCATGTTGAATGTATGCCATCCCTTCTTATGCTTCTGAAATTAAAATGAATGAGTAGATGAGGTTGAATTCATTGTTTACAGTGCTCTGCCTTTGAATTCATTTAGTTTTGCATGTTTTCGCCCGTTTGAAAAGGATCCATGTTCATCCTTGCCCTTTTCAGCTCCTTGTCTTTCTGATCCATCCATATACTCAATCAAAAGCATCAAGACTATTGATTACCTTGCCCCAACTCGAATTCTGCAAAGATCTTGCCTTATCCCCGGACCCAAAATTGTTTTTTCCCATTTCTCCAGCAAAAATCCAAAAAAATCAAAATCAAAATTACCTATCTCTTTACTAGCCTAAAATTAGTATTCATTGTTCATTATAAGTCATCTCAGCCCCTCTAAAAACCTTTTTCCGAGATAGACCCGGAGAGAGCCCTCTCCTGTCCTCGTAGGGCTAGCTACGAGGCTGAGCGTGGTTTGATGTAGCCTTGAGTTTTACCTTATTTCAGCCTAAGGTAGATTTGAGCGCTAACATAGGGCATATTTTTTTAAACTCTGAACATGTCGTAGATGTATAAAAAAAAAATAAGCTTACCTTGTGCGATTATTTTTTCTCTAACATATATTGTATACGTTGAATAGAACTGGCCTGTTTTCTATTTTATTGGTAATGTATTTAATCTACGCCTTTTTAAGTTTACGAAGGGGTTTCTTGCCAACTCTCGGTGTAGTTTATCCTGCATGTAAATATTTCTTAAAACTACCAGAGAAAATTCTGGGTTTTCATCTTTTAATGTCGAGGAATGATGTAATGTTTGATTCTATGGTATTGTGCTTAACATTTGACCTTAATCAGTTTTCTTTTCTGTCGATAAAATCAGTTTGTATAGTCTTACTAATGATGTAAACTGACGCTCTTTTAGATGCTCGATTTACTGTCTTCTATCTTTTTATTATTCTAATCTCCTCATTCTTTTCGTAGGTTTCTCCCTACGGTGTCTGAACCACCGAAGATAATGCCCGCATTAGTTTGGGGTTACCAACCACGGACGATATACCTCTGTTTTGGGTTTGTTCCCAGAACTAGGGTCAACAGTCCGTCGGCTCTATCCCCGGTTTCTGGTTAGTTTATTCTAGACATGCAGAATTTCATATGTGTTTTACCTCCATAGTACATCATTCCATAACATTAAAGATAGAATTACACTTGTGTATTCCACAGTAACAATAAGATAAAAAAAATGTATACTATTCATTAATTTTACATTGTTTACATGGCACATTATATTTTAGTAACACTACTTGTTATGCTCTCTCTGTTGTACATTGTCCATGATATTAGTTTTCAGTTCTCTATTTCTTTCCACACAACATATAGAGCTTTAGACAGTAACTCTATCATATTATGATAATAATAACTCTGTCATAATATTACTGTTCTAGTTCAATACTCGAGAGAGTAAGTTACTTATAGACTTCATTTCCTATCTCAAGCATTTGTAAACCAATAAACACTTATTTACAGGCTTTCATATTTCAACAATCTCAACTATAAGAACTGTAGAACAATATTTCATCTTAATAGCAACTTGCTTAAAATTTCACAATAATACTTATCTGGGTTAAGTAGATTTAAGTTGTGGTCCTCCCAACCATTCAAGGGAGGCTATGACTTCCTCCACTTGTCCCCTAGCTCCAGAATCTGGACGGTGCCACGGGTTAACAGTGAAATAGTTCCTTATTCTACTATGACCTCTGGATAGCCTATCCAGTCAAATTCAGAAAATCTTGGTTTTACAATGGTTGCAGTGAGATATTTTCAACTGATCCCAACCAGCTCTAGAAAATACTCCCCTTTACCATTTTTCACAGAACCCCTACTCCTCCTTTGGGATTTAGCTTTATCCTTAGAGGAGTAGGTAACTGTTTTTCCAACTGTCCCCCAACCACCTCCTATTATTGGAAACATTTTTACCATTAGCAACTTTCACTTCTAATTTAATAATTCAGCAAAATAATTTTTTTTTATCAACACTAACTATTTAAGTTTTTCTTGCTAGATAAAAGAAAATTAACAGATTGTCTTTAACTAGTTAACACTAGTTAACTTAAATCAAGATGTCACGCTATCCAAGTGGTCCATTTCACAACTTGATAACTCCATGTGCCATAGCACTACATGTATTCTTGATCAATGTGTTAAGGCATTACAATGATGTGTGCACTTGTGTAACATGTATTCCTAAATAGTAGGTCTTACAACTTCTTGGGAAAATAGGCCAGCCTTGGACCAAAACAATGAGGGTGTTTGTACACCACTAGTGTTATCACACATTTGTGGTTGTCACCACATGTTTTTTTTTGTAAGTTTGTTAATCATTTCATTTTTCTCTTTTTTCACTTTTTTTTTTTTTTACTCCATCTTCATGAACATGTCCAAATACATCACCCAATCGGGGAATTGTCACCACATGTTGGTTCCTTCACTATCCTCAAACAACATTAACTCCATATCCATTTTCTCATCTATATGACCACTCTCTTGTTACATCTCTAGATTAGTTAATCCATATCTTGATTTGGCATTTCAAGATATATTCAATCAACATATTTTTATATTATAAAGATGTTGATTGAATATATTAAATAAACAAAGTCAAACATTATCTAATTATTCTATATTAAAATTAAATTATTATTACTCATGTGCAAAAGTGTCTAACTAAATTAAGTCTCAATGTTAAAATTTTATAAAAGAAATTCACAATGAAAATCTCTTTAAAATACTTAAAATTATTCCAAATAACATCTAAGATTGATCTAGCCCTAACCTAAAATCAACTTAATCATAAAATAAATAAATAAATTATTATTATTAAATTAATTCAAAGCATTATCTTTTTAATATTATTAAAATTCCATGATATTTCGATTTAAAATTTTATATTTATTATATTTATACTTAATTATAATATATAAACTTTTAAATGATTAACCAACTTTATAAGCCATTAAAATATAATCACTCTTTCAAATATATACTACATATATAATGTTACAAAAATTCAGTGCGTAAACTTTGATTTTCGATTAAATATATTAGGTTTAGCTATTATAATTTTTAGGATTCAGTTTGATTATTATAATTCATATGATTCAATATTCTATAAATGAGGATGAAGGTTCAGTTTTTAGTATGCATTTATAGACTTGAAAAAAACAATAAATTATATATATGACTTTTTTTTTCGTTTTGGCATGTTATGCTATTTATTTTGATGGTAAAGTTTAAATTTTTTTGATAAGTGCTACAGAAGTCACAAGTGTAAAGTATAAGTATTATAGAGGTTTATAAATCTGTGAAGCTTGATATTTTTTTTAAGCATTTTATTTATGGGTTTTTAATATATTATATAAGATATAGATTTAAATGAAGTAAATTTTTTTACATAATAATATATATAAAATGTTGAAAAATATTTGAGAAGGTGTAATTAAGTTATATATAAATAGTTATTAAAAATTCACACAATAACATATTATTCATTTAAGTATAAAAAATTAATCTTTTAATATTCATTATTATAAAAGATACTTAAAAAATACACAATAACATATTATTCATTTAAGTAAAAAAAATTAATCTTGTAATATTCATTATTATAAAAAACTTAATGTGAAAACTCAATACAAAATTAATATGGTAAGGAATTATTATTATGTAGTGAAAAAACCATCAAAATAAGTTTCTTAAAATTTCATAAAGATCAAAAACTTATAAAATAATTTTCTAAAAATATTTTCATTGATTTTCTATAAAGTTAGATATTTATTGATTTAATTCATTGAAAATAATTTTTTAAGCAATTTTTGTTTTAAATTTTTATTTTAAAAAAGATTTATATTCAATAAATATATTTTCTAAATACTTAATAGATTTAAATTAATAAGTAATTAGTTTAACTATTTAGAAAAATTAAAATTAATTATATAAATTACATAAATTAATTATATAAATGATGTCAAATTAATTATTACCAAAATCATTCTACACAACATTCCAGAAATTCTCAACTACACATTTCCCATTTTAAAATTCTTTTAATTTAAATACACAAATATGTTTATCATAATGTTGCACCCAATTAAATCATCACTGGATTTCTTCGTAAAACTTTCAAATTACAATGAGATAGGGTGAAAAAACAATGTCTCCCTCCAACTATTAACGTGCTTGTGCGAGTGATATTTCAAATGGAGAACGACAATGAACCCCTATGCAGTAAAGGCTGCTGGAAATTATCATGATGGTGGATTCTATTATTCACATGGCATGTAATTCCATTTGCTGACCAGTCCAAGAAATATTTATTTTAATATCTATAGCCTATGAAATAGAGTTTTTGTAGTGGGTGATCCTATTGCCTATATAAGTATATCCCTCTTAATAATATGCATGCACATTATGCAACCATTATGAAGGCATGCATTCTATTTAATGATTTCTACATTGCCCAACATTGTAGAATCCCCATAACCGTCACTTATTTATAGTAACCGGACCGTTCCTCTCATATCCATTTATGGCAATATCTTTCATTGTCCTGCTCAAATAAGAGTGGTTGGCCTACTCACGTTACATGCACAAAGGTGGTTCATTCTCGTTGTCTTTCACATACTTCTTTATTACCCTACCAGTAGACTCACCTAAGTTGGCAGGTTCGTTCTTGCAAGTGTCTCATAGCTGGACTCCACACTCAGGTGCATTCCTTACTCCATTCAACTTGCATGACACCTCAGCAATTGTGACTGGACACCGGTGGCCATATGGATGTGTGCTATAACATGGATAGAACGATGGACCCCACGGTTCAGACACGTCCGGTCACGAGGCGTTCATCCGCGCTATAGTGGATGCAGAGTATTCACTAATAAAAAATGATGAAATTAATGACTAAGTGACTAAAAATGTTAGTGAGCGCAATTATTTCAAGTGAATTACTAATAAATTTGAGCAATTTTATATGACCGAAATAAAAATGACTAATTTAGTCTTGGATTAAAATATACGACTAGATAATAAGAAACTAAACTAAAAGCGACTAACTTAATCTACTAATTTAGTCTAGGGATAAAATATATGACTAGATAATAAGTCACTAAAGTAAAAGTGACTAACTTAAATGACTAATTTAGTCTAGAATTAAAATATATGATTAAATAATAAGTGACAAAATTAATAATGATTAATGTAAATGACTATTATAGTCCAAGAATAAAAATATGGCCAAATAAAAAGTACAACAAGTATATGAATTAGTCATTTATGTAAGTAATTTTTAATAGTGTCTCTCCATATATGGAAAATTGCATTTTTGGTACAGAAGTGTTACATTTCACTATAGGTGTCTCTGAATCCATTTGCAGTGTTAAAATTTAAAGACCCCTAGAGACAAAGAGGTCTTTGAATTTACAATGCATATGGATTCATCTACAATTAACATAATTGCATATATCATCTATAAAATTTGCACTAATGCCTTCATTATAATTTTAGTAAAGGTTATAATATTAATTAGATAGACAAATTAATATTTATATTTATATTTAATATTTGGCCATAAAGTTTAATTTTTAAACTTTATTGATGTATGTTAAAAGTATGATTTGTTTTAAATCTAATGTTAAAACTTCATATTTACATTTAACAAATAGATAAATATAACATTTCTTATGTTAAACATGTGAGTTCATTTAAATCTAATATTAAATCATCATATTTACATTTGATAAATACTAAGTAGAGAAACCTAAAATATATATTTATTAGCCTATTTAGGAAATAGGTATGAAAATTTATTAATTTAAGTATGAAACTTAATTAATTTTTTAATGATGTATGAACCTTTGGTTTTTTGTAAGTCAATGTTGTATTCATGTAGGAAAAAAAGAGTACATATAACCAGTTACAAGACAGGTGGTCTCATCTCGACTTGGTTTGTTGACAAAAATTTGCACCAGATGCAAGAAAATACCAAAGAGGGACTGGGGACATTGTCCATAAACGATTGGGCCAGAGGCACAAAAACACATATAAAACATAAAGAACACTAAATAGCATACTATTTTTCCAACGTGATGGATGCAGGGTTTTTTAGGGTTGTTCCTAGATGCAGTGGAGGAAAAAAGTCACACTAACCATGCTCTTCAAATTGCACCAACCAAGTCTTCAACTTTTCTACTTTCTCAGTGAGTTGATTTTGGCCTCACTAAACCATTACCAATCTCTCCCGGACTTGGCACTGTAAATAGTTCATTCAGTCCAATGTTTCCATCTGCTTTGCATGCTCCTCGCGACATAATCTCTCAGTTGTGTCCACTCTTTCCATCAGGCTGTTGATAAGTGCACACCAATTCTCTACGCAGCAATGTTGGATAACCTATCCCTCATTTACCTCAAATATATCAAACCCACAATTCCCCTTGCCACCATGACCTCCTTCGCCTTGACGACTCTGATTTTGAACCCTCAAACCCCCACCTCTGCTATCCCCCCGCTTACCTCCTCCACGAAACCCATGCGCACCCACACTAGCAAGTCGTGCATGCCCCGTAGTATTTCCACCCTATCGTGGAGCCTCCATGTTATTTCTGAGTCTGCCACCCCCACAGGGCCATGGACGACAGGGGAGGGAGAACACCCACACCACATGAGGTGCCTCATAATTCACCAAGGTCGAGGAACCCCACCGGGTGCAGAGTCTAGAGACCAGACCCCCCACTATAGAAAACAAACACCACTAGTGAAGGAACCAAATGTCGTCTCCCACCACCACGGGGAAGCACGACACCTCCCACTGCTAGATAAAGACTTCCACCACCAGCAAAACCAAATACCATCACCCACCAAACTAATACAGGAAATTAAACAACAAATGATGACAAAGTAGCCGACACGTGAGCGTAACTTCCCCTAGGGCATTGACCTGCCTCCAAATTCTCCACATATATACCACACACCAATCCACCAAACACCGTCACACCCACACTGGATCGAGCACGAAATTTTGAAAAGAAATTAGTTTTCCGCCACCACCCTCAAGGTTTTTTGGACTGCAAATTCTAGCTTTCTCTCTTATCACGAAAAAACAGGCTCATTGAAAGCTAAGAAAAATGGAAACCGGTGAGCTCACTTCCCTTCAAATTTTTATCCTCAACCCAAATGCAGTCAATGGATAAGAAACTGAGCAGCAGGGATCGGTTGAATACACCCCACCAGCAAATGCCCACGACAAGCACACACAAGCCACTCCCTACATAAACCTTCCTATGACGTTTACGCTTCCTCTTCGGCGGCCACCATCACAACTAGCACTAAACCATATTTATGAGTCTAATGTTGGGCTCCCTCATCTTCCCTCGCCTTATCCTTTCACCACCTCTAAACTCCAATGCGCAGTTATTTTTCACATGAATTGCCAACGTGAAGTGAGTAACTCTCCCACTGCATGTGTTATGGTGAAGGGACTAAGAGTACCGTCCCTCACCATCGCTCCACTTATATTTACTCATGCGGGATGCCTTTCACATGTTGCTCAGACCTCACCCCCATGAGGGAGTATTATATGAACCTTTGTTAATTTATTTATGAACCTTAATTAAATTTTTAATGGTGTATGAACTTTTATTAATTGTTTGATATAAACCTTGGTTAATTTTTAATGGTATTATGAACTTTTGTTAATTGTTTAGGTATGAAATTTATTTAATTTTTTAATAATATATGAGCCTTTATTAATGGTTATAAATATGTAATTAAAAATATTTAAGTATGGTTTATTGTGTAATAATGGATAAATGTGTTTAGTTTTATCAATTTATATGAGAATTGTACCAATGAATATATTTATTTCACTTAATACATAATTTACATGATTATATCAAATTAAGCTTTAAATAAAACAATATTATTGGTTTTATAGTTGATTAATAATCAAAGTAGTAAATCTCTTTTTGAAAAAGAGCTCCCCTCAAGTCATGCATAGTAGGGACTTTGAAGCCCTTTCCTGTAGGTATAATAGAGTCCCACATAGTTTGGTAATAAGGTGAGAGAGCAACATTAAATGGTATATTTTCATCATACCACCATCTAGAAATGTATTTAAAAGAAGATTCTTTGCACAGTTACAAGACATGCATAGTTATAAGACATGTCATATAACCCTTGATGATGGAGAGCTTGACCTTCACATTTTTGTTTGAAAACTCAAATTTCTTGATGGGGGAGATTTATTGGCATATATGGTAGCACTAATGAACCCTAGTTTTGGAGGATCGACGACTTTTTTACATTGATAGAGGAAACCAAATATGTATGATAGCCAATGTCTCCATAATTCCATTTCTCTAACGAGATTTATTCGTAGAATAGTCATAATGTCCCTTAACCTGACATGGTGCCAAGTTTATGTACCCAAGCTCACGCAGTGGACCAGAGACAAGATAAAAACCCCTACAATGTCACCATATTAGAGCTCGAAGGTGTGACCGTGGATTGGAGACAAGATTAAAACCCCTGCAACATCACCATATTGGAGCTCGAAGGTGTGACCTGCGATAATGAGAGGGTTTTCAAGCTTAGCGTCATGGGATTTGGCATCGACAGAACAATATTTCCTTTCATTTTCAACTGCACTAATTTAGACTCCCTCAACTTTTTGGAAAATTGTTTGACTGGCGAGATACCAATGAAGCTCCAATATATGGTCAATGCAATCTAATTCCCATGTCGTGAATCCTTTGTGCTTACCTAAATGTCAAAGATATCCACGATAAGAGAATCATAGGAAAAGTTGGAGGACTTTGGACATTAAAATATTGGATCCAAAGGTAGTTTTGGCCCTTGGGTACCTTGATCTTGAATACTTTAGAAGGCAGCAACTGACAGAGAAATTTGATGTGTATTATTTTGGAGTAGTGTTACTAGAGTTCTTGTGTGCAAGGGAAACTCTTAATATTGTTTTTCCCAGAGAACAATTCAATATAGAAGAGTGGGAAATGCACTGGCAGAAAAAGGGGAAGCTTGAAAAAATCATTGACCCTCACCTTGTTGTGACGATCAACTCTGGTTCTCAGAAAATGTTTAGGGAGACTACCGAAAAGCTATTGGAAGAGATGGGCTTTGACAAGCCTTCCATGGGAGATGTTCTATGGAACCTGGAATATGCATTTCAACTCCAGGAGATATCCATGCAAAATGATCTAGATGAGAATAGTAAAAATCATATTGTGGATGTTCCTTTGTGCTACCCAGATCTTGAGCATTTTGGTCCAAGTTCAGTATGACTTCAACCTTGTACGCAAGTTCTCAATTTATAGATTTCATTAATGAGCATGTGGCATTTTGGAGTTCTCAACATCCGACAAAGGGATAGTTGTGAGAATTTACCTATTGTTTGGAACATGTTCTCCTTCAGTGGATATCACACATAGTGGATCCATACCTTGGTACAATAGTTCCTTACCTCGTGATGTTTTCACAAGATTAAGGGAAAATTGAACACACAACACTAGTGGCTTTGGTTTGGGAGGAGAGCTACAAGTATGTAGAAGAGATTGAGGGTGCATGCATTATGTTCCCTTTTGCTGCTGAGAGACTGAGCCTTTTTATACTAGTGTTATTGGATGAGGTGTTGGTGGAAGTGATGATAATTTAGAAGATGCAACCACAAGCGTTGTGTTCTCCCAATTGGTGAATCCTCATGGGAGGTGATCACAAAACAAGACTCCTTTTCCATGTTCAAAATTTTCCAAATTAGCACATGCAGACAGAACATTTGTGAATGTGAAATGGTTAGGTTTGGTACTTGTTTTTCGCATATCACATTAAAAATCCAGTGCCTCCTCTTATAATCGACCACCATTACAGACGATTACACCACATTTAATTTAGACCTCTAGTTATGTAGGTAGCGTGCCCCTATCTCCCATCTCCCTATAGAGTAATTTGGTCACAAATTATTTCTTCTATGATACTGGTTCCTCTCTCTTAAGTCCTATCTCTCGTCCTTCTTCTATCTCTCTCTCTCTACCCTCCAATCCTCTCACTATATCCCTCCCTCTCTCCTTATTTTTGTCCCCTTTCCATCTTTGTGTCATTGTCTCCCTCTCCTACCCTTCTCTACCTCTCTCACTCCTCTCCCTCTCTCTCTCTTTCTCCATTCCTTCTCTCCCGTCTCCTTCAGTTTATATCCATCTCTCCCTTGTGACTCCCCTTGTCTCTCCACCTCTATCAATCTATGTCTTTATTATTCCTTCTCATATATATCTAGAGTTAATATATATCTTGACATATTGGGACCTACGATCGAGCTAATTCACCCTTGTTGGCAAGGTTAAAATGGTTAATCTTCGATAGAAAAAATGTAGATAAAATATTTCATTAAAAAGAGGGAACCATACCCTCTCTACCAAGCTATGCCTATTAGTCACTTGGCCTCTTCTTGCTCTCACATGGATGTAGTCTTGCTTGACTGGAATAGAAGAAGGTTTCACATTATCAATTGTTTGTTTGGGATAAATTTCAGTTGTTTCAACACTGTTACATTCTTCAAGATTATCCTTTAAACCATCTTAGTCTTTTGTACTCTCTCCAACTTTGTAGTGCTTTCCATTCCTCTCAGTCTCATCTGTTTCCTTGGTCTGTTAAGGGACAAGGTCAACAACATTAGGATGTTTTTGCAATAAACAAGGGTATTTCCAGGACACAGTCAGATAGAGCAAGAGTAGAAGAGCCAACTTTCTCATGAATGTGGGACACTCGAACTTAAGCTTTTATGTAGTAGTGATGAGGTGCAGTGTGGTTATTGAGACTTCATCAGATGGCCATTCTCTGGACGTAAATTGTGTGACAACACTGTGGCTGATTTTGAAACTGGAGATTGAACATACATTTGGTTTAATTGCAATAGAAATTTTCATCAATAAATGTAAATCAATGACTAACAGATACTACAAATTAATAGATAGATAAGACGTGACAACAAGCAACAATACTTACAAAATTGTTACATTGAAATGCAAAGAATAAGAAACTATTGTGTAGAAACATAGACAAACGAAACTATTATCTTAACCCCTAACCCCTTAAACACTAATTCCAAACCCCTAACCCATTTAACCCCCTAAACTTCTAAACCCATAACCCATTTAACCCCTAAAACCTAAACCCCTAAACCCTTAACCCCTAACCCCTAAACCCTTAACCCCTAACCCATTTAACCCCCAAAACCCCTAAAATCCTAACCCATTTAACCCCCTATACCCAAAACCTCTAAACCCTTAACCCCTAACCCGTTAAACCCTAAACCTCTAAACCCTTAACCCCTAACCCCCTAAACCCTAATTCCCAACCCCTAACCCATTTAACCCCCTAAAACCTAACCTCATTAACCTCTAACCTCTAACCCCTAAAATCCTTAAATGATAAATCCCCTAACCCCCTAAAACCCTAACCCCCTAAAACCCCAACACATTTAACCCCCTAAACCCTAAACCTTTAACCCCTTAACCCCTAACCCCTTAAACCCTAATTCCCAATCCCTAACCCATTTAACCCCTATACCCCTAAACCCCTAATCCATTTAACCCCCTAAATTGTAAACCTCTAAAATCCTAACCCATTTAACACCTAAACCCTAAAAATCTAAACCCTTAACCTCTAACCCCTAAACTCTTAACCCCTAATCCATTTAACCCCCTAAACCCCTAAACCCATAATCCATTTAACCCCCTAAACCCTAAACCTATAAACCCTTAACCACTAACCCCTTAAACCCTAATTTCCAATCCTTAACCCATTTAACCCCCTAGAACCCTAACCCATTTAACCCCCTACCCTAACCCCATTAATGCTTAACCCCTAACGCAAAAAATCCTTAACTAATAAATCCCCTAACCCCCTAAAACTATAAACCCCTATAACCCATTTAACCCCCTAAACCCTAAACTTCTAACCCCTAACCCCTAACCCATAAAATCCTTAACTGCTAAATCCCCTAACCCCCTGAACCTCTAAACCCATAACCGATTTAACCCCCTAAACCCTAAACCTCTAAACCTTAAACCCTAACCCATTTAACCCTCTAAACCCCTAAAACCCTAATCCATTTAACCCCCTAAACCCTAACCCCATTAACCCCTAATGACTCCTAACCCCTAAAATCCGTAGCTGTTAAATCCCCTAACCCCTTAAACCTCTAAATCCCTAACCCATTTAACCCCCTAAACCCCAAACGTCTAACCCCTTAATCCCTTAACCCCTAATTGCCAACCCCTAACCCATTTAACCCCCTATACCCCTATAGCCCTAACTCATTTAACCCCCTAAACCCTAAACCTCTAAACCCTTAAACCCTAATTCCCAACTGCTAACCCATTTAACCCCCTAAACCACAAAAAACATAACCCATTTAACTCCCTAAACCCTAAACCTCTAAACCCTTAAACCCCTAAACCACTAACACCTAAACCCCTAACCCCTTAACCCCTAAACCCTTAAACCATTGACGCTTAACCCGATACCCATTAAACCCTCACCCCTAACCCCTAAAATCCTTAACTGCTAAATCCCCTAACCCCTAACCCCCTAATCCCTAATCCCTGAACGACCAACTCATTATTCACCTAACCCTTAACTGCGCCCAAATCCCCTAACTCCTAAGCCCCCAATCCCTAATCCCTGAACCACTAACTCATTGTTCCCCTAACCCATAAATGTGCATAAATCCCCTAACACCTAACTCCCCAATCCCTAACCCCTTAACCACTAACTCATTATTCCCCTAATGCCAATCCCTAATCCCTTATCCACTAACTCATTATTCCCCTAACCCATAAATGTGCCTAAATACCCTAACCCCGAAGCCCTCAATCCCTAACCCCTTAACCCCTAATCCCCCAATCCCTAACCCCTTAACCACTAACTCATTATTCCCCTAACCTCTAAACCCTAAACATCTAACCCCTAAGCCCCAAATCCTTAATCCCTTAACCACTAACTCATTATTCCCCTAACCCAAATAATAATCCTTAAAAACCATTGGGGTTAGCCATCCCAAACGAGAGCAGGTCTAGTTGGGACCTAAAATCCGGTTAATTCCCCCTTGTTGGCAAGGTGGAATACCATGAGAAAAACCATGGGTTGCAAAACCCTCTCCTAAATTTACTATTTTATCTCAATTTTATTTTAATAATTAATTAATTTTTTTTCTTTAAAAAGTATTTTGGATAAATCACATAAATTTTTTAAGGTCGATGCCTTTCGAACCACTCATTGTGTGGTTCATCATCAATTTTTTTAAAATAAATTTATTAGAATGAAATTGAATTGATTTTTGAAGCTTCATTTTAAATCAATTGTTGACATTACAAAAAATCACAGAGTGCGCTCAACATCCATAAAAAAAACAATGGGTTTGATATTAAAAATTATATTTGAGGGAATAATATTAAAAATGATGTTGGGTATGATATTAAAAATGATATTTGAGGGCATAGTATTAAAAATGAAGTTTGAGGGAATAATATTAAAAATGATGTTAGGTATGATATTAAAAGTGATATTTGAGGGCATAATATTAAAAATGATGTTTGGAAAAATGGAGGGAGAGAGTATTCATTTTTCATCTAAATTTTAGATCTCGAGTTAAAATAACATTTCTCTCACCCGAAACACATCACTTTTTTTTGGTCATCTCTCGCTGGCTTAGTGATTAGGGATTTTATTCTGGGTCTTGTTCTGGAAACTGCCTTACTGCAATTTCTACCGAGTGCTAGTTCAATCTCAACAATCTGCGGTTTTCGAAGCTGCATTCTTCAGGGATTCTACTAAGTCCAATAATCAAGATGCAGGATTGGGGGATCTATTGCAATTTATTTTGGGTGCCAGATCAGTCTCAACAATCTGTAGTTTTCGAAGCTGCATTTTTCAAGGATTGTACTAATTCCAATAGTCAAGATGCGGGATTGGGGGATCTATTCCATGATTTTCTTAGCTTTCCTCAGAATGGTTTAGAATGCAGCCAAACCCTTGAGAATATTGATGCTAGAATAATTCCCCCCCAATATGATCCAAATCAAAGTGAATGGCACATATGGGCATATAAACTTGCTTCATCAGATGATGCATTATGCACTGGTTTTTGGAAAGAGCCCGTGAGCATCAACAACAATCCAAAAATTGGGCTTAACACAATTAATCAGATGCCAATGGCTTCAACTACAAATGTGGGATCTCCTCCTAGTGAAATCTCATCTTGGCACAATTTCCCATTTGATTCAGACAGGGGACCAAGGAGGACAGTCGCACCCACCATTATAAGCTTAATATCCACGATTCTCACAAAAAATAGTGAAAGGTAGGAGAAATGGGCAGGTTAAACTAAAAAATATGCAAAGGCATCCTTATTTTCACCAGGCGCAGAGACAGATCGAGATGCATATCCATATTAGGTAGTCCCTGAACCTGTAGTTCCATTTCCAATCGTAGATTGGCCTGTGGACCTTGTTTACCATGTGGAAGCACCTGTTAAATAACCAATTGTTCATGAACCAAAACCCATTTATTTATAATCCTCAAAGCCAGCCTTAGATAGAATAGCAACAGAGCTAGTTAGAGTTCAAGTTTGAGCAATTCCAATTTCAATTTATCTAGTCTCGCATCTGTAGTTACATTTTATGTGGTGGATTCCTTACCAGTAGTTTGACAATCACCCAGTGTCGAAGCAAGAGGCAAGTGGGTCTAGGTGGTTGGATACCTTCATACCTGAATCCTGCTTTTTAGCAATGTAAATAGGGCTGGGACAGTGTAATTTTCCTCCCCAAGATGGTATCCACTGGCTTTCGATCTCGATCGCGAACTGGGACTAGAAATCAGTAAATTGGATCTGCTTTACTTGGGACTAGAACATAATTTGCCTCTCAAACAGACTCTGCAGCAATGTTCACGGCCCTATGTGTACTTATCGTAGAAGTTGTTGCCACTGGTTACTCTCATTTGATAAATCGAAACAAACCGAGTGATGAGGGTAAAGAGCTGGTAGTTAATGGCAAGGATTCGCATGGTCGCCCTAAAGACTAAGATAGTAGGACTGCCCATGGGGTCATTTCTTAGGTAAAATCTAATTTAAGGGCGAAAATGTGAGGTTGGGTTACACTTTTTGCCCTTTTTTGAGAAAAAAATTCCTTTTTTTTCGGTTCAACTTTCTGCAAGCTAAAAAAAAATTTCCGTTTAGAATTTCATTTTGCGATAAAAATAAAAGTTGTCAGAAATTTTGTTAGCTTTCCATTACTTATTTTTTTGAATTTTTTTATACACATTTGATATGTCAACTTAGAATTTCTTTGAGTGTGTGTTTTTTAACAATCAACGGATTCATAAGAAGTCATGTTAATACGCAATGTTGTATTCTTTGAAAATTTGTGTTTTTGAGAAACAAAATGTGTTACAACAATCTAGATAGAGTCTACTTTGGTTTTGTCATATTTACAAAGCCAATGGATGCATATCATAATTACTAGAATTTTTTGAATTGGTTCAATATGAAAAAATGCATATTTTGAATATGTTTCGCGATGCAAGAAATTTCTTAACATATAATTTATAAACTAGAAATATAAAAGCTACCCATTAGAGACAACAGATCAATGTAATGTACCATAATTTTTTCAATTTTTTTACAATGTATTTTGGAAGATACAAAATTTTGATTTCACTGAATCACAATGACCTTCAGAAATTGTTTGCATCCGCTTTATTACAAAATTAATTAAAATTAGTAAATATTTATGAAATTCGATAAAAGTTATATTTCCCAAAAGTAGATTCAATTTTGAAAATGCTTGTCTTGGTTCCGATAGTTAGTTCAGAATGTTTCATGGAGTTTAATCAGTTCAAAGTTGCAGAAACGTATTCAGGGCTTGGCTCTGCCTAACTGGTGACGCGCTAGTTTGGTTGAACTCTTAAACAAAGTTTGGTCGAACTGTTTTTTGCACCGATGACCCGTTAAGTCAAACAACAAAATAGTTCGGCCGAACTATTTCTAAAAAGTTCCGCCAAACTTTTACCTAACTTTCCGTCGGCTGGAAAGTACCGTCGAGCCCCTCCAAAAAAGCATTTCACGGCAATATAAATTGCCGTGAAATCATTCATTATTTTTGCATATTTTCGCACATTTGGTCTGATTTTACAAAAGTCTTGATCTGATTTTGCAAAGAATTTTTTTTGGTTTAAGGAATTTTCTTGGAGGTACATTCAAAGGACATTTCTTTGAGGCACATTAATTTCGTACATTTGATCTGATTTTGCAAAATATTGTTTTGGGTTTAAAGAATCATCTTGGAGGTACATTCAAAGAACATTTTTGAAGACTTTTCTTGGAGGTATGTGATACAATTTTTTGGATGTTTTCTGGGCTTCATTTTTTTTAAAGTATGGATTTGGGCTTAATTTTCATTATTTTTGAGGGTATGGATTTGGGCTTAATTTCAAAAGGACATTTTTTGGACATTTTTTGGAAGTATTTTTAAAATGATATTTTTTGAAGTATTTTTTAAAGTGGCATTTTTTATGAAGTTGGAATTAATTTTCAATAGACATTTTTTGAAGGCATTTTTTGAAGTGGCATTTTTTTAGAGTATGTGTTTTGGGTTGAAGTAAATCTTTTATAATGTTTTTTTAAAATGAGTTTTTGTGTAACTTTTTAAATGAAATTTTTTTGTAGGACTTGGAAGGAAATATTTTGAGCTTCGTTTCATTTTTATAAGACATTTTTTTCTTGAATTTTTTAAAGTGTTTTGGATTGGAGTATGTATTTTTTGCAAAATTTTTAAAAAGAGTTTTTTTTTTAAATTAAATCTTTTGTGATTTTTTTTTTAATTGAGTTTTTGTCTAATTTTTTGAAGGAATTTTTTTGAACTTAATACTCTATTATCATGGGAAATCGAAGGAATTTTACGAGAAAATATGATAAAAAAAGAGACCCTGAGGAATGTAAAGAAGAGACGAGACAATCTCGCAAAAGAAAGATAGAAGCACTCTCAAATATTGAAGGGGAAAATCAACCTCAACTAGAAGTTGAAGAAGGTATGAAATGTAAATATTATGATTTTGATATATTTAAAATTTTCCTAGTGTAAAATGTGAAGCTTAATTTTTATTCGATGAACTAATTTGAAAAATATTTTTCAATGTAAACAGAGAGAGATATTCCTCAAAACATTGATGATGAGATACAAAATTTTGAAAGAGAAAGTGAAAGAGATATTGAACCAATGATTGAAGATGGTGAAAATGTTGAAAGAAATTCAAGTGAAGAAATTGAATCACAAGGTATGTACACACACACACACACACACACACACACACACACACAGATATATATATATATATATATATATATATATATATATATATATATGTTGAACACATGCACGTATTATTGAAATTATACATATATTTATTTGTTTAGTTATTTATTGAATATGTAAACTTATTATGTACTATTCATTCGAATATGTACAAATGAAATCAATCACCATGATGAGATGTTAGAAAATGTTGACACTCACACATATGGAGATAAAAAAGTTGACCATTATATACGATATCATGTTAACCGCATTTTTGAGAAGTATTTCATAAAGGAAAAGGTGACAGTTCAAGCCCAAATGTTGAAAGGTCTCATATCATTAAGGAAATTAAAAGAAGCTATGACTTTATTGGGTATTCGAAAATCAACCAAAGATAAAAAAATGAAGGAAAATGTGATATACAATATAAATAGTGCTATAAATTCAATTAGAAGATCTAAACAGAAAAATGTTTCAGTTGTACATAGAGAAATACATATGGTAGTGGTTTCATCAAATACTAAAGAGAATCGCTTGGTAAAATCTATGGCACAAGTATTAGGAACCTTGCGAAAAAATTTGCACAAACATCAGAAATTTTGGTTGCAAATAGATGTAAATGATGAACTCGCTTGTTGGAGAGCTATTTGTAGGCAACCATACAAAGATAGACTTGTAGAAAATGTTAAAAGAATAATATATGAATATTGGAAGAACAATTCGCTTGTTTCCCCAACTGCAAGGCATGTGATGCGAAGAAGAATAGCATGAAATCAGTACGAAGAACATGAAAAACAATTTTTGGAAACCACTCAGATAGAGTTGTTCAAAAAGTTCAAATAAGAGAATCACGAAATTCATGTTTCAATCAGTTCTTTTTTTCAACAAAAACCATGGTATGTAAAACCTATCACCGTACGCGACACTTGTTGTTGCCGTTATCATGTAGAATTTGAGTTATATTATGACACATTTCTTGATTTTGGTAGAACATCTTGGAAGGATTCACCTCCTCCTTCCACTATCCTTGATTTCATATCTCAAATTCTATGTGAAAGAGAAAGCGATGAACTATTTTATGAAAAGAAATTTGTTGGTGGTAAAAAATGTGATGATTGTGGAAATTTGACTAAATTTCAAAACAAATATCGTACTGATATAAATGATTAATGATTGTCCAACATGAAAGTGAAATGAAAGAGATATGAATATATCCATACATCGATTCAAGGTGCAAATAGTGTTAAAAGAATTGAATTACGAGAAGAAGAAATTTTTGTGATAGAATTTTTGAGAAAGTTTGAGGCAGAAATTTACAAATACACCAAGCATTCCCAGAGAGCTCGATGACAAGACTTGTAACTCAAAAAATCCCGTGAAGTTTTTCCACCAGGGCCATTTTGTCAGTAATTGATTTTGCAGAAAACTACACATTTGTTCCACAAAAACAAATTCAGAGTGAATACTATCATTCTGACCAAGTCTCCATGCTCATCCATATTCTATATAGACATGCTAAATAAAACTTCGATCATATAGAAAGCACTTGTGAAAATTGACATATTATTAAAGAATATCACTTTTATATAAGTGACGATCATATACATGATACATATTTTGTACAACATTGTTTTGGAAAAATTTATGATTCCTTGAAAAATCATGGAATAAAATTCAACGAACATTGGATATGGTTAGACAGATGCGCAGGTCAATTCAAATTTGCACGATCATTCTTTTGGTTGTGTTTTCTTCATAATAAAATCTGCATTAAACATAGTTGCAATTTCTTTGAGAGTGGCATGGAAAATGAGAACATGACAGTGTAGGGGCATGCATAAAACAAGCACTTCGAAGATATGAAATGAACCCCTATGCAAGCTGAATTGTGGATGCGAAATAAGTTGTTCAATGGTGCATCACTGCTCTAAGCCATGAGACTAACCGATCAAGGGAAGTGTGAAGGTACATTCAATTTAATTTTTATTTGATATCTAATTTTAAACAATGTACATTTATCAGAATGATTACCTTTGATTGTATTTTGATATCATATTTCCATTCTTCTTTAAATTTTCCATACAAAGGTTTTTTTGGCATATTGGGATTGAAGACATAGATAGATCAATTGGAAATGATGTTGAAACAATAAAAGGGACTCGAAAATTGCATTCAATTAAAACAAAGTTGTCCAGAAATGTGTTTGCATTGGATAAAAGAAAATATTCTTGTTTTTGTCATGTTTACATAGACAACACAAAATCGAATGACGTTTGTGAAAACAAAATGTATGTAAAAGATTGGAAACATACAGAGCTAAATACAAATGGAAAAATATTTGTTGCAATGTTTGAAGAAATGCAATCAGAGGAGACTACAATATCATCCGATGGTGATCGAGTTTCTGATCTTATTAGAGAAGGTAACGTTTGAATTGCTTTCTAATGATAAAGATCTAGAAATAAATTTGAATATGTATAACTTTGTTAAGTTTTTTTTATTGTGCAGGAGATGTTTTTGTTGTAATTGCACCTACTGACAACGATGAAAATGTGAAGTATTATTTGATGCATTGCATTGAATGAAAAATGAAATTATTAGAATACTATAATGATCACGGATTTCCATATGAAAGAGAATCTATTATACTGAAAGGTTATTTTTTCAGACAAACTAATCAAAGTGGAGATTTTGTTTACTTTGAAGACTATGAAATTGATTTCATAAGTTGTCAATATAGTCACTTGGTGTGTGCAGCACGCATAAAGTTGATAGAGTTTCAATCAAAGAAAAAAAAGAAAAATTAAGAAATGGAAAATGTCAAAATATGATCATGAACGGATTATTGAAAATGGCATTCCATTGGAATTTTTTTGATTGAACTACCCAAAAATTTATTCTCTTTGGACTGTATGTTCTAGAACTTCTAGTACTCAATTAAAAATTGAGCTGCCTTGTTATGTTATACAAATTTTTTTGGTACATGCACACTCTAGTATCAACTGAAAGTAGCTTTTCTATACATGCATTGATGAAAAATGTTGCACATTATTGGATATATATATATATACATGTTCTAGAATGAAATTAAGTGCTCAAGTAGTTTTACTATGTGCATTGATGAAAACTTTTTCACGTACTCAATATATATGTTCTAGAATGCAATTAACTGAAAGTAGTTTTTCTATGTGCATTAATGAAAAATGTTGCACGCACTGGATATATACACGAACTGAATGCATGCCCAGTTTTTCTTGTGGGATTTTTTGTTAAAAAGTATCCACAATGTAAATAAATCATCCACAGTATAATTTTGTACAAAGATTCCTTTCACGCAAGAGACTCGGAGCACTTCTCTGACTTTTGGTGGGATTTGACCCACATCTCTATTCTTGATTGAAAATCTAGTACAAAATTTGTCTGTCCAATGGTCGGATATGTTCTATGTGCATTGATGAAAAATGTTGTGCACGTATTGGATATATATATATGTTCTAGAATGCAATTAATTGTTCAAGTAGTTTTCCCATGTGCATTGATGAAAAATGTTTCACGCACTGAATATATATGTTCTAGAATGCAATTAACTGAATGTCATCAATTTACCAATTTATAAATCAACAAGGCTACCTAGTTGAGTGCATTAATGACATTGACCCAAATTCAACAAACATATATCTACTTCTTATATTTCCAATCAAAATTAAAGGGATTTATATGGAAAAGAGGCAGGACATATAGCCCATGAACTACTTTTTAGAGGTCAATGAAGGTATCATCATGTGGGAAAACGTTTTAAGAACACTTGATCGTACTTGAAAGTAATCTTAAGATTGTTTTTGATCTCTACATACTACATACTATTGTTTGAGTGAAAATAATTTCCAATGAAAAGAACATAGCTTTTCAATCCAACTAACCATATCAATTGAGCTCTATTTCAAAAAAAAGTAAAAAAACCAAAAATCCAACAAAATAACATCCTTGGTTGTTATTTTTATTGGAGTAACTAAATCATATTAAGGATTCTCTTCATTGAAATTGTTTTTCGATGGAGAATCCTTAAAATATGATTTAGCTATTCCAACAAAAATGACAACCACGAATGTTATTTTGCTAACATGTTTTGTGTCATGTTAACTTTTCTTTACTCTTTTTTCAATTAGAGCTCAATTGATATGTTTAGTTGCATTGAAAAGCTATGTTCTTCCATTGGAAATTTTTTCACTCAAACAAGAGAAGAGTATGTAGAGATCAAAAGCAATCTTAAGATGCCAAATGTACTTCAACCATCCAAAACTTGAATTTTAAAAACTTTTTGACTATATCAAAACAAATTACTTCACATTTAATGCCAATTGTAGTTCAAATATCCAATAAAAACATTAAACATTTAACATTATATCACATGCCAAATGTAGATTGAAACCATCCAAAACTTGATTTTTAAAAACTTTTTGATTATATCACAACATTACTTCACATGCTTAATGTACTCAAACCATCCAAAACTTGAGTTTTAAAAACTTTTTGATTATATCACAACGTGCCCCCACATTCATACCATTTAGGTTCAACCTAATAAGCATTTAACATTATATCACATTATAAAATGTAGATTGAAACCATTCAAAACTTGAGTTATAAAAACTTTTTGATTATATATAGTGTGCAACGTTACTTCACATGCCATGCCAATTATAGTTCAACTAGATCCAATAAAAACATTTAACATTATATCACATGCCAAATGTAGATTGAAACCATCCGAAACTTAACCTTTAATTTAACAAAAAATTATAGATCACAACATTACTTCACATTCCAAATGTACTTCAACCATCCAAAACTTGAGTTTTAAAAACTTTTTGATTATATCACAACGTTAATTCACATTCCATGCCAATTGTTGTTCAACTATCCAAGAAAACATTAAACATTTAACATTATATCACATGCCAAATGTAGATTGAAACCATCCAAAACATGAGTTTTAAAAACTTTTTGATTATATCACAATATTACTTCACATGCCATGCCAATTATAGTTCAATTATCCAATAAAAAAATTTAACATTATATCACATGCCAAATGTAGATTGAAACCATCCAAAACTTAAGTTTTAAAAACAAAAAAAATTATAACACATCATTACATAACATGCCAAATGTAGTTCAAAAGCGAAACATTAATTTATAGATGACAACATTACTATTAGTTCAAACTTTCAAAAACAAAACAAATTATATTAACACAATAAAACATACAATGCAAAAAATTGCGGATACCTCATGATATCCGAAGTATCAGTATATATATGTATATATGTATATATATATATATATATATATATATATATATGTGACGGGTGCATCATAGATTCATAATAATACGATTATATATATATATATATATATATATATATATATATATATATATATGTATAATTATATAAGAAGTATTTGAGATGAAAATGCAGTACATATAAACTTATTTTCAATAACAAAAAAGTTAGACAACTTGTTCAAATGGGTTAAATGGTGTGGATGTTCCTATCTCCGTCGCTAGAGTCCGTGGATTAAAGAAATCTTCTATAGAAATCTAAAATTCAAAATTTTAAAAGTATAAAATAACTCAAGATCAAGATCTCAATTTATAATAAAACTTAAATAAACTTCAATTTATAAATTATAACTTTAAAAAAAACATATATATATTTAAAAGTGAAAAATTGAATACTTCTGCAGGTGAATTTGGGACATCTCCTAAGAGAGGCTCCAAAAGAAAATCTCCAAAAACCTAAAATTCAAAAAATTTAAAATAACTCAAGATATAGATATATATATCTCAATTTTTAATGGAACTTTTTGAGGTGGAATATATATATAACTTAAACATAAATTTTAAAAGTGAAAAATTATCCATACTTGTTGTGAATCTGACACATCTCCTAAGGAAGTAGAAGGTAGATCTCCCAAGGAAGAAGAAGGTACTGCCATCCCAAAAACGTCGGATGGAATCGGAATCTATTAAAACATTTTATTATTATATATGTACATGTACATGTGCACAATTATATATTTAAAAAATATCACTTAAAAAACACTAACATTTGTCAACATATCTTGATGGTGAGACCCATCTTCATTGTTTGAACCAGAGGCCCTAAACGTGATATTAACACTTTTGTCATTCATCATGTGTGACAATTGCAAATGTTGTTTTAACATATAATGATACATTTTTGTTAGATTAATGTACATACAAATAAATGTATACATATACATACACATGTATTTATTACAAATTGTACACATGTATGTGTTAAAATAATTGAACCCTAAGGTCATTAACATATACCGTTCCCGTGCCCTCTTCCTCATGAAGAATTAGATCTTTCCAACCATTGCGACAATTATTTTCATATATTCTGAGATCTTTAACACTCATGTTGTCAATCTCTTCAACTGTATAATACACAAAATTGGCACGTGCATTCTCACGTGATCTTTGTCGTTTTAGACAAACATCAACTCCACCCAATCCACTATGAATATTGTCGATGATGGCATCCCTTGCTTCTCGACTTATTTGAGAAGTCGCATCCATCTCTGATCGCAAAGTTTCGACCCGAAAAGGTCGACTCACTAATGGTGGCTCAGGGCGAGACAACTCCACATCTCACCTAGTGCCCCTATGGTCACATAATCGACCTTTCCCAGGACCAAAAAATTATGACGGAAGGTCATTGTAATTGGGTTTCATTTCCAAAAAAAATTCTGCGTAAAACAATTTTGCAAAATAAACAGGAACCTCGTCGTTCCATGGGAGTATTCCATAGGCCGCAAGGTGCCTATCATACAAATAGTGAGATATATTGGGGTGCTTGAAATATTGCACCTTCAAAATCTTTCTTTTTGGCCCTTCCTTGAAATTAAACATTAACTTCGCCATTTATTTTGTAACTCTTTGTTTTACATCCTCCCATTTATCAGGACCCATTAGTGTTTCCTTTCTCTTTCTCATTACTTCTACAAATGTATCAGTCATTGGCCCAAGATTTTTGTACACATTTACTAGTTCGCCCAATGAATGTGTAACTATTTCGAGGCTTTGTCGACTCTCAGCAGGTAGAGTCAAAGCTACGAGATCTCTCTACAATTTTCCATGAAGTTGTTGACACCTTTCTAAGGTGCATTATGCCATGTTTCTTTCCCATGGTATATCAGAAATGTCAGCTGGATAAGTTGTGGTGGGTAGACAACCTTCTTCTTGAATGTAGCGTTCTGTGCTACATCTATTTTGACCAACATTCGGATCATTTTCAGCCTCAGCATCAATATATATAAAACTTTGTATATTAGAAAAAACACATGTAAAAAAATTTGTACAAATTGAATGAAAAAAAGATTGAAATTGCTGGCAACCTCGACATGGTTGGCTAGCATCTTCTCCACCCTAAAACTATTGAGAACCAGAATGACCTTGCTGAGAACCAACACCACCAGTTGTTGATTGGCTTCTGGGGGAATAAATATTACCACCTTCACGCAACCTTCTACCACTTATTGATGACCCTCTAAGGAGATTTGAACCACCACCAACCTCGCGAGAGGAGAGAGAAGCTTCATAAACAAACACAAATCTATAATCAATTGAAAAATACATGCATACATATAAATACACGTACATATTCATTGATTAAATTATGTTCAAACCATACCATGACTGGGTGAACCATGGGCATGCTCCATGGATGGAGTAGAGACCCTTATCTTCTTATTAGCTCCTAAAAAATAAAAAATGAAACTTATTAGTTCAACTAATTTAACTCACAAAGTTGATAAAAAATCAATTCCATATGTACACACATCTATGGAGATTTAATATTATATTTAAATACCATGAACAACCCTCGATCCTGATCCCCACCTCTCGTAGAGATATGGGATTTTGTTGATATTCATCGTTCATGCTCCATGATATATATATCTACGATGGACATTTACAACTATTTTTTGAAATAACTAATTTAAAATAAATTCAAAAGAAATTTCAGAAAATTAATGTAATTTAGTGTAAACAAATTATGTAAAACACAACTTTCAAAGCACCAATTGATGTGTGAAACTCAATTTAAGAAAAAAAAGTTATAAAAATGATATTTTCACAAAATTGTGTTTTACATGGTGGGAGTACACTTGGTATAAAATTGACAAAAACACATTGTCATTAAAAAAGAAGTGAAACTCCATTAAAAAAAAACTCCATTTAAACAAAAATTTGTTGAAGTCCTCGCATTTTAATTTCATAAAAATGTGAAGTTCATCACTTGTTGCAAATGTGAAGTTCACCAATTTATGCTTTACATGGTGTGGTGGGAACACACTTGGTATATATACATGAACTCGCTTGGACGAATTTGCTAGTCGCAATATTGGAAAACACATATGTAATCACTGCTTTCCTTGGATTGGGATAGCAAGAAACTTCTATGCATAGTTTCCATTTTTCAACCATATTTAATAGTTTTCTTATTCCTAAAAAAAAAAAATCCAGTAAAAATATATATTAAATTGACATTTATTGCAAATGCATGGAGTAAACTTCTATTTATATCATTCAGTTATGTTTACAGACATTAGATATCATGCCTTTCATAAAAGATGAGATCGGAGGCTACACGGCCTTTACGAATGCATTTCTGAACTTGTAGAAGTTAACACTATAATCCCAATTCTACCCTATGAAAGAGGAAAATATCATAATTATATTTTAATGTTGATGTTTACATTGAATATTTTTTCATTTGTTAAGTCTATTTTCAAAATATTTAAAACTATATACTTGGTTAAAACCTATGTTTTGTATCAAATTAATTTTTGTTTCTAAATACTATACATGTTGAATATAAAAGGTTTTTTCTCTCTCATTGTTTGAGACCATGGATATGAAAATGAAAAACTTCTAATTAGATCTATTCTAAATATTGAATGTAGGGGCATTTATTAGGTTAGGTTAAAACCTATATATTTTGTATCAAATCACTTTTGGTTTCAATGGGAAAATTTTATGACTAATTTGTGTTTTACATGTTGAATATAAAGGTTTTCTCTCTCTCATTGTTTGAGACCATGGATATGAAAATGAAAAACTATATACTTGGTTAAAACCTATGTTTTGTATCAAATTACTTTTTGTTTCTAAATACTATACATGTTGAATATAAAAGGTTTTTTCTCTCTCATTATTTAAGACCATGGATATGAAAATGAAAAACTTCTAATTAGATCTATTCTAGAGATTGACTGTAGGGGCATTTAATCTTAGGTTAAAACCTATGTTTTGTATCAAATCACTTTTGGTTTCAATGGGAAACTTTTATGGCTAATTTGTGTTTTACATGTTGAATATAAAAGTTTTTTTCTCTCTCTTATTGTTTGAGACCATGGATATGAAAATGAAAAACTATATACTTGGTTAAAACCTATGTTTTGTATCAAATTAATTTTATTTCTAAATACTATACATGTTGAATATAAAAGGTTTTTTCTCTCTCATTGTTTGAGACCATGGATATGAAAATGAAAAACTTCTAATTAGATCTATTCTAGAGATTGATTGTAGGGGCATTTACTCTCAGGTTAAAACCTATGTTTTGTATCAAATCACTTTTGGTTTCAATGGGAAACTTTTATGGCTAATTTGTGTTTTACATGTTGAATATAAAATTTTTTCTCTCTCTCTCAGTGTTTGTGTTAGGGTCCCGTGATTTGGCTGATTGGCAAGCCAAGTGACAGGGTAACATCAAACCAATATTTGGAGCCCAAGGACCTAGCCTTCCTGGACTCAGAGAGGGCTCTCTCTATTTACGTAAGCGATATCTATGTGTTTGCTTCTTATGTTTCTAATTTTAGGCTAGTTATGAAGTAGGTTTTTAGTTTTTCTTTTAGGTTTTTGAGAGAGGAACTGATCAAAAACTAATATAGGTAAAAATATTGTCAGATCAACTGAGCTATGGGGTCGAAAGGGTCGAGAAAGCCTCAGATGGTGATACAAGGAATGTTGAAGGGCCGATTTGATCAAGGTAAAATGGATGTTAAGGTAAAATGGGGTGAGATGGACACTAAATTTGTGAAGAACAAAGACTTTCAAACATAAATAGTTCAATAGCTGACATAAACATGGTAGGGCTAACCATTAATCATGATGAATGTAACTACAAACTGATAAATGCATAGAAATAAACATTCAAGCAATACATAGAGATATATGACTCTCTAACTTTAGGAAATTTCTATCAGACTTTGGGGAAAGACAATTAAGACAAACAAATAACTCAAATCACTATGAGGAAATGCCTAGACATAATATTTCAAGCTATTGAGCACTTTGAAGTAAGATTGTAGAGTTTTAGGCAAAGGGCAAGATCGGTACAAGAAGTCCTTGGTTCAACTAGGACAATCAAACAATCAAAGAAAGGTTTCAGAGGTGGAGCTATGAATAGCCATGAGTAAGCAAGGCATACCGTGAATCATACTTAGCATGCATAAAAATATAAATGAAACAAAAAAACAATTTATTCTATGATCAAAGAGCAATCAAGATTTATTTGATATGACTAAGAAGGAGGAAAACATAGAAGCTATAGTGAAACAAAAAATTTGAGGTGCCTCCAAGGGCATGTCTCAAATCTATTCTCTACTATCTTATAGCAACCAAGAACATGAAATATGTATGAAAACTAAGAAGAATAATAGAGAGGGACACTATACCATTTTACCAAGTCAAGGAATCCAACAACAATCCTCTTTCATCATCCAAAACATTCAAGAAACTATCTAATGCATGAGACAAGTATTTCTTCCAAGCTTGTATAACCATATATTGCTCTATATCATCAATTTCAGCCTTGTTTACAATGAATTCTCTTGGAATATATAGGCCAAGATGAGGGAAAACCTCCTAGTGCAACTAGCAAGCTCATTGGCCCATAAAAAATATCTGATTTTGTCCTTGAGGCTTTGCAAAGCCCAAGGCACAAAATATCTGTAAAAATATCTTAAAAATGCTAAAAAAGGAAATTATATTGACTTTTCCTAACTAACCATGGCCAAAAAAGGCTAAACGTGCATTAGGAAAAGCCTCTCCAGAAAAGTGCATTTTTCACAAAAATATTTAAGAAATATATCAGCAGAAAATCCCCTATATTGTGGGCAACTTTTGGAGGCCTTCCTGATGTCGAAACGAGGCTCGTGATGGCTCGTTGGAAATATATTGATGTCTAGTTTTTGAAAATACTTTTTTTTATCCAAACTGATCACTAGAAGCCTATAAAAACTGACCTGTGTGGAAAAACTCAGAAATTAGACTTTGCTGATATGCGGGGAAGAGTGTTGAAAAAGTGACTGTTTGTTTCCATTTTGGGGGACCAAATCATCTTCAATTGATCTGAAATTCATTGAGTATATGAAACTAAAATTATGGCATCCAATGATACCATTTTCATCCTTTTAGGATGTCTCAAACAAAAATGGTGATGCCCACGATTTTTAGCAAAAATCCCAAAAATGTCAAAAAACCAAAACTTGTCGAATTTTGCCCAATTTTGGTGAGCATGACCCTCAAGGGTTTTCAGAAGCATGCTGAGAAGCAGAGGCCAAAATTTGGAGCCTTGATGTGTATTTCTTCATTTTTGGTGTCGGGCGCCTCTTTTGAGCCTCTTTGAGCTTTTTTTGTGTGGCTTTCAATTTTTGTCAGGCGAATTGATTAAGCTTCTTATAGTGCCCGGTCATTCTTCTTTAAAGGTCAAAATATCTATTGGCATTTTCCAACTCCTTCTCCAAGTGTTCATTCCCCCTTTCAAGCCATGCTTCTCTATTGTTTTCTATCTCTTGGGTGAATAAGGTAGTAAGAGGAAAAGATCGGAAAAGGGCAGCCTCTTCCTCTTTTTGTTTCTCCAAAGCTCTTCTGAGTCCCATGGTCCTTGGCCTCTTTCTCCTTGGCTGATCTTCTTCTTCACTATCATTGAACTCGCCCATGAGTTCTTCTAACTTAATTTTCACTTTGGAGGCCTCTTTTTGATATTTGATGGCCCATGTCTCATACACCGCCATGTGGACACTCATCTTCTTGTTTTGTGTTTGCAGAAAGTGAATGAGGTTTTTAGACCTCTCTAGATCTGCTCTTAGATGATGAATTTGATCTTATTTATTTATCAAGAGAGACTCTAGGATTCTGGCCTCATTGTCGCTGTCATCACTATTTATCTGAATTATGTCAAAGTCCCTCTATTTTTCATGGATACTTTCTTCCTTTTCCTTTCCCTTGCTTTGGGTGGCCTTCTTGGTCTTCCTCCTTTTTGGTAATTCAACAATGGATTGTTTGGGAAACTTCCCTTTCCTTCGGAGGGCTCTAGTGACATCTAGAGTTACAGTTTGAGGCACTCTCTTTCTTGATGTTCAGGGCTTTGTCACCTTTGGAGAAGCAAACATGGCCCCTTGCCTAGGAGAGGCAGCTAGCACATGCTCTATTTGCTCTTTGCCCTTGCTACTCCCCTCATCATCCTTGCCACTGTTTTGACCCTCTTCATGAATGCTTTGACTGTCACCTTGCATGTCTTTTTGAAGGCTGCCATTTTCACTTTTGTCCCTGTTTTCTTCAGGACTTTTAGGCCCTGTATCTTCAATGTTTTGTGCTTCATCCTCATCATTTTTACTGTTGTGAAGGCTACCAATATCCTCATCAAACTGTTCCATTTCTTCATCATTTCCCTCTTCATTGTTTTTCTCTTTTTCACTATGTTTCCTTTCCTCACTGTGTTGTTCTTCCTCATAATGCTGCTCTTCCTCACAATGCTTCTCTTCCTCACTATGCTCCTCTTCATCATTATGCTTCTCTTCATCATTATGCTACTCTTCCTCATTATGCTCTTCTTCTTGATCAATCATGGGAGATTTTGGCTTCTTAGGAGTGGGCTTACTAGAAGAAGGAGAAAGAGGATGAGTGGAAGGTGAAGGAGATGCATGGGATGAAAAAACAGTGGCGAAGTCGGGATGTGAAATGAAAGTGTCCCAAGAGATTTCCTTCTTCTCAAGTTGATGAAGAATGACAATCTTGATAAGGGAATGATGGAAAAGAAAAGCTGGCTGCTGAGAGAAAGGTCTCTTTTGAACAGTGGAAGCCATCTTTTCAATACTTCTATGGAGGAAAAAGGGGAGGTTTAGCAATTGGGTCCTCGTGAAGTGCATGAGTAGTCGGACATGGTAAGCATTGACCCAAGAAAACCTTCCCTCACATGTGAAATATTTCATGATTATCTTTATGAGGGGAGCATAGCTGGTCAATAGATATGAAAAAGGAAAGATGGATGGACATGCATCCCGATGCTCTGGCTTCAAAAAGGGTTTGTACTATTCTGAGTCTAGGTAGCTCTGCTTAAACCATTTTTCTCCGACATACGAAATTTTTGTAGCTCTGGAAATGGATCTAGGAGAAAACTTGAAGTCTAAGCCTGCTAGCTGAACATGTTTCCCTTGTAGTCTTAAAGCTAATAGATGTGTCAAGGGAAGATAAATTTTCACATCCTGAACCCTTTGACAAAACTCTAAACATCCAACTTCATGAAATTTAAATAGAACTGAAAGATGGGCATTTACTTCCTCAGTTGAAAAAGGTTCATACCTCTTGTGAGGGCCACTTCTACTATCTTGCCTGGGATGAATTTTTCTTTGGATACTCTTTTCTTGTTGACCAAGACATGCTAATTCAAATGGTTTCTGAAATAGTCTCCCAACACCACACCTTGTCCTCTTTGCAAGTCACTATTCTTCTTTGATGCCAACAAACAAGTACTTGTCAAATGATAACCAAAATCACTTTATCACTGTGTTTGGGCAAAGATATTGAAAAATACGCGTTTGTGGTTCTTTGTTAAAAAATGATTTCTTTTGTTTTGGCACAAAAATATTTCCCCAAAACACTGCCCCTATGCTATTCACTATTTTTGAAAAGTAATTAGGGATCTTTCAAAACTGATAAAAACACCTTCCTCTATAACTATATTAATCCTTGACACCCACAACAATAAAATACTTCTTTGATTTGGATGAAAGGCCTAATCTCCTAATCAATTTTTTCCTTTGTGCTTTTTAGATGATTAAATGCCTTCAAAATCAATGTTAAGACACCTCCCAAACTGATTTGAAACCCCCAAACACACTCTTTTTTTCTTCAAATAACTGTATCTAACCTCAGCTATCTTATAGCACAGAAGACCTATTTAAATTTAACAAAAACCTTCAACCCTTTTACCATTGTCTAGATGATCATCTAAAAATGTTTTGAGACCTCTGCAACCTATGTTTATCTGTCTAGCAACTGTGGGCTATCACTATTTTTGAAAGGTAGTTAGGGCTCTTTAAAATAGATAAAATACCTTCCCCTATCACCGTGTTAATGTTTGATACCCACAGTCAACAAAACCTTTTGATTTTCGACCAAAGGCCCAATCTTCTAATCACTATTTCTCTCTTGAAAACAGCCCTTTTTAACCTCAAAATTGATCAAGGAGTGAGGAAAATACCTTGAAAAAAGTTTATGGATCTTGTTGATTGTTTGAAACAACTCTCAAAGAGTCTTTAGAATCCTAGAGGATGAGTGGCACGTTTGCAACTGAGAGCGTCGTGCAGAGAAATGGTTGTCGAGTCGGTTTTGGGCGCCCGGTGACCGGAGACATAGGCGCGTCGCGTAGTAGTTCAAATTATTTTCTCGGGTGCTCACAGGCGTGCCATGCACATCTACAGGCGCACCGTGCAGCGTTATGAGCCCAAAAAACTTGAATAAATGCCCGAAATCGCTTTTTTCTCTAGTGAGCAGCTAATGGACGTTCGCTTTGGCTTTTGAAATTGCAAATGGGGCCTTTCAAACGGTCTCCTCCCTCTTTTAAAAGTCAAACAAGCTAAAATACCTTTGTAGTTACTTTGTGAGGGTTTGGATTTTGAAAAAGGCTTTTTGTCGTATCAAAACATAAATCACTGTTCTCAGTAATATATTACTTTTTAAAATACCAAAAAGACCATTTTCTTAATTGTCCTCTTTGTATGGAATATGCAGAGGCTATTCTTAAAGACTAAGGCTATTCTGTCTTTCAAAAGGGAAACTGCTTCAAGAACCATGTCAAAAACTGTTGATGCATCCTCTGCCTATCTCATGGAAGGAGGCGATTGACCATTTTAGAAATTAATTTGATAATTCAACTCTATGGTGTTTGATGATCTATTATTCCTATTGTTGAAGTTTTTCAAACACTGTTAGGCCCCTTATATTGACATTTTCTTTCGATTGTGGATAAAACCTCATTTGCACTCACCAAGATTTTACCTATATCTGTTCATCAAGGAGAAGGATTTTTTTTAAAACCCTCAATGCAATCATATACAACATCAGAGTTTGTTCATATGTACATAAAGAGGTCTTGTCTATGACTGTGGTATGCCTTGTTTCTTTGAATGTTGTCTTGAATTTGAATCATTTTTTCATACCTTTCCTATCATTTTGATGAGCCTATTCCAAGTTTTGGACATTCTAGCCTTTGGTTACTCTTCAAAGGAGGCTTTTATAGATAAAGAGAAAAGACTTTCTTTGGACACCCTTGTATCACTGTTTTGATGATGTCACAAATGGCTTCAAACCATGAACCTTCAGTTGCTTCCTACTGATTTTCAACCTCATTTTTTAAACAGTGAACTCCTTTAAACACTACTTGAAACACTACTGTTGTATCAGTTGTTTCATCCTTTGGATTAAGTGGTGTAAAAAATTCTTTAGGCCATTTCAAACACTGTTAGTCTTGTGCTCTTTGAATGAGGCTATACCTCTGTTCTTGACCCTCTGCTTTTTAAATGAAGGAGGCCCTTATCATGTTCCTAACCATCTTCTTTTAAATGGAGGTTAACCTAATATTTCCAAACCATCTGCTCTTTATACTGGAGGAGGTTTACAACAAGTGACCCAACCATCTACTCATGTTTGGAGGAGGTTAACACAGTCATGACATTTCATCCCTTTCTTAGGCTGTCTCATTTTTCCTTGTAACACATATCTCTTCTTGGTATATCACAATAGGTAATAAAGTGAAATTTGACAATATGTTATAATAGGCATGTTCTGAGATATGTATCCTGTGGTCAGAATATCCTTGTGAATCTTTTAAACCAGGAGCCACATGATTTGTATTTGTAGAGTATTTGCTGGCTAGTCATTACTTACTAACCTTTCTTGACTATGTTTGCAGAGGTTTATTGAATTTTCTCTTTGATTGGTATTCTTATCCCAGGCTCAAAACAACATGAGAAGCATTTGTCTTCATATGTTTAGTTTGATGATGTATTCTGGAATACTTGTGCATCTCTGCTTTTGAAAGAGACACTGAAACACTGTAGATCAACATAATATTAGTTTGGCTTTTGAAACATGTACTGCTGACTCAAAATTAAAACCTTTTAGTGGCGTGACCTATGGGTGTATCAAGCTTTTTTTTTTGCATATTAAGCGCTAATTTAGGGTTGGGTGGTATTGAAACAAAATATTTTGGCTTAGGATGCTTTTGCCAAGGAAGGATTTCCTAAAGCACCATTACCTAACTTAGGGGAGATCTTTAACAGATTTTGAGTATTCTCTTTGGTATGACTAGATCTTAAGATGACTTATGACTAGAGGTAGAGTGGCTGGCATTCTTATCAACAGTTGGTTCATGAATGACCTGGGGATGAGGGTAAATGACAGCAGATGACTTTAGCTTATGACAGCTCATAGAAAAGATTATATGGCTGAAACTAGATAGGACTTGACAACTAGGTTTTTTCTCATCATAGGCTAACTGGAACAGGAAGGAGAACAAAAATTGTTTAGGTGTGTTTTCTAGATGACAGATTTGATAAATTGGAGACCAGCTTCTAGAAAAATTGGCTTTAAAAACTAGTCATCATCAACAAGTGAAAAATACTGATGACTAACAGTTTGAGACCATGGATATGAAAATGAAAAACTTATATTTAGATCTATTCTAGAGATATGCCTAATTTATGTTTTACATGTTGAATATAAAAGGTTTTCTCTCTCTCAATGTTTGAGACCATGGATATGAAAATGAAAAAATTCTATTTAAAACTATTCCAAAGATTGACTATAGGGGAATTTACTCTTAGGTTAAAACCTATTTTTTGTATCAAATCACTTTTGGTTTCAATGGGAAAATTTTATGGCTAATTTTTGTTTTACATGTTGAATATAAAAAGGTTTTTTTCTCTCTCATTATTTGAGACCATGGATATGAAAATGAAAAACTTCTATTTAGATCTATTCTAGAGATATGGCTAATTTGTGTTTTACATACATTGAATATAAAAGGTTTTTCCTCTCATTGTTTGAGACCATGGATATGAAAATGAAAAACTTCTATTTAAAAATATTCCAGAGATTGACTGTAGGGGCATTTACCAAGGTTAAAACCTATGTTTTGTATCAAATCACTTTTGGTTTCAATGGGAAACCTGTATGGCTAATTTGTGTTTTACATGTTTAATATAAAAGGCTTTTTCTCTCTCTCATTGTTTGAGACCATGGATATGAAAATGAAAAACTTCTATTTAGATCTATTCTAGAGATTGACTGTAGGGGCATTTACTAGATATGTCACCTTTCATAAAATATGAGATCTAGAGGCTACCTGGCCCTCTACAGACTCTTCCTATAGAACTTGTAGAAGTTAACAATACCAGTCCCAATTATACCCTATGAAGGGAAAATATCACAATTATATGTAAATGTGCATGTGTTTTACATTGAATATTTTTCATTTTGTTAAGAATCTATTTTCAAAATATTTAAAACTATATACTTGGTTAAAACCTATGTTTTGTATCAAATTGATTTTTGTTTCTAAATACTATACATGTTGAATATAAAAGGTTTTTTCTCTCTCATTGTTTGAGACCATGGATATGAAAATGAAAAACTTCCAATTAGATCTATTCTAGAGATTGATTGTAGGGGAATTTACTCTTAGGTTAAAACCTATGTTTTGTATCAAATCACTTTTGGTTTCAATGGGAAACTTTTATGGCTAATTTGTGTTTTACATGTTGAATATAAAAGGTTTTTTCTCTCTCTCATTGTTTGAGACCATGGATATGAAAATGAAAAACTATATACGTGGCTAAAACCTATGTTTTGTATTGGGTACCGGATTTGTATACTTTCCTCTCCCATTTTACCTTATCTTTCTATCTCTTGGTGCCATTATTTATCTTAAAAGTGTGACGTAAAAACCTTCTTCCTATATTTTATGGGATATTTGATTAATGATGTATTTTTCATGGAGGTTTTACCTTTCTACATATTAACTCTGATATTTCTTCAGATTTGGCTACAACAGGAGCATTGCGGCCACGAGTCAAGGCACAACCCATCATCTCTAGCATATTCCTTATTTGCTGCTACAACGTGACAACCTTGGGTATATCAGCACTATCTTAGGCCTTCTTACGGTTTCTTGATGGGAAACCTGGTTGCCATTGTAACAAGATGTATTTTTGTAACAATGGAGTCGTTGAGAGGAATCGGGGGTTTCAGGACAACTGTATAAAAAGGCCTATGGGCTATGAATCAAGGAGACCCTTCGACATACAAACTTTGTAATCAATCTTTTTATAATTAATTGAATGTACAACACCTTGTTGTTTCTCCTGTAATTCTTGAGTTTCCACAGCCTTGATCAAAGAGTTGGGCCCACTCTTGTGATCAGGTGTTGCGTTCTTCTTTCTTTTCTTTGCAATGTTGTGTTTGGTGTGATTCTTTATTTTCTATTACAGTCGCGTTAATTGTTGTGGATGCCTTTTATTTTGTAGTTCATTTCATTTTTGTTACAGTGGTAAGTGTGTTATAGATTAAACCTGTGATCTACAATGGACCATGTGTTTGTATCTGCATATATTTTTTGGTTAGTCTTGAAATAACGAACACCCTCGGGTTGATAATTTATGTGGAAAAAGGGTTGAATTATGTTCATATCCAGACACCAACATTTTGGCGCCGTTGCCGGGGAAGGCTAACAGGTGCAAGAACAGGATCTGCAACAAATCTCAAAGTCGATCTCTTATCTTGAGGTGGGAATCTATTGCCCAGCTTCAAGTCCTGAGCGTCAGTGCCTTGTGTTTTCTTTTTTCTTTCTTTATTTCTTGTTTCTTTTATTATTTTGTTTTCTGTAGAATTAAACCCTCGTCTTGGGCAAGGTGTTTTGTAAAACCTTGCCCTGAGTCCTAGGCATAGTCTAGTCTTCTTGTTTTTATTTCCTGTTGTTTCCTTCTAAGGGCCAATTTCTCGTCCTGGGGAGGGTATATTATTACTCTGCTCCAGGTCTTGAACTTCAATTTTTTTTCCTTTTCCTTTTGTTTCATTTTTTGTGAATCTTTTCTCTCGTCCTGGGGAGGAAGTTATCTGTCCTACTTCAGGTCCTGAGCGATTGATTGATTTTATTTGATGAACCCTCTCCACAACTTGTATGAACAAATATCCGAACAAGAGGGGCATAGGAAGACCAACAAAGAAAGGGAAGGATCTGGGAAGGAAGATGTATATTCAGGAAATTATTGAAAAATCTAGATTTGAGGCATCATCCCGTGCTGCTGTTACGGTTAGGGTTCAAACAAAGTCCAAAGAGCAGTCTATGGAAAAACCAGTGCCATCCATGGTACTAGAAGGTGTTATTTCTACAGAAAGAGTGGAAGAAGTGGCAAGTAAGGGATCAGAAGAAATGAGAAACTCTAACTGCGAAGAAGAACCTCAAAAAGGGTTTTCATCCCCAAGAGACCAAGGCAGCGCTGTAAAAAATTTTGTTGCTGAGTTCAGTGATTCTGATTCGGTAAAGGAACTTTTGAAGGACTTTGATTCACCAAGGGACTCGGGGAGTGCAGTGCGACCATATTTAGTTGAATCACTTCAGATACTGGCTCTGGAACTTGTCGAAAGTCCAAGTGAGTATTGGAGGATATTTATGGCACCTGTAAGTTCCTCTACTGATTTTCATATTGGAAATGTTACAGGTGATGCACCAATGAGACCCATCCCTTTAACAACATTTCTTGGTTTTCATGGGCTCTCTTATGAAGACCCTGATACGTTCCTCTTCAAATTTGATATTTTTTGTCGAGGATATGACTATATGACTGATGCTCAGAAATTAAAAATATTTCCTGCTACCTTAAAAGGGACAGCCCTGAGATGGTTCATGGGTTTATGGGGAAGCACGATTACCTCATGGGAAGAAATGAAAAAAGATTTCTTGGAAAAGTACCAAGATTACTATCAGTCCTGTGACATTAAGGAGGAAATATTTAAATTTGTACAGAAGGAGGATGAAAATATGGGACTATGTAGAACGATTTAAATACATATTGCAGAGGTTTGAACATAGTGACTTGGATAAGGACATTCTAAATATAATTATTCTTAGAGCACTCAGGGAAGACTCTCTACAACTCCTGAATATAGTGGGAAAAGGGGATATTTCGAAAGAAAAATTTGAAACTATCTGTGACTACTGTATCAAATGTTTGCGGGGAGCTGCAAGAAGTGGACAAGGTATTCGGTCATCGAAGACCTCCAGTGGAGGGGTCACAAAAGCAAATATTGGAAATCTACTAGATAATCTGAGGACCGTTATCCTGAGAATGCTATTAGCCCAAATGGACACTCTACAGGAAAAACAGAAGCAGATGGAGTTGGAAAAAACCATGGCCATATTCTGACCTCAGTGCAGAAAGAAACACCTTTTGAAGGAATGCCCGTTGAACACGGTGGAAGCTTGCACAATCTGCGAACAGACTCACGTGACCAGTGCATGTCCTTCCTTACTTGGGCTAAAAGTGGTTTTCTAAGGAGCAAGCGAGGAAAGCACAATGGACCAGTTATATTTTATGGGGTAGAAGAAGCCACGGAAACCTCGACCATCGGCGGTGAATCAAGGTATGTTTCAGGACCCATCCCAGTACTTTCATAATTTTAGTATGGGTCCCCAATTTGCACCATTTTTAGCCATGTGGCCTCAATATCTGTATGCCCCTTGGCAATAATGGGTTCCTCAAGCCAGCCCGAATCCTTCATGGAATCATACTTGGCGTGGACCCCCTCCCACTGGACATTTTCCTCATCCTATGTCTCAACAACAACTTCAGTTGACTTCTAATGTGCCCCTAGGAAACCTAGCCATTAGACCCCAGCTTCCTATCTAGCCCAACCCAAATCCGAATAATAAATGGATTCAAAAAACATACACTCTGAACCTTCCATCCTACAACATTTCTATCGCAGGACTCAATGAGATAAATCTACGGTCTGGTCGGGTAGTAAATGCACCTACTTCACCCATTATTACATAATAATTTGACAATGAATATACGGAACTAGAACAAAGAACAGTGAGGGAGAATTCAGATAAAAATGTAATAAATCAGACACCTCCCCAAGTTGTTCCCAATCAATGTCATTTAATATCTCCCCCATATCTCGAAAGATTGACCTTGAGCAAACCAAACCCTTAAGAAGAATTTGACTTCCTAGGGGAACTGCAGAATATTTTTGTTAAAATACCCCATTTACAAGCTATGAGGGATGTACCTATTTATGCAAAAACTTTGAAAGAATACTGCTCAAAGAAAACAAGGAGGAAACCTAAGGATCCATTAACTATTCATGTAATGGGCAGACTATCTGATATCATGTTAGGAAAGATCATGCCTGTAAAATACAGAGACCCTGGGAACCTGATTTTAATAGTACAAATTAATGGGATTGAAATCCCAAATGCACTGGTGGATTTGGGAGTGGCCATTAACATTATCACTGTTGAAACAATGAACACATTAGGACTTGGAAACATTAAATCAACCCCTACTATCCTGGAACTTGAAGACAGATCCACAATTAAACCAGTAGGGAAATTAGAGGATGTGATCATTTCAGTAGACTCGTGGCATTACCCTGTGGACCTCCTCATATTGCAGAATTGATTTTCAGTAGGTGGCCACCCATTGATCCTAGGAAGACCCTGGTTGGAAACTGCAGATGCCTACATAGGATGCCGGTCTGGACACATGATCATATCAAATGGGACAGTTACAAAGAATCTCATGCTCTATTCTCCTGTAGAACCAATCCCATCTGAAAAATCATTACCCTGTCAGAAACCTCTACCTACAGAAGAGCCTGAACCTGAAAATGAAGATGTTAGACTAGTTCTCACTATTGGCCAGGCCCTTCAATTTAAAATAGAAACTGAAGATGATGCCATTAATGCCTTCATTAATGATTCTAGTTTTGTTCCCGATCGAACTCGACATATTATAGAATCTTCTATGAGATGTGAGACACAAGAAAATAGTGAACCAGAAGATGACATTGAGGACATTCTTGTAACCCCATTCCAGGATAGTACTCCAATCGAGATTGAACCAAGGAAAACACTTAATATCAAACCGAAACTGTTTGAATCTCAAACCAAAAAAATTTTGAAAGTACTTCAATATCATCAAGAAGCTTTTGCCTAGGATTATACTGACATGAAGGGTATCCCTGCCAGCCTATGCACTCATCATATTTACATTAAGGAATATTTCCGCCCTGTAAGACGACCTCAATGGAGGATGAATCCTTCTCTCAAAAACATTGTTAAAGAAGAATTACAAAAAATTTTGGATGTAGGATTCATTTATCCAATCTCAAATAGCCAATGGGTATCCCTGCTAGTTATCATTCCCAAAAAGAATGGTAAATGGCGGATCTGTGTAGATTACAGGGAACTAAATAAGGAAACACAAAAAGACCATTTTCCTTTTCCATTCATTGACCAAGTCCTGAACACCTTAGATGGAAAGAAGTTCTTTTCCTTCCTAGATGGATTCAGTGGATATAACCAGATCCAGATAGCCTTGGAAGACCAAGACAAGACAACTTTCACATGCCCGTGGGGAACATTTGCATATAGGGTCCTTCCATTTGGCTTGTGTAATGCTCCTGCTACCTTCTAGAGGGAATCTTGGGATTTTTTTTTGATTTGGTCTATGATAGCGTCGAAATATATATGGATGATTTTAATCCATATGGGAACTCATTTGAGGAGGGATTGGAAAATTTGGAGAAGGTACACAAAATATGTAAACATACCCATGTATCATTGAGTACAGTCAAATTCCATATGATGAGGGAAGAAGGAGTAGTATTGGGACATTTGCTCTCAGTCGCTAGAATTCAAGTTGATCCGGCTAAAGTAGAGGTAATATTACATTTCCCGGTACCCAAAAAACCCAAACAAGTACGTATATTTATTGGTTGTGCTGGTTATTACAGGTGCTTTATAGAAAATTTTGCTAAAATAACACACCCACTATTTCAATTGTTAACAAAAGATGCAGAATTTTTGTGGATTGAATATTTTGAGACAGCCTTCACGAAAATTAAGGGGATGGTTTGCACGACCCAAATCCTCCGAGGACCTGATTGGACACTACTGTTTCACATACATACTGATGCTTCTTAGATAGCAGTAGGGGTTGTTTTAGGACATTAGGTAGATGAAACACTGTATGTAATTTATTACGTCAACAAGAATTTAATTCCTTCTAAACTGAACTATACAGTGACAGAAAAATAATTCTTAGCTGTCATTTACGCTATCAATAAGTTCCAGCACTACATCACCAGGTACTCTACTATTGTCCATACTGATCACGCAACAATCAGGTATTTGATGAATAAACCTATTACTCCTAGCCCTATTACGACATGGTTACTATTGCTTCAAGAATTTGATATTACAATAGTAGATAAGCCAGGAAAAGATAATGTAGTAGCTAATTTCTTATCTAGAGTGGATAACAATGATGAATGCACACCAATAGAAGACATTTTTCCTGATGAACATCTTTTTGCAGTTTCTACTAAACCTCCATGGTATGCAGATATTGCTAATTATCTTTCTACAGGGAAAGTGCTTCCTCATTTTTCATATAGGGAACAACGAAAGATTATTCATCATAGTGCTCGATATTATTGGATGGCAGGGTACCTTTTTCATACAAGAGAAGATAAGCAGATCCAACGTTGTGTGCGTGAAGATGATATTTATGAAGTATTGAAAGTTGCCCATGATGGCCCTTGTGGAGGGCATTTCGTGGACAAAATATCAGGCCATAAGGTGCTACAAATGGGATATTACTGGCCTTCCATTTTTTGTGATGCTTAGAATTATGTTAGGAGGTGTGATAGTTTCCAACGTATGGGGCATCTCGGTAAAGCTGATGAAATGCCTTTGCAGGCATAGGTAGTCCTCGAGCCTTTTGAGAAATGGGCTATTGACTTCGTTGGACCCTTTAACCCACCCTCCCAGTAGAAAGTCCACATCTTGGTCTGTACTGATTACATGAATAAGTGGGTGGAAGCCAAAGATGTTGCGAAAGAAACAGAGCAGGTAGTCTCATATTTTCTATTTGAAGAAACTTTTTCTTGTTACGGTACTCCAAGAGAAGTTGTTTCAGATGGAGGAGCACAATTCACATCACACAAGATAGCAAAGCTCATGCAAAAATATGGGCTCAAGAACAAAGTGACATCTCCATACCATCCCTAGGCAAATGGACAAGTAGAAAGCACAAATAAGACATTATAAAACATTTTTACAAAAACTGTTGCATACCATTGTCAGGATTGGGCTTAGAAGCTTCCAGAGGCTCTCTGGGCGTATAGAAAAACATGGCAGAATACAACCGGGTTTTCACCATTCGAGTTGGTTTATGGGAAATCCCCGTTGTTTCTAATAGAATTTGAAATAAGCACGCTCAAAATATCTCTGGAAGTTGGTTTAGATCTATCAGATGCCCAGAAACACCGATTGGCTCAGCTTAATGAACTTGATGAAATACGTTCAATGGCTATCCAGTGAACTACTACTATCCAGCAGCAGAGAACGAAATGGAACGATAAGTTTATTAAAAATAAGGTGTTTCAAAGTGGACATTGGGCACTACTTCTCGTTTTAAATATTTTAAGGGAAAGATTTGCACTCATTGGATGAGACCTTATGAGGTGGACGCTGTATTTGATAATGGAATAGTCAGGCTAGTCAAAATTGACGATACACATAGTTCCTTTACAGTCAATGGAAATTGCCTAAGACTATACCACCGACCGGCCTCTAAGGATGATTTTATTAAACAACTCTCCGAGAAATCTAGCGTAGAGAATCCTTCTTCTGCACCCTAGTTGTAATATATATATATATATATAGAATAAAGAATTATGTTCTATTTTATTTTCTTTTTGTAGGAGCTACGAATAAGGAGTGAAAATCAAGGAATTTTCTTATTGCTACTACTCATGGTGTTGTTACTCAGTTGCTGCTACTCATAATGTTGTTACACCAAGTTCTATTACTCCGATGTTGTTACACCAGATGCTGTTACTTCGATGCTGTTACTCCGATGTTGTTACTCTGATGCTGTTACATTGGATGTTGTTACTCCGATGTTGTTACACGGATGCTGTTACTCCAATGCTGTTACACTGATGTTGTTACTCTAATGCTATTACACCAGATGTTGTTACTCAGATGTTGTTACTTTGATGTTGTTACACGGATGCTATTACACCGACGTTGTTACACTGACACTGTTACTCTGATGCTGCTACACCGGATGTTGTTACTCCACTGTTGTTACACCAATGCTATTACACCATCCACATCATTACTGTGTTGTCATCCTACCAACCGTCACATCATCCAGGTAGGCCATCAGGTACACCTCCACGTGACTTTTACTGATTTAATTAAATATCTCATGTGAATATTTTAATGCTGTGGATGGAAAAAATTTAAGTTGGGAGGGGGGGGGGGTGTTGTCATGCCAAGGATAGTGTAATAATTTCCTCATAAGTTAAGTATGACATTCCGCTCATGGTACACCTTATGATTCCCATCAATATGTGGTATTATCATTTAAATTGTATTGGGATTCGTAAGATGTCTTATCCATCGTGTACGAACAATTATTATTTCTATTTTACCACACTTACCATACTCTTTCATGATTTTTCTCAGTTTTTGAGAGTTACCAACCATATTTACCGTTACCACCTTTCCATTTTCACTATTTTGTTCCTCCGAATATGGTATCCACCACCTTGCCCAACGGTCTGCTACTACAGGATGTGCTGCTACAAGTCTCCACAATATGGGTGGGCTGGCTATGCGGCATGAGCCTAAAAACACTGTTTCACTTCGCAACAATCCAGAGGTTTGGCAAGTCTTTGTGAACACAGGGTGGGATATCTAATTTGACATATTTCAAGGATTTGATGGAGGTATCACAATGGAATTCACACTCAATTTAGAGGAGAATTATTCGAAGGTTAGAGGTCTGGAAGTTCTTATCACAGAGGTGGTAATTGCAGAGGTTAGCGGGCTGAGACAGAGGGGGCAGCAATGGTTTGCTTGGAAAGTTTCTATCCCAGAATTTCCCAAATTGTTCTTGCAGGCAGGAGAAAGTGTTGCTCAATTGGGTAGGGGATATGAGCGCAGAACTGTGTCGTATCCTTGGAATGAAGTTGCAGGTTTCGTAATAAAATACATTACCTGTGAGGGTCAGGCCTCAGCTTTTTCTAAGTATCACTTTAAAATTCTAACACACCTCCGATTTCCATAGAATCATGTGCATGCCCTAAATATGCCATTCTTCCTATTGAAACAACTGCAGAATATGGCATAGTCTGCTCGACGCTCTCGTCAAATGATGGCAGTACTTTCTAACCACGGATTGGTGTGATTATTGGTCGTGCATGGAATAGGCAGGCTGCGGGTTTCTTGGGTGGAACTCTGCAGATCCTTAGAAGAAGCGGTAGTAGTTATGATTGCTGCTAGAGAAGAAGAACCAGACTCTTCGGCTGGTCAGGCGGAAGAAGAATATTCAGAAGAAATTGATCAAGAGGAACCTGAGGAAATGGAAACAAAAATTGATCAGGAGGAACCCGAGGAAGAAGAGATGAGTATGGAGGAAGTAGTTGGTGACATAGACGAGGTTGCCACATAAGAACTAGCCTCGCTTGAAGAATCCACAGAGGAAGGAATTATGGACATTGTGCAGGAAATTTATATCGTTATACAGTCGTCAACCTTTGTCAATGAAGAACAAAGGAATGGAATTGTGGATAGAGGAATGGAAAGTGATGCTATTTTTGAAGAAACAACATCACCTACCCAGACATATATGGATATTGATACAGGTGGGAGTGTTACGCAAGAACCACCCCCAATTTGGCTAGAACAGGAGGATTCAGCATGCGAAATCGATGCTGGACCTCAAGAATCGGTACCAACTGTGAAAACAAAGGTGAGTCCCAAGGAAAAGAAGGGTAAAGAAGGAATGAACCAGGCAGTTGATACTATTCCACAAGAACCAGTATCGACCCATGAAGAAGAAATGGTAAGCAAAGGGCAAGAGGAAAGAAGGGAATTGAGCCACAGAATCGATGCTGCTCCATAAGAACTAGGATCGACTTCAGTTGAGGTGGTAATGCATGAAGTCCTAGTCCAAACCAGAAATGAAGATGATGGGTATGTTCCCTGTTCTCCATTCCAGTCCCTGATGCCCAGAGGGGCAAGGGGATTTTTCTCGCCCAAACGGTTAGTGGAAGAAGTGGTTGTTCCCTTGGTACTCACTACAAGAAAAAAGCACATTGGTGAGGGTCATGCTTGTGACGGACCTTTAAGGTCCGTCACCAATGTCACATATGGTGACGGTCCTTATAACCGTCACTGTAAGTGTATATAGTGATGGTCCTTTATGGTCCGTCACCAAAGACATTTTCAATGACACTTTTGGTGAGGGTTGTTAAAGGACCATCACTAATTCTCTCTTTGGTGACACTTCTAGTGACGAACTTTTAATGACCCTCACCAATGCTCTTTTTGTTACTTTTGGTGACGGTCAAAAAATGTCCGTCATCATTGATCATTAAAAAACTGTCACTGTAAGTGTATATAGTGATGGTCCTTTATGGTCCGTCACCAAAGACTTTTTCAATGACACTTTTGGTGAGGGTCATTAAAGGCCCATCACTAATTCTCTCTTTGGTGACACTTCTAGTGACGAAATTTTAATGACCCTCACCAATGCTCTTTTTGTTACTTTTGGTCACGGTCAAAAAATGCCCGTCATCATTGATCATTACAATGAGTTTTTGATGACGCTATGTGCTTGTTAATATATTTTTTGTCAAAAGTTAAAGATTTAATACCATTATTGTGGAGTATTTTTTATAATATGTCCAAGGCCATAGTGGTTAGGGTCAATCAATTTTTTAGAAGTAATTAGTGTGTATCATTTCCCTCGAGTAATGACTAGTCGAATAGAGATTTCCTATGAGTCAACACATGATTCATATATATTAAGTTTATTATCTAGAAAATTACCTTTAGATAAAGTTATATTATTGTGTGTAGGAAATATATTATTTAATACATAATCAAGCTTTGACAATTCTATTAATGAGAAAGACCTAACAATCCTCACCAATCTAGGCACGCCTTAAAATTAATGCTTTGGCACACACTAACATTTCTTAGCAGCCCACATGTATTGGAACATATTTGTACCTAGAACATATTGTGATGACACTGACGCCCAAGCACATGGTAGCATGCACTAGCACAACATCGAACTCTCCTAGCATGTGTTGGCATGTTGCATATAGTCCCTAGCATGCCCTGGAACACCTTGGTTGAATACATTGACATACATTAGCACTTGGTACACAATGCCACTTGGCATGTATTGGGACCTATTACTAGTGTGCCTAGCATGCCCCTTTTAAAAAAGATAAAGTCCTGACTTATTAACCCTCTTATCGATTCTTCCTTTTGTTGCCTTGACACATATTAACATACCCTGGCACCCTGCACCACATCCTTAGCACCTAGCATGTATTGGCATATCTTGAAATTATTAATTGGCACATGATATAATTAGCACACCCTGGAACTCCCAAGCACACTTTGGGAATTCTTGACATGCCTTGATATTCCCTAGCATGCCTTACCAATGCTTAGCATACTTTGTGATCAGTCCCTCCTTGGCATGACAACTAACACTCATTAACGCTAGTCTCTGGCACACGTTCCTCATATTCATTAACTTCCATGAATTTTTACCTAGTGCTCCCTTAATGTTTTTTCCTATTAATCCTTAACACTCATCAACATGCATTATCACTCTCTAGCACACATTAGCACTCATCAACATTCCCTTCCACTTCATAACATGCATAACACTAGTCCCTGACACATATTGGCGCTTGGAAAGTCTTAGCATGTATGGAATACATTGAGATGCCTTGGTACGATTTGACATGGTTTAATATTAAATTTATTTGTGATTATCCATTGTTGGAAAGTAGATGAGAAACAAAAAAGGAATACTTGGCACTTAGAATGCACTAAGACTTTGCACTTGGCACCTATTGCTGCCTAGTGTTGGTGTGCCTAGCATGCCCTCTTGGAAAAGGTAAATTGATGACTTATTAACCCTCTTATGTGTTCATTTCCTTGTAGTTTAACTTTTTTCTCCATTTTTTTGTCTTGATAGTCCCTGACACGCATTGAAACACCCTTGCACATCTTGGCATGCCTTATCACTTAGCACATCTTAGCATGTTTGACATGTATTCCCACTATCTGGCACATCAAGGAGGTGAAGAGAGATGTAGTCCTAAAGTAGGTCAAGTACGAGGGAGAGTAAGGGTTGCTAAAGGGAGGTCATGATCATCCTCCAAGAGCAAGATCATCATGTGAGGTTTCAGAAGAATGTTGCATACCTTAAGGGTCGGTTTGCGCTAGGAGGTAGGATGGCACATTGTTGGTTCTCTTCTGGCAGATCGAGCTTAAGAGAGGTTTCTCATGAGAATATGGGCATGTGATTTCAATGGTGTCTTTGTGTGAAGGCCGCATCAAATTCTGAAGTATTGAAATTTGCAACAAGAAACAGTGAGATTGGAAACCAGAAAGGACAAAAAAAAAAATGCACCCACACTGGTGAGGAATTTTAATGCACCATGAGTGAGGAATGTGGGGCATCTAATTTATTTTTCCCTTAAATAAATTGGACAATAAATTGTAATTTCATCTCATAACAACTTGTGTCATTTAATTAAGTCATGATGACCGAGTTAGCTCAAGAAATTCAAGTACTTGAGGGTCTGAGATGAGGCATCTAGAGGGATTCTAATATTTTTTGGGTCCAATTGAAGTTGATGCATTAGTAGGGTGCAAGTGTAATTAGCTCAATTAAATGCATTAAAATCAGTTTAACTGGTTCTGACTGAGTGATGAGCTAGTGAGAGGTCCAGTGAATTAAATTATATTTAATTCACAATGAGTGATAAATCATATAACTGATAATTCGCTATTAATAGTTGCATGCATGTCAGTTTCGAGGAATACACAGTTGAGACAGAGGTTAAAGGGAACATAACTATCGGTTGTATTCAGAGAAAATTTCCCATGTGAAATTATAAAGTAAATGGGATTCCATGATGGATTGCGCAATCAAGGAAGACTGATTTTCCTAATTAATAAGGAGTTAATTCCCTAGGAATTGCATGAGCAAGGCAGGCTGAAGTAAGGATGAGAATTGGCTAAGTACTAGACCGAGTTTGCCTAGATCAACGGGAGACAATTGACAGAGTGTTGGAGAATCTCATGAGAGATTAAGCATTAATGTATTATTTCATGATTCCTTCACTTAATACACAATAGAGATAGAGGGGTTTTGAGCAGTTTCTTTCCCCAAATACATCTTGTTGTTGTGCGATTGATAATTTATTTCTCTTACTTATATGTGATTGCGCGATCATGTTTTGTTTCCGCAAATTGTAGGAAGGATTCAATATCTTGTTTTAGTAGATTACAAGATTAGATTGAATCTCGTTGGTTATATTTTCTACATGGTATCAGAGCAAGAATTTTTTGGGTGGTGAGTTTGCAGAGAATATTTGAATATTTTGGTGTAAAATTTTCAAAAACAAATAGAATATTTGGATTCCTTGCGAAAATATACCCCCCCCCCCCAAAAAAAAAAAACACATCGGTCAAATCGGAGCTCGGATAAGGGAGATATCATCGATTTAAAATCAACTTTTTTTTAGAAACTTTTTGTAACGTCGGGACAATTACACTGTGCGCGAGTCAAGAACCTATATGTAATTGAGGTACCAGATGCATGCAAATATTTGAGGAGAAAGGAAAAAGTTAGAGACTTGGTGGTTTAAAGGGAGCATAAATTACCTCTCAACATGCATCCTCATGAGAAGCAGTCTTAGAAGGTTGTGGAGTCGCTGCCACAATTGGAGAAGCAGAGAGGAGACTGAGTGGAAGCGTCCACTCAAGCAGAGACCTTCATGAGGGGGAAATTTTGAGCTAGATGGGAAGAGGGAGTAGCCATACCTCGAGGTGTACGGTGGGGTGATGTGTAGACATAATCCCAAGATAAGAAATTTGGGAAAGGTCCATTGAGATGGTGTGTCTCATGGATCGAACCTGGCTACGAGGAGCCCACAGTACAATAGTAGTAGGAAGGATCAGTTAGATTTATGTAGTCAGATGTCAACAAGACAGAAATCAGAGTGATAGATGTCAAATACTGGATCACAAATCAGGGCTAGCAATAGTTCAAAGGGCACGGATGCAGATGTCAGCAGCAGCGCAGAGAATCCAGTACTAGACAGGTGCAGTAGCTAGCAGCAGTCAGAAGACTCTGATGACAGATGCATTATACTGAGTAAGTTGTTCGGAGGCTATTCAGTTTCAGGATTTGCAGGTGCAAAAAACACTAGAGAAGTGTAGCATGTAGAACCGGATGCATCTGTCATCAGAGTCTTCCAAAGGTACCGGATGGAGATATATTGAATTCCTTTCTTATTGAGAGGGAGTGTTGAAATTTGCAACAAGAAACAATGAAATTGGAAACTAGAAAGGACAAAAAAAATGCACCCACACTGGTGAGGAATTTTGATGTACCAGGAGTGAGGAATGTGAGGCGTCTAATTTATTTTCCCCTTAAATAAATTGGACAATAAATTGTACTTTCGTCTCATAACAACTTTTGTTAGTTAACTAAGTCATGATGACTGAGTTAGCTCAAGAAATTTGATTTAAGGTGATCGAGGTGGATATTGGTGGCCACTCGCCTATTCCACTTGGGCCTTCACCATTGTCTCTTTCAGTTTTTCAGTTTCCTTAATTATAGCACAATTTACTATTTTTGTCAGTTTTTCGGGTCCTGAACTTCAGGAGCTGTTTTGAGGCCCCAAACGACGCTTTTTTGGGCATGAAAGGTTTAGCGATTTCATAGAAATCGCACTAGTAGTTTTAGTCCTCAGAGAGATCTTTCTAACGAGGTATCATGTGCGTCATACGAAGATCATATGACCAAGTTATGACCCCAGAAAGTTGGCTGCCCAACTAACCCCAACGGGGCCCATAAACTCTTGGTGTTACATCTCCTCGAGTTAGGGTTTTATCTTATTTTTAAATAATAAAAAAGACCCTTCATCCTCATTGTAACACAGTTCAGAGGAACATAACTATCAATTGTATTTATAGAAAATTTCCAATGTGCAATTATAAAGTCATTGGGATGCCATGATGGATTGTGCAATGAAGGAAGGTTGATTTTCCTAATTAATATGGAGATAATTCCATAGGAATTGTGTGAGCAAGGCAGGCTGAGAATTGGCTAAGTATTAGACCAATTTTTCTAGATCAGCAGGAGACAATTGGCAGAGTGCTGGAGAATATCAAGAGAGATTAAGCATTGTATTGTTTCATGATTCCTTGACTTAATACAAAATAGAGATAAATGTTTTTGAGCAGTTGCTTCCCCAACTACATCTTGTGTTGTGCGATTGATAAATTCTTTCTCTTACTTATATGTGATTGTGCGATCGTGTGTTATCCAAAATTCATCCAAATATGTGATTTGTGCCTTAGGAAATGTGAATTAAGGTACCCTCAGTGGAAAAAAATGCATAAATATTTGTTGCTAAGTCCCTTAAATGTGAGATGTTGCCACTTGTCAATTGTGCCTCTTGTCGATGATGAAACCGACACCCTAGTTTTGTAAGGATCACCAAGTGTCATTTTGCGTCAACCCAAGGTCGTTTCCATTGTCACCTTAGCAACGAATCCTCTCACTTTAGATTAATTATTGAATCCTAGGGGTGTCCCAAAGCACAAATTTATGGGGGACTCTTTTATGTGACTAGATCACTAGCTAGCATTGAAAACCATCTTTACATTGTATGGTTCCAACATCTTGATGATTCTTGTCCTATTGACCACAAATTTTGTATTCATTATTGCTTTCATCGCAACACCTACAATAGATATTGATGGTGTTCATAAGCCTATTTCTAGTTGTGATAAGTTGATTAGGGGATCCCTTGTCACAACCCATTACCCCTAATGCGTTTACTCTATGAGCCAAGGGAGACCAAGGGTGTACTTGTAGGGGCATTGAGACCAAATTTGGGGGGTCATAACATTAGGAAAAGTGGAATGACATAACCAAAAAGTTTCTAGGGGGGGGGGGTATCTTATGGTGTATTGAACGGGCCAAGGGGACACAAGGGTAGCATGTATGTGTAGAAGTCAGAGGTGCAAGCATGGTTTACTAATATCTATAATCCTAGAATTAGAGAATGAGAAAGGGGCTTAGGACCTAATTTCATAGGGCCTAGGGGACCTAGAGGGAAGGCAGCGAGAGAAATTGATAGGGGAACCCAAAATAGTGGTGATAAGGGGATTAGGAGTCCAATTATCACAAAAACATAAGCCCTTAACCCATAACCACTAAATTACCTATTCCCTTAACCCCCAATCCATATTCCCTTAACCCCTGCACTCATAAATCATAGCCCATAAACCCCTTCATTCATTAAATCTTATGACATTAACCCCTAACCTATATTAATCCATGAACCTCCTAAGCCATAAATCCTTATCCTCTTAACCTGTGACCCTTAACCCCTAAACACCTTAACCACTAAAACCTAAATCTCCTAAATATTGAGTCCTTAACCGCTAAATCCTCTGACCCTAAAGGCATTTGGCCCTTAACGCTTGACCCTTGAAGCCCTTAACCACTAAGTATCCAAGGCCGAAAACAACACCCCAAACCAGCAAATTAACCTCCTAGGAGAATCCTTCATCTCTAATTGAGAATATTAGAAACATTAATTGATTCTTAGAGAACTAGGTACTGGTTACAAGGATATGTGTTTGTGGGTAATGCCATTATTATCATGTGTACCAAATGTAGACAATTGGATAATTTGCAAAGCCTTGATTTGAATTACTCACAATATTTACACTTCATCACGTTGAGATGGAGCTTGTAGTGTTTTCTCACGTAAGGAGTTGTAAATGAAAAGGAGCAAGCTCCCATTACAAGGAGGGTTTAAAGAGTTTAAAGAAGTAGTAGGGTTAAGGAGATAAGAGCGGAAGCGCAATCCTGATTACTTAAAGCCTTTTTTCCAAAATTTCCTACTATGTTTCTGGCATACTTTTTCCCTGTCCTATTGACCACAACTTTTGTATTCATTATTGCTTTCATCACAACACCTACAATAGATATTGATTGTGTTCATAAGCCTATTTCTAGTTGTGATAAGTGGATTCGGGGCTCCCTTATTACAACCCATAACCCCTAATACGTTTACTCCCTTAGCCAAGGGGGGCCAAGGGTGTACTTGTAGGGGCATTGAGACCAAATTTGGGGGGTCATAACATTAGGAAAAGTGGAATGACATAATAAAAAAGTTTCTGGGGGGGAGGGGGTATCTTATGGTGTCTTGAACAGGCCAAGGGTACACAAGGGTAGCATGTATGTGTAGAAGTCAGAGGTGAAAGCATGGTTTACTAAGATCTATAATCCTAGCATTAGAGAATGAGAAGGGGGCTTAGGACCTAATTTCATAGGGCCTAGGGGACCTAGAGGGAAGGAAGTGAGAGCAATTGATAGGGGAACCCAAAATAGTGGTGATAAGGGGATTAGGAGTCCAATTATCACAAAAAATAAGCCCTTAACCCATAACCACTAAATTCCCTATCCCCTTAACCCCCAATCCATATTCCCTTAACCCCTGCACTTATAAATCATAACCCATAAACCCCTTCATTCATTAAATCTTATGACATTAACCCCTAACCTATATTAATTCATGAACCTCCTAAGCCATAAATCCTTATCCTCTCAACCTGTGACCCTTAACCCCTAAAAACCTTAACTACTAAACCCTTAACCACTAACACCTAAATCTCCTAAATATTGAGTCCTTAACTGCTAATTCCTCTGACCCTAAATCCCTTTGGCCCTTAACGCTTGACCCTTGAAGCCCTTAACCACTAAGTATGCAAGGCCGAAAACAACACCCCAAACCAGCAAATTGACCTCCTAGGAGAATCCTTGATCTCTAATTGAGCATATTAGAAACATTACTTGATTCTTAGAGAACTAGGTATTGGTTACGAGGATATGTGTTTGTGGGTATTGCCATTATTATCATGTATACCAAATGTAGATAGTTGGATAATTTGCAAAGCCTTGATTTGAATTACTCACAATCCCACTTAAAAAGTTACCAATACAAAGCTCATCACATCCAACTGTGGTCATAAAACAACTAAGCAACATAATTTACATCTTGACATTCCATAACACCTGACATGTCTCAAATGCCTTAGCACTATGTGGCATGTGTTAACATCCCCTACAATCATGGGCATGCTTTTACACTCCCTAACACACCCTAGCACTTCCTAACACACCTTGGTTGCAAAGGCGAGAAGGATCTTGTTAGAGGGAGTTCGAGGCCATAGTGTCTCAAGCCTCCATGAGAAGGTGAAACCATTGCAATTTGGAAGGCCTTAATAGATCTGTCCTTGAATAGCAGCAACCACAGGAAGTTGGTGCTGAAAGACAAGCTCAGGAAGATCAAAATGGAGAAGGGCGACACGATCCAAAAATACTTGACCAAGTTCACTCAATGTCAATATGAGCTTGGAAGTGTTGGGATCTATGTTGCCTCAGATGATTTGGTGAGCCTAACTCTTATAGGACTTCCCAAGAGGTGGCATATATCCCAGGACTCTGTTAATAGGAGGGAGAAGCTTCTAGATTGGGAGCGATTATGGTCTGATTTGGCACATGAAGAAGAAATTCGACAGAGCACTAGAGATGGATCCTCATCAAAGGCTTATGATGAGGAGAACTATGCCTTCACTGGCAAGGCAAAGAAAGGAAAAGGGAAGGCATCTCATTCCAAATCCGAGACCAACAAGGTAGGCAACAAGCGAGACTTGTCAAAGGTGAAATCTTTCAACTGTCATGAGCATGGACATTATGCCACAAACTGTCCACATAAGAAGAACAACAAGAAGGAATGTTAGTTAATGAATGGTGAGCAAAGAGTTGCACTCAGAAATGCATTGAGCATAGAAGCAACAGAAAAATTAGCTAAGATTCTTCATATGAATATAGGGCACTTTAAGGCATGCAAGAGAACCTTCCTTAACATTGTATTGTCATTCATCCATTTTTGTAATTATAACATTAGGTTGTAAGCCCTAAAGAATGAAGGTGCATTGAATTTGGGAAGGAGGTGCGTTGGAACCCAAGTAGATAGATAAATAAATGTTCAATTGGGAGGCAAGTCCTAGAACCATACCATCCCCATCCTCCAAATGATCAATATTGTTAGACAAAAATGACTAAAATTGGTGTATAGGTGACTCAATTTATAACGATAAATTTTATACACGAGGTTGGTAAACATTCAAAAAAAATTGAATCAAGACCGAAAGGGAAAATATATCAAGTGGGCACAAATATTAGGGGCCTATGTCAGCGAAAGTCAAACCAATGGCCAAATTATTTTTCCTTGATACCATCTCTTAAGAAAATGAAACTACATATAAACACATATGTCAAACAGAATACTCCAATACCCACCATAATTAGTTGCATGTTGTTCAAAATATTGAATGAATGACATGAAAACTCTAATTTTGTTTCAAAGTGTCACATTTTTCGAGGAAAATACACAAATGTTGAAGGTATATCATATGTGCTTCTTTGTATTTGGAAATAAATCTAGTTTATGGGATAATTGTAGGAAATTCACATGAATTAGGCTCAAATGGTCTTCTCCATCCTTGAATCACCAAAACCATTATTCTCTTGACCCATTTTCTGTTAGAGGCATTCATATACTTGTCCATATTTAACCTCTGATCTTAACATGTCCTAGGCACTAGTATTTTGCAACTCAAGGCTATCTCTAGGAGCTACAACACCTTCTATGAGCCCTTATCTGAGGTCCATATTAACCAAAATATGGGTGTATATCTTAATTCCCATCTCTAAATATGTAGATTCATGGACTAGATAAGATCCCAATGAGTTACCTATATCTTTGAAAATTAGGGTGTCTCGATAGTTAGGAGGGAGACTTGGAAGATGAACCTAGATTGGGGCCATATCTAGTCTCTCCCACTTTGCATCGAAGAGGAACATCTAGAAATTGACAAGGATAGGAGATGAATCAATTTTCTAAACCATTTGTTGTACCTCTCGGGTGTCTGCTACATCTTTGAAGCACAAATGAATCCAACCTTGGGCTAATAGCGACACCTCTGGAGGAAATTTTACAATAGGTAAGATTTCCTTGTCTGCCCACACATTTAGGGTTGAGGACCTCAATTTTCAACCCCTTACTTACCCAGCCAAGTATTTTTAGGACATTTCCTCAGTCTTTTGAATGGTGACGTTGACTCCCAAAAATAGAGAACGAAGGAATTTGTTCTTCTTATTTACACTACAATGGATTTTCCACTTCCTTGCTTTCTCAGATTCATTTTGAATCATAACTCATTCTTATTCACAAGGGTGTTTCTCCCTGAAAACCACAAGCCCATTTATGATGTTAGTTTGACCTTCTTCCGTTGTCGAGGCAAGGCTCTCCTTCACTAGCTCGCCGAAGGAGGGCGAGGCTGATGGCACTTGAGATGAAGGATATACAATAAAACTATCCAGAGAGGCTTATGAGAGTGAAGAACCCCCACTGTGTTCAAAAAATTCTGAAAACCCTAAGGAAGTAGTAACACATTATATGTCTTCCTCCAATATTTAGGACAATAGGGAAACTAAACTTAGAGCCAAACACCCCAAGAAGAGTTCTCTAGCCCCTAACAAACGTCTTCAGGCCCTGGGCTAGCCGAAACTAAAGGACCCAAATAGTGCATGGCTGGAGTAGGGGTTAGGGCCTTCGAACCGCTAGACAGTTGCCTATTGAATTCTTAACTTTGCTTTCTAAAGATCTGGTAGGCCCAGAAACTATAGTATGGTGACCTTCTAAGTTGACTTTGAAATGCAAATGGATAAAATCCTTGGAACTAGACCAAATTTGTTGAAAACCCCCCTCCTCTAGTTCATAATCCACCAACTCCTCCTCCTCCTCCATGTCGGTCCAATAGTAAGCAGTCAAAATGTCATCTAAAAAACATATTTGATGAATAATTGCGTGTCTTCAAAGAGTTTATCATGGCCACCATATTTGTACAAAATATATATCATGTGGATAAAAAACTCATTGTTACCATTTAATCTTATTTTGCATTTTGACAAGGATATCAGAGATCACATTGTCTAGATCCTTTTCACTCTTTGTCAAAACTACGACCCTTTCTCCGCCTGCAATTTTTCCTTGGGCCTCTAGGGTTTCTCCAGTGTTGAATTCTTCTCCCATGGTCAAAACGTTGTAATGTTATCTTTAACAGTTAGAGTTTGTCAAAATAAAATAAAAATTTAAAACATAAAACTAATAATTAACCCAATCTAGATATATTTTAACTCTAGATCTACCAAGGCCGAGAGAGAGGAATTAAATCTCTTGAAATGCAAAATTCCTTAGATTTGATTTCTATAGACATTTGATAGATTGGAAGCTAAGATGAATCTAGATTAATCATATACCATGAAAAAATAAAATAACAAAAAAGAAGAGTGATTTGCAAACCCAACATAGCATCCACCTTTGTTTTGAAAAATATTAAAATATTTACCATATTTGAATAAAGTTTAAGAAATTTAAATATTTATTATATTGGAATAAATTTTTGGTTGTTGTTGTTTTTTTTAAAGGTTTTACCCTTTCGATTAAAATGCTTTGACTCATCGGAAAATAATTTTCCCACTCCATTTAAATTTCAATAAATTTGAAGAGGGGATTGTCGTGGAGTATTGGCGGGCAAACAAAAGACATAACATTCTGTTACCAACCAAAAAAGTAGAGCACAGCTAGAGCTACAGGAGGGGAACCTGAAAACCCTCTCATCGATATTGAATGCATTGAAGAGTTCGACTCGAGCACGATTATTCAGTTTCAAGAAGAAGAAGGCCACCCTCCTCCTCCATCTGTTGAGAGGTCTATGAGAAGGTAAGAGTTTAAACAATTATTGCATGTATAATGTAGCTTCCGTGCCACGAATAGTGTATATTGATTTACATTTGATATTAGTGCGAGTAATCTCATTTGTTGTGGAGTTGACTTTGTTTAGTTTGGAGGCTTTGCAGGTTTTTGTCATTTGGTTCAGAAATGCAAGTGTGCATTTTGATATGCAGTTTTGTCTTGCTTTGTATCTTTGTTACTCTGTGATGTTATTTATCTCTGGGAACTTGGAAGCATAGAGAAGGAATGGAGTTAATGCATGCCATTGGGTTCTTATTCCATTTCTGATTTGTACATTGTCGTGGATGTTCCACCGGATCTTCATAACAAATTTTATAATATTATACAGTCTTTTACTAGCACTATTCTACTCAAGATTGCAGACTTCATATCATTAGATTTAACACAGAAATTACTGAGAATCGGCTAAAAGTGAAATGAAGGAAACAAACAATTACACACCATCCATACATTGAATACAAGATATACCCTAGGAAAACCCAATACAGGACGAACCCAACTAGGAGAGGCCTATGCTTTGCTCTTTTCTTCTGTGGATGAAAAGTGAATACAAAGAAATGGGTACTCACACTTGAAAAATGTGGATGCTACATGATTTCCTTCTTCCTCTGTCATGCTTCAATCCCATAACTATGAACATAATATTGAAACATAACTATGAAATAGATATAAATGCATAGAACATAGAGAAACATGTTACACAACTTGACTCGTTTGTAGAGAGTTGAAGAAGTTACATGGTCACTAGGTGTTGTGGTTTGTCTCATGAGGATCACTTTTTCTTTCTAATATAGATCCACCCAATTCTGTTGACATGGGTTAGTGGCATTGTGATATACTGATTTGTGAAAGGGAATCATGAACGCAAGGTTGTTAGGACTAAGCTTTTCCTTTTTCGATTCACGAAGATGCTTTAAACCTCAAAAGAGATTTGATGGCACCAAAGTTGAGTGTGTCTCCCCACCACTACCAAGGGGAACTTGCATAGGTTTCTTTTCTTTCGGTTGAGCCATTTTCTTTCTTGGAGCACATTTGTTTCCCTGTATTACTTACCATCCTTTGGGATTTTTCCTATGTCCATTGGATGTAGAAGATGTTGGTGAAGAATCAAGATGAATAGGTTTCTTGGAGGTGTACAAATTTTTGGCATGATCTACATCTAAATTTTGTGCTTTCAATGTCTAACATTTCGGTAAAAGTGAGATCAACCCATTATATGAGCAACTAGTTGGGAAACTCACAACTTACGTTGAGCACTACACAAATATGGGTAAAGATGTTGAGCCCATGACAATATGAGCTCCATTAACTTTAATAAAATGATTCTGGGAGTTTTTAATAGTTGCAAGAAAATTAGGATACCATAAGTGAAGAGGAGATTTGGAACTCTTACGTAGACCAGAGTTGTTGTAATAATCATGGTGTTTAGATCAAACTTTCAGAACTAGGGATGAAAGGAGAGGTGCATTTTCCCCTAGAAATAGGGTCCTAGGTTGAATTTCTTTTTCCTATCCACCATGGCCTTAAAAATTACAATGAAGTAACACTTGGAATGGAGGAAGAGCTCATCGTTGGTAATCTTGGTTTGATTTTTCCACCCATGAAGCATTGTTGTAGATGGCCAAAGCCCATTCAAAGGACAAAGAGTGCCATCCCTTCAATACAAAAAGTTGTGGGCATATACATGCAAGTTCCAACACTGGAATGTCCTTTGATTTCTCCACTATAAAGGCAGAATTGAGGGCGGATTTTTCTTTGAGGGAATAGAAAGCCTAGGCTTCACCTCATCCTTGAATTGATGGGATTGGGAGGAGGGCATATTTTTGCATAGGGATCCTCCAAGAAGGCTTGAAACTAAAAGCACGATAGCATCCTTGCTTATGCCAAAATCCACGCGAAAGAAACTATCAAGGAGTTGCCTTCTTGCATAGAGTCGTTTCTAATGGCTTGGAGGGAACCTTGTCGTTGTTGTATCCATGAATTCAATATAGAGATAGAACCCATGGATTTCATATGAAAATAGAAGGATTCCCCTGAATGGGACCTCATAAAGACTTGAAGATCTGCAGTGACTCTGCCTCATTTTTTAAGATTTGTGTTAGATAGGAGTGCAATGGTGTTAGTTGAATGAAGACCATATTAGAGCTGAAAGTATTATCTAGTGTTTGTAAGTTGTGACTCTTAAAATGAGATGGTGACACCTCGTTTGGCTTGAAATTCCATGGATATAGCCGGTGATCACATGCTCTCTCTAGTTATAGTTTTAACTACCAATCCTAATGTAGTCCTAGCGCATCCATTGACTCCTTTTATTTTTGTGTTCATTTAATTAGGATTAACTACAGCAAGCATGATGAAAAAGCACTCATTCAATGTCTTATTGATCCATTGATGAGTTTTTTTAATGTATCAAATGCAGGATCAACTATAATTTGAGCTTTGAGCTCAAGATAGACTTTGTCAAATTTGAATCTAATGTTGACACTGGCATTTGAGGCAATGGATTTACAAGCCCTTGATTTCATGAACTGTCTTGACTCTTAAATATTTGTGTAACTCCCTAGTTTCTTATATTAATCCCAAAAAAGAGACAACATGCAAATCTAAACTAGTTAATTAGTTGGCAAAAATGTTATCATAAACCATGTGCAGAACAGTGTTTTATTGCTTGGAGGGATCCCCTCCCTTCATTATTTATATGAATTTAATATATAAACAAAAAATGTGGATAATATGGAGGGGTTCCTCTGAAGGGGACCTCATAAAGACGTGAAGATTTGCTATGGCTCCCCCTTGTTTGAATTTTCATGTTAGATAGTATCGCAATTATAGTAGTTAGACAAAGGCCATACTAGATTGCTTGCCCTAGTGTTTGGCAAGTGAAGAATCTTCAAAATATATGGTGGCACCTCATTTGGCATGAGATGCTAGATATATCCACTAGCAATATTCTCTGTGGTTACAATTGTAACTACTAGCCCTAATGTGGCCCTGGCTAGGTCATTGACCCCCTTTGCTGTCATGTTCATTTATCTAGAGTTTGTTATTGTAGGCATGATGACAATGACTTCTTGACCCATTGATGTGACCCCTTTTGTTGTCATGTTCATTTATCTAGGGTTTGTTATTGTAGGCTTGATGACAACGACTTCTTGACCCATTGATGTGTGTCCTTGGTGTAATCAAAAGCAAGATTGGCCAGAATTTGAGCCTTGAGCTCAAGATTGACTTCGTCGAACTTGGATCTCATGTTGATGATGTCATTTGAAGCCTAAAGTGGGAGGCATCGGGCTTCTTACTAGAGAAGACTTCTTCGGGAGTCTTGGAGTCCAATGTGGAATGCGGGCATCTATTTTGAACATACACAATGGCACGGGCAACTTCCACAATGGTTCTATTCTTCCTTTCAACAAAACCATTTTGCTCAAGAGTATACATAGTTGGATCATCCAATCCTCCAAGTGTCACACACACACCCCTCAAAGATAGCTCCAAAAAGGTCAACACTGGTCAACAGAAAAAGTCAATGCAGAAATTCAACGCTGCGGTCTAGGGTTGTGGTCAAAGGTCACCCTTCTCCTCGATCTTTTTGCTCTCTAATGCTGCCTCAAGAGATTGGATTTTCTGCACAAGAATGGAGGTCAAAATCCAAGCTTTGACCCACGGTCAACGCGTGTCAATGCACCAGCAAAGAGCCCTAAAAACAGTGCGCACTCCTTCCGCTTCAGATCCGCACATGTCAGAGAGAGAGGCCTCCAAAGGCTGAATGAACCAATCAGATCACAAGAGGAAATGCGTGATGAGTTGATGATGAAATGGACATCATCTCTCTTCAATTTATATCCATCAATGAGGGTGTGTGACACATCTATTGGGCTTGCAAGCCTTCATTACAATTCTGGTCGACCTTGACAATTTGCACATGTGTGGAAAATAAAATCAAAATATAAGTTCTTCTCATCCAAACAAGATGATCTTTAGATCAATCTTGCACCTCTCCTAAAGAGGAATCCAACAAAAATATCATCATCATCATATGAGCAATGCAACATGGATTTTGGACCTAGTTGCCCAAAATTAACAAAATGATACCTGTAGTCTGATAAAAATTGATACCTGTGCCAACTCTTGCCCAGTTGATCATGTAATAGAAGTCTTCATCTAGCACAACATGATGATGCCAAGTAAATAAAAGCATTCCTTCCTATTCTATTGCTCACCACTTAACAATTTCTGGAACATGGCATCAAATTTTATTCATTTCTAGTCCATTCTAATCTACTCAAGTGGTATATGTTGTCTTGATGTTACTTTCTTGCTGTTGGAGATCCATTTCTGGCAATGGATACTCCACTTCCAATATACATACCAGTTGTTGCAATACCATAAATCAATTTGCATATGTTGTTTAACACACTCACTAGGAGTATAAATAAATGATGTAGAAATACTTCAAACATTCTGGCCAATGCACCTGTCAGAGCATTATTTCTCATTTTTCGAAATGGACTCCTGGAGCTTGTTAATTGTAAATGAGTGTTTATTCCCAAATACTCCTCACTTTTAAGAGGGCCCGCCACCTATTTTTTGATCTATTATCAGATATATATTTGCTATACCTATTTCCTTGAGTAGAAGAAATAAGTATTACAAACACACGCAGTGAGCTATTAGAATGTCATATGTACTTTTTAGACTCATGAAACCTGGTTTGGTTAACAGAGTAAACTAATGAAACTTTGTTGGGTCTTGTATTACAAAAAATGTTGAACCATTGAGATGGCCAAAATTTTGTTGGCACCATATTGGAAATGAGGAATCCTGTCATGTTTGTATCCAATCCTGCTATGCAGTGTAAGTTTCCATAAAATGATGCATTGTAGGGTTGTTAGAGTGAAATTTAAAGTTCCTACTTGGGCACTTGAGGTGCTGTGAAACTCACAAAGGAGCAGTATGTGTAAAATAGGTTCTTTTCGTATTAAATTATTTTGAATTGCTTTTTTCCAGCAACTACAGTAATTGGATATAGGTACTAGAGATTTTCTTTTTGCAGTTATGGCAAGAGGTCATTGTCTGGGCATATGCATGCTAGATAATAAACATAACAGTAACAAATTTACAGGACAAAAAAACGAGAGAAAACCAAACAAATAGCATTAACTTCATTTTGAAAAGCACGATATATAGGTTCTTTGTGATCTAGATAACTCTTTAAACTTTCATTTTTACAAAGATTCATCACCAGATTCTCCAAATCCATCTTTGTACACCGATGCAATATTCTCTCCTCAACAATACACTTTATTATCAATTGATATGCAATCACTGGTTTGTCTTGGCCTATACTGTGAGATCATGATTAAGATCATAAAAGAAAAAAATGACTGAAATATAGATCATATATAATAAACTGTATCTGCACTTGGAAAATTGATTCCAACCCCTGCCACCCCACTGCCTCAGTTGAAATAAGAAAAGTAAAAATTTCATTATCTGAGATACTAAAGTTCTTTATTCAATGTTGCTTTTCTAATGTTGAAGTGCTCCCATCCATTCGACAATATACAAAATATAAGAAGTTCAAGAAGTCTTCTAGTATATCAAGCATCCTTGTACACCTTGTTTCAATTGTGGAAGAACCTTTCTAATACCTGAAGCTTTCTAAATGCTCCAACTAGCATCTCAAATACCTTTCTTATGAAATCAGTCACCTGCTCTTGTCCTGGGAAAAGATATGATGATTTACAATCTCGAAGGAGGAGAATTTTTGGAATTATATTCAAGTATTAGTTGTAACAGGATCCAGTAGGACTCATAAATCAGGGTTTGTTGAATAGCCGTCTCTTGAAAATAAATTATGGCACCTTGTGAAACAACTACATGAAGTCTTCCATATAATGCTCAAATAACAAAAGAAAGTGATGATTTCAATTGCCATGAAATTCGTAGAGGAAGAGAATAAATGGAAAGAAAATAATATTGTAATTTTTGATCGTGTTCCTCCCATGTTCAAGCATATATGAGAGTTTTGCAATAGCTACAATAGATGTGAGGCAGCGTAGAACTACTTTCTAGAGGTGCACGAGGTCTCCATTTTTATTGAAGTATCAATAAAAAGCGTATTTGCACTTCCATAGTCTACTAGACCTTCCCAGCCTCTATTCGAATCCCTATAACATCCATGGAATTCATTGCCTTCTCAGATGAGTCTTGTCATGGCATAATCCTCAACTGAATAAGAAAGAATCCCACCTAAAAAAATTATAGTTCCTCCCAAAATGTGTTGCAGGACCAAATCACGCACTCCTCTAGGTTTCTCTGACCACAAAACCACCTTGAATACAGACAAACAAGCCCACAAAAATATGCAAGTCTGAGGCAGCAACTTGTCATGTTCCCTTGCTGGCTGCTCCATCCAATTTGCTTGACAAAGAAATTCCTGTTTTCAAACCGGTGACCCAAATTTTGGCCTCTGATAGGCAGGCCTGTTTCCCTGAAAATGTTTTTTTTTTTTTGGCTCCACTGATTTTCTATAACCAAGAATTGTAGAAAAACTTGAGTTAATTTCGAAATGCATCAAAACTCCTCAACGGAGTCCCAAAGTTGGCCCAAGACTTGCCTGATGGATTCGTCTTTTACAACATAAGGCTTCAACCAAGACTTGTCCAATGCTTGGAGCTTGTCATGATTATCTATTTCCAACCACCTTAAGGGTTGTTAAGGAAGTATGCATGGTTGTAACTCCTCCATGTCTCTCCTCTCCATGGTTTTGGAGAGGCAAAATTCAAATGAAGAGGGTGTATTATCATTGAAACTTGAGAACATTGTTGAAGAGTTTCTATGATATATTTCAAAACATCCTAAGTTAGCAGCAGCTGCAATTGTCCGTGAAAATGAGATGTTAGTTCCTTTTTTTTCAATTCCCTTATCTAACATTAGCTTTCTCACATTGACTACATCATCCCATAGAAGTAGCATAGATATTTGAAAATGTCACATATGCTCCATTAAAGCGTCTCGAGTGGCCAAGGAGTTCAACCATGCATGCATGATGCTCCACTCTAGGCTTCACTTCAAACTTTCTACTAATTCGATTGAAATGATGTTAGCCTTCATCTACTGGTCTTGCATGGCCGCCGGCAGATAAAATAGCAATGAAGGTGATATGGCCTACTTTAATGCCTGCTTCTTGTATTTCATAAAAGAGTGTCAGGGCATCTTCCTCATGCCCATGCATTCGATACCCACACTACAGAGCTACTAATCAGCACATGAAGGAAAAATAATTGCTATGGTAATAAAGTTAGGCTTCACCTCTGCAACATGCATTCAACTGCATATTTCCATGGATTCAACACTATGACCAAATTGAGTATACCTCACAATATCTGCACTCCATTTAATTACATCTGTGTTCATTCCTGTCATTTTGAAGTTGATAAAAGAGCGCCAATACCTCATCACAATATCCATTCAATGCATAACAAGAAATTACTGCATTCCATGAAATCAGATCCCTCTTTGGCATATTGAAAAACACTTCATATGCATCATCCATTTTTTGTTGTTGCAGCACTGCTAATTTTGCACAAGAAGCAAGAGCACTAGAAAATAGTGACTGAATTGGATTTCGCTCCAGCCAGCTGCATTTAGAAAAGATCTCACTACACCATTGTTGTGACCATTCAACTCATACTTGGATATCATCACGCTCCAATTTATCACATTGGGTTTTGACCTTCCCAACTACATTTCGTCAAGTACCTTTCCTTCCTCTTCACAATTTCTAATTTCGAAATACCCTGTAGTCATGGTGTTCCATGTAACTATGGATTTCCCTGCCCTGCTCTAGGGCCACAATCTCAGCGCATGCCTTGAGGACAATTGGAAAGGTGTGTCTCCACTAAGTCCCCCCTGTTGTGTTTGGTAATATAGCTTGAGGGCTTCCTGGCAGTGTCCATCCCTAACACAACCTCTAATAATAACATTCCATGCGGTAACATTTTTCTTGGGAATTTTGTCAAACACCTGGCTTGTGCCATTCATACTTCTACAATAAGCATACATGTAAAAAGTGCAGCAGGATCGCCCGAAAAGAGGCAAATTAGTGATATGGGAATTTCAATCTGCATGAGCAATTCTGGCCTTGTATCGATCTCAGATTCAATCTAGTACACCTTTATCTACACCTTAAGCCATTTGGGATTAAACAACTCTATCAACATCACATTGGGATTCAAGTACAACTTAATGTGCCCAATAAGCAACACCCTTTGGGTGAGACAGACCCCATGAAAAAAAATCTACCAACACCTACAGAACCTGGCTATCTTTATATCTCTTTTTTGTTTTCAAATCTATTTAAATCCCACCTTATTTAAAAGAGTCTGTTGATGCTGATGATTGTTGGATGACTCTAGTTTGCCCATCTGTTATCAAAGGACCTTCCAAAACTACTGCATGTTTTGATCCTGCTCTTTCTTCTTTACCCTCTGCCTCAAAAGTCTTTGTGCCAGAATTCAAATCTAAGTTTAGCCTGGACCAGATTCTATCATTATTGGGAGTTGGAAATTTTGTCAATCCCATTAAGGATGTCGGATATGGGGCGTAATAATTGCACCAGAGGTCAAAATCTGAGAAGTACTTGGAGTGAACTTGAAGAGTCCGAGAAAGGTGCAAACACAGCAGGAAAATAGGCAGAGCTGCATCCAGAGAGGTGCCCAGTGTACAGAAAACAGGGTGACTGCATTGGATATGAAAATGTTGTAGTTGTAGATGACAACAATCCAGTAGGTGGCCTATATATATCTGCATGGAATGAAGAAATGTCTTGCCCTTGCCCTACACTGAAGAATGTCTGGGGAACAATAAAAAAAATGGATATTTTTGCCTCACAGGTGCATATGCTGGCATTGCAACTACAGGAATTGGTCCTCCAACTTGAGACCAAAGTGTCATATTTCATTTCACCAGCTAGTATACTATTGTGAACATTACCTCAGCTCAAAACCTATTTGGAATAGACTTCCTCTGCAACTTACACCTAGCCATCTTTGTGATAGTAAAGTTTTGCCTCTCAACCAATACATTTTGTTTTGGAGTGTAAGGTGTAGTATATTGTCTTTGGATCCCATGTTTAGCACAAAATTTATTGAAATATTTTAAGTAGAATTCCCCACCAGTATCATATCTAAGAGAGGCACTATGACAACCTAACTGTTTCTCTATTAATGCTTTGAACTTTTGAAATTCATTAAACACATCATATTTTAATTATAGAAAATATACCCACATTTTTCTACTGAAATAATCAAAAAACGGAAGGAAGTACCTAGCACCAGTGTTTGATGTCATGTTCATTGGTCCACATATGTCTGAAAGTACCAACTGAAGGACCCTCTACACTCTCCAAGCTTGTCCTTCATAAAATGGTATTCAATGTAGCTTCCCTGCCTGACAAGCTCTGCAAACTCTGTGGATCTTCTACAGAATGTTCGGAAGTCCATCTACTAGTTTCTCTCATGGCAACTGAGAGAGATAGTTCAAGTTGAGGTGCCCATACCTATGATGCCATAGGGGTGCTAGATTTTGCAATAAAAATTACCTTTAACTTACAATTTCTAATAAGATCAATATTCAAAAATCTGAAGACAGTGAAAGCTAAGAAATTCATCTAAAATGCATCATTATAATCTTGGACATAGAAAGCACTCATCATTGCATAGTTTCCCAAAATTTCAACATTTTAAGGGCTTCTTTCCTAATTCAAAATCGCTGAAGATATATAAACTAACTATTTCATTTGTCCTACAATTCCAATAGTGCACATGGCAAGCTTCTCTGCAAATCTCTTTTGTTGCTTATGGTAGGCCTCTGAATAGACTAAGCTTGTACTAGCATAATGCAAACATGACCTGCAAGTCACCACTGTGTTTTGGTTTCTGAAGACTGCTGCATTATTGAATGACTAGTGAAGTATCAACCAGTGAACAAGTTTCAAGCTTTGGAGAAGTCACAGCATATTATAATTTTGTCTTGCAGATTGGCCTCTTGACCAATTTTTTCTAGGAATGCCTCTTATGAAAAAATGAGTTCTTTCCTAACAGGTTATGAGCCTCTTGAAAATACCAGTTTCACTAGAACATTGGAAGCAAATATCTAATGCACGCATCATGCTACCACTACAAGCCATTGCAGAAAATAGAAACCAAGGTGAAAAAGGATCTACAGCTACATTGTAGACGTGTTATAGTGACAAACTTTCTTGAATGTCTATTCTCCAACATCCATAGCATTACCACAAATAATCATAGTTTGTATTTAACTCCAAATAATATACATTCCAATAAGAAGTTGTCAATCATAGTTTTACCTTGTGGCAATGATTTTCCTTATGCCCTGCTCTCATTTTCAGTCAAAAACTAGATTTCCTATATTGATGACGTTCCTACTGTAATATGACCAACTATCGGACAACTATCTCACTGTAATTCTAGATAAAATGAGCATTGTACCCAAATAATATCTTTGCAAGCATATCATTGTTACTCACAAGCTTGTGCCATGTGGACCACAACCTAGATTTATTGTCATTTTGAGCTTGGTACTCCTACAGTCCCAAGACAATGCTTAGAGATATTGTCAATACATAGAGATCACCATACACGTACTAACCAAAAGGGTCATACTGTGTTCCTTTAAGTCAAGATCATATTTACACTGTAGTCATCAGTGTCAAGGAGATAAATTGTCATGATACATAGTGATATTTTCATACTTTGCTGTCAAGGAAACTCTGTCAATGCACATGATATTCAAATTTATTAGCATTGAAGGTACTACTTTATTGGTGAGAGATTACAATGCACTGTAATCAAATTACTTCAACACAAGAATTTTGTCAGTCCTTGAAACGGTCAGAAATTGGAATGAAGCTTGAATGGTCCACTTCAATGAGACTGTTACAGAGTGTATATATAGAACCTTCCACAAATTTCAAACGACTCTGGAAACTCCAAAAGTGAGCTTTAAGGACTGAGACTTGACAAATACTAGCCTCAGTGATTTATTTGCAAGATTTGTGCCTTTAAAAGACATATGTTATAACCAGCCTCCTTATGAGTTTGATCACATTAGTCACCCAACCATGTCACTGTCACTGGCCAAGATGAGTTTGGATTGTTAAAACTTGTATGATTGCCACTGAATTAATACAGATTAACCTAGGATGTAGATCAAACAAAAAAGAGCTGCAGATCCAATTCCATATGGCCACAGATCAGAGCTTCGCAGATCCAAGAATTATCACGAGGTCACCAAAGATACATTGTGTAGAAAACCTTCAAACTGGAGAGTTATAGTTCAACATAAGTCCACTTCATTCCAGCGATTGACCAGATTCTCTTGAAACCAAGACTAGAATTTGAAAACTTTCAAACCACCAATCTCTTTTAAGGCAAATGATTTGTTATACAAAGAAATGAAGATGGTCACCAGGAGATATATTACTTTTCCTTTTATTAGACCAATAGTGAACTTCAGATCATACTTGATCTTTAATGAGCAGCTAGCCAATATATATGTATGAGGCTTATCCTTAAATTCTCTTAAAGCCTTTGTATCAAGGCATACATCAGCTATCCAATATATATGTATGAGGCTTATCCTTAAATTGTCTTAAAGCCTTTGTATCAAGGCATACATCAGAGTTGACTATGACTAGGTTCAACAGCTACTCTGTTTTGTGCTTAAGGACAAATCTAAGTCTTCCATTAAATCCCTCTTATTTGGACAAATGTTATCGATTGCTGAGCCCAATCATCACAGATCCCTCTGAAGCCTTGCATTGGTAATCATCATGAGCTACCCAGATTAGAGATGAGACTTACATGAGGTAATTGCAACATCAAACTTCTAAGAAGCTTTAGGTCAAAGAAGAGAATGCGGAAGACCTTCTTCAATCAGAGAGAAGAGATATCTACCAATATATAAAATTACCGAATTCATGAAGAGGAGGCGTCATTTTATATTGAGACCATTCATTATAAGATCCTTGCTTAGAGCAACCAAGGATGTCAGGGATCTGTAGTGCACATTTATTGAGGCACCTCTGCTGACAGGGTTAGAACTGTTCCAAAGTGCTATGCACTTTTTCTCCATGCAGTTCTTCAAGATTGAAAGCTTCAAAGGATATGTCCATCCAAGATTGCATAGGAATGTAATAATTATTGCTCATTAAATTTTAAAATTATCCTTCGCTACCGCTTGGGAGTACATAATGTTGTTATGTTCTGTCCCTCATGAAATATTGTCTCCATGGGATAATATAGCATGTTGTTTTGGTAACTCTGTATCAGGGAACGTGAGTGATAGACACATATCAACCATTGTGGGATTAGATCCTGCTGTCTTGGGCACATAATTTCTTTTGAAAATTTGCATCCATGCCTCTATCAATCCATGCTTTTCCATTATCTATTGCATTAATTATATAACATCTAGTAGAAAATTGCCAACCCAATGGTTGTTGAGACTCTGTATTCACTGTTTTTACAGAGCTGGAAGCGTTTTGAAAGAATTTTTCATGAATAGTAATTTTCCCAGTTAACACCTACACACCAAGACTATTGCTTCTAGTAGATAATTCTGTCCTTGTCTTCAAGAATTTAGAACCAATTTCCTTCACGTTGAAGACATTACTCAAATCTAAGTCTATTATAAGCACATATATTTCACTAGCCAAGATCATGAAAATGGCATCCAATATGTCAATGGTGGATATTCAAAACTTCCAAACCATTGTTTCACTAGGATAATGACATTGTTTTAGATTGTATGAAACTGAAATTCCTTGAATGCAACAGAATTGGTAGCACCTGCCTCTTGCAATCATCAAGATAGAAATTCAAGATGGAATCGAATCTCATGATCTTTTCCATACACAGATTCTTAGGATAAAGGTTGAGAAAAGACTTAATGAGTAGTGAACTTTCAAGAATCAAATGTTGCTCCCTTAGATTCAGAGAAATGCTCATAAACATATGCTAGTATCACTTGTAGTGGTTTTATATTAAACCCAACCTCTAGGTCTATAGTGCCACCATTTTTATCCTTTATAGATGCAGAGACAAACAACCATTCCAATGTTTTCTTCAAAGGATGTCATGCCTTCAAGATATTTTTATTGTCAAATTGGCAAGGTCTCCTATGCATATGTGGAAGTCACGGTGCTTGCAAAAGGAGGTGAATTAGAATGCATTAGTTACAAGCTTGGCATGAACCCTATATTGCTTCCTAGAGGCCAAGAGTAATATAGATAGAGTATATATTAAAGGATGTAGATAAATCATTCTAAAAGTTTTTTATACTAGTCTACCTTGTTCTACTATGTTGAATATTATAAATTTTTCTTTATTTAACTATCGAGGCTAATTATTATTGTTTACATCTGTTTGCCCTTTACCAATTAAATTCTATTGAGAATTTTAACTCCAATTTCTGTGGTTGCATAATCATTGAAAATGGGTACCATAATGCATGTATATTGTAGTATAGGAATGCCATTAATGTGAAATAGCAAAAATAGATCACAAAATAGCAAGAAATGAATGACTTCAATACAATGTGTCCTTTAGTTGTGAAGAGTAGTCATTGGCATATTTTTTGGCATTGATTTCTTTGGTATAATTGTACTGCAAATGGGAATCTCTTTTCAATATAATATAGTGGTTGGACAATGCCTAAAAGATCTCCTGCTAGTGGGGATTATATTCTTTAGAAACCAGTAAAATTGGTGTCTGAGATGAACTCTTCAGTTGTTGGCATTGTCATAGAAATTCATGCTTGCTGTTTTATACATTAAGCTGCAATGGTGCTTCCAGAGACAGACATCAGCCTTTGATTTGTGATACAAAGAAATGAAGATGGTCACCAGGAGATATAGTACTTTTCCTTTTATTAGACCAATAGTGAACTTCAGATCATACTTGATCTTTAATGAGCAGCTAGCCAATATATATGTATGAGGCTTATCCTTAAATTGTCTTAAAGCCTTTGTATCAAGGAATACATCATCTATCCAATATATATGTATCAGGCTTATCCTTAAATTGTCTTAAAGCCTTTGTATCAAGGCATACATCAGAGTTGACTATGACTAGGTTCAACAGCTACTCTATTTTGTGCTTAAGGACAAATCTAAGTCTTCCATTAAATCCCTCTTATTTGGACAAATGTTATCGATAGCTGAGCCCAATCATCATAGATCCCTCTGAAGCCTTGCATTGGTAATCATCATGAGCTACCCAGATTAGAGATGAGACTTACATGAGGTGATTGCAACATCAAACTTCTAAAAAGCTTTAGGTCAAAGAAGAGAATGCGGAAGACCTTCTTCAATCAGAGAGAAGAGATATCTACCAATATATCAAATTACCGAATTCATGAAGAGGAGGGGTCATTTTATATTGAGACCATTCATTATAAGATCCTTGCTCAGAGCAACCAAGGATGTCAGGGATCTGTAGTGCACATTTATTGAGGCACCTCTGTTGACAGGGTTAGAACTGTTCCAAAGTGCTATGCACTTTTTCTCCAAGCAGTTCTTCAAGATTGAAAGCTTCAAAGGATCTGTCCATCCAAGTTTGCATAGGACTATAATAATTATTGCTCATTAACTTTGAAAATTATCCTTTGCTACCACTTGGGAGTACATAATGTTGTTATGTTCTGTCCCTCATGAAATATTGTCTCCATGGGATAATATAGCATGTTGTTTTGGTAACTCTGTATCAGGGAACGTGAGTGATAGACACATATCAACCATTGTGGGATTAGATCCTGCTGTCTTGGGCACATAGTTTCTTTTGAAAATTTGCATCCACGCCTCTATCTGCCAATTTTTTTGTTCTGTATGGGCTCATTTTGTACCATGCTTATCATTTTCATTATTTAAAGTTGATGTCCAACGTTGGCAACCTGCCTAATGAATCGAAATTTGAAAATATAGTTTACAATCTATTATCTCTTCATCGATCTCCCAATTCAAGAAAGTTACAGGACTGTAGGAGAGATGGGATAGAACTAGATGAACTGGTTTAATTATAGAGACTGCATTTTTCCAAAGGATCTTGGCATTAAAACAACACTTCAAATCCCTTTTATGTGGAATGGTGCCTATATAGTATATATACTTGGTCTCTATTTTATTAATGTATGAATAGATAGAAGAATGGAAACAAAATGTAACATCTTCCTTTGCCAAATTAGCTCTATGAAAAAGAAAATTAAATCGGGAACATCAAGATTGTTAAATGTTTTAGTTATCAGAACACTAAAATATTCAATGAGCAATCTAGGAGATTGCCTTGATTGTTGCAGGTTCTTTAGGCAATACTTCCTCCTCTTTGTGATACATCAGATGTCGTTGGCACTTTTTAAATTCATAGCCTCATTGGGTCGAAACATGATTGCCTCACAAACATTTGGATCATTCACTTTGCTCATTGTGTTTGTTCTTGGAGGGTTTGTGGTATCAAGAGGTATTTGACATTATAGTATATGCAAAGATAGTTATTTACTCCAAAGAAATATGCTTTATACTAATATTGAGCTTTTCAACTAGAACTCGGGTTACAAAATTGAAAAAATGGTTCCTTTTATTCATGTTTCTAGAACAGAGAACATACCTAGCTGGTGGATTTGGGCATATTGGTGCTCACTGATGTCCTATGGCTAAAACACCAGAGTGGTGACTGGATTTCTAGCTCCTAGATGGGAGAAAGTATGTGTTATCATGTATTGATAGAGTGTCCTATAATCATAATCCCAGGAAAGAAATATTGAATATTTCCTTTCCTCTAAATATTTCATCTTTGTGCATCCTGTCAGTAACAGCTCCATTGAAACACATGGACATGCTATCCTAGAATCTCATGGATTACTTGCTGAAGTTAAATTTTATTGGACTGGAATTGGAGCATTGATTGGGTTCTGTGCACTTTTCAACATTCTGTACACTGTTGCTTTAGCATGCCTCAACCATAAGTATGACATTCCACTATAAGGTTTGGTTTCCGCTACTATTTCTCTCACCTAAAATTATCTTAAGAGTGAGATATAATAAATTCTCCTCCAATTACAGCTTTAGTGAAATCACAGGTTGTTATATCTGAAGAGGTTATTGGAGAGAAGCAAGCAAACGGAGCTGGAGAAAGAAACCAATAAAAAAAACATCGTTCTGTTCAAATGACATCACAATGAAGGTCTAGTGGTAAGTCAAGCTCTCCAGAAATACTTTAGTAGTTACCAATATTCAATCTACTACTCACAGATTAAAGTACAATGTAAATGGATATGGTGCTAATTGTAACTGATTAAAATATTTGATAGAGAATTAAATGAGAATATCTATTGCCCCAGCCATCCCCTCACGCCCCCTCCCATCCCCTCACGCCCCCTTCACGTCCCCTCCCGTCCCCTCACGCCCCCTTGACCCCTCCAGATGGGGAAATGTCCCCCTTGACGTCCCCTCCAAATTTTCGAAAATTGGGAGCATCAGGAAACGTCCCCTAGAAGTCCCCAAGATCCCGAATCGCGGGGGGCGAGGATTCTAGACCCCTGGGGGGGGGGGGGTCTGAGTCCCCGTGTAACACTGATTTTTAGTCTCTGAGTTTTTCACTGCATCACATTCACTCACATTAGCAATGACAGATTATGAAACTAAAGACATTGTAGAGCTAAAATTCATGTTCCAACAGAGTTCTACAATGCTTGGGTGTTAGATATTTAGATCAAATAATTAAGACTTGTAATAGCTCACCTTGTGGAAAGGTAAAGGTTCTATTGAAGTAGAAACTTTTTTAGTCTGATTTTTTCAGTGCATCACTTTCACTCAAATTAGCAATGACAGATTTGTCAAACTTCTTAGAATCTGTCAATAATGAAACATTCAGATCCTGGACATTTTCAAGAGTAAAAATATGAGTGCCAAGTGATTTCCTAATTTGTGATCCACTATTATGATAGTGAGTGGCTTGTTCACATGCCTTTTCAACTTGTAAGTTGGCAAGAAGAAAAACATGCAGTGTCTGTGTTGCCACTTCCTCATAACCTAGGTAATTAGAAGTACATGTTATTACACAGAATGCACTTCCAACAGACAAATGTTTTTCAAGTGATGTTTTTCATTTGTGTGGAGAAGAATGGCCACCTTTTAATTCACGTGCTTGTATTGCAGATAACGCTTTTTTTGGTGCACAATTAGCTTTACTTGGCTCAGTAATGTCTTTATTGTATAATATAGTACTCACTGAAGTTGTCTTGAGGGAAACAATGTAGCCTTGAAATATCCTCTGGTTCTTGAACTTCAGAGGCCATAAATCGAGTTGTTACACTGCCCATGTAAATTATCTCGGCTTTCTCCATATAAGAAGCTAGTTTATGGTTACATGTATGTGCCATATTTTCACTAGTCCATGGTAACATAGAAGACTCCTCTTCTCTCTGACTCAGGGTTGTTGATGACAACTTTGTAACACTTACCTGGGCATACTTAGGAGTTTTTTTTTCCAAACACACTCATTATCGTTCACCATTTCCACATCTCTGACTGCAAACTCCTCTTCCATGACATTTTTATAAACAGATCCTGAATCTTTCAACAACTAATTATTTTCATTGTGCCTGTCAACTAGAATTTTGGTCAGAGATTTTCATTTGGTAAGCACATGAGCAGTCTAAATTGAGAGTTTAGAAGCATTTGCACAGATTCTGGAGTTGTTGCTTTTGACCATACATTTAAAGGTCTCAAATTTCTTGATTTATATATATTTGCACCCATTTAAAGGTCTCAAATTGCTTGATTTAAAGTTCTCCTCCTCATATGATGTGTACTATTTTGAATATTCTATTCTTTGCATATCAAACATTATAAAGCCTCTTGCACACTGTTCTCATCTCTTTTATTTGAACATAATTCCGATAATCATTGCATTCATGAAGAAAGGATATATTCATGTGAAACCCTGTCCAGCTGCTTCTCTTGGCTAATGCCATCACCTACATCCCATAGAGAAACTTGACCAAAGGCATTGCTTACTTCCTGTTGAGATTGAACAAGAGAATCAAAATCTCTCCTTCCAGGGGTCATTACTCTGTGCTTTGAAACTGAAGTTTGCCTCTTTTCCCTTCTCTTCTATCCCGAGACTCCAAAAACTTGCTGCAGCTCATCCTTTCTGTCTCCTCTGCCCACTGAAATTTCAAAAGCACTTCATCCTCACCCTTATATGCTCCTTCAGTTTGAAATCCAAAATCATCATTTCCACTATTCTTGTTTTCCGTATTTACTTCTGTTGAATCTGTATTTTGTGCTAGGTTATGATTATATTGTTTTAAATTATTCACTTCAGAACAGAGACCAATCATAAGAATATTCTTATTTTGTGCAGGCCTGCAATCCATGACTGAGGAGGAATTGACAGCAAACAATAAACCACATTGCTTAGAGGCATTCAACAAAATTGGCAGATCTTTGGTGTTTTTTCTCAAATTCACCCGACTGTTCAGACGTTGGCTGATTCTTCTTACCTGTATTTTCAAACCCATCTCCCAAAATATATAGCCATCTAGAAGGTAATGATTCTTTGAGCCCTTTGAAAATACACCACATAGTAATCTTTGCCCAATTGTTTGAGCTGCTTATCAACTCACCAATGTCTGGTCCAAACAAGTTTCCTTCAAGGATCAAATTAATTTCCTCTTTTCAAATAGAGTTTAGAAGCATTTTCACAGATTCTGGAGTTGTTGCTTCTGACCATACATTTAAAGGTCTCAAATTGCTTGATTTATATGTATTTGCACCCATTTGAACTGAAAGGTATATTGTGCAAAGTTGTTTCAAGCTCAAAAGTATTATCCTGCCTATAGAAGCCTGAACCCCAATAATCCTTGCAGTGGCCACTTTCACCAAGTAGAATATGTGCTTCATAAACATCATCAAACCTCAAACCTCAATTTCCCTTCCAAGTTTTTCTCTATAACAATTTTGTGAGTCCTGCTTGCTGGACACCAGTTACAAACTTTCTTTCACTTGAAAATTCACAACAATTGAATTTAAATTAGCCTCACATGGGTTGTATTTCATTTTTAGTATATTTCGCTTGATTATTTCTTTATACAATCTCCCCACTTCTCTTATCCATGTTCCGGCGTTCCTTTGCACCTCTTGGTGCAATTGCTAGTTATAAGAATATTTAAGATTCTGGATCTATCGATATGAGATGGATATTGCAATATAAATCTGAAGGATTCATGAGATTACTTCATGTTTGATCAGATTTGTTTAATGATAAATGTTATCTTGCAGGAAAATTTCAAAATTTGAAGTCATATTAATTCAATACATTGATGCAAATTCATACGCTGATGCGATGTATATTATGGTAATTTCATTTTTTTACAGTTACTTTTAGTTTAATTATATCATTTAGCTCGATGCTTTCCATATATTCAACTAAACCTTTGTTGCTTAACAAGACTTTGTCATTTCCATGTTTTCGTGAAATTGTTTATGGTTTGATACTCTCATACAACCTCTATCAAGTTACATGCACCCTCGTTAGAAAAAACAAGAGAATTTTGCTTGCCATGACTATGTTTCTTTGTCATTGTTGACTTAAGAAAGTCTTTTAACTAAGAAACTAGTTTCAAGGTTATGCCATAACTTGTCATATAAATTGAACATAATTTATATCCAAAATGTTAATTTGTAAACTACTTAGCTGGTTTTAGGCTTTCCATTTAAAATCTACTTTAGTTTGAACTTTGAACGAGTTGTTCCATAGACTTGAATATTAAGAGATTTTGGTGTAAGGATTAAAAATTAGCCCGTAAGGCCTCTCAATTATTCATTTATTTTATCTAATATAACATTTACTATTAAATTAGAACCACTCGGCACAAATACGTCATAGATCAAGATCATACTTTGTAGAGTGTCGTAGAATAAAAATAGGAGCAAGGACACTGAGTTCTTTCGGTTTTCTTGGTTCTTATTCCTTTGGTGTATCTTTGCAACTTTAGGGGCAATTGCTAGTTTAAAGTCTAATTCTTTAAAGGGTGCTAGCTCAATGGAAGAGCACCTGCTTTACAAGCAGGAGGTTGGTGGTTTGATTCCATCGTGCCCTGATATTCATATATAGGGAATGACGAAGATCAATTTTTGGTGACGGATGCTCTTTTGACCATCACCAATGAGCTTATGGTGACATTTTTCGACCCTCACCAAAATATGAAATGGTGACGGTCAACGAACGCCACCATATATACGCATCAATAGTGACGAGCATTAAAGGTCTGTCACCATAAATCGTTGTTGTTTATATGAAATGGTGAGGGTCACTGTTTGTCATTATAGTCATTATTCGTGACAGACCTTGATGTCACCAATGCGTTTATGGTGATGGTCAATGAACGTCGCTATATATATGCACCAACAGTGACAGCCATGAAAGGTCCATCACAAAAAATCATTGCTGTTCATATGAAATGGTGACGGTCACTATCCGTCATTATAATTAATATTCATGACGGACCTTGACTGTCACTACAACACATACTTTCGGCGACGCCACCTTTGGTGACGTTCAGTTTTTTGGTGACGGAGGCTATTGTCCGTCACCATTGCTCATATGAAATGGTGACGGTCACTATCCGTCACTATAAATCATTATTTGTGATGGACCTTGAATGTCACCACAACATTATACTTTCGGCGACGCCACCTTTGGTGACGTTCATTTTTTTGGTGACGGAGACTATTTTCCGTCACCATTGCTCATATGAAATGGTGACGGTCACTATTCGTCACTATAAATCATTATTGGTGACGGACCTTGAATGTCACCACAACACCTATACTTTCGGCGACGCCACCTTTGGTGACGTTCAGTTTTTGGTGACAAAGGCTCTTTTGACCCTCACCAATGAGCTTATGGTGACCATTTTCGCCCCTCACCAATGTCCTTTTTTCTTGTAGTGACTAAAATTTGTTGACACGGCCAAGATTGTCCCTGGCACTACTGAACCAGAACACTTAGAGGTTCACAAGGAAGATAGAGTTCCTGTAGAAACATCGGAACACAGGGGGATCAATGAAGTTGCTGACCAAATAGCAGGAGTTCCCAGAAGAAATGTAGAAGAAGAAGCCCCTGTGGATAGGGGGCCCAGCTAGAAGGGCTTGACAAAAGAATCTGTCTAGGATACCGGCAAAATTCCGCCGCCTTTTGAGCCTGTCATAGGCCCATAACTTGAATTCATTTTTAAACAAGAATGGGTCAAACAGTGTGATAAAATAAGGTTACCTCTCAAAAATAGGTATCAGCTGCAGTGCAGTGAAACCATGAGACTGAAAATGGAGGTTCGGGATTTGAAGAAGCAAGTTTCACATTTAAAAAGGAAGGTAAAAATCTACAAATGGAGGGCAATAAAGCCAAATAATGAAGTCTCCACTGCAGCTACCCAGAATGGCCCGATCGAAGAGTTGTTTGAAGGTCGAGAATTTGTATTAGCTGCTGAAATTCAAAAGTGGAAGTCTGCGGCGAGCGAACACAAGAAAGAAACAGCTAGGGTTCGAGAATAGGCTGCTAGAGTTGTCACAGGGTACATGGATCATTTATACAAGGCAAGACTAAAGCAGGCCAAATAGAAGGCCAGGATAAAAGAGTTGGAACAACAAGTTCATTTTCTAAAGACAGATAAGGAGAAGATGTTCTCCCTAACACAATAGGTAATGGCCTGTAGACCTCCTGCACATAGCTATGCCTTATTCCTTCATGAAAAAATTATTTTCTTTTGTCTTGAAAGTATATATAAGGAGATTTGGTATGAAATTGAGGACCCCATTCAATTTCTCGCTATTTTAAAAATTCATGATATTATAGGACAACACTTAATGTGCGAGCTCTACATGCATGGGTATTACTTAAGGCATGATCAGTCCTTTAACCGCATTCCATTCATGGGGGAGATCCATTTAAGGGCTTTCACCTCCTATACCATCAATCAGATTAAATGGAGAAATGCCTCAGATACATTTGATGAAAATCAAGCCGAAAATCCATTAATGGTGAGAAGAGAGCATGGTTAGTCCTCAAACATTTATAACAAGAATTATACCTTTCTACAGATTGAGGGCCGTAAAGAACACATGTCGAAAACTCAGAAATGGTGCGCTGACTTGTGTGTCACCCAGATTATGACATTTCGCAAGGAAGCACTGGACAATTTTCAGAAAAGATGGATGTTGTCCTCCTCAGCCATCAGGGAAAGAGAATCATTTGGGGCACCTAAATTTTCACATGCCTTAGAGAGAATGACGCATTATGTGGAATGCATTCATACCTATGGGGTTAGATGGATGGGATTAAGATTTCAATTTCCCCTTTTATGGTTGCCAGCTACGCAGTATACTCCTGCGTATAACGTTGAACCGGACTGGTTGAAGGACGTTGTTTTGACATAAGGATATAAGCCACCAGGAACATAAATGGGTACAGAATATGACCTCACATAGCTTCATGCCGATCACAAATAGTCCAATCCGGATCTGAGGAGATGACGAGCTGCATGAGGACATGCAAATAGATCAGTTGGGGGGAGATGTTGGGTACCCGATTTGTATACTTTCCTCTCCCATTTTACCCTATCTTTCTATCTCTTTGTTCCATTATTTATCTTAAAAGAATGAGGTAAAACCCTTCTTCCTATCTTTTATGGGATATTTTATTAATGATGTATTTTTCATGGAAATTTTACCTTTCTACATATTAACTCCGATATTTCTTCAGATCTGGCTACAGCAGGAGCATTGCGACTGTGAGTCAAGGCACAACCCATCATCTCCAGTGTCTTCCTTATTTTCTTCTACAGCGTGACAGCCTTGGGTATATCAACACTATCTTAGGCCTTCTTACAGTTTCTTGCCAGGCAACCCGAATGCCATTGTAACAAGATGTATTTTTGTAACAATGGAGTCGTTGAGAGGAATCGGGAGTTTCAGGACAATTGTATAAAGAGGCCTATGGGCTGTGAATCAAGGAGGCCCTTGGACATACAGACTTTGTAATCAATATTTTTATCATTAATTAAATGTACAACAGCTTGTTGTTTCTCCTATAATTCTTGAGTTTCCGCAGCCCTAATCAAAGAGTTGGGTCCACTCTTGTGATCAGGTGCTGCGTTCTTCTTTCTTTTCTTTGCAGTGTTGTGTTTGATGTGATTATTTATTTGTTGTTACAATCGCATTAATTGCTATGGATGCCTTTTATTTCTGCAGTTCACTTCATTTTTGTTACAATGGTATGTGTGTTAAATATTAAACCCGTGATCTATAGCAAACCATGTGTTTGTATCTGCATATACTTTGTCGTTAGTCTTGAAATAACTAATGCCCTCGGGTTGATAATTTATGTGGAAAAAGGGTTGAATTCTGTTCATATCTGGACACCAAAATTTTGTATCAAATTACTTTTTGTTTCTAAATAGTATACATGTTGAATATAAAAGGTTTTTTCTCTCTCATTGTTTGAGACCATGTATATGAAAATTAAAAACTTCTAATTAGATCTATTCTAGAGATTCACTATAGGGGAATTTACTCTTAGGTTAAAACCTATGTTTTCTATCAAATCACTTTTGGTTTCAATGGGAAAATTTTATGGCTAATTTTTGTTTTACATGTTAAATATAAAAGGTTTTTTTATCTCTCTCATTGTTTGAGACCATGGATATGAAAATAAAAAACTTCTATTTAGATCTATTATAGAGATATGGCTAATTTGTGTTTTACATGTTGAATATAAAAGGCTTTTTCTCTCTCTTTGTTTGAGACCATGGATATGAAAATGAAAAACTTCTATTTAAAACTATTCCAAAGATTGACTGTAGGGGCATTTACTCTTAGGTTAAAACCTATGTTTTGTATCAAATCACTTTTGGTTTCAATGGGAAACTTTTATGGCTAATTTGTGTTTTACATGTTGAATATAAAAGGTTTTTTTCTCTCAAATTATTTGAGACCATGGATATGAAAATGAAAAACTTGTATTTAGATCTATTCTAGAGATATGGCTAATTTGTGTTTTATATACATTGAATATAAAAGGTTTTTTCTCTCATTGTTTGAGACCATGGATATGAAAATGAAAAAATTCTATTTAAAACTATTCCAGAGATTGAATGTAGGGACATTTACTCTTAGGTTAAAACCTGTGTTTTGTATCAAATCACTTTTGGTTTCAATGGGAAAATTTTATGGCTAATTTGTGTTTTACATGTTGAATATAAAAAGTTTTTTTCACTCTCATTGTTTCAGACCATGGATATGAAAATGAAATACCATGGATATGAAAATGAAAGACCATGGATATGAAAATGAAAAACTTCTATTTAGATCTATTCTAGAGATATGGCTAATTTGTGTTTTATATACATTGAATATAAAAGGTTTTTTCTCTCATTTTTTGAGACCATGGATATGAAAATGAAAAAATTATATTTAAAACTATTCTAGAGATTGACTGTAGGGGCATTTACTCTTAGGTTAAAACCTATGTTTTGTATCAAATCACTTTTGGTTTCAATGGGAAAATTTTATGGCTAATTTGTGTTTTACATGTTGAATATAAAAGGTTTTTTTCTCTCTCATTGTTTGAGACCATGGGTAAGGAAATGAAAAAATTCTATTTAGATCTATTCTAGAGATATGGCTAATTTTTGTTTTACATACATTGAATATTAAAGGTTTTTTCTTTCATTTTTTGAGACCATGGATATGAAAATGAAAAAATTCTATTTAAAATAGATATGGCTAATTTGTGTTTTACATACATTGAATATAATAGGTTTTTTCTCTCATTGTTTGAGACCATGGATATGAAAATGAAAAAATTCTATTTAAAACTATTCCAGAGATTGACTGTAGGGGCATTTACTAAGGTTAAAACCTATGTTTTGTATCAAATCACTTTTGGTTTCAATGGGAAACCTGTATCGCTAATTTGTGTTTTACATGTTGAATATAAAAGGTTTTTTCTCTCTCTCATTGCTTGAGACCATGGATATGAAAATGAAAAACTTCTATTTAGATCTATTCCATAGATTGACTGTAGGGGCATTTACTAGATATGTCACCTTTCATAAAATATGAGATCCAGAGGCTACCTGGCCCTTTAAAAACTCTGCCTATAGAACTATCAAATCACTTTTGTTTTCAATGGTTTGTTTATTGGCTAATGTGTTTTTATCAAATCACTTTTGGTTTTAGTATATTCTAGAATATTCTGTGTATGTGGATTATATTATATGTTTACAATCAGTAAAAATCATCTAGTAAAATATAGTAAAATATTTTGGTGAAGAGATGAAATTTGAATTCGAGATGTGAATGATTGGAGAACTTATCTTTTACCTAGGGCTACAAGCCATAAATTATACAAAATTCAATAGGCATATCCATTTCTCAATATAAATACCTAAGAGATATGTTGAAAAGTTTGGAATGGAATACTATAAACCTAAGTGAATCTCCATATCAATTGGATGGAATTTGTGTGCAGATGATGGATGATGAATGAGGTGATGTTGATCATAACTTTTAAATCTATATGATAGGAAGCTTGATATACATAACAAGGTTTAGACTAGATATAATTTTGGAATTTATATTAGTTGGAATATTTCAATCAACAACTAAACAGAGTCATCTATTACCAACAAAAAGATATTAATATACTTGAAAGAGACTACAAACAATGGACTATAGTACCCAAAAGGTGAGAAATTTACATTGACAACATAGAGAGATTCAACTAGGCTTGTGTGGATGACATGAAAAGTACAAGTGGACAATGTATAATTCTACATAGAAGATTCTTTGGTTGCATGTTTAAGCAAGAAAGAGTCATTAATTGGACAATGTATAATTCTACTTAGAAGAGTCTTTGGTTGCATGGTTAAGCAAGAAAGAGTCATTACTTTCTCTATCTAGAGTAGAAGTGGAATAAGTAGTAGTTACTTCTTTTTGCAGACAAGTGCTTTGGATGAAATGGGCTCTACAAGATATTAAGGTAAATTTCAATGAACCTATGTCTATTAAATGTTTCAATACAAATTTAATAATAATTTCAAAAATAAAATATTCTACTTCCTTCAATCACTAAACATATCATCATAAAGTACCACTTCCTCACACAAGTAGTCTTTGAGAAAATAGTGAAGATGGAATACATACCCACAAAGCCTCTTGTTAGAGAACCATTGAATATGTGAGAAACAAATTAGGGAGGAGTTTTATATTGGGAGGAAAGTTAAAAATAAATTGTTTCAAAGAAGCATTGGGAGAGGGTACACATAATTGGGTGAAACTAAACTGTACCAAGTTATATTGTAATTTTTTCCTCTAAATTGTAATTGGTTGGAAAGGACAAACAATCAATCCATTGACGATTGATTATGGCTCAGGTCGTGTTTATAGAAAAAAAACATATTCGAAAATTGGTATCAATCTAAAAATAGAACAAATTGGAAAACTGGTATCAATCTAAAAACAAATAGAACAGATTGGAAAATTGGTATCAATCTAAAAATATAACAGATTGGAACATTGGTATCAATCTATGAATGAAAAAACAGAATATATTGGAACACTGGTATCAATCTATGAATGAAAGTAAGTAACTTCTGCACACGTCATGGCATTCGCACCCTCTCACGGAGAAACCAAACAAATATCGAACGATGTTGCAATCGATCTTTCAACCATGGCAAGGATTAGAGCATGGAATCACAACAACCAAAAAACTATCGAACAATGTTACAATCAGCCTTTCAACCATGTAAGGGATTTAGAGAAATCAATGTAATTTTTCAGGAAGAACATTCGTTGGAGGCTATAATTCTTCTTTAGAAGTATTTGTTGGAGAAAAAATCGGGCCTTTCTCTGGATTTAACCAAATCAAGAGAGCTTACAATGGTCGACAAGTTCCAAATGACATATTATATTTTACTACTTTTACCTCATCTTAATGAAGATATGATATCCCTATTATGTGTACTGTGTTGTAGTAACGCACATTGATGGTTGTCTCTCTCTTAATGCAGATATGTATGTATGTCATGAAGCGAAGAAGCGAATTTGTTGTCTCATATGTATGTATGTTGTGAAGTGAAGAAACAAATTTTTGTCTGTGCCCTGAAGTCATCATATGGTTTTCCAGTGTGAATTTTATTGACTAATTTGTATCAACAATTTCAACATTTCTAGTGTGAATTTGATTGACTAATTTCCATCAGCAATTTCAACATTTCCAATGTGAATTTGATTGATTTATTACCATCAAATTAATGTTTCTAGTTTTGGTTCTGAACATTATTATTCATCATCAAATTATCTGAGCTAAAATTAGGAATATATCAGTACTAAAGTGTCATTTAGCTTTGAGGAAAATGGGAATAGATGTTGTAGTAATAGTGCCCAACAACCAGTTGCTAGTGATAGGGTAGTCAAAGTCCACTGCAGCTAATTGGGTGAACAGGAATGTGGCAGCCTACCTTCTAGACACCAACATCACATGAATCTATGTAGGCAGCGAGGTTCTTACTACTCTTCGCAACGCTGCCTTAGTTCTATTGTCTGCCATGAAGTTCTTTCATTTTGCTCTGGTGGCAACCAATATGGACGAGTAGGTCAAGGTTTCTAGTCCTCGTTCTTCTGACATCATATTGGATTCTTTCCCACCCTCTCAAGCCTTCTTCAATGGGAGCTTTAAGTCGATTCTTATGATTGCTTTTGTATTACTATAAGGCTATGACTATTTATTATATATATTTAATAATAATTAATATATCTTCACTTTCAAAATGTTAAATTTAAATTTACGACCATTCTAAATAAGGTGTCTTTTCACTTTTAAATGTATTTAAATTCTCTCTTAATTTTCCATGCCATCAAAGAAATCAAAGAAATCTCTCTTAACTGTATTGGCAAACACCTCAGCTAATTAATTTCATGGTTTTAGATTACCTAGAAATTTTCTCAGTGCAACTCCTGAGTAACAATTAGCGGGCACCAAATCAGCAACAGAGCAGCAACAGTGCCTCGAAAATGATTCGCAGGTGCCAAATCAGAAACAGAGTAGCAGCAGTGCCATAGAAACAATTTGCGGGCACCAAATCAGCAACAGAGCAGCAGTAGCACCACAGAAATGAACAGAAACAAAAATCAGAGCAGAATCCCACGAAAAACAGAATATGTGAACAAAGACGCGTGAAAATGAGAACATTCGCGGGTGATATATTTATAAAATATGAGTTCGGCCAAACTATTTTAAAAGTTCGGCCAAAATATTGTTGCAGGTTTTCCCATCTCCGGTCAAAAATATGTTTGCCCACACCTTTAGTATGCTGTCAATCTAAACGACAGAACGAGTTCAGCCAAAACTTTTGAGAAAGTTCAGCCGAACTATTGCGAATTTTTTTTTTCCGCCCCTGATTCTCACAAAAGTGTAACCCAACTTCACATTTTCACCTTAATACATTAATGTATCCTATGCTTCAGAAATAAGTTTTAATTTTTATTAGATATCAGGATTTTGTATCAAATATTTCCATTTTTTTTAATGATTCACTTTTATCGCGTCCATTGCAAGAATTTTCTAAATTTATTACATGCATATTTGGAAATGAAAATATCCAACACAATTGCACTTAAGCAACTCAATCAAAGAGCAGATATGTTTACCTATTGTCCAGAAGGCATGTATGCATTTGATCGTCAAAGGAAAATAGTTCACTCTACAAAAAAAGATGTGGAAGGAGGATGACACGGTTTGCAAGTTGTTGCGAATCCACCAGGTGGCCATATTTGATACATATGAGAACGATAGGTGCGCTGTGATTTGAATTTGGTGTGAAAAACATCCAACTGAATCCTCTTTGGTAGAAACAAGGATAGTAGGAACCGAGCTCAAATAAGAAAAGGGTAGTTTTGGAAGACATTTAAAAAGGAAGGAGAAGGGGTTCCAAGAAAAAATAGCACAACACAGAGGAGGATCCATGCAATGCTTAAGGGAGGTGGGAGATCCATGCTACGGGGGGAGATTGCTATAACATAAGGGGGCCATGAAGGCACTTTTTTTTTCAGGGTTCTTCCTTTTTCAGTTTTCATAGCTCGAGAGAGAAGTTTCTGTTTGTAATGATATTATAGACCAAGGAAAATATATGTATTGAAACTGCTGTGTAATTGATGTTATTTTTTTTAATAGTCTAAGAGTTAGGAATCTCTAGATGTTGAGGTTTGTTCTGATATATCATAATTTATGAATCAGGTGTTGTAATTCAAAGCAACTCTCAGATTGAAATAGAGATATAGGGAGTGGCAGTCGAAGCCTCTTTCCCATGCGGATCTTTACTTCAACAGGTAAGATGTTGCTTCTTCTGGATCTAACTTCTTGTGAAATAATTATTTTCATTTCCACATTGAAGTGAAGCTATTTATATGTCCATTTATATTGTCAGTGCTCTGTATCTTTCTTTTGAAAAATTGTTCTGCATCGAAATCACCCCAAGAAAACCGACCACAGTAACTGATTGTAACAGAGTCCCTTGTCTTGTATTTCACCTTGGCTCACATGTTTTCTAGAAATTGATATGTATGATAATACTCTTAAATGTTTTGTTACAAGGTGGACTAGATGTCATATTCATCAGTTTTTATTTTCTTGTAAGATGTCTCATTTATGTAGTGGAATTGATTTTGCTTGATTTTCTATGCATGCTTTCTGGTTTATGTCAATGCAGAAGATCAAATCCTTGGGTTTCTATATTGATGATATAAAATTTCAAGAGGAAAAATGTCCCTTTCTCGAAAGAGACAAAGTTAGATACTACAAAATCCCCTTTCATTACAAAGAATGAAAACGATAACGTTGAAGATAAGGCTATGACTGCAAGTAAAGATGCACCAAATTTTATGGCTAATCATGGAAGCACAGGGCGTCTCGAGGGGAAAAAAGGGGCTAAAATAAACCCAAAATCAAAGAAAATTCATTCCTTTGAAAGTAATTGTAAATCTAGAAATCTGATGCCAACAGAAAGAGAACATGTTCTAAAGGTTGATGTGAAGCAAACAAAGAAAAGAAATTAAGACAATATAGACAAACTTGGAAAGAAATATGTTATCAAGGGGATCAATTATTAGTCTATTTATGTATCTAATTTTTAGTTATAGGTTGTTGAAGAAAAAGTAAATTTGAATAAGAAGAAATGCAAAGACAAGAAAGAGATGGATGAAATAATGTTTCCTCAAGGAAGCCAATGCAGTTGATTGCAGGCATAGAATTTTCGTCAAATGATGTTGGATCGGCATTGCAGTTTCTAGAATTTTTCTTAGCATTTGAAAAAGTATGTAATTGTTATCCAAATGTGTTTTAAGTTCATATCTATGGTTCAAACTGAAAATTTTGCACTGTGGATATTTTATTTTACATTGTCGTAGTTATACCTTCAGTAGTACCAATTTTTTGCTACAAACACACTAGTGTGACAGTATGAAGTGGAAAAAGTTTAATACTTGTCAGTTTACACCATGATTTGGCTAACATCACTTCCTACTTATTCAGTTCTTGATTTCTGCATGTTAGATATAGCCCACAACACCTTTCCATTCTTTCAGAGCTATACTTTTACACTAGTCAATGATAATTGTTATAGAAGTTCTTTGATTGTTAAAATAAAAGTAATATTTCCAAGGCATACTTTTGGAAGTATCTATAAATGAGGTATTATAGATGTACCTTACTGATAGATGACAATATATGCTATGCTTAGTGCAAGTGAAATACCAAAGCCTCTCTGATCATCAAGAAAGTATGGTTTTGTAAGGTCTCTGTATTATAATGAATTTCCACTTTGCTGTTGTCCACATGCTTATATTGCAACTATGAAAGTTTAGTCCCAATTGTCAGGTCTTAGCCTTTGATTCTATTTGAAGCAGCTCCTCTTGTTATAGGGCTTTGACACATGCTTACCATTCAAAATAGCAGTATATGATAAACTTTGTGTTCATAAACAAATGAGCAATGATGACTAACAAATGCCACTAAATGAATGAAAAAACCATTGTTCTACGGGGATGTGTCCCTTAGGGTGGGAGCAGGAACCTCCATGTTTCCCATGTTCCAAAGGTGTATTTTTCTTGTAGGATGCTCGAAGAAACATTTTTCCACATATATCTTTTGGGAAATGCGGTGAAACATAGAGGGAAATGCATTTTCCCAAAAGGTTTTTTTATTTTTCCCTTTTTTGGGAAGATTGAAGAAACATTTCTCTACATATCTCTGTGGGAGATGTAGATGGAAACTTTTTCCTAATGTGAAGGATGCATTTTCGAAAAGGAATATTTTAAGCTTTTCCCTATAAAAAAATGTGCTTTTGGATGACTCTTTTGAATGTCTCTTAGAAAGAATGAGTTGCCAATTTTTATGGTGTCCCAAATGATTCTACTTGCTTGTTTGACCATCCCTATACATGCAACCAAGACTGTGATTCCTTGTATTCCTTCTCCAACTGGCTCTTTATTCAAGTTGTGTTCACTCTTTCCAATGCCATTGCAACCCTCGCCTAGTACAATATACCATCATTTCGACATGAGTCGTTGATACACATTGTACTTTTGACTAATTAATGCTCATTAAATTGTACTTTGTCAATTTTGGATTTTTTGCCATGTTATTAGAACCCCATTGTTGAGGTTCCTAGTGTAGTCAATGTTCTTTATCCATGTTGTGTTCAATCTTTCAAATGCAAGTGCAACCCACACCTAATCCAATATACCATCATTTCGACATGAGTATTTAATCCACACGGTAATTTTGACTAATCAATACTCATTAAATTGTGCTTTGTCAATTTTGGGTCTTTGGCAATGCCATTAGAAACCCATTGTCGAATTTATTAGTGTGATTGATTTTTAAGGTGATCAAAGGTTATAGATATTTTGCCACTTTTAGTGGTATGTAGAAGTAAATGATTGATTTTTAGTAAAAAAAGTTTGTTCCAATTATATATTGTGCGAGCATTTAAAAGAAAAAAAATCTCTATCACTTTTCGGATAATATCGATGGATTTTTTACATATATAATCACAAAATATAGAAATACGTGAGACAAAAAACTAGATATGGAAGGCACCAACCCCCACAAAATTATTATTCATATACTTTTGGTATTCTAGCACTTGTGGAATAAGTTGGAGAGCCTCCTTGGAGAGCTTGTCTGCTAGGGTATTGAGTTCATGGTATATATGGCCATAAGAGAACCAATCCAAATTTTTGTATACTTGTTTGATACCTTGCAAATCTCTATCACTTTCGGATAATATCGATGGATTTTTTACATATATAATCACAAAATATAGAAATACGTGAGACAAAAAACTAGATATGGAAGGCACCAACCTTTACAAAATTATTATTCATATACTTTTGGTATTCTAGCACTTGTGGAATAAGTTGGAGAGCCTCCTTGGAGAGCTTGTCTTTGCTAGGGTATTGAGTTCATGGTATATATGGCCATAAAGAACCAATCAAATTTTTGTATACTTGTTTCTACTCATCTACTTTTCATCAACCTTTAAAGACAAAAACCAGCATATCAAATGATTCACGCTCATTAACAGGCCAAAATAAAATAGCTACAATCCATTCTGGTGAGATGCTAGATATATTGAAACCATTCCCATAGGCTTCAAAAACCACTCTCGCTCTAGTTCAAGTTCTAGATTGAAAGACAAACTCCTTTCCATAATCGCTTGGCAATCAATAAAGTTATCTTGTAGTTGCATTTGTCAACAATGAAGATAATTGTAGTTTACAGTTTTCCGTCAGTCCTCCATCTAAAGTATTGACTATAGATAAATCCGATGGAGTTAAACTATCACCAGTGAACATGCCTACTGTGACAACATGTGATCTCTCTGATGGTACAGTTTCAAATTGTTCTGTAGTTTTTGCAGTTGAGTCTGGGTTAGATCATCATACTAGTGAAAGGCAGAAAAAAATATCTAAAAAACAAGAAGGTCTTTCAACAAATGAATGTTAAAATAAGATGACAAAATATGAGCACAAGCATAAAAGGCAGCAGATGCAACAACATGTGTCATTAGTAGGAAGCTCTTCAAATATGGAAAAGGATTCAAAAGGAGATGTGGTTGTAGAGGAGTCTAAACTTGTGTTTCTCATAGGAAGGTGGAGGATTTACTTTTGAGTCAGAATTCATCATCTACCTCAAAAACTCCTTTAATGAAAATCCTATAGAAGATAGTTAAAGTCGTTGATGGAGGGGCTAATTCTGACCTAGCTATAGAAATAGTTCTGCATTCTTCACTGCCAAAGCCTAAGTCTATAGCCCATCCTTGTGGTTCATTTAGAAATCCCACAAAATGTGAAAAGATACTATTTCCAAAGAAGTCATCAACAAACATGCTTAATGTTGTGGACACTTCCTCGTTAAGGATATCGGGAGTTTAATCATCTATAGATGAGATCACCGAAAGGGATATTTCCAGTGAAACCTTGGAACCTTTACAAGTTCCATAATCTGTGAGTGAATTGATCATTGTTAATATGTCTTCATCTTTGGGAATATTTGGTGAGGGAAAAAATTATGAGCACTATTAGTCATATGATTGACCATTCAAAGACCAAGGAACATATTGATGCTTACTTCGATAGGATGACAAAAATTTCCAATAACCAAGGGCTTCCCTCTAGGTTGAGGTTCATGTTGAAGGATCTGATTGATCCGAGGAGGAATGTATGGCAACAAAGGAGGAAATTTGAGGGCCCCAATAAAATAGAGGAAGCGCATCGGGATGTTGTGCAAGAACTACATGGACAGGGAGGCCGCTCTTGAGGTACCAATATGGGACATTCAGTTTGGAGACTTTTGACACCACTTGATCATGGTATGAGAGGACTTGCGATGCCACCTTACATGGCAGGTGTATAGACAGGTTCACTTCCACATATGGGTTGGATTAAAGGGCCACAATCCCATATGGGACCTCGTGATTATGGATTCACCAGTCAAGATTCTTGGATTGTCGATAGGGCTTAATTTAAAAATCAGTCTATGCCAAGCCCTTCAACACACAGAGCTTCTGATGATGGCCACTTGAATATTAGTCCTAAGGGAGGTCTTGGCAAGGGAATAATAGGGATGGCTCAGCCTCTACCATGTTCTAAGAGTGCTCTAGCATATATTCCACCATTCACATCTTGAGTAATAGACGAACAGGTGAAATTCTGATTTCAGGTTGCAGTTCTGACTGGATGCCATTTAGTATGAGAGATGAAATTTTGACAAGGAATTATGCGGCAAAAAAGCCTTTATTTGAAAAAATATTTGTCTAGGAAAGAAGTTTTTTGTATAATGACATAAGAGAGTTTAATAATTCATACTCATCAGGTGACAGAGGTGGGAAGATTGCGAATGTTGAATTTCAACTGTAAGAACATTCTTCTCAAAGAACTTTGAGTTCACAACTCATTGAGGTTCAACTTAGGAAAAAGGATGAAATGGAAATCAAATAATATTGCATGTGCATTCCTTTACAAAGCTTCCATGCATTTTCATTATGTCTTTTAGAGAAGTCGACAAGTTTCCCTAACTTTTTCTTAATTTTTCATGACATACCGTCTAGTGTGAGAGATTTGAAGGAGGCCATTTTTTGTGTAGATGAACTTAAAGCACCATTGTTCCATTCAACTATGGTTTCACTTTAGATTTAGTTTCTCTTTTTAGGAAATATGTTGAAATTGATCTTCTGGGGAATCTACTTACACATTTATGCAAGTCTGAGCTTTTCTTGCTAAATCAAGGACAACTTACTAAAGGGTAATGTTTAATTTTTTGTTTGCTGTAAATCAAGTATGAATTTATTTAAGGACTACTACAGTCTATGGTAATTTTCAATTATGAATTATAACTATATATAATTTTGATGTTTCTAGGTTTGAGACTATTCTATTTTCATTGGAGGATGCTACTATTGATGTGCCCAAGGCTCTTGAGTTCCTTGGTCATGTAGGGTCAAAATCCACTAAGATGATTCCATGTCATTAGAACAATTTTGCATCCTTCTTGGGAAACAAATCCATTATGGAATAGGAGTTTCCCAAGAAGGAATTTATAACATGAGACCAAAAAATTACAAGCAATGTTAGTTTTTCTTTCCAAGGCATATGATACAGAAAATTGGCTTTATTTAGGGCTACTCATCCATATAGGGTTCAATGTGTAATTGGTTGAATTGTCTTTCCTCAATATATGTGCAATTCTAATTAATGGCTCAACCTATTTTTCTATCATGCCTACAAGATACCATGGTAGGTATTACTAATGGCTCCTCTGTCATTTTTTACTGTAGAGTAGGTGGTCTCAACAGAGTTATGACAGAGTAAAAAAGAACAACAAGCTTGACAACTATACAAATAGGATTTTTCCTAAACTTGACATATTTACTCTTTGTTGATTATGTTTTGCTTTTGGGTGATATGACCAAGGTAGATGCAATTATGCTAAAGGACCCCACTGTTGAAGAACTAGAATTCCTACCTTAAAAACTACCAAAAACTAAGGAGCTACAAGAATCAACACCATCTTTGATTTGGACCTAAATAGCCTTATTATCTCTGAGTATTTCCCTTATCACAATGACTAGTAGATTCTCCTCGAGGATTATTTCTCTCATTCTTTTTATTAGTAAAATTCACAAAATGTATCCCTACATTTGAATCTTGGGAAAAAAAACATATAATTGTTATCATTTAAATTATCCATATCTGTTGAAGCCCAAAAATCCATTTGATTTGGATAAGCTTTATTTATAACCTCAGAAGAAACCCTATTATAAGCTAAAGGTCCATTATGTCCTCTTGAGTCTTGACAAAGTATGATGGAATGAAATTGGGTGAAGACCAGATCTAGGTTTACCATGTCAGAACCTAGGTTCATTGATATGAGGACCTTGGTTTGAAGATATCCACCATACAAACTAGGATCACCCATACTTATTGTTTCCATCTCCCTTTCATCATCAAGATTAATATACTAAGGACCTATAACCCGTGGAGGCCCATGGTAGTGATTGAAATTTAATTTATTAGAATACATGCCATTTATTATTCTGATATTTACCACATTCGAAAATGGCATCATTCACATCATTTTGAAGAAGTATACAAATTAGGTCAACATAATATTTTTCACATTTACGACTTCCTGCACGTTTGTTGGTTTTTGAAGCTCGAGCACTTTCATAACAAAAATAGGCAAAGTTAAACAATAAAAAGGGTTCACTCTTTTTTCATTTTCTAATATTATAATGAAGTTTTATTAGAGACATTGTTTGTTTGTTTGTTTTGGTTAGAAAAGGGTTTGTTATTGGTTTTATGCAACTTTCATTTTATCATATGTAGCATGTTGAGAAATGGGAAAGAATAATGTGTGACATTTATCTTGTATAAATTGAAGCCGAATGAAAGGATACATAGTTTAAGAAAGCTACAATTCACAACAGAGGAACATCTTAAAAAACTACTTAAGAATATACCATATACAAAGTTTCACCATAAGTAATATATGCACTTTTATTTTGTAGATATGTTCTTTTTTCTACCCAAGATATCACAACAAGAAAAATATTGATATTGTAGAAATTGTTTGAGGACTTCATTGAGGTCAATTTTTTTGATGTCCTATTTGATTGATACTTTCTCATATGTCATGAAGGCTTTAAATATGAATTAATATGCTCGTGAAACAAATAAGATTCAAATTTTATAGATATAAAAGATAAAAACAAATGTCAATGTATTTGTTTGATTGTTACTTGACTCTGCTGTGGGCAGGTTACAGGAAATGTGATTGGAAAAAGGATGGGGAGACGATGCATATCATGTCTTGGATATGGTTCATTTGTTGTTAGAGATTGCTTAGAAACCTAAGCTATCAACTTTGGAGATGTTTCTAGTAGGAATTCCTATGGTTTTTAATGTTGTGATTATTTCACCTCATGGTTATTTTGGGGAAGAAAGTTTTTTAGGAATGCCAGACATGACATCGGTGGACAGGGAAATTTTTTTTTTATAATTGCAATTTCCACTCCATGATATCCTCTCTTTATTGTTTGATTATATTTTGGACATTTATTTTGATTTTTTTTCGTCTTTTAACTGTGAAATTGAAAATACTTAGTACCATGTCCATTTAAACAACAACGAAAGCTTGAAGATGAAATTAGTATTACACTATATTGATTGGAATCCTTATAGCTATTTTGTGTTAAAATATTTTCATGATTATCAAAAAAAGTTACTTTCATATTGTTATTTGAGTACATGTTGTTTATATACTTGACTAAGTTCATGCGTTAAAAAATGAAATTTTGTTGTGAATAAAACCACAAGGACTAAACATCACACGTCAGATTATTTGTTTTCAAAAGTTATCTACAACTTGAGTTTTTTAGCATATAACTTAGTTGACATGATTGTTCCAAAGATTTCCTTAAAATTTGAATACTAAGTTACTAAGGTGTTCTTTTCTATATATGGTGATATTTTATTTCACTAGTAAAAAATAGCTAATTAATTACTAAAAATGACTAAAATTTTCATATAAACGACTATTTTTCGGTTGGTGACCAATAGTAGCTAATTTATAGGATCTTATAACGCGACTAAATTTTAGTTGTTTTTAGCTTAGTAATTAATTGGTTATCTCAATTTTATTGCCTAGTAGTATATTTGGTCATTAATTTAGTCACTGATTTGGTCATTAATTCAGTCATTGATTTGGTCATTGATTTAATCATTGATTTGGTCATTAATTGTCACAATTAATGACCAAATATACAACAAAATATATTACTATATAATCGCCCTAGAAAACCAATTAATGACCAAAGAAATATGACCAAAATGTTGGTCATGTTATAAGATACTGTAAATTAGCTACTAATAGTTATATATATGCAAATTTTAGTCATCGTTTGAAACTAATTAATGACCAAAGAAATATGAATAAATTTTTGGCTGTGTTATAAGATACTGTAAATTAGCTACTAATAGTCGTATATATGCAAAATTTAGTCATTATTTGTAGGCACAAATTTATCATTTGCAGTGGTCATTTATCAGTTTTTGGTAGTTTCATATTCATTATATAAACAACCAATTTAGTAGTTTATATTAATTTCATTTACTTTCATTAATAATCATTATAAATGACTAATTTAGTTGTATATTATTTTATTTGTGTTCATCATTAATCAATATAAACTACTAATTTAGTAGTTTTAAATTTATTTTATGTGTTCATTATTAATCAACATAAATTAATTTGTATGATTTTAAAAATGTCGTAAAATGTGCATGTTCATCTAATATGAAAACATAAAGCTGCATATGTTAATTACAATACTAAACAATATCAAGTGAAATTATAAATAATTTGAACCACATAAATTATATTATATGAAATGTTAAATTATTACAATGAGTTTCCAACTTAATATTGGTTGGACTACAATTTACACATGAAATGATTTTTCATCACTTCAAAACATTATCATTGTGTTGCTAAGGCATTACAAGTGAATTCACCAACTCTGAAGACATGGCCATCAGTATCTCTATGTGTGTCTTATACGAGATATTGGCTCTAAGGGTATCACCAGACCAGTTCGTTTCTCTCTCTTTTTTTTGCATTTGTCGATCCAATGTTATTTCTCTCCTCTTTCTTCAATTTATGCTTCTTATCATCAATATTGAGTTCATTTTATGAAAACAAAAGAAGATACAATGCAGAGTGTAAGACATGAACGACAATGAACACTAGAATATAAAGTAAATTTGACTCTAAATAGTTTATACGACATATACCTCAACATCAGCAATGTCAAAGTCATTTTTCCCCATACAAGTAAGAAACTCGAACAAATTTCCTTCAGTTGGGTGATAGTGGCTACTATAATGTGGCCAAATGACTTGTATAAATAAAGAAAATAAAATGTCACCATATATAGAAAATAACACCTTAGTAACTTAATATTCAACCTTCAAGGAAATCTTAGGAACAGTCATGTCAACTAAGTTATATGCTAAAAAGCTCAAGTTGTAAATAACTTCTGAAAAAAAATAATATGAGGTGTGATGTTTAATCCTTGTCTTTTTATTCGCAAAAATAATTCATTTTCTAACCCACGAACTTGGTCAAGTATATAAACAACATGTGCTCAAATAACAACATGAAGGTAAACTTTTATGATATTCACGAAAATATTTTAACACAAAATAGCTATAAGGATTCCAATAAATATCATGTAATACTAATTTCATCTTCGAGCTTTGGTTGTTGTTTAAATGGACATGATACCAAGTATTTTAAATTTCCTAGTTAAACGACAAAACAAAATCAAAAGAAACATTCAAAATAAAATCAAACATTTGCTTGCCCAAAATAACCCTGAGGTGAAATAATTACAACATTAAAAACCATATGAACTCCTACTAGAAACATTTCCAAATTCGATGGCGCAAGTGCCTAATGGATCTATAACAACAAATGGATCATATCCAAGATGGGTTATGCATTGTATTCCCATCCTTTTTCCAATCACAGTTCCTGTAAGCTGCCCACAATAGAGTCAAGTAACAATCAAATGAAGACATTGAAAATTGTTTTTATCTTTTATATCTATAAAAAAATTGAATCTAATTTGTTTCATGAACATATTAATTCATATTTAAATCCTTCTTGACATATGAGAAGGTATCAATCAAGTAGGACATCAGAAAAACCTACCTTAATGAGGTCCTCAAACAATTTCTACAATATTATTATTTTTCTTGTTGTGATATTTTGGGTAGAAAAAAGAACATATGTGCAAAAGAAAAACACATATCTTAATTATGTTCAAACTTTGTAATATATTCGTTCGTCTTTACCAAAGCGAACTGTAGCTTGGTTAAACTATGTATCCTTTGTTTCAACATCAATTTCTGCAAGATAAATGTCACACATTATTCTTTCCCATTTATTAACATGTTACATATGATAAATTGAAAGGCACATAAAACCAAGAGAAAACCCGTTTCTAACCAAAACAAACAAACAAGCAGTGCCTCTAATAAACTTCATTATAATATTATAAAATGAAAAGAGAGTGGACCATTTTTTTTGTTTGACATTTTCTATTTTTGTTATGAAAGTGATCAAGCTTTAGGAACCAACAAATGTAAGGGAAGTTGTAAATGTGAAAAAAATTATGTTGACCTAATTTGTATACTTATTCAAAATTATGTGAATGATGCCATTTTCGGATGTGGTAAACCTCATAATAAGAAATGGTCACATTGGATGTATATATTACATATAAAAACTTGTGGACATGGCATGTATTCTAATAAATTACATTGCAATGACAACCATGGGCCTCCACGGGTTATAGGTCCTCAATTTGTTAGTATTGATGATGAAAGAGAGATGGAAATGATAAGTATGGGTGGTCCTAGTTTGTATGGTGGATGTCTTCAAAACAAGGTCGTCGTCTCAATGAACCTAGGTTCTGACATGGTAAACCTAGATCTGGTTTTCACCCAATTTCATTCCATCATAATTTTTCAAGACTCAAGAGGACATAATGGTCCTTCAACTTATAATAGGGTTTCTTTTGAGGTTATAGATAAATCTTATCCAAAGAAAATGGATTTTTGGGCTCCAAGAGATATGGATAATTTAAATGATAACAATTGCATTTTTTTTCCAAAGATTCAAATGTAGGGATACATTTTGTGGATTTTACTAATAGATAGAATCAGAGAAATAATCCATGAGGAGAATCTACTGGTAATTGTGATTAGTGAAATAATCGGAGATAATAAGACTGTTTAGGTTAAAATAAAACATGGTGTTAATTCTTGTACATCCTCAGTCGCTGGTAGTTTTTAAGGTAGGAATTTCGGTTCTTCAAGGGTAGAGCCATTTAGCTTAATTACATCTACCTTGGTCCTATCACCCAAAAGTAAAACATAATCAACAAAGAGTAAATATGTCAAGTTTAGGGAAATTCCTATTTGTATAGTTTTCAAGATTATATTTCTTTTTTACTCTGTTATAACTTTGTTGAGACCACCTACTCTATAGTCAAAAATAGCAAAGGACCCATTAGTCATACCTACCCATGGTCTCTTATAAGCATGATAGAAGAATAGTTTGAGCCATTAATTAGAATTGAAAAGATATCGAGGAAAGAATAATCATTATCTAGTTAACCAATTGCACATTGAATCCTATATAGATGAGTAGCCCTAAATAAAGCCAATTTTCTCTATCATATGCCTTGAAAAGACAAACTCACTAAAATTGCTTGTAATTTTTGGGTTTGATGTTATAAATTCCTTCTAGGGGCGCTGCTCCTATTCCATAATGGATTTGTTTCCCAAGAAGGATGCGAAATTGTTCTAATGACATGGAATCAACTTAGTGGATTTTGACCCAACATGCAATAATTTTTGCAATGATTTTGTAGATGAAATTACATAGTGATATGGGTTTGAAATCATCTCATTGTTATCTAATTTTTGGGATTAAAGCCTGAAATTTTGAATTGAAATCTCCCCAATCTTGCTTGTGTATTTTAATTTGTCAGTAATTCTTAGTTGATATGTTGGAAGTCTTAGAACCCTTATAAGAATTTTGTTGTCTTGCTAGGTGGCTGAGGGTTCTTATCCTTTTGGAAAGAGTGCAAAATTCTTTGTAAATCTTCCTTTGATATTTGATCAATTAGTGCCTCATTACCCACCTCACCTACAAAATTGGGGAAATATGAAGTCATATTTAACTATCTCTCTTAAATTTATTCTATCATCCTCTTTATAAGTTCCCTCAAAATTCTTTGTTGATGATAAAATTGCTCCCCGAGATGAGACACCTTATCTTGAGGCAAATTTCATTGATAAACAACATCATGAGGAAATTTTTCATTATAACTATGAGATGTTGAAGAGAGAAAGTATCTGCTATTTAGTAAAGGATATGCACGAATGCTAGTGATTTGGCACAAGGAAAGACATGGGTAGCAAGGGAATTGTGGAGATTCACTACAACTCTTTTCCCAAATGTGATATGTGAGGATGTATGCTTATTAAAAAACTATATTTGAGAACATTCACCATTTTGAAGGAAAGACTATTTTGGATGTAGGCACAAGAAGTTTGACGCAGGATCCTCCAACTGGACCGACAGCCCACTTGCTTACCTATGACTACGATCTATGCACTTCCCTGTTTGTCAATTGCAATTGCTCCAATTCTTAGTCGGATTGTGCTTGATTGCCCATCACTGCGGCTTCAAATAGGCTACTCGACCACATACATGGTCGCTACTAAACTTGCACTTACATAGCTATAGCTGGCTCTGATATCACTCCTCCATCCACAAACTAACTATGCTGACTACTACCCTTCTATTGGTCAATTGTGTGTCTTTTTCCTCGCGATTTCTCAATGTTGAGTGGTGTAGACTAGTATAGCATGTGTTGCTTCCTTCTTAGTGAGTTTCCACCTTATGCTTCTTATGGTTTTATTTTTGTCGAGTGCAGGCTTGCCTGTAAGACATAGCTCTTCCACCAACGATTGTCGACCATACCCTCCCACCTCTCCTGGAAAAATACACTCGAAACTACGTGCTTCTTCAAGGTGATTTTGTTAGATCCTTTTCTACCAACTAGACTGTGTTGGCCACCCTTTTTTCATGCAGTTGTCTTTTCATATTGGCAGCAGGGCTTGATCCATCAGTGCCCCATTACCCAGCTCATCTACAAAGTGGGGAAATACGAAGTCATATTTAGCTATCTCTCATAAATTTATTCGATCATCCTCTTTATAAATTCCCTCAAAATGGTCTGTTGATGAGAAAATTTCCCCTAGAGATGAGACACCTTCTCATGAGGAAAAGTTCGTTGATAAAAAACATCTTGAGGTAATTTTTTATTATAATTATGAGATGTTGAAGAGAGAAAATAGATGTTATTTAGTAAAGGCTATGCATGAATGTTAGTGATTTTGTACAAGGAAAGACATGGGAAACGAGGGAATTGTGGAGATTCCCTACAATCCTTTTCCCAAATGTGATACGTGAGGATGTATGCTTATTAAACAACTGTATTTGAGAACATGCACCATTTTGAAGGCAATAATATTTTGGATGTAGGTGTAGGAAGTTTGACGCAGGCTCCTTCACCTGACCTGATAGCCCACCTGCTTACCTATGACTATGATCTATGCACTTTCCTGCTTGTCAATTATAGTTGCTCCAATTCTCAGTTGGATTGTGCCTGACAGCCCGTCTTTGCGACTTCAACTAGGCTACTCTACCACATGCGTCGTGGCTACTAAAACTGCACTGACATAGGTCTAGTTGGCTCTGATAGCACTCCTCCATCCACAAACTAACTATGCTGATAGCTTCCCTTTTATCGGTCATTTGTGTGCCTTTTCCCTTGTGATTTCTCAACGGTTGAGTGGTGTCGACCAGTCTAGCCTGTGTTGCTTCCTTCTTAGTGATTTACCACCTTATGCTTCTTGTGGTTTTGTTTTTCGAATGCAGGCTTGCCTGCAAGCCATAATTCTTCCACCAATGAATTTTGATCATACCTTCCCACCTCTCCTGGAAAAATACACTTGAAACTACGTGCTTCTTCCAGATGATGTTGGTAGATCATTTTCTACCAACTGGACTGCGTCAACCACCCCTTCTTTGTGTAGTTGTATTTTCCTGTTGGCAGTAGGGTTTGATCCATCGTTGCCTCATTACCCACCTCACCTACAAAAATGTGGAAATATGAAGTCATATTTAACTATCTCTCTTAAATTTATTCTATCATCCTCTTTATAAATTCCCTCAAAATGGTCTGTTGATGAGGAAATTTCTCCTTGGGATGAGACACCTTCTCCTGAGGCAAAGTTCGTTGATAAACAACATCTTGGGGAAATTTTTCATTATAATTATGAGATGTTGAAAAGTGAAAATATATGCTATTTAATAAAGGATATGTATGAATGTTAGTGATTTGGTACAAGGAAATACATGGGCAGTGGGAGAATTGTGGAGATTCCCTACAAATATTTTCCCAAATGTGATATGTGAGGATGTATGCTTATTAAACAACTATATTTGAGAATGTGCACCATTTTGAAGGAAATATTATTTTGGATGTAGGCACAGGAAGTTTGACACAAGCTCATGCACACAACCCGACATCTCACCTACTTACCTATGCCTATTATCTATGCGCTTCCCTTCTTGTCAATTGTAGTTTCTCTAATTCTCAGTCAGATTCTGCCTGACGACCCATCACTATGGCTTCAACTAGGCTACTCGACCACATGTGTGGTTGCTACTAAAAATGCACTGACATGGGTCTAGCTAGCTCTGATAGCGGCCCTCCATCGACAAACTAACTATGCTGACACCTGCCATTCTATTGGTCATTTGTGTGCCTTTTCCCTTGTGATTTCTCAATGTTTGAGTGGTGTTGATTAGTCTAGCCTATGTTGCTTCCTTCTTAGTGAGTTTCCACCTTATGATTCTTGTGGTTTTGTTTTTTTCAAGTGTGGGCTTGCCTGCAAGCCATAGTTCTTCCACCAATGACTGTCAACCAAACCTTCCCACCTCTCTTGGAAAACCACACTCGAAACTACGTGCTTCTTCGAGGTGATGTTGGTAGATCCTTTTCTACCAACTGAACTGCGTTGACCACCCCTTCTTCACCCAGTTGTCTTTTTCTATTGGCAGCAGGACTTGACCCTTATTTCAACCACTCTATTTTTTCCATGACTTACACAACCTTGTCACATGTGTATAATTTATTCAACCCATATACAACATGCAGAATGATCTATATGACCCTTTTCAATCCTTAAAAAAATTAACAATTACTTCAGGGCACTATACGAATGATTTACTTCGGTCCTAGATAAAACACCCTAGCACGATCACAGCCAAACCTGGCTCAGTGGTCATGTACAAGACTTGGCTTCTATGATTCTGAGATCAAATTACTTCATATTTTTTTCTCTGATACCATGTTAGTTTTCCTGCAAACCTAGGACCTGACACTTAAATTCCTAATAGAAATATTTATCAATTGATTTAAATGAACATCTAGGTTCCTAATATAATAAAATTCAGCGGAAGCAAATATTCGAATCTCGATCACAATGACACAAGAAATTTTTCCCAATCAAATAATTTCATCATTAACAATGAACTAGAACCTATTTGGCCTCTCGTCCTAGGATGATGGCCTAGCTAAGAAAATAAATAATACAAAATAAGCTTGCATGTGATCTAGTATATTTTCCCTAGATCAGTTCTTGATCTTCTCTGTAGATCTGGATTTCCAGCCTCTATGTACTCCCTCAAACTTGGCACTCTGGAGTATCACAGTCGTCCTGAGGCTAGTGTCGTTATATGGTGTATCTTCTCCCTCTCCCTGGTCTTGCTTTTATAAATTTACATTGAGCTAAATCTCTACCCCTAACCATAATCTCAAAATGATTAATGGTCAAAATTAGATCTCGCTCCCCTTGAGATCAACGACAAAGATTAAAACAAAATCACTAAAGTAAATTACTTTACTTTCCCTAAGTTTCTTTACTTTACTTTACTTTCCCTAAGTTTCTTTTATCTCAAAAAGCCAACATATTAATATGTGATTTTTATAAATTATACTTAGGCTAAGCTACATTAGCAACTTTCTCACACTTGAGTAAGTGTTCTAAGGAGTTTATGGGCAACTTCTGCACACCTAGACACAAGGCCTATGTAGAAGTACCTGCCCGAGCTACAAAAATCAACATTAAGATCTCTTTGTGCAAGAAATATTAGATAGTTCTCAATTTTGAAAACTCTCTTTCTCACTCCAGACTATGTGAATATGATAGGACTCTTTCTACCTATAGTATTAGTCAGCATTGTATCATGTATTCCTTTGCGTCCATTACTTCAGCAACAATTTCTTGCAGTGATCCAAATGGTACACCTACCAACCCATCACCTTGGTGTTCCATCAATACTGCTACTGATCTAAGATATTGTGGGACTTGCAAACCAGTGACTAGTGGCATAGGCACATATATGATGAATATTCCAAAAAGTATTAAAATGACTATTCTATGAAGGCCTAGAAATAGACGATAATAAGCCATGTCCTTCAGAAGAACCACTAATTCTCCTAGGTTCTTGTGTGAATGGAATATGATGTGATCCCCAAGTAATACTTGGTAGCAGATGTAACATCAAAGAAGAAATATCCCCATGTCCATTTGGATTTCGTTCATTGGAACTCAATTTCCAGATTCATGATTAGTTGGTTTGTTCTCTGAACCTGCAACAAATCGACTATTACTAGCAATGCCCATCATCATGTTTCTTGAACTAGATTCTTCATACTAAGAAGATGAATGCTCCCTTTCACCACCATTTGAGCTGGAAGAATTGCCAAGTATAACTCCTCTTTATACCAGACATCACACGAAACATACTGGGTTTTCACTATCATTCCAACAAATATGACAGACTAAGCACTGCTATCATATTTTCATCTACATTTGTTTACACACAACACAATTTATTTGCTCCATTTTAAGTCATTTTATTTATGATAGGATTTCCATTCAATTTGGATAGGCATACTATTCAAACTCTTATTTTCTGAGCCTACTCATATCTTGGGTTTATACTTTAAATTTTTTTGTTGATTAGGCTATGGTCTAGCTGTAGGCTGGTGGGAGTTTACCACAACTTTCTCAGCTTCTATTCTTAGTGCATTCCGTTATGGGCTCTACTCGAGAATTCCCAGAGTGATATGTTCCCAAATTTTTACCTATCCTTTTCCAGCCAAAAACTGGGTGGTTTTTGTTAAAAAATGTTTATTAATATTGTGAGGATTTGTGAGGCTGTTGTAGTATATTTCTATTAAGAGAGCATGGTGCTTCTGGTTTAAGGTCCGTAGGCCATTTTATCCTCTCCAAATGATGTTTCATTCTTAATATTGAGGAAGATCTAGCTAACATTATATTCCCATAACTCAGCACCTTACAAATCACAAAGACTCTGAGTATGAAAATGGAGGTACAGGGAAGGCTGCACGAATAGCTAGAGGCAAAGGATATATTTCCCTTTTTTTGGCTTCCAATTTTTGTACATGATTTTACTATGATGTTGTGAAGTCTGAACTTAAAAAAGTCACATTGATTTTGAGCCTTTATTTTTAGCAGGTACAAAGACACTTGCAAGGTCATATAGAAGCATAGTGAAAGTACTTGCATACAATTCTAGAAAAAGAAAGGGAAACTCTTGCAGTTGACAACGTGGGGTAAAATAGATTCAAAGCTACTCATGTAAAACTTCCTGAGTTGGCCTCAAAAGTGAAAAGTGTCTGGTTTAACTCTACATTTTCTGCTTTGACCTTATCCACAATGCCTGAAATCCCTGTCTATTTCTAGAATCTCAGATTTCTCATTAGCAATCCTAGGCTGCAGACTATTCTTCATATAGATGCCTCTCTTAAATGAGATTTCTGAGAAGAGTCTTATAGAGAATTTGCAGGTTGTTGGTAGAAAACGCCCAAGGTCTGCTTATGATAACAAAGTGCAGTTTTATCAGGATGAAATCAGAGAAGATATGAGGCTGCAAGAACCGACACGAGAAGAAAATATTTCTTCGCCTTCCTCTAGGACCAAGGATTCTTCAATTTTATTTCACGAGAGGGCTACTAGTGACATAGTAGAAGCAGAAGAAAAATACAACCGTTTATCATACAAAAAAGGAAAAGAGTGTAAAATAAATGGAGCTCTTGTTGATCCACCCATGTAAAGAACAATAGCCTTTTCTAGTGGTTTATCTCTTCAAGAAAATAGTCAAATATATGGGGCATCCAAAGTTTACACGAATCAAGATAAAACATGTTCCAAGGGGTACAAATTCTCTAAAATGACAGAGGATTTGGAATTGAATTCAAGGAAATATGGTTTTATTTGAATGGTTTTGGGTGGAGCATATGATCATTGTTTCACATGTCTATCTTTGGAACATATGAGGAAGCCATAACTACTTTTATGCATGAGATTCAGAGCCAATAAGAATCATATTATGGATTTATACATTGCATGGGCATGAGAAGGCCTTGTAGTCTTTTTCCCTTCAGTTTTAAACCCGATTGAGTCGTTTTCTGGCAGACAAGTAGGATAGGTACCATTATAGATGTACTATGATGTAAATATTGCAATTATATTACCTTACACACTGAAAATTATTTTTCTTTTGTGGTTCTTTGCATTTCTAAATTAGGCCAAGGCTACTTTTAACATTAAAAATTTCACATAAATTAGTCTCCTGGAATGTGAATAATTTGGCTACAAGTCAGGTATATACCTTCCAACATTTCCAGATGGCCATATTTGACGTAAAATTTATTCCTATTGATGTGGAGGGTTGTGTCTTGCTCAAGAAGCTCTCTCGGGAGCTTATGATTTCCCAGCCATAGATAAACCTCTGAAATATGGACCCACATCACCTACACTAGCCCTGGGTATGACTAGTTACTCTACAGGCCTAACAACAAGAATTGTTTCACTGGTATCAGGAATATTTAGGCTGCTAACAATGGTGTGCTATTAAGGAGATGTAAGGAAAAGGTGGCCATCATACCACTATGAAGAACATGGGAGGACATCTAAAGATAGACCTGAAATTCTTTCCATAAGTCTTTATTTTACGGGATCCTCATCTGCCATCCATGGTGTGATTGGCACATCCATTACTGTTCTCTGGCATACATGTAGCCACACTACTACAAGAAAAGGTCACTTGTTCATATTCTGATCCAGCCAATTGAGTTGGGTGAGTGACATTGTTTTAGAAACCAAATGCAAATAAGTTGTTTTATTGTTGCCCAATTGGTTAGCTCAATCTTTTGTCACCAATATTGCTGAGCATTGGCTATTTTTGTGCCATCAGGTAAATGATTTGAATCCACCATGCATGATGGTAACTACTCTATGCTAGCATATTTACTAGGGCTACTGTACAGGAACGTAGGGAAGCATCTCTTAGGTTTCCCCATGAGGTTTTCCTTAGAAAAAAACAGTAGTTATATTTGATTGGGAAAGGAGAAAGTTTCTTTTATTGTATCATTATTACACTAACTGTGGTCATGAAGTATCTATAAAAACAACTAGAGAGGGATTTAAAAGGAGGGGGGACAAAAATCAATGGGAATAGTGGAAAAGTTTCCTATCCAAACTTTGTGACAAATAGAAATTTTTCCACATGAAGAACAAAATATAGTCAACATTCATAAAAGTATTGAATTCAATTCACATTCACATTGGTTTGTACCCCTTTGCTATCCTATTAATTATTTCGAGGATTCCGCACATTTGGATGACTAGGTCTAGGAACTTGGGAATTTCGTTTTTGAGTTTCTCTTTGGGTGTTCATGGTGGGTTTACAGTTTTCTAATTATTAGGAGTATGGTTCTATCTAGATAGGGTTTGGAGGTATTATTAAAATGTAAAAGTCCAAGCCAAGACATGGATTTTTGCTATTTTATAGGCAAGAACATGGCCTGATCTAAGGTTTGTGGCTTAGCTCTCATCACTTAAATCATAAGATCTTCTTCAACCATCAGTGAAAGCTTCTATCTAAGTGGCCTTAGTGAAATTATCCTTAATCCTAGATTGCAGTTCCTACCATCTATTCTATTGTGTCAATCTTGGAATTCTAAATCCCCTGTTTTATATTCATCAGATAGGTAATGGCATTCCATTTTTTTGTAGTTAAATTATTTGAAAAACTAAACTAGTGGATGAGGTGTCTAAACTAGTAAATGGGGTTAGGATTTATGTTATTAAACCCATTATGGGCATCAATGGAGATTCCATTCTATCCACTTGGACCTAGTAAAATTGGATTGGAAGGAAAGAACTTAGCCAACAGATCATTCATTAGAAATATTTATCAGAAAAACAAACTGATATGCTCTTTGGGATTCTCAGATCCATCATACTTAGGGAGTTATAGCATATAGATCAGAAACATCTTTTCTTTAAGTCTAATTGTGGAGGGGTGGTATTAATAAATCTTATAACCAAGGTAATTAGTGGCATCCTTCTATGTTTCAGGCATAACAACATAGGGTAAGCTCACATTCACACTACGTTGAAGGGGTATAAAAAGAGATAAATGAGTTTTTATTTTGGCAACCAAGGTTTGATCTAATTGTAACATATGATAAAGTAACTATGAATTAGCACTCTCATGGGCATATGTCTGGCTAATTCAAGTCCTAAATTTTCATTAGGATTAGCCTCCTTATGGATTAAAGGTGTTTGTTCATAGGTAGGGAGTGGTTGTTGACCCCTAGGGACATGAACACTCTACTTAATGTTACCAACTTATTGTATAAAGGTGGTAAAGGAGTCAGACATAATTCAATTTTCAAATACAAAAAGGGGCGAAGATTCTCATAGTCTCCCCTTGATTAACCACATTGGAAATTTTGGCATTCCCATCAGGTAAATTATTTGAATCCCCATGCATGATGGTCACTACTCTATGCTAGAAAATTTACTAGGGCTGTTGTACAGGAAAGTAGGGAAGCATCTCTTGGGTTTCCACTTGAGGTTTTCCACAAAAAAAAAAATAGTAGTTCTATTTGATGGGGAAAGGAGAAAGTTTCTTTTATTATGTCATTATTACACTAGCTGTGGCCATGAATTATCTATAAAAACAACTAGAGAGGGATTTAAAAGGAGGGAGGATGGAAAGAAATGGGAATAGTGGAAAATTTTCCTATCCAAACTTTGTGAAAACTAGAAATTTTTCCAAATGAAGAAAAAAATACAGTCAACATTCATAAAAGGCTTGAATTTGAAAAGTTGGACTCTGGTAGACTCACAAGTACAACAATGTGAAACAAATAACCATGGAAAAATCATAGGAAGTATAAAAATAACACCCATTTTTAATATATAAACATATGAACACATCAGAAAAACAGTTTGCAATCATTAGAAAGGTAAATGTATGAGAAAAAATATATCTTGTCTTAGCTCAAAAAGGGCCAAAGTTCAAACAACAAGTGATTCAAAATTGTATTAAGAAGGTGATAATCTCAAACGAGAAATGGTGAAGCAATGATGGTTAGAAATCACAATAAGATAGATATCAACTTTTTTCTTGTTTGCGAGAATACAAAGATGCCATAGCCTTTCATTTTGAACAAAATTCTAAGAGAAAAATTGAATATCAAACAAAGAATCTTGGTTCCAAATGCCTATATTTACAACTGGTGGATCCCAAATGTTCATTTTGTTGTTTTATTAACAATCCAAATACTACATACCATACAATATTTACCCTTCAAAAAGAATTCCCTACTTCATGTACTATATCAATTTCTTTCATTCACAAAGAAAAAAAGTTATTGCAACCCACCTTAGACAACCTACCCTCTGTCCATACAAGGCCATTATTTTTGGAAAATATTGTGCACATGCAATCTAGTGACCATCCTCCAAGAATATCCCGATTGCCTTAGCATCTCTGTCTATGTCACCATTTGCAAAACCTTGATAAGCCATGCCAAAAAAAGGATAGTGACTTTTCACTTGTCCACATTTAACACAAACACATTGATAAGAAATCCAATGGATAAGTGGAATATAGTTATTTCTAAGGAAAAAACATAAAGTGGCACCCATTTATACCTTAAATTCATAATAAATTTCCTTTCATTGCTCCGTTGTTGGATCTACACTTGTGGGATTGTGAGCACATGCATCAATCAAGAGAAAGGAATTGTTGGAAGCATTCTATACATAAAGAAAAAATGAAAAGAAGGGAATACAAGTCAATTGATGGGTAAGATGTCCAAAACATAGTGAACTGGATGAAAAATAAAATTCAAGATGAAAATAATCCATATACTACTTACCATACAAATTACAATATTTTCCCTTCAAAAAAAATTCCCTACCTCATGTATTATATCAATATCTTTCATTCACAAAGAAAATTAATTATTCTAACCCACCTTAGAAAACATACCCTCTATCCATACAAGCCCATATTTTTTGCAAAATATTCTGCACATGCAATATGGTAAGAATCCTCCAAAAATATCTTGATTGCCTTAGCATCTATGTCTATGTCACCACTTGCAAAACCTTGATAAGCCATTTCAAATAAGAGAGTGATTTTTCAATTTTCCACATTTAACATGTTGGGGTTCCCATGTTTTGGCCAGATTTGCAAGACCAAAAGATGAGACAACATCAAACCACTTTAAGACCTCAAGATCTAGCCCTCCTGGGTCCAGAGAGGCATCTCTCTATGATATGTCAAAGGTATATGACTTTGAAGCTCAGTGTTAAGATGTTAGGCTAGTTATAAGGCTCAGGGTTTGTTTGTTTGATTGTTTGTTCGGTTGCTGGTTATCAGGTAAGAAGGGTTCAATGTAAGACAAGGATGAGCAAAGAGGATTTAGGCAGAGGTAAAGTACCCCAGGGAGCATTCAAAACCATTGGGCAATGGAGTCAGGAAAGGATTTTCTTGCTAATGAATATGCAGGCTTTCAATTGGGCTAGTTATCTAAAACATTGGATCTTAAAGATGATAGTGTGGTATGGAATGGTAAGGGAGGAGGAGAAAATAAAGTTTAGAACACAAAGTTGAAGACCTGAGATTAGGGACAGACTTCGAACTCTCAATGCTTCGGCCTCCAGCTTGAGGGATCTTAGAAAGGCCAGCTGGTCGTACAAGGATCCTAGTGGACATGGCTAACTCTAATCCTCAGTGTTCCCAAACCTTCCAGCTAAATCCTAACAAGAACATCTAAGAATAGATTCATTTAATTCATACATTAGAGAGCAGGCAATAACATCCACTACACTGGTTAAATTAACTGAATTCAATTCTTAGATAACATTTTCAGTAGAAAACATTAAAGGCAAGGAGAGCAGAAACATATGGTACCTAACAAGGGTAAATCCTATGCCAATATTCTGATGCAAGCCAGTAGAAACGAAATGAAATGAATTAAAACACAGAGATAGGAAACATCACCGCTGCTTTAGATCAGGATCCAAAGAAATGTGCTTGTCATATTAAATAGCAATACCAATCAAGTACAACATTGCCAATAGCTGAATACTCAGTCTGAAAACATCTTCCTCAACCTATCTTACAACTTTACACAGAGACTTATCTTAAGAGAAACAACTTACAATTCTCTGATAACTGATCAACAACCTTTACATAAATTTCTCATGAGTTTTATAGCAGAAATATGAGCAGAGGAGGTAGGTGGAAACTAAATGTAGCATTAAACTCAGATCAGAAAGAAGGTCGAAGCCCATTCAGTTTTAAACTCTGTGCATTTATCTCTGGCATGCCTTGGACGGAAGAATGATATTCTTCGTGTTTCCATTTACTCCGGGTATGCCCCTAATGTACTTTGGCAGCAGGACTCTGTAGTACATTTTGGTGAATAACAAAAAGGTAAATAAATGACTGAGAAGTCTGCCATACTTGTGAAACAAATGCTTTGATAGCACTAGGACTGTTGTCAGGGCAGAAAATCTCTCCAGAACACGGCATAGATTGAACACTGCATGGGCGCTTTGTCCTTTTGTGGGAAAACATTCTGTTGATGTGAAAAACCCCGATGATATGGTTTTCTGCATGCTGTACCCTCTGTGTGACCCATGATGTAGCTAATCTGGTGCTTTTCCTCTAAACCACTGTATTAAGGCTCAAAACTCTTCAATACTGAACGTTGAGCTCGCTGATCATTAGCTGGTATTTCTCTGCCGCTTCATAAATGTCCTAACTTGCAAAATCTGGGCTTTAATGGGACCGGATAGGTTTTCATGGAGATTCAACTATCCTTTGATAATATTTATGTTGCCACCATCTTTTTGAACATTTCCCTGTAGTACCATCTTCCAAATCCAACTTTCTCTGCGCAACGTGCCATTACAATATATGAACCATGGCGGTTTTCTGCCTCTTTGTAACCCTGCAAAGACACGAAAACTGTTAAGAAAACAATGCATGGGGTTGCATGATGTGAGTGACTGTGAGGATGATAGTGGGATGACAGAGAAATGGTGAAAAAATGCAGAGGAATGGTGGAGAAATGCTCTGGTGAAGGTTGGCAAAGTGCATAGAAATTTAACGAAAAAATGAATGTTTGACCGTGGAATGAACATATATAACGGGGGTGGGCAGATGTACGATGGAGACTCATGGAGTGGTGACGTGTCAGGTCTCGGAGATTACAGGATGTTCAACGGCGGGGGGGTAATCAAATCTGAACCGTTCGATCTCAGGAGGAGATCGACGGCTGAGGATGCGTCGGCGGGCGATGGACAGTGGGCCAGGGGTACGGTTTTCCCAGGCTAACTACCGCGCAGCTTTGCAGAGCGATCGTTGTTGGATTAAATGATCCAGATCAGATGATGCACAGTGATATCACGCCACATCCACAGATGAACTTTAAAGCGCGATGGGAGGGTGGTTTTCCAGCCGTATCGGTGCCACGTGTCGTTAGATTTATGGAATTGCTCCCAAAAAAAAAATACCGCCTATTGCCCAAAGGCGGTGCGATAGAAACCGGTGGTTTTTGGAATAGTGCACGGGTGGGGGCCATAGGGGCAAGTGCATTCTGGACCGTCATATCAGCGGCTAAATGGATGACGATGGCGTGATCAGAGAGGTGGATTGTGAACAGTGGGGGTTGCAGGGGCCGCGATCGCCGTCCAATCTGTGTAGATCAATAGCGAAAAATGCTTCTGATAACCAAATGAGGAAAGCGCTCTTTGGGCTAGCACTTAGTTTCGGCGTTCGGTCACGTGCGGAAAATGGTTAAGGGACTTGGTCCGAAGGGGGCTAAGACCACAATATGTAGAGTATGGGTTTTTTGGCCCTTTTTAATGAAATTTGATGCCGAAAATGGGTAATGATAGAGGGAAGAAGGGGGAATTTGGCTAAACAAAGTGTGTAGGAATGGTTTAAAGGGCATGGGTATGATTTAGAAAGGTTAGAAGGGAATTTTGACAAGGGGGAATAAAGGGTTAAATTGGAGTATTCTGCAGGGATACAAGGGGAAAATGCAGGCCTTCGGAGCACAATTCTTTGCAAATAGAGAGGCTTTTTATATGTAAACAGCAGAGGGAAAAAATCAAAGGGCAGAGAGCATGAAGAGGCTTCAAGGATGAAGTTTTTTCAGGGGAAATGCATTCCTTGAAGGCTCATAAAGACAAATCAGCCCCCTGCTTGCTTGTCAAGTAATTCTACGGGGGGCTAACAGTGGCTCCACATGGGGATGGCTTCTTCTTGAAGGAGTCAAGAATTCAGAAAATGATCTTTGGTGTAGGCCAGATGCCTACTGCTTGAGCCACCTTTCTTCTTTGGTTTTTAGCTATCGCAATTGTGAAGACATCAATTAGCAGAAACATTATCCCAACAATCTACCTACCCATCCTACAATCCTAGCATTTTTTCTTCTTCTACGGTGCATTTGGACTAGCAGACCCTTTACATCATTTATTTTTATAAACGGAAAATAAACCTATTCTAAATATACCCTTATTACTCCATGAGGCCAGATTAGACTATTGGTATCATATGTTTCTCTACCTAATCTAATATCTGCTGGGATTAAACTGTCCAGCAGATTTCTTCTCTACATTCTACAACAGAAATTTAAAAACAGTCAAACTAGGATTAGACAATCTAGTTTGCTGTGGATCCAAGGCATAAATACAGTTGCACATGGACAAAAATTTGCAGAAAACTGAAACAAAACTTTGAAGGCTTGAAATCTGAAATCTTGAAGCATCCTTCTTTCTTTTTGTGACTCAAGTTTTGTGCTTGTTAGAGTCACTTTCTTTTCTTCATTTCAGCTCTGGTTTTGGGGTTGTTAGAGCTGATTCTTATTTCTTCTTTTCTGGTCTAGGTTTTGAGCATGTTTGGACTAGCTATATTTACTTTCCTTGGCTCAGTTTTTGATCATGTTGGAGCCAATCCTTTGCACTTCAGAGGTTCATGTTTTGAGCATGTCTGAACCTCTCCTTTCTCTCTGTTTTTTGAAACATTTTTTCCTTTTCTTGAAAACAAATACTGCAATGGTATGTACAATGGAAATGGAAACTGGAAATTGGAAATCAGCAGAAGTAGTTCTTGAGCATCCTGCCATTGACAAGACCCCCAAACAGCTCTGTACCATCTAAATCCTGTAGAAAAAAGGCATTTTGACCCACAGTGGCTTGGATGATGTATGGTCCTTGCCACAAATTGTCAAACTTGCCATGCTTTCCTTTATCCTCTCTCCTTGAGTCCCACTTCAGAAATTTATCCCTAATTTTGAAATCATAAGCTTTGGTTCTCTTCTAAAATAGCTTCTTTATATTTTCCTGAACTTTCATAGCTCTGTTATGGACCTCCTCCCTTGTTTGTTGAAGATGAATTGTTTGGTTTATCCTTCTCACCATAATGTCTTCTTCTGTTTGAATCTCCTGGACCAGCTTGATCACTAGTACCCCAAGGTTGGTAGGAAACACTGCTTCTGTTCCATAGACAAGCTGGTATGGTGACATGCCAACGGAATTCTTTGTGGTAAGCCTGTCATCCCACAAAGCATGTACTAACTTGTTATGCCATGATTTTTTGTTCTCTTCCAGCAGCTTTTTGATGATGATCACCACGCTCTTGTTTGATGATTCAGCTAATCCATTACCTTGAGGGTAATAGGAAGTTTAATGACCGAGTGATATTTGATACCTGTGACAAAAATCAACCATTTTCTTGGATCCGAAAGTAGCAGCATTATCAGTGATTATTTTCCTCGGGCAGCCAAACCGAGAGAGGACATGACCTTATAGGAACCTAATGATGACTGTATCTATGGCATTCCTAGTAGGTATGGCCTCTATCCACTTAGTGAAGTATTCTGTGGCTGTTAAGATCCATTTTTGTTGTGCAGAAGAAGCAGGGTGAATTTCTCCTATGAAATCTAGGCCCCATTGCATAAAGGGACCTTCAAAAATGATGGGTTGTAGAGGTAAGGGGAGGAGTTTTATTTTTCCCTCAAAAATCTAACATTTGTGGTAGGCAATTATCATCTTATGGATATCATTGAAGAGCGTAGGCCAGTAGTAGCCAGCTCTGAGTATTTTGTTTGCAGTGGCTTTCCAGTTCAGGTGGCTTCCACACTCTCCTACATGGAATTCTTGTTTAATATTTTCTGCTTCAAACTCAGGCAAACATTTAAGCAATAGGCCATTCAGATTTTTCAAATATAAACCTTCATTCATTATGCAATAGCTCTTGGCCTTTAGCTTCAAGAATCTGGCCCTGGTATTTGATAGTTCAAGAGGGGCATTGAGGTGTGTAAGCACATACAGAATGTCAGAATACCAAGGGGAGCTTCAAAAATTTTCCTCAACGATGGGATCAGGCAGTCCCTGCTGCTCATCCAAGGAATCTACCATGCTAATGTCTAGGGCTTGTAAATTTGATTCAGCCATTATTTGATCTAGGCCCTGACCTTTGATCAGTTTGGTGGGTTTTATCTCAAGGTCGTACTCTAATATCACAACAATCCATTTGCCCCTTTTCCCATCTGGGTCTTGGGACAATATATCTTTTACCACTATATTTGGCACATAGGCTATGGTGTGGGAATGCAGTATGTACACCCTAAAGTCTTTTAGGGCCTTAATCAGAGCATAGGCCTATTTTTCCATAATGTTGTATTTCAAGGGTGCATCTCTGAGTGCATTGCTGAAGAAATAAATGGGTTGTTCCATTCCCTTTGGATTTTTCTGCAGTAGAACTACAGCTATTGTGTGCTTGGAGGAAAATGAAAAAATCAGGAAATCTTTTGAGAAATCTGGGCTGATTAATACAGGAACTTGGGTGAGTGCAAGTTTTACAGATTCAAAATATTTCTTAGCTTCAACAGTCCACTTAACTCCTACACCTTTCTTCAGCATATTAGTCATATTTCTAAGGTGTTTAGCTAAGTTGAGAATGAACCTCCTAAGGAAGTTGATTTTCCCAGTAAAGGACTATAACTCATTGATGTTTCTCGGGTGTGTGATTTATAGTATTCCCCCAACTCTTTGTGGATCTATCCTAATCCCTTTCTCAGATATGATATGGCCAAGAATTTTTCCTTCTTGTAGCCCAAATACAATCTTTTTAGGATTCAGTGACAGACCAAACCTTCTGCATTTTTCAAACACTTTTCTCAGGTGCTCTAGGTGTTCTTCCTCAGTCTTGGAATAAACTGTTATGTCATCCAGATAGATGACAATGAAGTGTCCTATTTCATCTGAAAAAGCTATTTCCATTGCTCTTTGGAAGGTTGCACCAGTGTTCATCAATCCAAAAGGCATCTTTACATACATAAAGGTGCCCCATGGAGTGGTAAAAGTTGTCTTGAGTTTGTCTTCTGGGATTACTAAGACTTGGTTGTAACCTAAAAAACCATCTAGCAGGGAGATCCTTTTAGAACCTAGTGCCCTCTGAAGAATATGTTCCATTTTTGGCAAAGGGTAATTGTCTTTGAGTGAGGCTCTATTAAGATTCCTGAAATCAATGCATAATCTGATCTCACCTGTTTTCTTTCTCACAACCACTAGGTTTGATACCCAATCAGAGAACCTTACAAGAACAATTATACCTGCCTCGTACATCTTCTTAATTTCTTTTTCAACTGTAGGCAATTGCTTTGGGTTTATTCTGCGAAGCTTTTGTCTGAAAGAGTTCTGATTTTCTTTCAAGGGTATCTTATGTTGTATGATGTTTGTGTCATAGGCCCTTAAGTCCTCTTAACTCCAAGCAAACACATGAATAAATTCCTTGAATAGGTCAATGTATTTCCTTTTCATGTTTGCAGGCAGGGACTTAGCCAATTTGATCATCTTTGGTTTATCTTTAGTGCCTATGTTGCATTCCTCAACATCAGAGTCTGCATGTTCTATAGTGGGATTTTTTGCTACATCTTCAAATTCAAAAAGGTCTTCTAAAGGTGCTAGACCTCGAGGTATGTTCTTATCTTTGGTCTGCAACACCTCTACTTTTTCACTATCTGCGTTTTCACATTTTTCGTTTGGATTTTGAGTCTGTTCATCTAAAGAGTTTATTTCTATGTTACAAGGTGTTTCTTCCTCGTCTAAGGACTCTTCAGTTAGGTAGCTACTGTCAGATTTAGAGTCTGAACCAGAAAATTCAAACTCATCTCGGCCTGCCAGGAAATCTTCAATCTATTTATCTCCTTCAAAAACCTGCCAATATTTTTCATTGTCCGGCACTGCAGGTCTGAATTTGGTCTGAATGATGATCTGTTGGTCGCTTGGAGTCTTAGGGTATGAACCAGCTAAGCAAGCTAATCCGTCTGCAATGACATTTTGACTCCTAGGAACAAACACTAATTCGTATTCAACAAATGTTTTCAATAAATCCATGTTGTCATTCCTGTAGGCTCTCAGCCTAGGATGTTTCACCGTGTATTCACCATTCACCTATTTGATAATCATTTCAGAGTCCCCATGTGCAGTTATCCTACGGCCCCCTAATTTTCTCAATAGGTTTAAGCCTAGGAGAAGAGCCTCATACTCTGCAATGTTGTTTGTACATTTGAAATGAAGGTTACATGCATGGCTCTCTGCATAACCACTTTCTGCGTTATGTATACACACTCCTGCCCCATCAGTTCTCTTGGTGCATGACCCATCGAAATTCATCTCCCACAAGGGTTCATTTTTCCTTTTATCATCACTTCCTTCCCTACAACTGGGTTTGCCATCATGTAGTATTTTAGGAGCTGCACTAGGCTGTGGGTCATTTTGTTTTTCGTCATGTGTGTGGAAATCAAAGGGGTGACTAGTTGGCTGATTGCATTCTGTTTCTGGTTCACTTTGAGCCTTTGTTACAGTGCACTGTTTAAATTTTTCTACGTCTTCCTCCTCCGAGTCTAGAGCAGCCATTATGTTAAAGTCGATGGGCTCTGTTTCCTTGTTCGTATCTCTGTTTTGGGACTCTGACCCTTCTGAGGATTCATCATTATAGAGGATGAAGGAGTCAAGGTCTGTATGTACAGAGTATAAAGGTGAGTTTTCAGGCTTCTCAGGGCTACTGACCAGAAATTTCATTTGTGCCTCCCTGTACAGTCTTCTAAGTTGGCCAAAGAGTGGGATTGTGGCATAAGCCCCATCCATCTGCATTGTGCCTTGCAGCTTGGCTCCCCATGATCTTGACAATAACATGCCATACTTGGGTGGCACATCTGCCGCCACAACATCCATGACCATACATTTTGCTGGAATCTGGGTAAGGTTCACACATAAATCTTTGATCAGGCCAAGACACTTTACTCTGCTAGAGTCAAATGAGTAAATGTCTTTATAGGGATGGGTTATCTCTAGGCCTAATCTTTCCATCGCTACTTTAGGCATCAGGTTGTGCGATGCCCCAAAATCATGCATTGCATTGTGGAGAATCTTATCATGGATATTAAGACTGATATAAAAAGGGGGCACTACCCCTTCTTGAAACTTTCCTTCTAACTTTGGACCAAACAAGAGGGCAGGTTGATCATCACTCAGATTTACAGTGTCATTGTTCTCTCCTAAATTTAATGCTTTCAAAATTTTTCCTTTATATACATCCTGAGTGGCCAGCTCAGAGAGTGGGACAGAGATTTTATTTTTTGCAATCTCACTCTCCAAATTGAAAGTGGACTGACTCTTTGGAATGTTCAACTCTGTTTTGTTAGCCACTACCTTAGTGGCTGAATTAGTGTGCTGATTCTCATTATGTACAGTGCTTGTGATAGTTTTATCAGGAGCACTAACTGCGGTGCTAGTGCTGCTAGTTGGTTGACCTTGTTTATCAGTGTTTTGGTTGTCTTTTTCCTTTTTCTTCTCAGAACTCTCAGCTGCTGATTTTTTACTTTCAGCAGTCACTTTAGAATTTTTCTCAGGCCTTTTCTTGATTTTAATCTCAGAAGATTTGGATTTGGAATTATCTAGGCTTTTCTTGCTCCTAAGTTCGTATTGTTCTCTGACCTGCATCATGGAATTCTCAAATCCTAACTTGTAGTCTTTAGATTCTAACCATTCCTCATCCCAATATGAGGGTGAGGGCTGATATTCTTCTATGGAAAAGTTGTGGATTAAGTTTTGCACTTCAAACATGTTTATTATGTTTCCCTTAGACTCCTCTATGATTCCCTCATCTTCATCAAGAAATTTCTCTTGGAATGGAGGGACAACTTGCTGATCTGATTCTCTTTGTCTGTTGGGAGTGGCATTGTTTCTTCTAAAGTTCTGGTTCTGATTTTGATTTTGGTTTCTGTTTTGATTGCTGACTTTGAAAACCATTTTCTCCATCATTTGTTGTAGCTTTTCCATGTTTTTTGATATGCGGTCATAATTTTGATCAGATGTGGATGCTACATTGTCATCTCTATATGTTACCCTTTTCTCAGCTCTCAATCTCGCTCTTTTCTCAATCAGATTAGCCTCTACACTCACTGCTCCTTTTTGCATGTCCTCCAGTGTGTTGTAATCTCTCTCCCTAAGCTGGTAGGCCATGTCAGCATCAAAACCTTCATGATATTTCGCTAGAGCCATACCTTGGGAAGGTTTCATATGTGGAGGAAGAGCATTGTAAATGTTGTTAAACCTTGTTGTGTAATCATGGACACTCTCTCCTACGTTTCTTTTAAGGCTCATATATTCTGCTAGGAGTTGGCGAGGATTGGCCTTGACTTCCCATTTGTTTATGAAAGTCTGATACAAAGCAGGAAGGTATTGGATACTATTAGGAGGTCGGATTTTGAACCATTTCTTCACATCACCTCCTAAGCTCTGGGAAAAGATTCTCATTTTGACTGTATCATCATCTATTTCTATTTAGTCAAAAGAATCTTCCATCCTATCTACATGGTGTTGGGTTGTGGTAGATTCTTTGGCAGTGAAGTGTGAGATTTTTGATTGATAATCATTGGGTAAGGGTACTAGAGGCTGAGGTAAAACCAGAGGTGCATACCAGGCTGCCATGATGATTTTTTGATGAGGTAAAGGGTTGACTTGGGCAGCTGGTATATGGATGACAGGGATATCGTGACCAAAAGAAGACTGATGAGCAGATTTAGGGTGACTGAGCCCCAAGTTTTAAATAAAGTGAATGTCAAGGGGTGTGTATGGCGGGGTCTCATTGTCCCTAATGTGTTTACCACTATGGGGTGGTGAACCAAGGAGCTCAAGGTCTAGTTGGTCTAGGACACTGAGTGACCTAGTTCTTGGTAAACTGTTTTGAGGGCCTAGGTTAAAAAGTGGGTCTGATAGAGCTGTAAATTTATCTGGTGTAGTGTTAGCTCTATGGATGTGGCTGGAAATAGTTGATTTTTTAGGTGTAGGAGATCCCTTGAGGATTCTCTCAGGGTTTTCAACTATTTCAGGTGGGTCTGGGTTAGGATAAGCTCTTGTATGAATGGTCCTTGAAGCCAGAATGCTGTCTTCTAATCAAGCAGCTTAACCCTACTTGTTACTTCTACTGTGGTTGATGTTGTTATGGAGGCTGGTTTCCCAGTGGAGTCTTGTGTGAAACCAAGATAATAAACATGCCTACTGATCACCAGTGGAGTCTTTAAATCGTTTAGGAATTATGGAGTTTCCAGGTGGAGGGTTTAAGATGATTCTGGAGGGTAGACTGTCCACCACAGTGCCTATGAGATGTCCCTTTTCAAGGATATCTTCACAACACAACAAACTATAACTAGAGATTGACTGGGAGGGATTTTACCAGATGTGTCACCTCTGAAAGAGTGTGAGATATAGAGGCTACCTGGCCCTTTCCAGACTCCGTCCAAGAGTATGGGAGAAACACAACAAATGGTATAGAGGTTGATGTGTGAATAGGAGTGTTTTATTGCCAACCTAACCAGATATTGTAGGTTTCTGAGGTTCTTATGATGTAGTAAGTTGAGTAATACTCAGATCTCCAGCAGAGTCACCATTATGTTGGGGTTCCCATGTGTTGGCTAGATTGGCAAGACCAAAAGATGAGACAACATCAAACCACTTTCAGACCTTAGGATCTAGCCCTCCTGGGTGCAGAGAGGGATCTCTCTATGATATGTCAAAGGTATAGGACTTTAAAGCTCAGTGTTAAGATGTTAGGCTAGTTATAAGGCTCAGGGTTTGTTTTTTTGATTGTTTGTTCGGTTGTTGGTTATCGGGTAAGAAGGGTTCAATGTAAGACAAGGATGAGCAAAGAGGATTTAGGCAGAGGTGAAGTATCCAGGGAGCATTCAAAACCATTGGGCAATGGAGTCAGGAAAGGATTTTCTTGCTAATCAATATGCAGGCTTTCAATTGGGCTAGTCATCTAAAACATTGGATCTTAAAGATGATAGTGTGGTATGGAATGGTAAGGGAGGAGGAGAAAATAAAGTTTAGAACACAAAGTTGAAGACCTGAGATCAGGGAGAGACTTTGAACTCTCAATGCTTCGGCCTCCATCTTGAGGGATCTTAGGAAGGCCAGCTGGTCGTATAAGGATCCTAGTGGACAGGGCTAACTATAATCCTCATTTTTCCCAAATCTTCTAGCTAAATGCTAACAAGAACATCTAAGAATAGATTCATTTAATTCATACATCAAAGAGCAGGAAATAACATCCACTACACTGGTTAAATCAATTGAAATCAATTCTTAGATAACACATTCAGTAGAAAACATTAAAGGCGAGGAGAGCTGAAACATAGGGTACCTAAAAAGGGTAAATCCTATGCCAATATTCTGATGCAAGCCAGTAGAAACGAAATGAAATGAATTAAAACACAGAGATAGGAAACATCACCGCTGCTTTAGATCAGGATCCAAAGAAATGTGCTTGTCATATTGAATAGCAATACCAGTCAAGTACAACATTGCCAATAGCTGAATACTCAGTCTGAAAACATCTTCCTTAGCCTATCTTACAACTTTACAGAGAGACTTATCTCAAGAGAAATAGCTTACAATTCTCTGATAACTGATCAACAACCTTTACATAAATTTATCATGAGTTTTATAGCAGAAAGATGAGCAGAGGAGGTAGGTGGAAACTAAATGCAGCATTAAACTCAGATCAGAAAGAAGGCTGAAGCCCATTCAGTTTTAAACTTTGTGCATTTATCTCTGGCATGCCTTGGATGAAAGAATGATCTTCTTCATGTTTCCATTTACTCCGGGTATGCCGCTAATGTACTTTGGCAGCAGGACTCTGTAGTACATTTTGGTGAATAAAAAAAAGGTAAATAAATGACTGAGAAGTCCACCATACTTGTGAAACAAATGCTTTGATATCACCAGGACTGTTGTCAGGGAAGAAAATCTCTCCAGAACATAGCATAGATTGAACATTGCATGGGCGCTTTGTCCTTTCGTGGGAAAACATTCTGCTGATGTGAAAACCCCGATGATATGGTTTTCTACATGCTGTACCCTCTGTGTGACCCATGATGTCGCTAATCTAGTGCTTTGCCTCTAAACCACTGTATTAAGACTCAAAATCTTCAATATAGAACGTTGAGCTCACTGATCATTAGCTGGTATTTCTCTACCACTTCATAAATGTCCTAACCTGCAAAATCTGGGCTTTAATGGCGCCGAATAGGTTTTCATGGAGATTGAACTGTCCTTTGATAATATTTATGCTGCTGTCATCTTTCTGGACATTTCCCTGTAGTACCAGCTTCCAAATCCAACTTTCTCTATGCAACGCGCCATTACAATAGTACATATGAACCATGGCGATTTTCCGCCTCTTTTTAACCCTTCAAAGACACGAAAACTGTTAAGAAAACAATGCATGGGGTCAGATGATGTGAGTGACTATGAGGATGATAGTGGGACGATGGAGAAATGGTGAAAAAATTCAGAGGAATGGTGGAGAAATGCTCTGGTGAAGGTTGGAAAAGAGCATAGAAATTTAACAAAAAAACGAATGTTTGACCATGGAATGAACATATATAACAGGGGCGGGTGGATGTACGATGGAGACTCATGGAGTGGTGACGTGTTGGGTCCGGGAGATGATGGGATGGTCAACAGCAGGGGGGTAATCAAATCTGAACTGTTCGATCTCAGGAGGAGATCGACGGCTGAGGACGCGTCGGCGGGTGATGGACAGTGGGCCAGGGGTACGGTTTTCCCGGGCTAACTACCGCGCAACTTTACAGAGCGATCGCCATTGGATTAAATGCTCTAGATCAGATGACGCACAGTGATATCGTGCCACATCCACAAACGAACTTTAATGTGTGATGGGAGGGTGGTTTTCTAGTCGTACCGGTGCCATGCGTCGTTTTATGTATGGAATCGCTCCCGAAAAACAAATATCGCCTATTGCCCAAAGGCGGTGCGATAGAAATCAGTGGTTTTTGGAATAGTGCGCAAGCGGGGGCCACATGGGTAGGTGCATTTTGGACCGTCATATTAGTGGCTAAACGGACGACGATGGCGCGATCGGAGAGGTGGACTGTGAACAGTGGGGGTTGCGGGGTCCACAATCGCCATCCAATCTGTGTAGATCAATGGCGGAAACTGCTTCCAATAACCAAATGAGGAAAGTGCTCTTTGGGCTAGTGCTTGGTTTCGGCGTTCGGTCACATGGGAAATGGGTTAAGGGACTAGGGCCGAAGGGGGCTAAGACCAAATTATGCAGAGTATGGGTTTTTTGGCCCTTTTTAATGAAATTTGAGGCCGAAAATGGGTAACGATAGAGGGAAGAAGGGGGAATTTGGCTAAAAAAAGTGTGTAGGAATGGTTTAAAGGGCACGGGTATGATTTAGAAAGGTTAGAGGGGAATTTTGAAAAGGGGGAATAAAGGGTTAAAATGGAGTATTCTGCAGGGATACAAGGGGCAAATGCAGGCCTTCAGAGCACAATTCTTTGCAAACAGAGAGGATTTTTATATGTAAACAACAGAGGGAAAAAATCAAAGGGCAGAGAGCATGAAGAGGCTTCAAGGATGATGTGTTTTCAGGGGAAATGCATTCCTTGAAGGCTCATAAAGACAAATCAGCCCCCTGCTTGCTTGTCAAGTAATTCTATGGGGGGCTAACATAACATATACACATTAATAAGAAGGCCAAAGGAGAAGTGGAATATAGTCAGTTCTAAGAAAGACACATATTGTGGCACCCATCTATACCTTAATTTGATAAGAATTTTTCTTCCATTACTGCTCTATTGGATCTACACCTATGGGATTGTGATAAAATGCATGAATCAATAAAAAGGAAACATTGGGAGCACTCTATCCACAAAAAACAAATGAAAAGAAAGGAATACAAGTTAATCGATGGGTAAGATGTCTGAAACCTAGCAAACTAGATGAAAATTCAAATTCAAGATGAAAATAATCGACATAATACTTACAATACAATATTTTCCCTTCAAAAGGCATTCCCTAATTCATGTACTATATCAATTTCTTTCATTCACAAAGAAAAAAAAATTATTGTAACCCACATTAGATAACCTACAAGCCCATATTATTTGCAAAATATTGTGCACGTGCAATCTCGTAACCATCCTCTAAGAATATTGATTGCCTTAGCATCTCTATCCATGTCACCACATGTAAAATGTTGATAAGCCATGTCAAATGAGGGATAGTGATTTTTCACCTGTCCACATTTAACATAGATACATTAATAAGAAAGCCAAAGGAGAAGTGGAATATGGTCAGTTCTAAGAAAAACACATAAAGTGGCACCCATATATACTTTAAATTAATAAGAAATTTCCTTCCATTTCTCCTTTGTTGGATGTACATCTCTGTTATTTTGAGCACAAGGAACCATTGGGAGAATTTTGTACACAAAGAACAAATGATAAGAAGGGAAAAACCTAGTGAACTAGAAATAGCCATGCTACTCTCTTCATCCAAAATTCTGTCATTTGTGATGAATGGAACTGGTGAAATGGATGGAGGGAAAAAAAATACTATCCTAGTTTGAATAATGTGAAGGCCTAGTTTGAGGGAAGATATCTCAAATATGCCTATTCCAAAAGTTCATATTGGAAGCCTTCAAGTCCTTGTCTCTAGTGACTGTGTTAAGCCCTATTTAGAGGGTTGAGGTTTGTACTAGATCTACTTCAGAAGTTAACAAAGGCTAGAAGAAGTCCTACATACTAACATAGTATGACATCTCTAAAAGGGCTTCAAATATCTCAAGAAATAGGTTCCAGACCTGTTGATTTGAGAAGAAGGAAGTTTTGAAGCTAATAGCTTGAAAAATTGTAGCAGCATCCAAATTCATATTCGAAACAAGCTACATTTAGTCATCTTGAGAACATCACTTGAAGCATTCTACACTTGATGCATTCTTGGGAACCTTGCTCCTTCATCATCTCAAGAATAAGAGATCATGATTAATTTTCTAGGCTATAATTCCTCCCATTCATGAATAATCTAGGGTATCCATGAAAGAAGTAGCATTGAATTTTAGTCAAGATCTAGAGCCAAAATCTAGAATTAAAAAATTTGAAGTTGCAAGCCCAGATTTTGAAGAAAAGAAGTATGGATTATTTCCACCGTTGCATAACAACCATAGATCCAAGATTCTAAGGTAAATATAATTATCTTGAAGTCTCCATTCAAGATTTGAGATTGTGCAAAAGATTGATAAAATGCAGATGAAATTGAAGTGCCATGGCATATTGAAAATAGAGGTAAAAAGGTAGCAGAAGAAAGCAGTCCAAGTCAGGAACAAAGGAGAAATCAAGAATCTAGTGATAATGAAGTCAATGATGACAAAGCTAGTACTAAGGGCATCACCAAAGCCCAAGAAGATTCTGGAATGTTAATAGCAAGGGCATTGTGACAAAATGTTGTATGATGTAAATAAGTGTTAATTTGTATTTACTCACACTTATAGTAGTGGGGTATTAGATCTAAGAAAGCTGACTAGGTTGGCCTTAGCCTAAAATAGTCAATATTGAAAAAATACAATTTATTGCCACATTTAAAGGGTTTATGGAAAATATATGACGTACTCTATTCACATTGCAATTGAAAAGAACTCTAAGAACTAATTTGGATTTTTTAGAGGTAATATGGATTTCCATCCATTAAAATATAACACTCTCAAAATAATTCATTATAGTTTTTTTAGCAGGTGACACTCACACATCATCTGGATAAATAACCTAGGTACCTTCAAAGAAAGTATTCTTGCAAATTTTGAGATGGCAGGTCAACAATTAGCATTACAACGTTCTTTAACTAGATTCACTATTTTGAAGCCCACCAAAAGTTCACTCCCATTAATTTGTTGTTCAACCTATTTTTTTCTCTTAATAGAACTAGAGTCTTCAGTGAGATTGGATGGTTGAGAAGAACAAATCAAAGGAAGAATATCATTTTCATCCTCACTTGTCAAGATATTTTGAATGTCTAAAAATCAATAATTTGCAACTGTTGTATTCAAATAAGCCACACATTTATTCTGTTAGAATTCCCAATAAGGATAAGAAACATTGTCTCTAGTTGTGGACAAAAAAACACATTGCCCAGGTATGGTGCTATTGAGCTCCAACACTTAACTACCATTCCACTTATTGTCTATGTTGCTGCTTCAAAAAAATTGAAAGCATGAAGCCTTGATAAGACAGGGACAATTGAATTTCGAAAGAAAGGGTGTAAGGGATAAGGATAAAGAAACAAATTCAATGCATCAGGAGAAACAGTAGGGGAAAAAGGTAGAAGAATAAGATTTATTTCTGCTTCCTTTTGGATTGCATCTGGATAAATTGAAATGGGTGCCTTTGTATCTCTGCCATTTTCATTTTCCTTTGATTTTGGCATTGATGGTAATCTTACCAAACAATAGAATGCATCTCATTTATGTTAGAGGCGAGTGCATATCTCTATAAAATTCATCCCCATTTGTAGCTCTAGTTTCTTTTGTTGTTTATGCTTTAGCTATTGAGTAAAATTACAATTAGCTTGATAACCAATTGGGGCTTAGAGGGAAATATGGGTGGTGGGCCCTAGAGGTATGCTTGATCAGGGCACTTATTCTATGCCGAAGGAGCTAAGGATATATCTAAATATTTATCATATTTTATGTATTTGCCACTTCATAGTTGCATTCACCATAATATTCTTCATGTTGATAGGAATTCTACTGAAAATATTGATCGTGATCAGTTTATAAAGATGTCTTTTGTTTCCATTGAGGGGATGATAAAGTGGAAAATGTTGGCATTGAATCTAGAGATTTATAAGTCAATTATATGTCTCAAATTAGTGATACATTCTCCTTTTAAATTGGAAAAAATAATGTTCCCATTGTAGAGGGTATTTATGGCTTAGTTGATTTCACCCAATATGGTGAGATAGACAAAAAAGTTGGATGCTAGAAACCCTTTCAAACTAGCCAATCAAGTGAAGTGATTCAAAGAAAGGCTTCTAAAATATGCCAAATTATTTCCACCCATATATTCTTTACAAAAATATTAGTGAATATCATATTATGTTTCTTATCATCTATGCTAAGATGAACTACCAAAATTATTATAGGTATTCTACTCGATTAAATAAGAAGAGATTCATAGAAAGAATTTTTCTAAATTTCTATACCCCTCAGGGTGCCTCAAATGTTTTAGAAATTAATTTTTGGTGTAACCTGTTAAGAAAATCTCATTAACTCACAACATTTCACCAATAAAAACCTCATAACTATGGCGAATGCTTCCTAAACGTAGTAACTTTAACCAAATGAATGTCTTATTGTATCATGATTCATATCCTCCTCACTCACATAGAACACCACTCTTTGGATGAATGCCCTCAAAAGTACCAAGAAATGATTGAAAGTGCAATTTAGAAAGAAGCTATAAATGCATGATTCATTGTCAATCAAAAGAAATTTCCGAAAACCAACACAACACATTCAAAGGAAGAATTCAACTCTTAGAATAAGATTACATAAAGGACTCAAAACCACTATTTTTGTTTTTTCTTCAATGAAGAAAAAAGGAGAAGAGTAGAAATTTACTCTGTAATCAAGCTAAAACCTTCAATAGCTTTATGATTCAAGAGTAGCTTCAATGAACATCATTCAGACAAGTCTCAACCATAATGTCATTGGAATGAATTTTCCACCACTACCTATTATGACTGACTAGGCATCTTCAACAACTTCTTTTGTCCTCATCAAAGTCTTGAAGAAGATGAAACCAGCTCCAAAGAGCATAAACAATGCATGTTGTCAAATGAGTAACATTGATACACAATTAATTTGGTCTTTACATAGTATGATTTACATTATAAAAGAGTTATTTATTTCTATCTTATTTATGTAGATTCCCATGTTATTTATTCAAAATAAATAACATGTGGTGGTTGATAATATCTTCAGAAAGAGATCCAAAAGCTAAACCATTAGCACTTCCACAGGGATGTTGGTTTGCAAGGATTTAAAATATTGTCAAACATAGCCCTCAGGGTTGCTGACTGGTATAGTCTTGAAAGAGAAAGGAATTTAAAAATGATATAAGACAAAATATAAATTTAGCATTTGCAAAGTTGTTGGGCAAACGAATTCCATCAATCCAAGGAGAAAAGCACTTCATTTCTACCTCTAAAATTAGTGCTTCAAAATATAGATTCAATTATCAACTAAAAACCCCAAATTTACTTGAGGACATCACCCATTGTCACCTTGGTGACCATCCTTCTCACATAAGGGTAGCTCTCGTCCAACATAAGGGAGGAATCCATGATAAGTCTACAGATCTATCCTTTAAATGCTAAAAAAAAATATTTGCAATCTGACACCCTCGAAACCATTGCCATCCTAACCCTTCCACCATCTCCGTTCTATATCTGCCTTCGTTTATGTCCCACTATCAACGTCCTTACATTAGTGCAGCGAGGTGACATATTGCCAAGTAATCACCCAGAATTCAAATGGGAAGCATAGGATTTCCCATCTTACTCCCCTGTTTATTTCCTTTCCTCCCATCTACAACTTGGCTCGTATTTTCTCTGCACCTTCTTCAGATCCAATGGTTGCATGGTTTCATAGATGAAAAGGTGTAGCATCCCTGCTCCAGAATAATTTAATTCTTCCTGTATGTACCAAGACATGTTGAGATGCATCAGGATAAAGCAGGACCAGTTCACTTTGGGCAGTGTTTTTGCTGTGTGTGTTGAACATGTAGCTTTACAACAAGGTAAGGAGGTCCATGCCCACTTTATACCTATATTTGGATCAGGTGTTATCATGGGGAGTGCCCTTGTTGACATGTATGTAAAATGTGGGGATGTAGAGGATTCACTGAAGGTTTTTGAGAAAATGCTTGAAAGAAATGTGGTTTCATGAAATGCCATAATTATCGGATGTGCTCAGCATGGCTGAGGTATAGGGGTTCTCAAATTGTTTGGGTAGAAGATGAAAGCAGGAATATGTCCCGATTCTGTCACCTTTATAGGTGTGCTCCGTGCTTGCGTCCATGCTGGTCTAGTGGAAAAATGTTGCAAATATTTCAATTTGATAAGTGCAGAGTATGGTGTCATTATTGGAGTAGATCACTTTGGTTGCATGGTCCACCTTCTTGGCCATGCTGGGCGCTTGGATGAGGTGGAATACTTTATCAAAAAAATGTCATTTGAAACTGATCCTCTTGTGTGGGGAGCATTGCTAGGTGGGTGTAGAATTCATGATAATATGGAAATAGGTATACATGTAGAAAATGGCCTTCTAGCATTGCAACTATAGAACTATGGAATGTAAGTCCTCATATCAGATATTTTTTCTTCCAGTGGCATGTGGGATGAAGCAGCAAACCTAAGAACAATGATGAAAGACAGGGGCTTTAAAAAGTCACCAAGATGTAGCTAGATTCAAGTAAGAAACCAAATGGCCATATTTGTTGCAAGAGATAACTTGCATCCACAAAAAGAGGAGATTCATTTAGAGCTAAACAAATTGGTTTGGTAGATGAAGGAATAAGGACACGTATTGAACCGTCAATAGTAAGAATGTGCTACAGTTTATGGAGGAGGAGAAAAAACAACAATTTTTTTGGAAGCATTGTGAGAAGCTGGCCATTGATTTTGGGCTCATCAACACATCTCCTTGAAAAAATAAGACTCTTGAATAATATGTGTGTTTGTGTTCATTGTCACACCATTCTCAAGTTATCTCTAAGATTGCTAGGAGAGAGATTTATTTTAGGGATGCAAATTATTTTCATCATTTTAAGGATGGGAAGTGCTCTTGCAGATATTATTGGTGATCCCAGATGAGAATGGCATTAATCTATGATTTTTTTTATTTGGAATAAAGAATAAGCTTTGTTTGAAAACTATTGATAGCTCAAGAAAGGTAGGGAGCAGATATAAGCATGTTAGAATGTTAATTCAACTAGCTATTAAGTTTTCTACCAGCAGGGGTTCAATTAAATAATATCATGAAGGAACTGACTCTTTCAAATATTGGTGTGTTCCAGGAACCTATTTGAGACTCCATTGGCCTAGACAGCCTTAGGATTGACCTGCAGGCCCTATGGACCATTTTTCTTGCTTTACACTCAACATCCATCCTTGACCTGGTCTTGTTAGGATTTTGAGGTTGGATTTATTTTGTAGGACCCTCAAATAGTATTTAAATTTAGGTGCCACACCCAACAGATGCACTGCTCTATTCTAAATATAGAACTACATGAAGAAAATAGACTATTATATACTTATTTGAAAAGAGGGCTTTGCCTCTGATTAGTTCCCTTATCTCCATAAAACAATGGAGATAATTTACCCTTCCATGTCTATTTGTGGACATTAACTAGAAACTATTACCTTATCCAATATGATATGTCTATACTTAGTAGGCTTTATTAGCACTAAGTTACATTTAATGAAGCTTGTGTGAGAAGAGTTATCTTTGATAAGTCATTTTCTTTTGGCTAGATCCATGAAAAGAGGAAGATCCATTTGCATATTCAATCTCCAATTATGATATGATTTTGTACTCCATGTTATTATTTAATGCTAAAATAGTGAACTCAAATGAGTATCTCTCCAAATTCCTCATTTCCTTTGTGGGCTCATATTACTCTAGGTACAAAATAGTCTTGATGACTCAAATTTGACACAACTAGAATTATTAGGTAAACTAGTCATTCAACACCAATGTTTGGGCATTACAAAGGTGTCAATTATAATGTAAAATGTTATGATGGATAAATAAATCATGCATCCTATTAGGTGTGGGAAAAATGGAAGATCATACAATGGGATGCCTCTACATATGACATAGAAATGTAATCAGGTTCAACAAAAGTGACTCATTAATTTCTAGATAAGCAGTACAGTTTTTTTCAGTTATAGGAAAACCTTAAACAAGAAAGCTGATATGTGGTGACTAGTCTTACAATTTTTTCTGCTTTTCTTGTTAAACATAAGGAGGAAACTCAGAAGTATAGAAAGAGATGCCAAAGAAACCAAACTTCAGACCTTCTTAGCCCCAAGCAGGTCTAGTATACGCATAGGGAGGCACCCAAAAACATACACCTACATTTTTGATAGTGTGAGGAGAATACACTGTTCATTTTGGCTTGGTTTGAATTGTTATTGTCCGCCAAAAATGGTATGATTGTTGGGAAGCCTTAGGGACCTCACTTATAGTTGGGTAGGTAACGGAATAACATATTGTCAAAAACATTTTTATTCCTAGATGAAGTTAATATTGTATGCATAGAATGTAGTATGTACATGCCCTTCAAACAAGGGTTGGCCTAAAACTTGTAGAGTCTTTAGGTCCTTGGACCAAGGATTTGGTGTTAGATTTATGGAGTGACAATACAGCGGAACTAACTCACAAAATTATCATATAAAACAACATTGTTTCGTTGAGTGTTCTTGCCATCAACAATCATTACATAAATAAGAATTATAGTAAAAGAAATATTTTCATAACAACACCATTCAAGTTAGGTTTTTGGAGTGAAAACACAACAAAAACATCATTTTTTTTACTGTACTTGGCATGAGCAATCATTAGATGAAACACAATTATAGTAAAATAAATGATGTCATAATAGCACCTTATACCTAGCAAGGTGACACCTTGTAAGTACACAGGAAGTGCAATTGGAGGCCATAGAGACAGTTTAGAAACTGTTGTTTTCATATAGAGGAAGCCAACCATGAGTACATCAATTAATTTATTTCCATCTTGTATTCTTTGTGTGCAACATAAACTAACGGATATGTCTAGAAATCAACACTAGGAGTATACCAACCAAAAATTCTACTCGGAACCTCCCAAGGAGAAGGTTATGGTAACTCTAGTTTGTCTACTACTCAATGAATTAAGGTGGCATAGTTAAGATAGTTAAGATAGCTGAAGATATTTTACAAAAAATACTTGGGAGTGAAGCATTCCCAGAGACATTATATACACATATATTTACATTTTATATATTATAATGCATATATTTTAAATTAAAATGGGCTTCTACAATAGGACCTAACTCATTGGTAAAGCAAGGGTGGTGATATTCCCCCCACCCCACACACCCTAATTACCAAAAAAAAAACATTTTAGCCCCTTATAATCCACCATGGTTGTGCAAATGAAATGAATATTATGATAAATAGAGTTCCTAGTATTAGTGCCAACACCTTAAAAAAAAAAGTATAGAATGCCAAATTAGTTATGGAGAATGTAGATTTTAATGCTAATAATAGACAATACAATATTATTAAGCGCTTAGAAATGTGATTCATAGTAGATTATGAAAATCAAGGATTTAGTATAAGTCTCAAGAATTTGTAACCAATGGTAAACTATTTAGAAGTTACAAATTCAAAAGAAATGTCATGATGTAGAATAGGAAATGAAATTGAACCAAATAACATCAGCCATTTAGAAATTACAAAATTTATGAACCAGATTGGAAGGTGTAGAATATGAAATGTAATAGGCCATCGTCACCAAAGGGTTATAACATGTATAGAATAATGTTTACAATATATTCCATGTGCCTAATTTATAAAATAAATATTGGAAACTCATAAACTAAATAGAGTTTAAGTCTATGACAAGTAATGAAATAAAAAATAAAAATAAAAACAGAAACAATTCTATTATCTATTCTTGATTTTTCTTGCCATGAGAAATTCTAAAAACTCTAATAAGAAATGAATGAAATGATTCAATGACAATCGGAATAAGAAAAGAACATGGATTGGATTTTTTATAAGCTCTAAACCACCCTTCATAGTGTTTGGGGCCTACTAGGGCCTTCACATAGTCCACAATATTTTTAGAAAAAGGAAAATAATTAGTAATCTTTCAGCAATATGGGGAGTGTTCCCATGAGTGCTAGCAACATTCTTGGGAGCACGTAGAAGTGTAGCTACCCAAGTAAATCACATACTCCTACAACACCATATCCAGCACAAGAATGAGAGGGGCAAGTGAACTCCCATGTAATATAGGTTTCTATTAGGCCCTCCACATTTTTCCCCTGACAAATTGCTCTTGGAGGCTCCAATGAAATTGAGCCTCAAAAGTCGACTTTCAGGCTTTCTCCAAAGGGATTAAATAACAACATATGATAAATATCCAATAATACTCCCATGAACATATTATTGTATTACATCTGAATTGCTAGGGTTGGAATCTGGAATGATGTCCTAGAGGTTTTGAGTATGGCCAAAAATGCCAAATCACTGTAAGTAGCAAAAGTTTGCCTTACAACTATTTTGGATGGGGGAAATAGTGAACAATTTGATTGGAAAAAAATAAATAATTTTAAGTTTTATAATATATATGTTTTTCAATCGAAAAAAAGAAAGCATTCTGATATTTATATGTTTTTCAAAATTCAAAACCATGTTCTTATTGTTTAATTCCTTGATTATTATTTCCATGACACAAATTCCATTAAGCAAGAAGTTGTCCATGTGATTTATCTTTTTTTTTGTCGCAAATCCACTTGCTAAAGTTTCTTATGCATTGATGCATGTTGTAGTTACCAGAACATCTGAGTAGGAAGAGCCAAATATAGATGTTTTTCTTTGACAATGTGGCCTTTTGGAAAGAAGATACTAACATGGATTCCACAAAATTTATGGTACTGTGAATGTTGAAAATTATCGAAGGAATGGGTTCCTTGATCTATGCCTTGATTCAAGGAATCAATTTGGAGATCTTCTTAGTTATGTACAAGTTCTAGTGATCAGGACGAGTTCAAGAAGTAGTTTGACTAGTGCAAGTTTGTGAAGGATGAGTTATAAAATTATATGTCCTCTAGTGTGAGTTAATTTGGGGAGTGAGTGAACAAGTGGATTTAGGCTCCTAAATTTTAGGAGGATCCAGTTAAAGTGTGTTGACTTTTGTTAACTAGAAAAGTTATAGTTCAACTCCTAATTTAGAAAACTCACTAACAATAGCCTAATTGAAAAGCTTGTAAGGAGATTGAAGGCACACAACTAATCAGAAAATTCTTGAGCACGATTTTGTGAGCAAGAGAGCTTGTGGAGGAAAGAGCCAAGTGTTCTTTGTGCGGATTATCGAGGAAGGAAAATTTGTCTTTGAAGTGCTTATAGAAATAGGGGAAATCCCTATTTAATAGGAGCTCAACTAGTTCTAGGAAATAGGAGATTATTTCCTAAGGTTTTGTGCTGGAAAAATCAGAGCCTCTGGTGCGTGTAGGAGGAGGAAGCATGTCATCTATCAGGCAGAGGTTTCATCCCTAGGAGAGGCAATAAAAATCTTGTATTTTTAGATTCGAACCAACTTGTATGCATATCAAATTTGTTGCTCAATTTTCCTTAATAAAATTTTGAAGAAAGCGAGGGTTTTCTCTGTTGGGTTCCCTAGAAAAATCGTATTTTTTTTTGTGTGAATTTTATGGAATTATTTATGTTCTATTCTATTTCTATTTGGTAGAGTAATCCTATGTCTGTGTGAAAAGAAAAATTTATTTCAAATTTTTCATTACATCAGATCAAAATTACGTTGAAAATATACATGGTATGAGAGTTGTGAACATGAATCAATCAACATAAGAGTCTTCAATTTTGCAAGATGAAAAATCACACAGGATTGGAATTGAGAGAGTAGGATAGATTAGATGGCTCCTTAAATTATTTTTTTTGGAAGGTCCACATATTGTTCTTGTTGGGCGAGTATGGGCTAAAGGAATTCACTAAGAAAGGTGATGGATAACCTTCAGATCTAGACAAGTTGTTGCTCTTCCAAAATCAGATGGCCAAGACCAAGAGGATGATCCTAGATGGACTTCAGGATCATGTCATCCCTCATGTTTCAGTAAAATATATGGCTAAGGAAATGTGGGATGCCTTAGTCTAGCACTACCAGAATTCTTCCGAGAATCGAAAGATGGTCCTCAAAGAGAATCTGAGGAAATAAAGATGCATAAGGGTGAGAGTGTCACTTCCTATCTCACCAGAGTTCGAGAAGTCTATGACGAGCTAGCAGCTATTGGAGAGAAGCCTATAGACACAAAATCTAGTGTGTGTGGCTTTGAATGGGTTTACCAAAGATTGGAATACTTTTTTTTCAGAGTATTACTGGATGAGATAAGTTGTCGAATTGGGAACGCCTATGGAGTGACTTCATCCAGGAGGAGCTAAGGCTCAGGCTAGTTGAGACTTCTAGCAATAATGGCAAGGGTTCCAAGGTCAATAAGGAGGAAGATATTCTTGTTCTTGCAAGTAAGCTCAAAGGCAAGAAAGGAAAAGGGACGAGCGAAAACATTTAAAAGGGTGACAAGTAGAAGACCGATCGAAGTAAGATCAAATTCTTCCATTGCCATACTTTTGGACACTACGCTTCCAAGTATCCTAATGGGAAGAATAAGGGGTTGAATAAGGTGCATGTAGCTACATCTGCTAAGGTATATGAGTTTGCCTCTAATTTTGAGAAGGACTTCTCATTGATAGCTTGCATGGAAAGCTCAGTAGGGAGCAGTACGTGGTATATTGATTCAGGAGCCTCTTTCCATATCACTGGAAATCGAGAGTATTTCAGCCAGCTGGATGAGAAGTACATGCAGGTAAATATAGAGCTTGGAGATAATGGAAAGTATGTTACTAAGGGAATTGGTCTTGTCAGCTTTGAAAGGGAGTCAGGTAATATTCTTCATCTCAAAGATGTTCTCTATGTTCCAGGGTTGAAGAAGAAATTGGTTTCAATAATTATCCTTGAGGATAACGGACATGATGCCACCTTCAACAGAGGTAAGGCTTACCTCTAGCACTTGGCCTCTAGATGTAAGAAGTATATAGGTGTAAGGGTGAAAAATATCTACAAGTTACATGTAGATACTGGTGCAACCATGAGGAGCAAGGCATGATGTGAAGATGTATGTGAATTTTGGCACAGACGAATGCGACACTTGCATTCTTCAAAAAATTGCCACAGGATTACCAACGGGAGGCCTTGACAAGAGTGGAGTGTGAAAGGGATGCAAGCTTGGAAAGTATGTCAAATATTCCTTCCATGGTCAGGACAATAGGGCCAAATGTATTTTGGAGCTGGTGCATTCAAATGTGTATGGGCCCTTCTCTTCTCTATCACTGATGAGACACGATTATTATGTTACTTTCATTGATGATTTTTCTTGGAAAAATTCGCTATATTTTATGAAAAAGAAAGATGAGGTCCTAGACAGGTTCATGGAGTTTAAGGCCTTCATAGAGAAGTAAATTGAGAAGAAAATCAAGGCAGTGAGAAGTGACAATGGTCGAGAATATATCTCCAATTCCTCAAGGGTTTTTGTGCCAAGGAAGGTATTAGGAGAGAGTTGATAGAACCTCATAATTCTCAACAAGATGGGGTGGCTGAGAGGAAAACAAGACTATTGTTAGAACAACTAGAAATGTGTTGCGTGATTGAGATTTGCCTAGGTTTTTGTGGGAAGAAGCATGCAACACTACAATATCTCTACAGAATAGGAGTTCATACAGGGTGCTTGGACAAGCTACACAAGAGGAGGTCTTCATAGGCAAGAAGCCTGATTTTCACACTTCTGAATCTTTGGCACAAAGGTCTACTGTCATGTGTCCAAATATAATAGGAAGAAGTCGGATGCCACAACAAATAAGGGTATATTTGTGGGGTATAACGAGACATCTAAGGCATACAGGGTGTATCTTCTAGGATCTAGGAAAAAAACTCTCAAGAGAGATGTGAGATTCCATGAGGATCAGACTCTAAGAGTTTCCTTAGAGCGTGAGCAAATTGCAATGCCTAAGGAGGAGCCAATCACTCTCAAACAAGAGGCACAACCAACACCTCAAATTCAACCATAGCCACATTATAATGGCAAGAGGGTAGTGCAACAAGATGAGGAGGAACAAACCAATCCGAGAGAAAACATATCAGCCAGAGCTAGCCACCATATGGAGGAAGAAGTCCAGGTGGGTCGAGAGGCTGACCTAGAAGGTTGAAGAGTAGGTCGAGGCTCTCAGCACCATGTTAGGCAGAGTAAAGTTTAAACAACCACAAAGTTACACATGTTATATGGCACTAATGACAGATTTGGTGGACACTGAGCCTTATTCTTATGAGGAGGCATATTTTGAACATGTTTATTGGAGGAGTATTCCTCTATCATGAAGAATGATGTCTGGGAGGTTGTTCCATCACCTGAGGGGAAAACCGTAGTTGGATCTAGATGGGTGTACAAGTTGAAGCATGGAGCAGATGGGAGTGTGGAGAAGTTCAAGCCCAAGTTTGTGGCCAAAGGCTTCTCAAAAATTAAGGGCATAGACTGTCAGGAGACATTTTCCCTAGTAGCACAATATTCATCCATCAGGACTATTCTAGCACTTGCAGCATAGATGGTGTGGAAGATCCACGAGACAGACGTAAATAAAACATTCCTCTATGGATTTTTTGAGAAGGAGATCTATGTAGAGCAGCTAAAGGGGTTTGAGTAGTTCAATAGAGACACACATGTGTGTAGGCTAAATAGATCTATTTATGGGCTCAAGTAAGCTATGAGAGAATGGTACGCTCAAATTAGCAGCTACCTTTGAGGATTGTGCTTCACTATGAATGAGGCAGAAGCCAACCTATACTACATCATGGTTGGAGGGTTGCTGCTCATTATAGTTCTCTATGTCAATGACCTTATATTCACTGGAGATGAAAGCTTGATCTAGGATTACAAGGAGGACCTTGAAAAGGAGTTTGAGATGAACGATATGGGGATTGTTCACTATTTCCTTGGCTTGGAGGTTTGGCAGGGTGATAGTGAGATCTTTGTGGGACAAGGAAAGTACATAGTAGATATTATCCAGAAATTTCATATGCAAGATTGCAGGGCCATGGCCACACCTCTAGTCACAAACTGGAGGAAGATGGATACTACTACAACAGAGTGAGTGGATCTTATAGTATACATGCAACTCAATGGATCGTTCATGTACTTATTCAGAACACCACTTGATATTTATTTTTCAGTGAACCAACTAAGTCAGTTCATGGTTGAACCAACCAAAGTGCATTGGGTTGTTGCAAAGCATGTGTTGAGATATCTTAGAGGCTCAAAATACTACGGATTGTGGTACAAACATGTTGATTGAGGCTTGAGGGCTTCATTAATGTAGATTGGGAAGGGAGCTCTACAAACAGGAAGATTACTTCAAGTAGCATCTTCGGCATTGGGTCAGCTACAGTTTCTTGGTACAACATGAAGCAGAGATCAGTTGCACTCAGTTCAATAGAGGCCGAGTACAAGGTTGCTATTCAGGAAACTTGCAAGGCTATTTGGGAGAGGAAGTTACTTGTGGGACTTTTCAGATAGAGGATGAAGCCTACCATGATACATTGTAATAATCAGAGTTGCATTAAACTCTATGAGAATCCAATGTTTCGTGATTGCTCAAAGCACTCGTTTCACCATCCTAGAGATTGTGTGCAGAAGGGGATAGTCAAGCTACAATATGTTCCAATAAGGGAGAAGATGACAGACATCATGAATAAGGCATTGGTAAGAGGTAGTTTTTTTCATCACAGAGATAAGTTGGGAGCTGTACAAAATCTCTTCCTCGCTAGGAGAGAGTGTTGAAAAGTAGCGAAGGAATGGATTCCTTGATCTGTGTCTTGATTCAAGGAATCAATTTGGAGAGCTTCTTAGACATCTATGAGTTATAGTGATGAGTATGACTTCAAGAAGTAGTTTTACTAGTGCATGTTTGTGGAGTATGAGTTATCTATCCTCTAGTGTGAGTTAAATTGGGAGCTGAGTGAATAAGTTGAGTTAGCCTCCTAAATTTTAGGAGGATTCAGTTAAATAAGAGTGTTGACTTTTGATAACTAGAAAATCTCCAGTTCAACTCCTAGTTTATAAAACTCACTAATAATAGCCTAATTGAAAATATTATAAGGAGATCAAAGGCACACAATTAATTAATCAATTCTTGAGCACAAGTTTGTGAGCAAGAGAGCTTGTGGAGGAACGAGGCAAGTGTTCCTTGCATGAATTATTGAGAAAAGCAATTTTCTCTTTGTAGTGCACATAGAAATAGGGGAAATCCCTATTTAATAGAAGCTTAGCTAATGATAGGAAATAGGAGATTGTTTCCTAAGGTTTTGTGTTGTAAAATAAGAACCTCTAGTGCATATAGGAGAAGGAAGCAAGTTAGCTATCAAGAATAAGTTTCGGGCTTAGGAAAGGTACGGAAATTCTTGTATTTTCATATTAGAACTAGCTCATATGTGTATTAGATTTGTTGCTCAATTTTCCTTAATAAAATTATGAAGCAAGTGAGGGTTTCCTTGTTGGGTTCCCTGGAAAAATTGTGTATTTTATTGTGTAAATTTTGTGAAATTATTTATGTTCTACTCCATTTTTATTTGGTAGAGAAAATCTTTGTTTGTGTGAAAAGAAAATTTGTCTTCAGATTATTCATAGTAGCATATTAGAATTTTGTGGAAAATCTACAGTGAATTCCACATAATAAATAAATAAATATGATAAACTGCCAAGAAAATGAATCAAATTTGATCTATTGGTTAAATAGGGTATATATTTATCCCTGAAACAAAGTCCTTCATTTGGGAAGTTCTAAAATGTACTGATACTTTACAAGAAATATCTTTGTCTGAAATAACCCAGACTGTGAATGTCGTCAAGATGTCATGCCAAAGACTCAAGAGTTCCTATTTTATGAAAGGGTAGCAAGTTCAAAATCCTATCAGTTATGTTCTAGGTTTCTTTGTAATATCCCAAATGGGGAAATTTCTGCAATGCCAGGAATATCTTGAGATATTCCTAATTTCCACCTTCGGGAGTATTAACAATCAAAACAGAACTATTTCAAAGATTTACTGTAGGGGAATTTACTGGATGTTTCACCTTCACAAGAAAGGATGAGATCTAGAGGCTACCTAGCCCTCTAGTAGACTCTCCCAATAGAACATGTTATGAGATAATAATTCCCTTCAAGGAATTTATGCACCAGTTGCCCATGAGGATGCTGTATAAGGTAGCCAATGTGAAAATAAGGCAATACAATGCTAGGATGACTTATAATATATCTGGTACAAACTCCCTGCCGAATATAAGCCCAAAGGAATAATCCTAAGGGGCTTATTCAGATCTCCCACCAACATGTATACCGAAACATTGCTTAATAAGGGAATCTTCAGGAGCATGAAAACTTCAACAAGTAGCAGCAATGAAATAATGTCTCACATAAATTAAGAAGAGTGAAAATCTGATATATAATATGCAGCAGCAAATGTAATAAAAATTCCTTGAGGAAAATGCCTCTCAAGGTGAGCTCAAATTAGCCTCACAGGGAAATGTACATGTAATGAAGAAACACACTGCTACATAATTCCAACTACTCTCTAACTGCGCATTATATGAGGTAAAATGACTACAATATGATATATATAAGATGATATAACAATACATTCTCAAATAAAGAAGGGGGAGCAAGATCTCAACCCCAGAAAATATTATTGCATCAATCCTCTAAGGGATTGGCTAAAATACATAAAACCGGAAAATGCCAGAGTTGTAGTGTAGCTGCTGCAACTCAATAATGATACAAAAATGGAGAAGGAAGTAGATTCTTCAATAGAAAATGATACCTTCTCCGATGATCTCCAAAATGATGGAGCTGATCCCCTTCCTAAAGATTTCACTCTCTGGTGCACAAAATGATCTCCTCCTGCAAACCCTCTCAGATAATAACGCTGTAGGAAAAAGGGACTGCATTGGGCATGAGAAGAAACAATGGCCCAATGCCAAGATCTGAAATAAAAAGCTCCAGGATCTCCTTTTCTGATCTCCTAGAGAAAGAGATGGCTCCTCCTCTACAGAACAACTCTGGAAGTGAGATGATGAAGGTCCCTCACTGCAACACCAACAACTCCAGCGTTCTCTTTCTGCAAGAATAATGCAATAGCTGTAGATGACTACTTTGGCCTCAAGCCATGATGTGAAGAAGATGAAGAAAAATCTCTCCATGGCCTCCCATGGAAGAGAACGGCATTCCTAAACAGGAATCCCTCTTGTGCTAAACAACAACAAGTTGAATAGAGCTTCAACTTCGAATTCTATCTTCAATAATGATATCCACAATGGATCTCCTTCATCTTTTATGCAATGTATGCATGGACCCCACTCAAATTAGGGTTTCTCTCATTTCAAATTTCCCACCACTCCAACTATGCAATCTTCTTGTGCAAGCTTCCCCTCTTAGGATACGTTGTTGAATTTGGTCAACCATGGTCTAGCTCACTTTCCTTTGGCCCTTTTCACACTTGGGGCTTCTATCTTAAGCCACTTAAGTGACTTTTTGCACCTTAGGAGTGTTTATTAAGTTTCTACATGGGTTTGCTCGACCATTTTTTTCCTTTTATTAAAATAAAAGCAAGATTAATGTTCCAAATACTTTATTGCAAAATTTGGAACATTACAGTCCTCCCCTCCCAAAAATTGCTTGTCCTCAAGCAAGAGGAAGGATGAACTACAAAAATTCTTCCACTCAAGGCATGGAGTCTGAGATATCCTCATGTAGATCCTCCATCCTCAAGTAAAAAACCAAGAAAAAGGAGTCACCCTCCAACTAGGCAACTCTTGAAAGTACCTCTCCACCTTGTGCTCATGAGAAATAGGTGGGTTGAATTTTCTGAACTTGGTAAGATTCATAGCCTACCCCACGTTATCCTCTTCTCCACTTATAATGAATTTTGAGTGAAAGCTGAACATGGGCTGCAATAGTGTTGCCTTCAAGAGGCAAGATGAAGTCTAGATCTCCAAGGATCTCTCCTCCAACGTTGCAAAACAAGCTAGCCCAAATCATCTCATATGTGATGAGTTGGAATTCATCATCATATGGCATCCAACAATCATATGGTCTACCTCATGGAAAAATACATGACCGAACATGGTGACCATATCATCTCTCATACTCCTCTTGGAGCATGTGCTGCAAAGAATGGAGGTATTCTCTCTCAAAGGGCACATCCACCCAATGAGTCTCTCCCTCCTCATGATACATATGGGTCTACTACTGATATATAAAGATAAAATGAAATGGTCTTCAAAAGAGACCCAAGCCACCCCATCAAACAGAAAGAACCATGAAGTGCCTTCTCCAAAAATTGAAGCTCTCCAAATAGCTCCTCCCTCATGAATGAAAGAGATGAAGTTTGGAAATCATGGGCTGCCCATTGCTCCTCCTAAAACATACAAAATGAAAAATAGGGAGAATCATACTCCCAATGGGCATCTTCGATTCTTTTCCCTCCTTCAAAACAATGCTTCCTCTGAACAACGTTCTGCCAGCAACATATGGAAGCATAAACTTATGAGAACAAGGAGGTGAAATATGGTCCCATGCATGGAACCAGCGTAGGGCATCATTGGTCTGCCTCGAAATAGAAAGTAACAAGCGTATTTTCGGCCACTTGTTTGCTGCCACATTCATCCTGCAAGATGTGATCATGAAAACAAAATTTGGTGTCAAAGGTGCACACCAAAACTATGTGGCTTTCCCCCACAAACCACTACTGAAATAGCCATCATTTTGCTGCAATAGACCATGAGAATAACCCAAAATAGTGTGCAATAAGGAAGGATCTTCCTTGATATAATGTGCTGGTCATAAAAATAATAGTGTGCAAAACATAGAGCAAATGGTTACCTCCCTTATCAAGTACTTTGGCCTTTGAGCTGAAAAATGGTTCAAGTGAATAGTCCCCCTTACTGCAACATAGTAGGGGAGTGGTTGTGCCAACCATCTCATCATCTCTTGGGCTATATATCTAGCCATATGCTGATATACATCCATTAGAAATCCCTCCCAAGTGGACTCCTCCATCAATGAAGATTATGCATGGAAATGCATGAAAGAAGAACCCATAAACAATGCATGTAGATTCCTCTTCTTGTGCTTGTGCAACCAAGCCAAGAAAGTAAAAATGTAGTGAGGAATGGTTCCCTCCATTACTCCTTCATTTTCATCATCTACATGCCTCCAAAGTACATTACTTGTGAAGTGATTTGAAATTCACTCGAACAATTAACTCCAGCTCTCAAGTGACAGCGCTGCTAGCCTTTGGAGTAGGGCCACTGTCAACTCAAAGCTTCCCTCTTTGGCATGAATCTTGCCAAAGACTCCTCCCATCATGTTGCTGCAAATGTAGAGCTCCTCCCATGAAGAAGGTGCTTCTTGGGCATCCAAGATCAAAGAGAAATCCTCTTGCACTATGTTAGTGCCTCCTCTTGCTCTCGCAACATTCAAACAAAATATGAGCAACAAGAATGTTTGTTGCTCCACTATACTTCTACCATACCCAATCTAAAATGGGAACATAATGAGTGGAAAGAGAAATTCCACTCCATCATGATGAACCCATACACTCCCTTGTCCATAAAGTGCAATAAGTGTGAAATGATCCTAGGACCTATGGGTTATGGATCCTCCACATTTCCGCTAGGCACATATAATCCACAAAGCTCTGCTCTTTGGTGAAAGTATCCTACCACTTGGTACCTCTTTCACAAGAGCTACCATTTTTCCAAAATAGATTCCTCTTTTTCATTTCATGGGACATTGAAATGCAATCTCCTTCATGACAAAATTTCAAACCCCACCCTCACATGTGATGCATGGCTCATCAATATTGGATGAGGATGATGAGGGTTTATTTCCTCAAAATGGCACAACGCAGTGAAGGTCTCCTAATCTATAAAATCAACATGCAATAATGTACAATCCCCCATGATAGATTCAAACTCATGCATACCTTGGAGAGATTTTGGAAGAATATTGTGTTGTTGTAAGAGTCTCTTCCTCAAGTGTGTTGGCTGCCTCAATAGATGAAGGTGGAGGCTTCTCCCCCATGAATGTAACAGCACCGGCATGTGCCTCTAGTGGTGAGGGATCCTCCCTCCTTTGGCCAAATATTCTGATCAATATTTGAGAAAAATCAGCAAGAGTATAAACCCTTGCATGCCTCCCATGGCTGAACCACCAAGCTCTTTCCTCTTCCTACTGAACAAGTGTGAAAAGATAGAGTCTCTTGGAAGACTCTAGGGTTTGATCCATATTCAGCAAGATACTCACTTAGAATTCAGATTCCAAGTGTTCTCCATGCTTCTACTCTGCTACTCTGTGAGAATAGGAAGTGCATGGTCCTTACTCTTCTCCTTCTTCTATCTCCTCTACCTCCTTGGAGAGGTTGTTGCTGGACCCAAAAACTGATGAGATCAATCTCATCCTCTGCATCAATCTAGCCTCTTCTTCTCTAAAATTCGAACTTCACAAGCTGAGCCAATTTCGAAGCTCTGATACCACTGTAATATCCCAAATGGGGAAATTTCTGCAATGTTGGGAATATCTTGAGATATTCCTAATTTCCACCTCTGGGAGTATTAATAATCAACACTGAACTATTTCAGAGATTCACTTCAGAGGCATTTACTATATATTTCAACTTCACAAGGAAGGATGAGATCTAGAGGCTACCTGGCCCTCTAGCAGACTCTGCCAATAGAACATGTTAAGAGCTAATAATTCCCTTCAAGGAATTTTTGCACCAGCTGCCCATGAGGACGCTGTATAAGGAAGCTAATGTGAAAAGAAGGAAATCCAATGTTGGGATGGCTTAGAATATATCCAGTACAAACTCCCTGCAGAATATAAGCCCAAAGAAATAACCCTAAGGGGGTTATTCAGATCTCCCACCAACATGTATACCGAAACATTACTCAATAAGGGAATCTTCAGCAGCATGAGAACTTCAACTAGTAGCAGCAGTGAAATAATATCTCACATAAAGTAAGAAGAGTGAAAATCTGATATATAATATGCAACAGAAAATGTAATACAAATTCCCTGAGGAAAATGCCTCTCAAGGTGAACTCAAATCAACCTCACAGGGAAATGTACATGTAATGAAGAAACACACTGCTACATAATTCCAGCTACTCTCTAACTGTGCAGTCTATGAGGGAAAATGACTGCAATTTGATATATATAATATGATATAAAAATACATGTTGAAAAAAAGAAGGGGGATCAATATCTCAACCCCAGAAAACATTATTGCATCAATCCTCTAAGGGATTGGCTAAAATACATAAAACCGGAAAATGCCGGAGTTGCAATGTAGCTACTGCAACTCAATAATGATAAAAAAATGGAGAAGGAAGTAGATGCTACAATAGAAAATGATACCTCCTCCGACGATCTCCAAAATGAAGGAGCTGATCCCCTTCCTGAAGATTGCAATCTCTGGTGCACAAAATGATGTCCTCCTGCAAACCCTCTCAGATAATAACGTTGTAGGAAAAAGGGAGTGCACTGGGCATGAGAAGAAACAATGGCCCAATTCCAAGATCTGAAATAAAAAGCTTCGGGATCTCCTTTTCTGATCTCCTATAAAAAGAGATGGCTTCTCCTCTACAGAACAACTCCGGAAGTGAGATGATGAAGGTCCCTCACTGCAACACTAGCAACGCCAACATTCTCTTGCTGCAAGAATAAGGTAGTAGCTGTAGATGACTGATTTGGCCTCAAGCCATGATGTGAGGAAGATTAAGAAAAATCTCTCCATGGCCTCCCATGGAAGAGAAGGGAATTCCTAAACAGGAATCCCTCTTGTGCTAAACAACAACAAGTTGAGGAGAGCTTCAACTTCAAATTCTATCTTCAAGAATGATCTCCACAATGGCTCTCCTTCATCTTTTATGCAATGTATGCATGGACCCCACTAACATTAGGGTTTCTCTCATTTCAAATTTCCCTCCACTCCAACTATGCAATCTTCTTGTGCAAGCTTCTCCTCTTAGGGTACGTTGTTGACTTTGGTCAACCATGGTCTAGATCACTTGCCTATGACCCTTTTCACACTTGGGGCTGCTATCTTAAGCCACTTAAGTGAATTTTTTCACCTTAGGAGTGTTTATAAAGTTTATACATGGGTTTCCTCACCCATTTTATTCCTTTTATTAAAATAAAAGCAAGATTAATGTTCCAAATACTTTATTGAAAAATTTGGAACATTACATTCTTTATAGCATACGTTTGTAGACGTGTGACCCCATGAGTTAGTATATTTCCATACCATGTCATCAACATTGATTGATATGATAACATGTAGGGATTCCTTAAAAAGGTTTGGTACATTAACAATAAGTTTTTGAAAATTTGACTTTGGTGAAACTTCACAGTTCTAACAGTGCCATCCCAGAAATTGTGTCATTATTGAAATTGTTGTTGTTGTTATTTTTTTTCAAAACTGAGATCTTGTAATTTTCACATTTCTATATTGATGTCATGGTTACTGTAAATATATTTTGGTTATCCTAGAAATATTCAAATGCATTTGGTTTCAAAATACAATATAAAAAACCTACTACTATAAAGAAGCTATAACAAACAAGTAACACAAAAAAATAATTACAGAAAAGAAAAAAACTACCAATAGTGTCAGATGTGAGAAACAAATGTGTACTACATCTAGCAAGTGCCCTTCATATTTGTAAAAAACTCCACATTTCATGAGGGAAAAATAATTCTAGGGATCAAGCACAAGAGCTTCTGCAAAGCATTCAAATGCCTTTAGAATGAGACCTTGTATTTAGAGACAAATTCCATTTCCAATGTGAGCCTCCAAGGTGATAGGCTCTGTTTCTAGAGAAAATTCATAGAGACCAGGTGTATCTACAAACTTATTCCAGCTCACTAAATAATGACTCACTTCCCCATCAACATTCGAAGGTAATGGTCTCTGTGAGTGCTCATGGTTGCCTGCAACATCACTGCTCTCTTCAACATTCATTATCTGAGACTGAGGAGACCAAATCACTGCTCCATTGACATTAGAAGGTAATGGGTTCTGTGAGTTGTCATTGTTTCCTGCGACATCCTCACTCTCTTCCAGCATTCACTATTTGAGACTGAGTGAATTAAGGTTCTATCCCTGCCATAGCTGGACCCATTCCAGTCTTCAACACCCCTAGTTTTCCATACTACTCCACTTGGCAACCCTGATTTACCCAAATGAAACTTCACAACCCTGCGTTACCAAAATGAAAAAGCATGCGCATAGTTACAAAATTATTTCAAAAATTCAATCATATAGTAACCCCATTGAAAACCATTACCAGCGATGGATTAAATCCTCCAATAACACCTCAAGCAACTTTATTAGAAAAATAGACATAAAAATAAAGACCCTAATCAAAATATAGCAAATGCATTCAGCATTTAGGATGATTACCTTACATTTTTACGGTCGGGCAGAACAGAGTCTGATAGATGATTACCTTACAGTTGAAAAAGACTTTCAAACCATTAAATTTTAAATTCCCACCAAATTAATAAATGGAAAGGTTAAACTCCCGCTAGATTAATAAATGGGGCAGAGGGAAATATAAAAGCAAAAAGCAAAGTCGAGATCACTTTGAAAAAAATTGAAGAGGGAAACAAGGAGGGATCTTAATTCGGTGGCAAATGGAAAATGAAGAGAGAATGTTATAGGTTATAATAAGGAAGACACTTTTAAATATTCCTTCTTTTTTTATTCATTTTTATATTCTTTTGTCTGGAAGAGGGTGGAATAGGTTGTTAGATGGAAGAGATTATAGATCATATTTATTTTAAATAGTATTTCGATTTTTTATTCAATTTTTTTAGTCTTTTTCCTTATTTTTATGTTTTTATTGACTATTATAAAAAAAAATATTTTTAATGTTATTAGAAAAATCTAAGTAGATAGTTAAGATAAATACGTCTAAACTAAAATGATTAAAAAACAAAAGATTAATAGATATTGATATAAAGTCATGGAAATAAATTCTTGGACAATTACAAGAGGAGGAAAAGATCACAAGTCAGAGTGTAACATGAGAAGTAGACCTTAAAAACCACATAGATCTTCTTTAATGGATATTTAGTCTTAAGTCAGGATATGGGCACCATAGGAGGTATTTATCATCACATGTGGGAGTTAGTATCTATGTTATGGTTAGGAGAGGAAAACAAGGGCCTTAGTCCCTAAATTAATCTTTCCCATGCTAAATTGCCATGAAAAATACCTCTAGCTAGGAATATGGTCATTTAGTATGTTTTTCATGATAAGAATGGGTCTCATGGCCTTTACTATGGCCAAGGAAGGAAAAAAAAGGACTTAAGTCCTAAATAATCAGTGACCATGTTTCAAAGCACTGCATTAATTATTTTCTCAAAGGGATATTCTATGGCCTCTAGGTGGGTTGTGTCTACCATTAAAAGGTTTTTCACACCACAATTGGTTCTTAGAGCCTCATCATTGGACCTTAATGAAATTAGGAGGCTTTCAAATCACATATGATGCTTACAAGTGTATAAAGAGCACATTTAACCAGGTTTGAGGGTACATTTTATACGTATCATAATGTATATGAGAGGGAAAATGGTTTTTAGTGCTAGTGATCCAGTTGCACAAAAAACCACATAAATTTGCACTTTTGGATATCCCAAAGATTCAATAAGTAATCCAATGTGATAGGATTTGTTTCTAAGGTACTGATAGTAGAAACAACCCTCTAGTGTTAAACTTTAGACAAAAGGGTATTCAAAATTTTAACACTGTAGATGGATTCAGAGACCCCTTTATCTCTAAATTTGAACACTGCAGATGGATTTAGAGACCCCTGTAGTGAAATGTGACATTTCAGTATCAAAATTTCAATTTTCCATTTACGGAGTGACATAATTAAAAATTACTAACATAAACGACTAATTCATATACTTGTTGTACTTGTTATTTGGTCATATTTTTATTCTTGGACTACAATAATCATTTACATTAATCATTTTTATTTGGTCACTTATATCTAGTCTTATATTTTATTCCTAGACTAAATTATTTAGTTAAGTTAGTCGCATTTAGTTTAGTCACTTATTATCTACTCATATATTTTAGTCCTAGACTAAATTAGTCATTTAAGTTGGTCGTTTTTAGTTTAGTCACTTATTATCTAGTCGTATATTTTATCCCTAGATTAAATTAGTCATTTAAGTTAGTCACTTTTAGTTTGCTCACTTAAAAGTGCTCAAGTTTAGTAGTAATTCGCTTGAAATAATTGCGGTGACTAACATTTTTAGTCACCTAGTCACTAATTTCATCATTTTCTAGTAGTGTTTGCTTTGTTTATACAGGCTATCTGGCCACATTATAGTGGAAATTATCACCCCAATGAAAAAAATTTGTTCAAGTTTCTTACTTGTATGGGGGACAATGGATTTGACATTGCTAATGTTGAGGTATACGTCGTATACACTATTTATAGTCTAATTTAGTTTATATTCTAGTGTTAATTGTCTTTCATGTTTTACACATTGCAGTGTATCTTCTTCTTCTTTTTCAGAAAATGAACTCAGTATTGATGGTAAGAAGCTTGAATTGAAAAAAGAGGTGAGCAATAACATTGGAGTGACAAATGCAAAAAGAGAGAGAGGAGAACTAGTTTGGCGATACTCTTAGAGCCAATAACCCGGATAAGACACACATATAAAGACTGATGGTCATGTCTTTAGAGTTGGTGAGTTCACCTGTAATACCTTGAAAACAAAACGATAATGTTTTGAAGTGATGAAACACCATTTCATGTGTAAATTAAGTCCAACCAATATTAAGTTGGAAAATCATACTGTAATATTTTAACATTTCATATAATATAATTTATGTGGTTGAAATTATTTATAGTTGCACTTGATATTGTTTAGTATGTAATTAAAATATGTGACTTTGTGTTTTCATATTAGATGAACATGCACATTGTATGACGTGTTTTAAATCATACAAATTAATTTATGTTGATTAATAATAAACACAAAATCAATTTAAAACTACTAAATTAGTAGTTTATATTGATTAATGATGAAAAAAATAAAACGAATATACAACTAAATTAGTCTTTTATAATGATTATTAATGAAAGTAAATGAAATTAATATAAACTACTAAATTAGTCATTTATATAATGAATAAATGACTACTGCAAATGATAAATTTGTGACTATAAATGATGACTAAAATTCTCATATAAACTACTATTAGTAGGTAATTTACAGTGTCTTATAACATGACTAAAATTTAGTCATATTTCTTCGGTCAATAATTGGTTTCAAACGATGACTAAAATTTGCATATATATGAATATTAGTAGCTAATTTACACTATCTTATAACAGGACCAACATTTTGGTCATATTTTTTTTTATCATTAATTGATTTTCTCGGGTGATAATATAGTAATATATTTTGTTGTATATTTGTTCATTAATTGTGACAATTAAAGACGAAAACAAATATTAAATCAATGACCAAATTAATGACCAAATCAATGACCAAATTAATGATAAAATCAATGACTAAATCAATGACTAAAGTAATGACCAAATTAATGACCAAATATACAACCAGACAAAAAAATAGTGATAACCAATTAATGACTAAGCTAAAAATGACCAAAATTTGGTCACGTTATAAGATACTGTAAATTAACTACAATTCATCACCAACCGAAAAATAGTCGTTTATATGCAAATTTTAATCGTTTTTTTAGTAACTGATTAGCCATTTTGTACTAGTGATTTATTCGGGTTCGGTTTGTCTCAACATACCTCTACTACACTTATTTCTCCTCAACCTGCAAATGAAGTTCTTCCTCCTCCTCACACACAACCCGATCACGCAAAGGGGCACCACAATGGAAAGGGCAATGACAGACTATGCGGTGTTATCACTCCAGTAAATTCTTAAGTTGTGGGATTTTGGTTTTTAGTCAAAGAATACTAGAGGTAACCACAAAAATACTTAAAACTTTAAGATCTAGCCTTCATAGGGTCCAGAGAGGGCTCTCTCTTTCAAGTTTAACATTGTTTTAATTTTTGAATATTAGTCTAGTTATTAAAGTGCAGATTTGGTTTTGTTTTGTTGGATTTGGTGGGAAAATTTCACTTGGAGGGTAGATAAGGGAAATCTACTTGTCCATTGGGATATGGAGTCTAAGTCCAGCTAAAAGAACTGGGATTAGGGCCTAAAAGGTCAAATATCTGCAGGGAAAGGTAGATAACCCTCGAAGATCTTGGAAAATTGGTTTTTGAGATGGTATGATCGGGATAAAGGGCACTTAAAAATCCGTAAATCAGGAAAAGGGAAGTAGAAGATAGAGGTAAAACGGGAGAGGGAGAAATTAAGGGTTCCATAGACCGAAAATCAGAAGAAAACAAAGAAATTATAACTAGTTAAAAAAAGGGTGCTATTAACATGTCCTATAGTAATACTCCTAGTAATACATTTAGTTTTAGAATTAAAACACAGATGTATGCATGTAACAAAATAAGAATAACAATGACAAGCTTAAGAGAGTATTTCACTCTATATAGCTTCTCATAGGGATCATGAAGTATGATGCCAAATAGGTGATCTAGTCTGCTACTCAAAATCGAAATCTGAAGCCTTCAAGTCAAAAAAATATCTATAGTAATCTCCAACAGTTTTATTCCACACAAAAATACTTCAAAGAGTGAAGTATTTATATAAAATGTTTTACAAAATATCCTACATGACTTCTAGGAATTAACTTAGGTAAATTAAATATCTTACAACAATAATAGTGACAACTTGCTCAACAAATTAGCAAGTTGTCCTATTTTATTCAAAATAAATAGAAATTGTTTTAAGATAAGAAGCAGTTGGCTGCTTATGTGTCCTCTTTGCTGGTCTTTTAGATATTTTTCAGAATCTAACTTACCTTCACTAATACTCTTTCTCACTGATAATATTTCTCACTAATACTCTTTCACTTCGGATACTCTTTAACCTTCAGTAAAATTGCTTTCTGCTGTAAAAATATGTTTTGACAGTGAAATCAGCAAACAATTTTTTTCTTTTTCATTTGTTTGCCTTTCTTCCTTCATAGAAAATCAGTTAATACTTGCCACTCCTCATTTTTAGGAATTGTAATATTCATGAGTTTCCTAAAATTCTCATCAGCCTCAGCGTATCTGGAAAATGCGGGCTTGATTACAAATAAGTGCTTGATTTCATACTGCAAATAAAACAAATCTTCAAAACTTTTTAACAGTACTTTTCCTGTGGGAATACCTTGACTTGTTGGCTTATTCACCTGCTCCTTGGCATGTTTTCTTATCTTTTTTTCATAATCATTCCGAGGCATTAAATTATCATTGATAACCATGATATTAGGGAGTCCCTTTTGTCTTAAATTGGTGAATTTAACCATGAATCTAGTGATAGCAGTGTTCATTCCTTCACATTTCTCTTCAAGCTACCTCATCAAATTTCTTTTGGTGGTTACTTTCCTAATTTATAGGATAGTAGCTATCCTATCATTGATTTTCAATTCTTCAAGTTCCTATCCGTTCTTGTTGTGGAGGAAATTTATTAACCTCACTGCCTGTTCTGGTTTATTTGCTAAATCATCTTATGTATTTTAGATTTCTGGTTGGGCTACCAATAGTAGCTCTCTCTACTAAAAAATAACCTAAATGGAAAGTCAAACATCATGGATGGCTTCAATTACATTATTCCATAGGTAATTTTTAATATGTGATATCTGATCCTTGAGAGTTAATTCTTTTTGGAGCTTCTCTACCTCTTCACTCAATCTGTGGGAATTTTTCTCATGTATTTTAGCATCTATTTGAGCTGATTTGTTTGTTTTCTCAAGATTTTCAATTATCTTTGTCAACATATTGATTTCAGTGTTCTTCAAGGACATCTCCTCCATTGCTTTTACTAGTTGACTGCTTTCATATGTAGGTGGCAATACTGTTGTAGAGGATTCAATTACTAAAGTTGTTGAAGAAGTCACTGGCACTGCAATTGCCAATGGCTCTTTGGGTGCCAATTTTTCTGCTAAAGTAGAAGGCACAACTGCAGTAATGACTGGGATAACTGTGGGAATTATTGGTTCTTTTGTTGTCTCTCTTTCTTGGACAACTTGGTCCATTTTTACTTCCATTTCCTTAATTTGAGCTGTTAGTTAAAGAATCAATCTCATCATTTCATCCTTTTCCTTTTGATCCTATAAAACTTCCTTTGTCTGAGGATGCTCACTTTGAGGAAGCTTGAGCTATTTCCTCAAAGTAGCTATGTCCACATTTTTCTTTTTAACCAATGCTTCTTCTGCTTTGATGTTTGTAGGATCATATCCTACCTGTAACACTAAATCTTGTAAGGCTTTTATCCTTAGATCCTTTGCATGTAACGAAGCTTTATCTTTTTTCATTTGGTCCTGCATATTAGAGATTGTATTTTGAAGCATATGAGCACTCATAGGTTTTTTTGTGATTGTGGAACAGAGCATCTCTAAGGTTTTCCTATGAAACTCAATTCGATCCAATTCATGGATTTTATCTATGGCTACTTCCATATCAACTTTCTTGTAGTCAGCAACTGTCTTTGGCACTGGTAATGTGGGTTGTAAAACTGACATAATCAATTTTTGAGTTCAATAATCAAACACTGATAGGAATTTTTTTTGGTTACCTGGCTTTTGCTTCAAAAATGGATAATATATTTCAGTGTTGATTTCCTCATTCTTCAATTTGATTTGCTTGTATTTCTCCTTAATATCTAAATACTTATCCTGAGATGAATGTGAGGAAGAAGCCTCCATACTTTGTTGCCTTTCCATCATTTGTGTCTCTTCATTATTCAATTGTTCTTGATTTTGATTTGGCTCACTGATGATTACAATGGCTACATTGGTCTTTGGTTGTTCAGTGTTGGTATTCAAGGGATGTGTTTCTTCAACATTTATTGTTAATTTTCCTTTAGCTTTTGTATCCAGTTTTGGCCTCTTGTTGTAAATGGTTTTAAACTTTGTTTCTGTTGTAGTCTCTGCAGTATAAGCTCCTTCTTCTCTGATTCTCTTAGTGGATGTCTCTGGCTTTTTGGAAATTTCCAAAGGGTGACTAGTATTCCTTTGGTTAACTACCTCTGTTAAAGTATTTTCAACCCACTCAATTTGATTAGAAAAATTCTCTATTTCTGGCTTTGACTGATGGATAAAGGGTGTCAATTTACATTTTACGCTTAGTTTACTTAAGATCCCTTGTGGATCATAATTCCATGGGAAGATTTCTTGTAATTTATATTCCATTAGTTGACTTGCTGCTTCTTTTTCTGCATCTCTTTGATTACATATGAATGGCCCAATTTGATTTTTTAGTTTAAATTGGGTCTTTTTCTTGAATGCCATAAAATTAATTGAATCTGAATTTAGGATCTGCCTAATGTACTCTAAGGCAATGATCCTCATTGGTGGGTGCTTGGGAAACTTGTAAGGAAACAAGTTAGAACCAAAAACTTTAATTTCAGTGAACTTCTCATATAAATACCAATCACCTACTTTTCTTTGTTCTGATAGCTGCAAAATTTTCTTCATTTCCTCACTCATTGTAGGCTGATCTATTTTTGTCAAGATGGTGAACAATGGATCTACAAACAACTCTGAAAACTCTAAATAACTGAACTCTGAACCTTATTTTCTAAGTATAGATGTCCAAAAGATAACCGATAGAGGTTTTCCTTCTATATTCAACTTTTGAAGTGAAATTGGAAAGCTCTCTGATTGGAAAAATAGAAACAAGTGGAATAGATAGGAGGCATATCTGAATACTCCTTCCAGATTGTTGTGAAACCAACTCCAAAAATAGAAAGAAAGGGATATCAACACCTTATAAATAAGCCACTTCGAGGGGGCAACCTCCAATACATTACATGAATGAACAATTCTTGGATGATACAAATTACAAAACCTCCTTTCTATATATAGGAGTCCATGGGGCCACAATGTAATCCTAGCCGACCTAACAATAATAATTTAAGGGCACAATAATAACAATATGGGGGTTACAAGGGTACAATAATAACAATAAGGGGGTTACAATAACAACAATAAGGGACTATACTAGTAATATAGGGACCTAATATGCCCCTCTCATTCAAAAAAGTGTTATCCTCAACGCTTGAGTAGCTTTGGGTGCTTCTGTATAAAATTCGTGTCCTCCCATGTAGAATCTTCAGTGGGTAAGTTCTTCCACTTGATGAGATACTCTGAAAATGATCGATTCCATAGCTGTTGAGTTCTTGTTTCCGTGACCACTTTAGGTTCCAATATGATTTTTCCTTCCTCACCAAGTTCTGGAAATATTGTTTCAACTGGAAGATTTTCACCCATAACCTTCTTTAAGCATGAAACATAGAAAACTGGATGCACTCGTGAAGAAGAAGGAAGCTCCAATTTGTATGCCATAGTACCAATATTTTGCAACAGCTTGTAAGGACCACAGTACTTTGGCAATAATTTATTATCCTTCTTAGCTTGCTTGAGGGACATCTGTTTGTATGGTTATAGCCGTAAAAATGCCCAGTCTTCTACATCAAAACTTCTCTCATTGTGATGTTGATCTACCTATTGTTTCATTTGATTTTGTGCCAAATTCAGGTTATCCTTTAAGAGTTGGAGAACTTCTTGTTGATGCTTGATGTGATCGTCCACTGCTTGAACCTTCAAATTTTCTCTTAAAGATGATGTGATGGATGGTGGATGATATCCATAAAGTGCCATAAATGGGGTCATTTTTTCTGTAGTATGGAAGTTTTATACCACCATTTAGCGAGAGGTAACCACTTGACCCATTGTGTTTATTTATCAGATACAAAACAACAAAGATATCCTTCCAAACATTTATTTATTATCTCAGTTTGACCATCGGTTTGAGGATGATAATATGAGCTATGAGCTAATTGAGTACCCAAACAAGAAAATAACTATGTCCAAAAAATTCCGGTAAAAATGGGATCTTTGTCACTCAGAATAACCCTTGGTTTCCCATGTAGCTTTTGAATTGTGTCCATAAATGTAGTATAAACTGTACTTTCTTTAAATGGATGAGATAGTGCACAAAAGTGTGCATACTTGGTAAGTCTATAAAATACCAATATGATGACACTCTTTCCTTCAGACTTAGGTAAACCTGTGATAAAATCCATTGAAATCTCCTCCCAATGTTGAATTGGAATGGATAAAGGTTGTAGAAGAACCAGGGTCTTAATTGTCTCAACTTTATTTTGCTGGAAAACCAAACATTCCACCAAAAAATTTTGAATATCATATTTAAGGCCAACCCAAAAAAATATTTCTTCACCCTGTGGTAAGTTTTTAAAAATTCTGAGTGTCCTCCTAAAGGAGAAGTGTGCAATTCAAAAAGAATCTTTTGTTTTAGTTGGGAATTATTCCAAAGATATAAGTGATCTTTGTACCATAAGGAATCATTTTTCTAACTAAATGTATCAGATTTACTAGGATCTTGCTGCAAATTTTGAATGAGTGTCCACACTTCTTTGTCTTTATTCCATTCATCTCTTTGTTCGGTTATCCAATCTAGTTGGATAATAGAAATGGCACAAAGCAATGTTTCCACCTCTTCATTCTTTCTTGAGAGTGCATCTGCAACAACATTTAGCTTCCCTTTTTTATATATTATTTCAAAGTCATAAACCAACATCTTTTTGACCCATTTTTGCTACTCTTCTGAAGATAGTCTTTGTTCCAAAAAGTGTTTAAGACTATGATGATCAGTTTTTACCTTGAAGTGTCTTCCCACTAGGTAAGTTTGTCATTTCTTTAGTGCATGCAGTATTGCTAACATTTCCTTCTCATAAATAGGTTTTTGTAAATACTTTCCTTTGATTGGACAACTTTCAAAAGCAATGGGTCTTCCTTCTAGCATTAAAACAACACCAATTCCATTTCACGAGGCATCACATTCCACAATAAAGGTTTTTGTGAAGTCTGACGTAGCTAAGACCGGTGCTAGGCACATTGCCTCTTTAAGATGTTCAAAGGCCTTAGTTGCTTCAGGATTCCATGAAAATGCATCTTTCTTCAATAATGTTGTTAGAGGTGCTGATATTCTCCCATAATTCTTAACAAACTTGCAATAATACCCTGTTAGCCTGAGAAATCCTCACAATTGCTTTATGGTTGTGGGGAATTTCCATTCCTTAATGGCTTTAATTTTGTTAGGGTCTACCTTAACACCCTCGTGAGATACAATATGACCCAGATATTCCACCTCTTGTACTCCAAATAAGCATTTGGATGTTTTTGCATATAATTGTTTCTCCTGCAATATTTTTAGCACCTTGTCAACATGTTGAACATGATCCTTCCAAGACCTACTGTAGATTAGTATATCATCAAAAAATACTAGCACAAATTTTGTAAGGAAGGGTTTGAAAATGTAATTCATCAACCCTTGAAATGTAGGAGGTGCATTGGTAAGGCCAAAAGGCATGACCAAAAATTCATAATGACCCTCATGAGTTTGAGATGCTTTTTCGGAATATCTTCAGTCTTCATTCTAATTTGATGATATCCTGAATGAAGATCCAACTTGGTAAAATAAATTGCTCCATGTAATTCATCCAATAATTCATCAACCACAGGAATGGGAAATGTATCTTTAATGGTGAGTTTATTGAGATCCCTATAATCCGGACACATGTGCCATGATCCATCCTTCTTGTGTACCAATACTATAGGAGAAGAGAAAGAACTTTGACTAGATTTAATTATACTCGCCTCTAACATTTCTGCAATCATACGTTCAATTTCACTCTTTTGGACATAAGGATATATATAAGGCGTGATGTTTGGAGGAACACTTCCTGGAATCAAATGAATAGCATGATCATGATCATGAATAGGTGGATGCCCTTTGAGAGTTTCAAACACCTCAGAATGATTGTCCAATACTTTTTGGAGATCTACAAAAATAGATGATTTTGATGTTGGAACTTCTAGTGAGCATAATTGTGAAATTACGCCTTATTTTTCTTTCTTTAGAAGCTTTGTCATGACATTAGAGCTTATTATCTTTCCCGGATTCCATGCAATACCCCATAATTCGAATTCCTTTCCTTCTAAAAAAAATTCAAGAAAAGTTCTTGAAAATTAAAAGATACTATCCCCAAAGATTGTAACCATTTCACTCCTAGTACAACATCATCACTCCCATAGGAATGGAAAGAATTGGAAAATTCAATAAATATTCCCCCATGGTTAGCTTGATATTATGGCATTTTCCAAAGAAATTTATAGTTCCTCCATTTGCAACCATCACTTGACATTCTGGTGCTGGTATAGGAAACAATTCAATTCCTTAGCTACCTTACAATGAATAAAATTATGGGTGCTACTTGAATCAATCAACACTATTACCTTTTTCTTCTTGATATTTCCTTCTATCTTGAGAGTTTGAGAAGTGCTAATTCTTGCCAATGCATTACACGATATGGTCAGACTCATTTCTTCCTCTTCTAGGGCTGGTTGCTGGTGTATATCCTCTTGTTGTTCATTTTCTTCTTCCTCTTCACAATCTATGTAAAATAATTTATTCTCAGCACACTTATGACCTTTAGTGTATTTGCTATCACAACTGTAGCAAAGCCCTTTTTCTCTTTTTTCTTCCAATTTTTGTGGTGTCAACCTTGCGGGTTGTGGAAATCTAGGAGTAGCAACACTTCCATCTTTATAGAAGTGAGTGGTAGGCTTCCTTGTCGCCATAATTTTACATTCAATTTTTCTTGCCAACCTGAATTCCTTATCCAATGAATCAGGTTCCAAAACGTGAACTTCATGTTGGATGTTATCCTTTAAAGTACCTATGAAGAGATCAATCCTGTGTTCCTATGAAATATTAGTTACCCTTATATTCAATTTTTGGAAGTCCTCAATGTGCTCCCCCACTGAACACTTTTGTTTGAGATTTATCAATTGGCTAAAGAAAGTGTTGCTCTTTGTATCCTCATAATGTGTTATCATTTCCTCCGTAAAAATTGACGAAGTGACAATTTTTTTACTGGAGCAAAGCCATTGATACCATACAAATGTATTTTTTCTAAATGTAAAGTTGCAATGCGTACCTTTTGTGTGTTTTGCACATTATTGAGATCTAAATATTGCTCCATATGTAGTATCCATGTTACAGGATCCTTTCCATCAAACTTCCTCATATCCATTTTTGGAATATGCTGGTTCTTCCCTCCAACATTAGAGTTCATGAAATCACGATTAACATTTATTTTTTTCTCATCATGAGTTTCCTCTACTATATTTTCACCATTAGGAAAAATTTCTTGTATCAACTTTTTCAAACCTTCCATGTCTGTTTTTAGATCATTCTTCATGTTTTCCATCTTTTCTTCCATGTCATCCATCTTAGATTCCATGTCAGCTTCCATGCCATCCATCTTAGCTTCCATGCCATTCTTCAAACCATCCATGCCTTTCTTCAAACCATCCATATTAGTTTCCACGCCTTTCTTCAAAACTTCCATCTCATTTTTTGTTTCTGTTTGCGAGAGAGAAATTTGTTGCACTTGCTCTTGTAATTTTGATAATATGTCATGTTGCCATTATTTGCCTTCATGAGTCATATTAGAGCCTTCGAAAGGCTTAATGGGTGTTGAATTATTTTTATGGGCCATTTGAGAATCCAATACTGGTATCTATTCTATAATATTCCCTTGGAATCAATTCAACTTGATTCTTCAAACAAGACTTATGCAATTCAGAAAAAAAAAATACACACCTTTTACTTGCTTTTGAGGAGCTCGATATTGAAATTGACTTATCTATATACTTTCAAATCTTCAATATCTAAAATTCAGCCCTGTAGTATTCCTCTGAATATTATTTCAAATTCCACATGTCTAAATTGATTTTTATTCTTCAAGACAAAGTTATGTCAAATCTCCCACAATGACCTAATTATGGACTAGTTCAGTAGAGCGAACTTTTACAACTTGCCATGTGTCACTATTTTCTCCTTTGGCTCTGAAATTTATAGACAGGAAACTAAAGTCTGTGTACTTCCAGTCAATTTTTATAGAATTCTAATCCGATTCCCAGAGAGAGAGTTATGAAGCTTTTCCCAAATCACCTCTTTGAGATGAAATTCGGGAGCTTGAAAAAGACCTAGCTTCCACAGATCATATCTCCAAAATTATTGTGAACCAAGCTTTAAAATTTTTTGACCATGTTATTTAGGATTTCAGATTCATGCTCTAAAAATTTTAGCTTCTGAACCTTCGTAGAAAAAAATTTATAGCGAAAATTCCGCGATGACCTTTTTAAGTGAAATTTAGGAGCCTGCAGAAAGACCTAACTTCCATAGATCATATCTCCAAAAATGTTGCGAACCAAGATCTGAAATTTTGTGAAGATGTTCCTCAAGATGTCAGCTTCGCACTCTAAAAATTTAAAATTTTGACCCTTCATAGAAAAAAAGTTATAGTGAAAATTCTACGATGACCTGTTTAGAGCAGCAAAACCCTAGAATCCAAAGCTCTAATACCAAATGTTGTGAAACCAGCTCCAAAAATAGAAAAAAAGAGATATCAATTCCTTATAAATAAGCCACTTCGAGGGGGAAACCTCCAATACATTACATGAATGAACAATTCTTGGAGGATACAAATTACAAAAGCTCCTTTCTATATATAGGAGTCCATGGGGCCACAATGTAATCCTAGCCGACCTAATAATAATAACTTAAGGGCACAATAATAACAATATGGGGGTTACAAGGGTACAATAATAACAATAGGGGGGTTACAATAACAACAATAAGGGACTATACTAGTAATATAGGGACCTAACACAACTGCAAATTAGTCAATTGATAGTGAATACTATCAGCAATAAAGCCAACATAGTCAAATATAAGTAAAGGTGCCTGCCCTGGAGAAAATGTGGACAAAAATCCCAAAATAGACTCATCAGTGTGCTCATATGTGAAATACCCAAGTATAAAGGAAAGCATGGAGATTAGATGCCTCGATCCTTCAGGGAATTTGGCAGTTGAATAAGGAGGATTCAACTTGGGAATTTCAACATGCAGGGGCATGAAAGTTTGAAAAATCATGAACCTTTTAGGGAAATCTAAGTTAATGTATAACTTAGTGACATATTCAATAGACAATGGGACTGCTTGGGGGTCTGGTTGAAGCTACAACATTTGGTATATTGACTTTGTAGTGATGGTAAATAGGACCTCTTTATTTACATTCGCAATAGCTCTTTGTTCAGGAATGTAGTAGTGATGGCATAGCCTGATAATTTCTTGACAAGGGTGAGTCAGGGGGACTACATATTTGGGAAAATTGGATTCCCAAATATGAACTTCTTCATGATCAACTAAAGATTTTTCAAAACATCAGTTGTGGATATCCAATAGATTGAATTCAACTATAGGATCAGCTATTTTGTAGTCAATGTCAGCTAGGGGAATATGCTCAATATCAACAACTGGGGGCTGTAATGGGTTGACTACAATTGCAGTATTTGGAGTCATGGCAGGAGTAGCTTTAAGAGTTTTTGAACCCTCAGGATTGTTTATACTCTATTTTTTAGGCATCTTTATTGGCTTCTGCAACTTTAAACGTTTTATAGGGGAAATTTTACTATATCAGAGGCTAGATTAGGAAAATTCAACAAAATAGAATATATTTTTGGATTTTATGCTCAATTAGGTGTCTCAAAAGAAGTTCTGAGGCTTAAAACTGGTCTAAAACTGAAAACAGGGGTTTTCTGAGTTGTTTGACAAAAAATGGGCTAAAACTCTAGCGAAAAAGGATTTTCAGAAGATATAGGGCACCTGCTAAGGATTTATGGACTTTAGAGCTTGAAATTGATCATTAATCTATGAAGAAATGATAATTTTCTTTGAAAATACCTCGCAACAGAAAACTAGGGTTTCTGGGAAAATTTTGCCAGAGTTTGGCCTGTTTCTCGGACTTTTGGGCAGTTAAATTACTTGACTTCTTGTCTTTGAAATGGTTCTTTTCTTTTAAGAAGGTTTTTTAGATTGAGTTGTAGGTTTGAATCTTAGAAGAATACCTGTTTTGACACAGGTATCGGTTTAATATGGTTTCTTCAATCTTCTGGTTGATTTGATAGCTTCAGTGGTTGAACTAGAGTGATATAGCTCCTAAGTAGTCTTTTATAGGCTTCTTTGGTGAATTTGATAGTTATGGGCATTAAAATGGCTAACAGGGGATTTTTGAAACTTTACATAATCTGGGAGGTCAAAACACTGGTTAAACAAAAAAGATACTGAATTAACACATTTTTCCAAGTTTTAATTAAACGTATGAGACTGCATTGAATGTGAGTCGCTATCAGGAGGGAAGGTAGTTTTGGAATTACAAAGGCATAGAAAATCGGCAGTTTATCGTGTTGATTTTAAGTGGTAGGTAGTTTTAAACCAAACTCATGTGATCGAATCAGAAGGGGCCATGTGGAGGGGAGGGGTCAACGCAAAACTGCCTATTTTCCCTGGATTTTTCATTGGAGCGGTCGGGCATGTTCTTTACGCGATATCAATTATCGACCATTGGATTAAAAGGTTTGAAGCGAACGGTGAGGATTGCTTCGGGAGCTGCGTTGAAATGGAAAGGTGGGACTAGGCTTTAGTTATGCAAGAAGAATGGTTTAATATGTGTTTAAACCTTTATAATATAATCCAGGAGTATAGGTTTAAAGCATATATATATATGGGTTTATTTATGCACAACGGAGGGATAAAATGTTATTGCAAAGGCACATTTTAAACAAGGTTTTTTAAGCCTTATCCATTAATATATATATATGGTGGGTTAGGTTTGCAACATTTAATAAAAAATGTTTTGCAAATGTGCGTAATGGTATGTTATATATATTTATATAGTTTTTTTAACCTTTTTGATAGTTTAAAAAATATAGGGCGGGATATTTGAATAACGATAATCTTTTAGACCAAAGGGCTTTTGATTTGGGATTTTCATTTATGCACATGGGATAATATACTTTGGTCAAAAGTTTATAATAGTGGGTTTTTGGGATATTTAGATATAATGGAATTAATAACTAGCAAAGGGTAGTTCTTAGGAATTTAATAAAATATGTTAAAAGTTAATATGAGAGGGGAGTGAAAAACAAAATACACATCATCTCTAAGTATAGTACAAAATCAAGCATTGCTCATTTTCATATTTCTTTCATTAATACTTAAGATAAATGTGATTTTGTGGGTTTTTATGAATGCTTATGAAGGGATGAAGTTAATTATTGTAAGGCTACAATTTTACTAAGAAAGAATGTGTGCTTACTTAGGAAAAAGTGGTTTTAATGTATGAAAGAAGGGTAAATGATGATAAATGAGGATTTAGCATAAGAACTCAATATTTTTAACTAACCAGTCATAGAGCCTTGGGTTTGATCCCAACAAAAGTCAGAGAAATGTTCTGAGCCTGTTTGACTGATAGCTTGAAATATTGAATACTGATAGGGGAGGGGAAATTAGTGATTTTGCCCAATGATGTATTATTTACATGATTGCTCCACTACTTTCTACCTACCCAACTTGTATTTCTAACATTTTTTTCTTCATTTTGCAGGTGCATTTTGGGTTACAACCTTAAATTTTTTTCTTTCAAAGCATAAAACTAATCTAGATCTACCTTATTTCATCCGAGGGCTCGAATTAAACTATTGAGCTCCTCATTATTCTCTACCTATCTACTGATTTTTCAAGTTTAACCTATTTGAAAAATCTTTATTCTCTATCTAAAGCATGAAATTGAAAGCATGAAAAGTTAAGATTAAACTATTTAACTGATCATGGATTATGGCATTTCTTGACACTCTACACATATCATTATTCTTGCAGTAAAGTAAAAGTAGTGGCATCTGGATTTTCTCACTTTCAGGTCCTTTTTTCATCTCTTTTTCTTTTGGGGTATATATTTTTCTAAGTCTTTTGATCTTTCTTTTAGGAATTTTTACCCTCTTTTTGATTTTTTATTATTTTTCATTTTTTCAAAATATGGGAAAAAAACTTGCAAAAAGAGAGGTATGTACATATTTACAAGACTTATCAAAGTCAATTCAAAATTTTATGAACCCTATTATTATAGGACCCTAACAGTGGCTCCATATGGGGATGACATTTCCTGCTGAAATATCAAGAACTCTGAGACTAGTAGCCTTTGAAATTTGACTGTGATGATCCTATAAATGTCTTCTGATATTTGCAACTTATTCATATTTATGATATTTACTTTTCAAATCTTGGGGCCTTCTCTTCAGGCTTCAACTTTTCTAAGGAAACATCTAATCCAATCTAAACTTTGCAATGTATATATACAATGATCAATGTGAATAAAAACTAACTATTGGTTAACTTAGGTGAGTAGTAGTGCTTCAGCATTCTGCCATTAACTGGTCCTTCTTGCAAATCTGTTCCATCCAATTCTTTCAGAAAGAAAGAATTATTACCTCTATATCCATAAATTACATAAGGCCCTTTCCATAGAACATCAAATTTTCCATGTTTTCCTTTGTCTTCTCTTATACAACCCCATTTTAACACTTTATCTCCTATGTAAAAATCATCCTCTTTAGTCTTTTTATCATAGATTTTCTTGATCTTATCCTGAATGACTTGAGATTTGATATAAACTTATTCTGTTGTTTATTGCAAGTGAATAGTTTGATTTATCCTTCTTTGGATGTCATTTGTTTCAACCTATAATTCTTGGATAATTTTCATCACTGGTACACCTAGAGAGGAAGGAAAAACATCATCCACTCCATAAACTAGTTGGTAAGGTGAAGTACTAATGGATTTATTAGTAGTAAGTCTATCTTCCCATAAGGCATTGACTAACTTCTTATGCCAAGTCTTTTTATTGTCTTCAAGTAACTTTTTGATGATATTTACTAGGCTTTTATTTGAGGATTCAGCTGGGCCATTACCTTGGGGGTAATATGCAGTAGAGTGGCCTAATGTAATATGGTATTTGTGGCAAAATTCAATCATTTTCTTGGATTTAAATGCTGCTGCATTATCAGTAATTATCTTTTGAGGGCACCCAAATCTTGAAAGGATGTTATTTTCTAGGAAGTAAATAATGACAATATCTGTGGATTGTATGGAGGGTATGGCATCAATCCACTTGGTAAAATAATCAGTGGATGCCAAAATCCATTTATGTTGGCCTGAAGGGGGGTGTGAATTTCATCAATGAAGTCTAAACCCCATTGTTGAAATGGCACTTCAGTTGAAATAGACTTTAAAGGGAGGGGTAATAATTTCTTCTCACCCTAAAAAATTTGGCACTTATGACATGAAGTAACATATTTTTTGACATCAACAAACAAGGTAGGCTAGTAAAAACCAGCTCTCACGATCTTGTCAGCAGTATATTTCCAATATAAATGTCCTCCACAATCACCTGCATGAAATTCTTCAAGTATTTTTTCAGCTTCTTCCTTAAGTAAACAATTTAGTAAAATCCCACTATGGCCTCTCCAAAAAAGTACATTATCTAAGATACAAAATCTTACTACTTTAAGTTTTAAAAATATAGCTTTGCTTCTTGAAAATCCAAGAGGATATTTTATGTTTTGGAGTACAAATATAATATCTTTATACCAAGGTGAGTGTGAAAAGGCTTCACTGATCAATGGAGTCGCCATCTCTTCCTGATCATCAACTTGAGCAATAATATTTATATCTAAGGCATTACAATTGGATTCAGCCATAAGTTTGGCTAATCCTTGACCTTTAAAGAGTTTGGTGGGTTTTATCTCTATGTCATATTCTAAGATAGTGGCAATCCACTTACCTCTTTTCCATGAGGACCATCCTGAGTAAGAATGTCTTTAACTATAGAATTTGGGACAGGGGCAATAGTGTGTGAGTAGAGAATAGAAACTCTGAAGTCTTTAATGGCCTTAACTAAGGCTAGGGCTTGTTTTTCCATAATGTTGTACTTCAAAGGGGTATCTATAAGGGCTTTACTAAAAAAACTTATGGGTTGTTCAAATCCTTGGTCATTTTTCTGCAGTGAAACTGCAGCAATGGTGTGTTCTAAAGAAAATGAAAAAATCATGAAATCTTTCTTAAAATCAGGACTTATTAGGATTGGAGTTTTGGTTAAGGCTTTTTTGATAGAGTCAAATGATTGTTTAGCCTCGACAATCCATCTAAGAACTGCATATTTTTTTAGCATGTTATTCAATTCTCTAATTATCTCAGCTAAATTAGATATGAATCTTCTTAAAAAAATTATCTTACCTAGAGAAGCTTGTAATTCTTTGATGTTTCTTGGTGGTTTGATGTTCAGAATTGCTTCTATCCTAGCAGGATCTATCCTAATTCCTTCTTTTGAGATTATATGTCCAATTAAATTACCTTCTTCTAATCCAAATAGACTTTTCTTAGGATTTAAAGAGATGCCATATTTCCTACACTTAATAAAAACTTGTCTCAAATGATCCAAGTGTTCATTATCTATTTTGGAAAACATAGTAATGTCATCTAAGTGAATTACTAAGAACTCATGTATTTCCTTTGCAAAGTCTATGTCCATATCCCTTTGAAAGGTTTCTCCTGCATTCATTAGACCAAAAGGCATTTTTACATACATAAAAGTGCCCCAATGAGTAGTAAATGTTGTTTTAGTTTGGTCTTCTTCTTGAACTAGGATCTGGTTATATCCTGAAAAAACATCTAACAATGAAATCCTTGAAGAACCTACTACCCTTTGTAATATGTGATCCATTTTAGGTAAAGGGTAATTATCCTTTAAGGATAGTTTGTTAAGATTTCTAAAGTCAACACAGAATCTAATTTATCATGTTTTCTTTCTTGTAGGAACTAGGTTTGAAACCCCATCATAATATTTGATTGGTGCAATGATCTGGGCATCATACATTCTTTTAACTTCTTTTTCAATGAAAGGTAATAGCACATGATTAATCATTCTCAACTTTTTTTTGAATGGCTTTTGATATTATTTTATTGGAATTTTATGTTGGATTATGTTTGTATCATAAGATTTTAAATCTTCATAACTCCAAGCAAACACATCTTGATATTCCTTTAAAAGCTCAATATATTTATCCTTTTCTTGTTGAGGTACAATTTTGGATAGTTTGATTATCTTTGGTTCTGACTCTATACCAATGTCACATTATTCTATGTTAGATCTTACTGGCTCCATTTTTGGTTTTCTAGCTACATCATTGGAGTCAAAAAGATCTTCTAAGGGGGTTAAACCTTTAGGTAAAAAATTATCCTTAAGATTCAATATATCTGATTCATCTTCAATAATTTCTTCAATCTCTACTTTCTCTAAACTATCTATATTAGCTTGACTAAATCTAGTAGGTTTATCAAAATTTATTTTATTTACATCGAAGTCATTTAAATCTATTTCACAATCAAAATCATGATATATTATACAATCTGTATCTATAATACAATTATGAAATTCTCCTTCATTGTTCATAAACTTGTAAATCTGTTCATCCTAAGAAAAAATCTGCCAATACTTTAGATTATCTGGAATTATTGGCCTATGTTTGACTTTAGCAGTATATCTGTGATTAGGTTGGAATGGTAAATTGCATGTACTAGAAAAATTTGCAAGACAATGAGCTTTTATATTTTCCTTTCTAGGTATAACAACAAACTTGCATTCCAATAAACCACTAGTTAAATCTATGACAGTGTCTCTATATCTGCTTAGTCTGGGATTATAAATAGAATAAACTCCATTTACTTGTTTTATGATCAAATCTGAATCTCCCATGATTAAAATTCTTTTTCCTTCTGAGTTTCTAATGATTTGGAGTCCTAGGATGAGGGCATCATACTCAGCCATATTGTTTGTACATTTTAAATTTAGCCTGAAAGCATGACCTTCAAAATGATTGGTCTTCATATTTTTTATCCAGACCCCTGCTCCTACTCCTAATTTATTTACTGAACCATCAAAGTCTAAATTCCATTGAGATTCATGAAAACTTTTATCATTGTTTGGTACTCTCTTTTTATCTACTAGTTCAGTTTGGATTTCATTTGTTACAAAGTTACAAAGGATGAAAGAATCAAGGTCAGTTGGTGTAGAGTAAATTTGGTAGTTTATAGATCTTTTAGCACTACTAACCATGCACTTCATTAATGTTTCCCTATATAACTTTTTACGCTGGCCAAACACTGATATAGTAGCATGAGACATGTCCAATTGTAGAGATCCCTGCAACTTTGCTCCCCATGAGCGAGAAAGTATCATACCACATTTTGGTGGGATATCAGCTACTAAAATGTCCATTAATATACTCTTACTAGGGTATTGAACTAGTGTTACACAAAAATCCTTGATTAAACCTAAGCATTTAAATTTATTGGAATCAAAAGAAAATAAATATTTGTATGGCCTTGTAAGTTCTAGATTTAGAGTTTCCATGATGGCTTTAGGCATTAGATTATGGGAAGCTCCTGAATCTAGCATTGTGTTATATAGAATTTGATGATGAATAGTGAGACTGATATACAATGGAGGAACTGCACCATCTGCATGTTTTCCATTTACATCTGTGCCAAAAATCAACTCTGGTTGATCATCATTTAGATTTATAGAGTCTTCTCCATCATTCATATTTAATGTTTCTATTATGGCTGATTTATAAAAGTCATTTTTTACCAATTTAGTCAAAGGAATTGGTATTTTAAGCTTTGCAATTTTTGATTGTATGTTGAATACAGGTTGAGTTTTACTGATTTGAATCAGTTCTTCTTTGGTAACTGTAGTTTGTGTTGGTTTGTCTTACTTTTCTACAGTTGTTTTTTCATTTTCAATTGTTTAGGATTCTCTGTTTGTGTTTCCTGTGTTTTACTACTTCTAACTTTATTTTCAGGGATTGTTTTTGAAGTAGTGGATGTTATTTCTCACTTAGAATTTTCAGTAGATGTTTTTGAAGCAACATTTTTTGGGACTACTGTTTTAGGATCAGCAGATGGTTTTTTGAGGATATTTTGTAGCTTGAGCAACTTCATCAGTAATATCAACAATTTTAGGGCCTGATGCTTTCTTAGGACTAGAAATGTTTTTGGAGGAATTTGAGTTTTGCTTATTTTCCCTTGGGAGAATTTTCAAAACTTTTGTTTTCGGGGCTTCTACTGTTTTCTGATTCTGAGTTTGGGAAGTTTTCTTAGTAGAAGACTCATTATTTTTCTTATTTATAAGGTTATACTGGCTGTGTATTTCATTTATTGCATAGTCATAACCTTGCTTATAATCAAAGGATTCACTAGAATCTAATTTAAGCTGTTGAAGTTGAAACAATTCCTGATCTTTTTGAGTAAGGAAACAGTATTTTTGTCATCAATTCCCATTAGATTGATAATATCCTCCTCATCATCATTATTATTCTGAGAACTTTTATTATAGTTCTCTTGGAATGGTGGCCTAATTTTTTGGTTTGGGGATGTTTCTTTTGATTTTCCAGAATTTATGTTTTTTCTAAAATTTGGATTTCTTATTTGTTGTTGGTTATCCCACTGGGGTCTTCTCTCCATATTATCTATTCTATCAATCACTCTTTCTAATTTTTTAGCTATTACAGCCATTTTTGTGTCTGAATTAGCATTTTCGTCTTTAATTGTCACTCTTCTTTCATTTCTAAGTCTATATTTTCTAGCTAGAATGTTCACTTCTACACTAACTGCATCAGTTTTCATTTTTTCTAAGGTGTCTGCATCCCTTTCCCTTAATTGCTAAGCCTTATTTGGGTTAAATCCATCAGGGAATTTGAGCATAATAGAATAAGGAGTAGGTTTTAGATTTTCAGGGATATAATTGTAGATACTATTATATCTGGTGCAGTTATCTTGAACTGACTCATTTGGAGCTCTTTTTAAAGAATCAAATTTAGAAAAAAATTGGAGGGGGTTCTTTTTCTTTTCCAATTTATTTAAAAAAAAAGTAAAAAGGATAGCTAAATCAGTTACAATACCAATAGCTAAATTTTTAAACCACTTCTTAACTGCTCCTGTTAAAGTTTGAGCAAACAATCTCATTTGAACATCTGAATCATCAATTTCATAAATTTCAAAGAAGTCTGTCATTTTGATAATATGTTGCTGAGAAGTATATTGGGTAGTGCCATCAAACAATGGTATTTTATTTTGATAGTCTTATGACATATAATGAAGCTGCTATGGTAGGACAAGGGGAGCATATCTAGCAGGCATAGCTTGAAGCTTGTCTTGACTAGGAGGTAAGGTAGAACTGCCTGGAGCTGTGCTAGAGATGATAGTAGATGAACTAACGATGGTATTTGAAGTGCTGGGAAATGAGGATGAAGTTTTTAAGAAATTAAAAGGTGAACTAATGGATATATTGGATGAAGTGATTGGTGGAAATAACACTTTAGGTTGTAGAGGTAATCTAGGGATGAATGGATCTATAGATGAGTTGGTGGTACAATTTATGAATGATGTAATAGCATAAAGGGATGAATCTCTAGCTGGAATTATTGTAGTATGTAATTGAGAAACTAAAGGTTTTTTTGCATAAGTCTATAAATGAGCTAATTCAATAGCTTCATCAATATCCTTTAGAATAGTAACATTAATTTCTTGAACTTTGGTCTGATATTCAGCCTTCTTAGATCTAGAATTTACTGCAATAGATTTCTGTTTTGCTTTCATTAATGAAATAAAAGCGGGGTCAAAAACAACAGTTTTTAAATCACTTTCAGATTTACTTTTAAACAATGAATGCTCAAATTTCAGATCAAAATCAATGTCTTGTAGACTTTCTAATTCACTTGGTAATGAATTGACTCTTATCATTGAGATTTTAGGCTCCAAATTTTTTGTTTGTTTTTTCTTTTTACCAATTAGGTTTGGGTTATCTACTATAACAGCAGGCTTAGGATCCGGGTTAGACCTGGTATAGTAGGTTTCCCTAGAAGCCAAAATTACAATTTTTCAATACCCACAACCTATAAAAAATAATCTTAAAGTAAAAGGATGATTTAAAAGATTCCTTTAAGACTAATTTTATGACTGAGGACTGGTTATTTCCCCAGTATGGTCGCCAGTGATGTTATCACTCCAGTGAATTCTTAAGTTGCGGGATTTTGGTTTTTAGTCAAAGAATACTAGAGGTAACCACAAACCTACTTCAAACTCTAGGATCTAGCCTTCCTAGGGTTTAGAGAGGGGTCTCTCTTTCAAGTTTAACTTTTTTTTAATTTTTGAATATTAGTCTAGTTATTAAAGTGCAAATTTGGTTTTGTTTTGTTGTGTTTGGTTGGAAAATTTCACTTGGAGGGTAGATAGAGGGAAATCTACTTGTCCATTGGGCTATGGAGTCTAATTCAAGCTAACAGAACTGGGATCAGGGCCTGAAAGGTCAAATATCTGCAGGGCAAGGTAGATAACCCTTGGAGATCTTGGAAAATTAGTTTTTGAGATGGTATGATCGGGATAAAGGGCACTTAAGAATCCTTAAATCCAGAAAAGGGAATTAGAAGATAGAGGTCAAACAGGAGAGGGAGAAATTAAGGGTTCCCTACACCGGAAATCAAAAGAAAACAAAGAAATGATAACTAGTTAAAAACAAGGTGTTGTTAACATGTCATGTAGTAATACTCCTAGTTATACATTCATATTTAGAATTAAAACACAGACGTATGCATGTAACAAAAGAAGGATAAAAATGACAAGTTTAAGAGAGTAATTCACTCCAGATAACTTATCACAGGGATTCTGAAGTATGATGACAAATAGGTGATCCAGTCTGCTACTTAAAATCGCAATCCAAAGCCTTCAAGTCAACAAAATATCTATAGTAATCTCCAACAATTTTATTCCACACAAAAATACTTCAAAGAGTGAAGTATTTATATAAAATGTTTTACAAAATATCCTAGGTGACTTCTAGGAATTAAATTAGAAAAATTAAATATCCTACGACAATAATAGTGATAGCTTGCTCAACAAATTAGCAAGATGTCCTATTTTATTCAAAATAAATAGAAACTGTTTTGAGATAAGAAGCGACTGGCTACTTATGTGTCTTCTTTGCTGGCCTTTTAGATATTTTTCAGAATCTAACTTTCCTTCACTGATACTCTTTCTTGATGATACTCTTTCTCACTGATACTCTTTCTCATAGATACTCTTTCACTTCGGATACTCTTTAACCTTCAGTAAAATTGCTTTCTGCTGTAAAAATCTATTTTGACAGTGAAATCAGCAAACATATTTTTTCTTTTCATTTGTTTGGCTTTCTTCGTTTATAGAAAATCAATTAATATTTGCCACTCATCATTTTTAGGAATTCTAATATTCTTGAGTTTCCTAAAATTCTCATCAGCTTCAATGTATCTGGAAAATGTGAGCTTGATGACAAATAAGTGTTTGATTTCATACTACAAATACAACAAATCTTCAAAACTTTTTAACAGTAGTTTTCCTGTGGGAATACCTTGAAATGTTGGCTTGTTCACCTTCTCCTTGGCATGTTCTCTTATATTCTTGTCATAATCATTTTGAGGCATTAACTTATCATTAATAACCATGATATCAGGAAGTCCCTTTTGCCTTAAGTTGTTGAATTAAACCATGAATCTAGTGATAGCAGTATTCATTCCTTCACATTTCTCTTCAAGCTGCCTCATCAAATTTATTTTGGTGGTGACTTTCCTAATTTCTAGGATAGTTGTTGTCCTGTCATTTATTTTTAATTCTTCCAGTTCCTGTCTATTCTTTTTGTTGAGGAAATTGATTAATCTTGCCGCCTGTTCTCGTTTATCTGCTAAATCAGCTTGTGTCTTTTGGATCTCTTCTTGGGCTACCAATAATAACTCTCTCTACTAAAAAATTACCTAAATTGAAGGCCAAACATCATGGATGGCTTCAATTACATTATTCCATAGGTAATTTTTAATATATGATATCTGATCCTTGAGAGTTAATTCTTTTTGGAGCTTCTTTACCTCTTCACTCAATCTATGGGCATTTTTTTCATGTATTTTAGCATCTATCTAAGTTGTTTTGTTTGTCTTCTCAATATTTTCAATTATCTTAGTCAATATTTTGATTTCATTGATCTTCAAGGACATCTCCTCCATTTCTTTTACTAGTTGACTGGTTTCATCTGTTGGTGGCAACAATGTTGTAGAGGATTCAGTTACTGAAGTTGTTGAATAAGTCATTGGCACTGCAGTGGCCAGTGGCTCTTTGGGTGCCAAATTTTGTCCTAAAGTTGAAGGCACTGCTGCAGTGATGACTGGGATGACTGTCTCCTTTTCTTGGACAAGTTGGTCCATTTGTACTTCCATTTCCTTAATTTGAGCTATCAATTGAAGTATCAAACTCATCATTTCATCTTTTTCCTTTTGATCCTGTAAAACTTCCTTTGTCTGAGGATGCCCACCTTGAGGAAGCTTGAGCTGTTTCCTCAAGGCAACTATGTCCTCATTTTTCTTTTTAACCAATGCTTCTGCTGCTTTGATGTTTGCAAGACCATATCCTACCTGTAATACTAAATCTTCTAAGGCCTTTATCCTTAGATCCTTTGCATATAATGAAGCTTTATCCATCTTCATTTGGTCCTGCATATTAGAGATGATATTTTGAAGCCTATGAGCACTCATAGCTTTTGTTGTGACTATGGAATAGAGCATCTCTGAGGTTTGTCTATGAAACTCAATCTGATCCAACTCATGGATTTTGTTTGTAGCTACTTCCATATCAACCTTTTTATAGTCATCCACTGTCTTTGGCACTGGTATTGTGGGCTGTAAAACTGACATAATCAATTTTTTAGTTGAATAATCAAATGCTGATAAGAATCTGTTTTGGTTACTTGGATTTTGCTTCAAAAACTGAGAATATATTTCAATTTTGAATTCCTCATTCTTCAATTTGATTTTCTTGTATTTCTCCTTAATATAATCCTTCTCCTCGGCTGAATGTGAGGAAGAAGCCTCCCTAATTTGTTGCCTTTCCATCATTTGTGTCTCTTCATTATTCAATTGTTCTTGATTCTAATTTGGCTCACTGATGATTACAATGGCTACATTGGTCTCTGGCTGTTCAGTGTTGGTATTCAAGGGTTGTGTGTTACTTTGCATTTAGCTGTTGTATCTAGTTTTTTCCTCTTCTTGTAAATGATTTTAAAATTTGTTTCTATTATAGTCTCTACAGTATAAGTTCCTTCTTCTCTGATTCTCTTAGTGGATGTCTCTGGATGTTTGGAAATTTCCAAAGGGTGACTAGTATTCCTTTGGTTAACTGTCTCTGTTAAAGTATTTTCAGCCCACTCAATTTGATTAGCAAACTTGTCAATTTCTGGCTTTGACTCATGGATAAAGGGTGTCAATTTACATTCTACCCTTAGTTTACTTAAGATCCCTTGTGGATCATAATTCCATGGGAAGCTTTCTTCTAATTTATATTCCAGTAGTTGACTTACTGCTTCCTTTTCTGCATCTCTTTGATTACATATGAATGGCCCAATTTGATTTTTTAGTTTAAATTGGGTCTTTTTCTTGGCTACCATAAAATTAATTGAATCTGAATTTAGGATCTGCCTAATGTAATCTAAGGCAAAGATCCTCATTGGTGGGTGCTTGGGAAACTTGTAAGGAAACAAGTTAGAACCAAAAACTATGATTTCAGTGAATTTCTCATATAAATACCAATCACCTACTTTTCTCTATTCTGATAGCTGTAAAATTTTCTTCATTTCCTCACTCATTCTAGACTGCTTTGTTTTTGTCAAGATGGTGATCAATGGATGTACAAACAACTCTGAAAACTCTGAATAACTGAACTCTAAACCTTCTTTTCTGAGTATAGATGTCCAAAAGATAACTAATAAATGTTTTCCTTCTATATTCAACTTTTGAAGTGAAATTGGAAAGCTCTCTGATTAGAAAAATAGAAGCAAGTGGAATAGATAGGAGGTATATCTGAATACTCCTTCCAACAACAAATTGGTCAATTGATAGTGAATACTATCAGCAATAAAGCCAGCATAGTCAAATATAACTGAAGGTGGCTACCCTGGAGAAAATGTGGACAAAAATCCCAAAACAGACTCATCAATGTGCTCATCTCTGAAATACCCAAGTATAAAGGAAAGCATGGAGAATACATGCCTTGATCCTTCAAGGAATTTCACAGTCGAATAAGGAGGATTCAACTTGGGAATTTCAACATGCAGGGGCATGAAAGTTTGAAAAATCATGAATCTTTTAGGGAAATCTAAGTTAATGTATAAGTTAGTGAGGGCTTCAATAGATAATGGGACTACTTGGGGGTCTCGTTGAAGCTGCGACATTTGGTTTATTGACTCTGTAGTGATGGTAAATAGGACCTCTTTATTTGCATTCATAATAGCTCTTTGTTAAGGAATGTAGTACTGGTGGCATAGTCTGATAATTTCTTGACAAGGGTGAGTCAGGGGGACTACATATTTGGGAAAATTGGATTCCCAAATATGAACTTCTTCATTATCATCTACAGATTTTCAAAACACCAGTTGTAGATATCCAATAGATTGAATTCAACTATAGGATCAGCTATTTTGTAGTCAATTTCAGCTAGGGGAATATGCTCAATATCAACAACTGGCAGCTGTAATGGGTTGAATACAATTACAATATTTGGAGTCATGGCAGGAGTAGCTTTAGGAGTTTTTGAACCCTCAAGCTTGTTTATACTCTATTGTTTAGGCATCTTGATTGGCTTATGCAAGTTTAAACTATTTGCGGAGGAAATTTTACTATAACAAAGGCTAGATTAGGTAAATTCAACAAAATAGAATGTATTTCTAGATTTTATGCTCAATTAGGTGTCTCAAATGAATTTTTGAGGCTAAAAACTGGTGTAAAATAGAAAACATGGGTTTTCTGAGTTCTTTGACAGAAAATGGGATAAAACTCTATTGAAAAACGATTTTTAGAAGATATAGGGAACATGCTGAGGATTTTTGGCCTTTAGAGCTTGAAATTGGTCATTAATCTGTGAAAAAATGATAATTTTCTTTGAAAATACCTCGCAGCAGAAAACTAGGGTTTCTGGGAAAATTTTGCTATAGTTTGGCCTATTTCTAGGACTTCTGGGCAATTTAATTACTTTATTTATTTTCTTTGAAATGGTTCTTTTCTTTTAAGAAGGTTTTTTAGATTGATTTGTAGGTTTGAATATTAGAGGAATACCTGTTTTGATGCACGTATCGGTTTTAACAGGGTTTCTTCAATCTTCTGGTTGATTTGATAGCTCTAGTGGTTGAACTGGAGTGATATAGCTCCTTAGAAGTCTTTTATAGGCTTCTTTGGTGAATTTAGAAAGTTCTGGGTGTTAAAATGGCTAACAGGGGCTTTTTGTAACTTTACATAGTCGGGGAGCTGAAAACACTGGTTAAATGCGAAAGGTAGTGAATTGACGCATTTTTCCAAGTGTTAGTTAAATGTATGAAACTGCATTGAATGCGAGTCGCTATCAGGTGGGAAAGTAGTTTTGGAATTACAAAGGCATAGAAAATCGACAGTTTATCATGTGGCTTTTAAGTGGTAAGTAGTTTTAAACCAAAGTCACACGATAGAATCAAAAGGGGCCAAATGGAGGGGAGGGGTCAACCCGAAACTACCTATTTCATGTGGATTTTGCATTAGAGAAGTTGGGCATGTTCTTTACACGATATCAATCATCGACTATCGGATCAAAAGGTTTGAAGAAAATGGTGAGGATTGCTTCGGGAGCTACGTTGGAATGGAAAGGTGGGATCAGGCTTTAGTTATGCAAGCGGAATCGTTTAATATGTGTTAAAACCTTTATAATATAATCGAGGAGTATAGGTTTAAAACATATATATATGAGCTTATTTATGCACAGCGACAGGATAAAATGTCATTGCAAAGGCGCTTTTTAAACAAGGTTTTTTAAGACTTATCCATTCGTATATATATATATATATATATATATGGTGGGTTAGGTTTGCAAAATTTAATAAAAAATGTTTCGCAAATGGGCGTAATGGTATGTTATATATATTTATATAGTTTTTTTAACCTTTTTGATAGTTTAAAAGCTATAGGGCAGGATATTTGAATAACGATAATCTTTTAGACCAAAGGGCTTTTGATTTGGGATTTTCATTTACGCACATGGGATAATATACTTTGGTCAAAAGTTTATAATAGTGGGTTTTGGGGATGTTTAGATATAATGGAATTAATAACTAGGAAAGGGTATTTCTTAGGAATTTAATAAAATATGTTAAAAGTTAATATCAGAGGGGAGTGAAAAACAAAATACACATTATCTCTAAGTATAGTACAAAATCAAGCATTGATCATTTTCATATTTCTTTCATTAATACTTAAGATAAATGTGATTTTGTGGGTTTTTATGAATTCTTATGAAGGGATGAAGTTAATTATTCTAGGGTTACAATTTTACTAAGCAAGAATGTGTGCTTACTTAGGAAAAATGGGTTTTAATGTATGAAAGAAGAGTAAATGATGATAAATGAGGATTTAGCATAAGAACTCAATATTTTTAACTAACCAGTCATAGAGCCTTGGGTCTGGTCCCAACAAAAGTCAGAGAAATGCTCTGAGCTTGTTTGACTAATAGCTTGAAATACTGAATACTTATAGGGGAGGGTAAATTAGTGATTTTTCCTGATGATGTATTATTTACATGATTTCTCCACTACTTTCTACCTATCCATCTTGTATTTCTAACATTTTTTTCTTCATTTTGCAGGTTCATTTAGGCTTGCAACCTTAAAACATTTTCTTTCAAAGCATAAAACTAATCTAGATCTACCTTATTTCATCCGAGGGTTTAGATTAAACTATTGAGCTCCTCATTATTCTCTACCTATCTACTGATTTGTCAAGTTTAAAATATTTGACAAATCTTTATTCTCTATCTAAAGCATGAAATTGAAAGCATGAAAAGTTAAGATTAAACTATTTAATTGATCATGGATTATGGCATTTAATGACACTCTGCGCAAAATCATTATTCTTGCAGTAAAGTAAAAGTAGTGGCATTTGGATTTTCTAACTTTCAGGTCTTATTTTCATCTCTTTTTCTTTTGGGGTATATATCTTTCTAAGTCCTTTGATATTTCTTTTAATACTTTTCACCCTCTTTTTGATTTTTTATTATTTTTCATTTTTTCAAAATATGGGAAAACAACTTGCAGAAAGCAAGGTATGTACATATTTACAAGACTTGTTAAAGTCAATTAAAAATTTTATGAACCCTAACAATGGCTCCATACGGGGATGACATTTCCTGGTGAAATATCAAGAACTCTGAGACTAGTAGCCTTTGAAATTTGACTGTGATGATCCTGTAAATGTCTTCTGATATCTGCAACTTATTCATATTTATGATATTTACTTTTCAAAGCTTGGGGCCTTCTCTTCAGGCTTCAAGTTTGCTAATGAAACATCCAATCCAATATAAACTTTGCAATGTATATGTAAAATGTTCAATGTGAATAAAAACTAACTATTGGTTAACTCAGGTGAGTAGTAGTGCTTCAGCATTCTGCCATTAACTGGTCCTTCTTGCAGATCTGTTCCATCCAATTCTTTCAGAAATAAATCATTATTACCTCTATATCCATAAATTACATAAGGCCCTTTCCATATAAAATCAAATTTTCCATGTTTTCATTTGTCTTCTCTTCTAGAATCCCATTTTAACACTTTATCTCCTATGTAAAAATCAACCTCTTTAGTCTTTTTATCATATAGTTTATTGATCTTATCCTAAATGACTTTAGAATTGATATAAACTTCTTCTCTTGTTTGTTGCAAGTGAAGAGTTTGATTTGTCCTTCTTTGGATGTCATTTGTTTCAACTTGTAATTCTTGGATAATTTTCATCACTGGTACACCTAGGGAGGAAGGGAAAATAACATCCATTCCATAAACTAGTTGGTAAGGTGAAGTACCAATGGATTTCTTAGTAGTAAGTCTATCTTCCCATAAGGCATTGACTAACTTCTTATGCCAAGTATTTTTATTGTCTTCAAGTAACTTTTTGATGATATTTACTAGGCTTTTATTTTAGGATTTAGCTAGGCCATTACCTTGGGGGTAATATGCAGTAGAGTGGATTAAGGTAATATGGTATTTGTGGCAAAATTCAATCATTTTCTTGGATTTTAATGCTGTTGCATTATCAGTAATTATCTTTTAAGGGCACCCAAATCTTGAAAGGATGTTGTTTTCTAGGAAGGAAATAATGACAATATTTGTGGATTGTATGAAGGGTGTGGCTTCAATTGACTTGGTAAAATAATCTGTGGATGTCAAAATCCATTTATGTTGGCCTGAAGAGGGGTGTGAATTTCACCAATGAAGTCTAAACCCCATTTTTGAAATGGCACTTCAGTTGAAATAGGCTTTAAAGGGAGGGGTAATAATTTCTTCTTACCCTAAAAAATTTGGCACTTATGACATGAAGTAACATATTTGTTGACATCAGCAAACAAGGTAGGCTAGTAAAAACCAACTCTCAGGATGTTGTCAGTAGTAGATTTCCAGTATAAATGTCCTCCATAGTCACTTGCATGAAATTCTTCAAGTATTTTGTTAGCTTCTTCCTTAAGTAAACAATTTAGTAAAATCCCACTGTGGTCTCTCCAAAAAAGTACATTATCTAAGATAAAAAATCTTACAGCTTTAAGTTTTAAAAATCTAGCTTTGGTTCTTGGCAATCCAAGAGGAGCTTCTAAGTTTTGGAGTACAAATATAATATCTATATACCAAGGTGAGTGTGAAAAGGCTTCACTGATCAATGGAGTCGCCATCTCTTCCTGATCATCAACTTGAGCAATAAAATTTATATCAAAGGCATTACAATTGGATTCAGCCATAAGTCTGGCTAATCCTTGAACTTTAATGAGCTTGGTGTGTTTTATCTCTATGTCATATTCTAAGATAGTGGCAATCCACTTACCTCTTCTTCCATGAGGACCATCCTAAGTAAGAATGTCTTTAACTATAGAATTTGGGACAGGAGAAATAATGTGTGAGTAGAGAATATAAACTCTGAAGTCTTTAATGGCCTTAACTAAGGCTAGGGCTTGTTTTTCCATAATTTTGTACTTCAACAGGGCATCTCTAAGGGATTTACTAAAAAATGCTATGGGTTGTTCAAATCCTTGGTCATTTTTTTGCAGTAAGACTGCAACAATGGTGTGTTCTAAATAAAATGAAAAAATCATGAAGTATTTCTTAAAATCAGGACTTATTAGGACTAGAGTTTTGGTTAAGGATTGTTGATAGAGTCAAATGATTGTTTAGCCTTGAAGGTCCATCTAAGAACTGAATCTTTTTTGAGCATGTTATTCAATTCTCTAATTATCTCAGCTAAATTAGATATGAATCTTCTTAAAAAATTTATCTTACCTAGAAAAGCTTGTAATTGTTTGATGTTTCTTGGTGGGTTGATGTTCAGAATTGCTTCTATCCTAGCAGGATTTATCCGAATTCCTTCTTTTGAGATTATATGTCCAAGTAACTTACCTTGTTATAATCCAAATAGACATTTCTTAGGATTTAAAGAGATGCCATATTTCCTACACTTAATAAAAACTTGTCTCAAATGATCCAAGTGTTCATTATGTGTTTTGGAAAACACAGTAATGTCATCTAAGTAAATTACTAAGAACTCATGTATTTCCTTTGTAAAGGCTATGTCCATAGCCCTTTGAAAGGTTGCTCCTACATTCATTAGACCAAAAGGCATTTTTACATACATAAAAGTGCCCCAAGGAGTAGTTGTTACACAGTAATTTGTCACCGTCTCTACCATTCCCCGTCCCGCACAATGGAGGACCCATTTCGTGACCTGTGAACATTGTCATGCCTTGAAAACATCATCAATGCATTCCTCTAAGCATGAGCTTTATTTTCCCTTGAGACATCTCCTTGCAAAAATCATGAAAAACATCCCTTTTGGCATTGGCGCGGGCAGGAAGTTCAGCACTCGCGCCAATGATGAAAATCCTGCAAAGAGGTCGCGCCACCCATTTTAGGGACTATTTTTTAAATAAGGATGGCGGAAGTTGAGTTCCAACAAACTCACAAACCATTGCCTATCTTGATTTGGGAGGTTTGGCTGCGGGAGTTCTATGGAGGGGAAGTGGTTTTGCCACCTCCCATGGAACCTTCCTTGTTGATAGGGCCAATCCCATAATAATAGGGATCCCAACTCCCTCCTTCCCCATCTATAAAAGTCTGCTCAATCCCATGGCAAGCTAGTCTTGAAGTGCCTAAGCTTTGTATCTCCATATTCCCAAGAGCCTTTGTGCTGTAAAGAATCCTCTCTTTCCCTTAAGGCCAACTCAAGTAAGGAGACCATTGTCGAGAGACTCCGGAGAGGTTTTCCCTTTCCTTGGTGAGCTTTGCGAGGCGTGGACGACCGGAGACCCGTCCGAAGGAGATCGCGACGTCAGAACTTGGTTGTAATCTTTCTTCGTTTATTATTTAATAGATGATTATGATTATGGTTCCACTCCATTTTCCATCATGTTAATGCGAGTAACGTCCTTTCTGACTGATGTTTAGTTACGTATGTTGGTTTCTATGCTTGTATCTGTTCGTTTCTTCCATGTGCAGGTGTTCATCCGCGGAGATCGTGGAGGGATTGTGATCTGCCGGGGCTGAAGAACGGGGACGCTTCTTCTTCAAATTATAGCGTTGGAATCCAGGTAGGCTTCTATTCCTAGTCTTTCCATCCGTAACTAGGAGCTTGCGTCATAACATTGTTTGATTGTTGCTAGACCCCTGCTGGGCTAGTAGGGATCGCCTCTGTCCGCAGAGGGGATTTACCTCCTCAACAAATTGGCGACTCCACTGGGGATCGTCCGGTTTTCATTGTCTCGTTTATGTTGTTTCGCTTTGATTGTTTTCCTTGCTTGATGAACCTTCTGGGTTGGATTCTTTCATTATTTTAGCTTCTTGGTTTGCTTAGCTTGCATTGGTCTGCTTCTGGAGTAGCTTGTTTTCAATTTTTGCTGAGAAACTCGACTGGCGCGGTTTTTAACCCGACATTCGCGCCAATTGGCGCACGTTGCCTTTGTCTAGCCCGCGCCAATTGACTTCTGGCGCCAGTTTCACACTTACAGTCGCGCCACCCCTGTGAGTTTTTTGAGTTTCTTCATTTTTGAGCTCTCTGGATTTGATCAGTGTTTTTCTTCTTGATTTTACGACTGCCTGAGTGTGTTGGAGTCTTGCTTGGCTGGAAATTCACCTCTGTCCTTTGGTTGTTTTCTTTTATCTATCGATTTCACGTTTTGAGCCCTAGGGCATCTAGTGGCTTGGTGTATCGAGCCCTCCTTGGGAGTTTTGGTGTCTTGATTGTCCTGTCAACTTGCTGATTGATTCTCCACATCCTCTTAGTAGTCGTTGATTGTTTTGTTGCGTTTTTGGGTGATTGTTCATTCCTTCATTCGAAATTCGTTTGGCCTTGCTTTGGACCTAGATCACACGGTCCATTGGAAGCTTTTGAGTCTTTTCTTTGCTTTGAGAGACTTTGGTCGATTTGGGGATCTGATTGTTTGCATTGTTGAGTGAATTTTGTTTGTTTCGCTCTCTTGGATATCGTTTCTCAAATTGTTCCTTTTGTTTTCAGTGCACATTAGCTATTAAACATTGAAAATAAAAAAAAAATCTCTTTTGCTTTTGTTAATTAGTGAAAATTGTGATCTTTTCCATATCGCTAGTGATTAGTGTTTTGAATGAAAAGTTTTCAATTGCATTAGTTGCATTAGAGATCTTATTGTTTGTTTTCCGTTCATTTCGTTTGCATAAAAGCTCTCAACTCTTATCTAACTAGTTTTCATCGAACGAAATGTTGCACTGTGGCATATAGCTCTGCATTTAGGAGTCTTTCGAGACACTACATACGATAGGGCCTGGAAATTGAAACTTAATTGAAGATCAACTGTAAAATTTATTCAATTAACCTAAGGCAGCATTGGAACTTAACGAAACATATTTAGAAGGTATAGGCTAGAGACGTGTTCCGGCGTCGTTAAACCTAGCAGCTGTCGTTCGCCTGTTGGCTTTAGACAGCGCTAGTACGGACTTGCGCTCCCCGTACCGTCGCGTATATAAAAGGAGACCCCTCTAGGTTTTCAATCCTTTATCCACAGGAAGCCGAGTCTGCCGCCCTATACCCGTGATACACCGAACACAACATTCGGGGAGACTACCTGCACGTACGGAAAGTCCTTGGTCGATTTCTGTTTCATTATTGAAACCAAGGTGTATATTGCGGTTCACGGATATTTGGTACACCCTTTGTGCCTAGTTTTTCCTGAGCAGTCATTTGGTCTTTTCTGACTCCCTAAACTTGAAAAGACCGTCAAGCGCTTGTCCTTTCACGCTTGTATCAACTCTGAAAGAGATAGAGTCATCTTTCTATCGTTTCTCGACTCTTAAAATATGAAACGGTAGAATTTCTTACTTTCCAATGTGGTAAAATTAATCGCCCACGATTACACACCTGTTTAGACATTGCTTGTTGACCGTTTGATCGTGTGTCTTAACTCATTTTCAGCCCGTGTGTGTGTTTGCTCTTTTTCTCTAGTCTTTTGCCACGGTGGCGGAACCTTCGGTTTCGTCTACTGGTAGTCCTTACACGGACGATTCTTCAGAAGCTTCTCAGCCTTCTGTTGAACCACAGCAGCCTGTTGTTTCCGAGTTTCCTGACGGGGGACCGGTCCTCGCCGAGCAACCCTTTGGAGAACCAGTTGAGTTCAACTGGCCCTTTTCGGACCCTGTGTCTGAATTGAGATTAGGAACTGATTTCCTTTCTCTTACATCGGGTTCACCGTTTGTTGCTGCTGTTTTTCCTCCTAGTCCTCGCCGTCTTTTGCGTGATTTAACGGCAGGATCAACCATGAGTGATTCTGGTGAGGAAATTCTGGGGTCTGATGACTATCAGCGTATCCCTCGTAGATTGTTTGAGGGAGACGACTCTGAGCTGGCTACCATGTCGTCAGCTAGTCCTTCTCTATCACAGGGATACAGATCTCTGGGTCAGATCATTTCAGCTGTTGCCTCTATGGGAATATCATCTCCTGCTTCGAGGCCAGCTGTCACTACACCCGGGGTGTCCCCTTCGACGCCCGTCACTTCTGTTCCCGTTCGGCCCACTGTTTGTGTGGCTGCCTCTTCTTCTGTTGTCTCGGCTACCAGGGCTGGGCCAACTCCTGAAGATTTTTATCTAGCCACTGCTATACCAGAGAATATCTCTCCGGAGGAGTATCGGTTGTTTTGCAACAGCCGAACGCCGGAGCTGGACAGATTCCCCAAGATCCTTACCGATCTTTCTTTTCGCACTACGCACAGGACGGCACTCCCGTGTATGGTTTCCCAGGTCAGCTTGACGAGCACGGGGAGGTTTTGTGCCTTCCTGCTCCTGAGGCTTATCTGTATGCTCAAGGTTTACCGTACAACCAGGCTTATAACCCGCAGGGACAGCCTTTCCAAGGCCAACCTGCAGGCCAACCTGGCTATCAGTACGACCCACAGGGACAACCCATCCAAGACTACTCTGCGGGCCAGCAAGGGCCATTGTACAATCCGCAAGGACCATATTATAGCCTTGCTGGTCAACCTGCTCAGCCTCAGCCGGGGTATCAACCGGGACCGACCTATGGTCCTGGGGGGCAAATCCAGCCTTCTTTACCAATGCAACCGCAGTATCCTGTTGTATCTAACGTTACATATCAGCCAGGACCTCCCTATGGTTCTGCTTCAGGTCAAACTGGTTTCCAGCAAGCACCTGGTCTTGTTCCACCACCAGGTCAACCGGCTCATCCGGTGCAACCTGGTGTCCCGCCTCCAGGCCAGCCGGCTCATCCGGTACAACCTGGGGCCCACTTACAACCAGGTCAACCTGCGCAACCAGCGCCGCCTGTTTATCCGGGCCAACCTGGTCATTCAGGCCAGCCCCCTCACTCGGGTCAACCTGTTCATTCAGGGCAGCCCTCTCATTCCGTTCACTCTGCTCAACAGCTTGTTCATTCAATGCCGCAGCCAAATCAACAGCTGCGCCCTACGTACCAGGCTCCGCAGGGTTCCACTTATCAGCAGCCTACTCATCCTCAGAGTGGTTATTATCCTCATGGTCAGTCTCAACCGAACTATAACCACCCTGGAGGCTCTCAGTATTATCCTCCTCCATCCGGTTCTACCTACGCTCAGCAGCCAAATCCAAACGCTGCTTATACAGGGCAGACGCCTAATCAGGGCCCGAACCCTGGTTATCAAGCCCCGCACTATGGTTACCAGAATCCAAATCAGTCTGGTTATACGAACTATGCCCCCTACGGTCAGAATCCTGCGGGACAGAACCCGTGGGGGCAGGGATATTCACAACCATCGTGGAGCATGGGTATCGGACCTTATCCTGGGACTGGCATGGCAGTTAACCCTCCATTGCCGTTCCTGGCTACCTTGGAACTGCCGGACGTTTCAAAGTTGACCAATGATCCGATTTCACATAATCCATATTGGCCTTCGGTTCCCACCAAGATACCAGGAGATTGTCCCAAGTTTGAGGGCAAAGCTGGCGAAGACCCCCAGGCACATGTGATGACGTATCACCTCTGGTGTTCGTCCAACTCTTGGGTCGACGATTCAATTCGTTTGCGTCTTTTCCAGCGTACTTTAACAGGAGCTGCTGCTAAATGGTACATAGAACTATCCCGTGGTATTTTTCAAGATTTCAACTCGTTAGCCATGGCTTTCCTCACGCATTTCCAGTTACCGGTCCGGTATGAGGCCGGGACGCACCTCCTGTCTTCTCTGAAACAGGACACGGCCACTCACATCACGGATCACATCCATGAGTGGCGGCGTCGTCGTCGACTGATCAAGTTTCACATACCTGATCAGATTTTGACTCACTGGTTCACCACCTCCTTTGTGAATAAAATCGCTCAGGATATCGCGATGGGAGCATGTGTGATGGAGGAACAAGATATCGCACGTGCCCAGTACCTGGATCTTGTCTATTCGCAGTCTGGCACGCTTTATGACATCTTGACCGATGCTCCACGGCCCGGAACCACTAAGGCTCTGCCTACCCCGACGGTGGATGGTGTCATTGGTTCCGTTTCTAAAAATTCGAAGAAGTCTTCGAATGGGAAGCAGAAGGCTAATTCTTCCCCCGATGCCTCGCACAATCCCGCCTCATCCGGTTACGTGCGCTCATGTGGAAGGTGTTGAATGCCGTCGGGCTCAATCTGCGGACAAATCCTCGAGGGGAAGAGAAAGAAGGATAAGAACAATCAAAACTACGTGCCCACGAAACGAGAATCTAAATCTCAGCAGGGATGAAACCAACATGTGAAGTCTGCCTCATCTGTGAAGGTGACCATTACACTAAGGATTGTCCACGACGGTCCGAAGTTAGTCAGCTTCTTAAAGGCTCAACAGGGACTCCGGCTGTTTTAAAAGAGCCATTTCCATCTCAGCAGACCCAGATGGTCGAACAGGCGTCACCATCTGCACCGTTTGGGTCTCCGGTTTTCATGATGAAGACTAATGCACCTATCACTATCACTACGCGGTCGAAAGATTACAATGAACCGTGGAAAGCACCCGGGAAGGCAGTTGCGGATGGGCCACCTCCCCCACCTACCTCCGGTCCATTGGAAATCGAGAAGCCGACTCTCGAACCCGTTGTGAAGCCACCTCCCAAGGGTGTTCTTCGAAGATCCTCTTATAATCCAAATGCTCGTGCCGCTCAACATTACAGCATCGTTGAGGATCTGGCACAGGCGCCATGTGCCATGTCTGCACTTGAGGTTCTTCAAAGTTGTCCTTCACAACGGAAGGCTTTACTGTCTGCCATCGGTGGTATTGATCCCGCCGACTCGAGCCTTCTCACCTTTGATCTGGAGAATTTTACTCCCCGGCTTCCGCATCAAATCGCTTTGGTTATCCAAGTCGGGATTAACGGTCTGAACGTTCACAGAGCCGTCGTAGATGAGGGTGCATCTACTTGTGTTATGTCCTCCGCTTGTTGGAAAGCCATCGGCTCTCCAACCTTATCGTCATCTCCCAATTCCCTTGAGGCATTTGATGGCCGGGAATCTAAACCCCTGGGAGTTCTCGAGAGTCTGGCGATTACATTACAGGGAAAAACTGTCAACGTGGAAGTAGAAGTGGTTGACGCTAAACTCAACTACAATATACTTCTTGGCCGCAGCTAGACCCATGCCATGCTCTGCGTGCCGTCTACTGTCTTTCGATTCATCAAGTTCCCTCACGAGGGCAAGATTGTTACGGTAGACCAGTTGTCATTTTTTACCTCTAGCTCCGAGAACAACGTGCCGTATGTGGATCAAATTCCGAATCCCCCAGACAGCATAGGACCTGGTCTTTTCAAAGACCGAGTCCTCATGGGTATATTCCCATGCCATCTGAATCTAGCTCAAGTCAACATGTTGTCCATGACTGATGACCCCTGGCTTATTCCTACACCTGAGCAGGTATATGAGTTTGGAGAATCCATGCCTTTAACGCCAGTAGAGATCAGCTACTGTGAGATTGTTGCCGCATCGGATCCTCCGCCTCCTCAGCATGCTCCGATGAGCATGGCTCTCGACGTCTACTCGCAATTCCCCTGGCTTGGTCAGGCTGATTCACCTGATCCTCTCAGAGAGACTTTTCCTTCAGATGAGGCTATCATTGAAACCATGTCTCTTGAGGAGCTGCCCTGGGGCGATGGACATCATCGCTCCTCGTTTATGCCCATCTTGGGGGCAATGACTGATTGTCTGGAGCGCTATGCTACTCAGGTTCCTTCCCCTCCTCTTCAAACACCGATCTTGATGCACGAGGTCTTTTCGGAAGGTAATCTGAGTAACATTACTCAAATTGTTCCAATCAACATCTCTGTTAAACCAGGGATTGTTGAGAACATTCATGTGGATGTGACTTGTTCTCCCGAGGAGATTCAGGTCTATACTGAGCTTTTCAGAAAATTCAGAGATGTTTTCGCATGGTCCTACGAGGAAATGCCGGGAATTGATCCTAGTATTGTCGTGCACGAGATTTAACCTTTCAGTGCGAAACCGTCTTGCTCTAGCAACTTACGTCCAGCCATCTCGGAGCGCATTATCAAAGCGAAAGTGCTGACAGTTTCTTATCCTATCCCCCTTACAGAATGGGTGTCCAATATCGTCCCTGTCGATAAAAAGCAGGGTACCATTCGAGTCTGTGTAGATTATCACGATATCAATCGCGCCTGTCCGAAGGACAATTATCCCACTCCGTTTATCGATCAGATTATCGACGATTGCGCCGGAAGTGAGATCTACTCCTTAATGGACGGTTTCTCAGGTTACAACCAGATTAACATTGCACCTGGGGATCAACATAAGACCACATTCATCTGTCCGTGGGGCACTTTTGCATATAAAAAACTCGGATTAGGCAAAACGTTGGCGCCCCCGTTTGAGCGATAATTCTCAACACTATGACATTAGCATATTGTCCAGCCTTATCTGGATGACTTGCCAGCCCATTCGGGTAAGCGAGAGGACCATCCTGAGCATCTTCGCCAGATCTTTCTTCGTTGCAGACGCTACAACATCAGGCTCAATCCTCATAAGTGCATCTTCTGCGTTGATTCTGGCCGTCTCTTAGGCTTTATAGTCTCGAAAGACAGAATTCGCCTTGACCCCCTGAAGGTTGAGGCTATCATAAATCTCCCATCACCCTCCTCCCTGTATCAGCTACAGAGTCTGCAAGGGAAGGCGAATTTTCTTAGGCGCTTTATCCCGAATTATGCCGAGGTGGCCAAAGGATTCACTCGTTTGTTAAAGCAGAATGTTCCCTTTCACTGGGACGAAATTGCTCAGGAATCCTTTGAGAAGATGAAGACATTGCTAGTCAATGCTCCGTTGCTTCGTCCTCCGGACTACCACCGCGACTTTACTTTGTATCTAGCCGCCGCATTAAGCACCATCGCCATGGTCTTGGTGCAGGATGACGAGAACGGTGATGAACATGTTGTTTATTACCTATCTCGGAACCTTCTCGACCCGGAAACGCGTTAAGCACATGTTGAGAAGTTGGCCTTAGCAGCCGTACACGCTGTACAGCGCTTTCGCCATTACATCCTTTTGCGCACGATAACAGTGGTTTCAGACTGCAACCCTATGACGTATATTCTTTCTAGACAATTACTAGGGGGCAAGTACTCCAAATGGATCGTGATCCTGCAGGAGTTTGACTTGGAGTTCACTACTGTCAAGTCAACTAAATCACTGGTCTTCGCGGATTTGATATGCTCTCTCCCTACAGACTCTGTTCCTTCACACTCAGAAGATCATATACCGGACGAAACGTTGTTTCTTATCGATACTCGCGATCCTTGGTATGGTGACATCATAGTGTATCTTCAGACCGCGACATTTCGGTCTGAGTTGGATAAAACTGCCCGCCGTCGGATTCGGCACCAGTCCCAACCCTACCGTATCGTAGGAGATACCTTATATCGTATTGGAGTAGATTCGGTGCTTCGACGATGCCTTACCTTGGAAGAGGCTGAGAAAGTCTTGAATGACTGCCACAGTGGCGCCTGTGGCGGACACATGTCCGGGTATGCTACTGCCCAGAAGATTCTGCGGGCAGGTTATTTCTGGCCTTCCATATTCAAGGATTGTATCACTGCAGTCCGAAAGTGTCATCCATGCCAGATTTTTTAGCGCAAGATGCGCGCGCCGCCATTGCCTTTGCATCCCGTTATTACCGTCGGCCCTTTCGCGAAATGGGGCGTGGATTTTATGACGTGTAACCCTCACTCGGCTGGGGGGCATGTGTATATCATTGTCGCCGTCGACTACTTCACTAAATGGGCCGAGGCGATGCCTACACTAGCTGCTGACGGGAAAACGGCTGCTTCATTTATATTCAACCACGTTATTGCACGATTCGGGGTTCCTCAAGCCATCGTCACTGATCACGGTACTCATTTCCGTGATTACATGATGACGGAGCTGACTTCAGCGTTGGGCCTGCGTCACGACAGCTCAACACCATACTACCCTCAAGCGAATGGTCAGGTTGAAGCAGTGAACAAGGTTTTGGTCACTATGCTTCAGCGAACAGTTGGGATTCATAAATCCAATTGGCATCTCCAACTGTTCTCAGCTCTCTGGGCATACCGAACATCTGCTAAGAGTGCAACCGAATTCACGCCATTCCAGTTGGTGTACGGTCTGGAAGCTACTCTCCCGGTTGAATGTGAAATTCCTTCGCTTAAATTAGCTGTGGAGCTCTTACCGGATACTTCTCCTGAGGAGGAACGTCTTCTGTATCTCGAACGGTTGGATGAAACCCGTCGTCTAGCTGCTTTGATCATCGAAGCACAAAAGAAGAGGGTCAAATCCCATTTTGATCAATCTGTTTCTCCCCGTTCTTTCATTGAAGGAGACCTCGTCCTCTTGTACGATCAGGCACATGATAAGCTTGGAGCCGGTAAGCTCCAGCCTATGTGGCACGGGCCCTATATAGTAAAGCACGTTTTGAAAAATGGGGCCTACGAGCTTATAGATTATGAAGGAGTTCCGCTGGCGCAGCCCAGAAATGGGCTGTACCTTAAAAAGTACTATGCCTGAAGTGATTTCTTGGTGTGGTGTGTGTACATAGGTGTGTGATTGTCATTTGTGTGCATAGTGTGGTGTGCTTTGTAAACATCTTTCTGCTGATCGGGTCTTCCTGGTTGTGCAGATGTCTATTCATCCATTTGTTGGTTTCACGGATGGTGCCTCCCGCAGTACCAGGAATCTGTCTTCAGCAGCCTGGGTAATCTATGATCCTGCTGGTGAGTTGATTAACCTGCAAGGAGTGTGTCTAGGACGTACCACGAACAACATCGCGGAATATAGTGCTGTGTTAGAATTATTAACCGAGGCAGTAAACCTTGGTATCCGTGAATTGCTCGTGTATCTAGATTCACAACTTGTGGTGTTGCAACTGAACGGACACTATTCGGTAAGAAACCCGTCCATCTTACGTCTGTATCTGCGTATTCGATTACTGGAAAGGAATTTTGACTACATTACATATCATCATATACCCAGGCATTTGAATACATTAACAGATGCAGTAGCAAATTTGGTACTAGACAGACATTTGCGCAATTTATAAATCATCATCACATATAAAGAAAGACTCATCCAGAAATAGATATGTATATATATAGATATCGAAATTTTTACATAGAGTGTGTCACATAAAACTCAAAAATATACATAGTCGTCTTAATACATCCGGAGACGCTATGTCTCTCAAAAATAGGTGTGGTATAAATCCTAAGGACTAATCCGCATGGTGCTCATGATAGCACGTCACTGCACGCACTAGGCGCCTCAGGATTCGGTGGATCCGATTCGGAACTCCCACCGTGTGGCGCTGGTATGCCATCGGTACATCTGATAGCCGGGCATAGTCTGGGATCCCATGGGCAATCCCCTCGAGGTTCTGGATCAGTTCCTCTCCTCCGGTACCTTCCCCCTGGATCTCAGGGGTGAGTTGTGTCCTCCGGGAGATAGGAGACATCCCGGCTGGTCTCTCAGGTCCTACATCTGCATGCATATATAATTGTGTTAAGACGAATGTGTATTAACAAAAAAAAACATATAAACATAAAATCAAAATATGAGGTCTTACCCAGCTCCTCGTCCCAATCATCTCCTTCTGGTAATGGGAGATCTGGGTCCCTGGTAAAGTCAGTTCCCGAATAGGGCCAATCTTCCACGACGATCAGCTGGCGCCGTAACCACCTGAAAAACTCTGGCCTCCACGACATCTGTTGGCCACCTCCAGATCTGGGCATCAATGCTGCCCAGCGAACCATTCGTGGCTCTCGTGTTATTGGACTCGCCACTGTGGCTCCTTGGCCCTGGAAGATTGGTATGCGTTCCAGAATGAACGATACCAAGATGGAACCATAACCGAACTGTTTCAGTTTCCCCTGTTTGCACCTTGTGAGCTGCCTTTTCATGTTGATAGTTACTGCTTCTGTCCAGTTGAACAGTAGGGGACCCATGCATTCTAAGGCCAACAGGAGTTGAGTCTTCGTGGCCTCGTGCGGAGCCTGCGACCCAGCAGCCCGCGTAATGGTATGGAGAACTACTCTCAGTGCTAGATCAGGGATAGTATGGATGTCTACCTTCTTTCTTCCTGATCCTGTTTGTGCCCCTCGACACACCCATGCCATTACCTGTTCCATCTTTTCCCCGGATGGTCTGCTCCCAGTCAGTACAGGGATTGGACCTCTGCGGGACAATCCAGTAATGAAATAAATGTCAGTGACCTCCAGTTCCAACACCTGGTCTCGTAATCTGAACACTTGTTCATTTTCATCCCAGATGCTGATTAGATATTGGAGGAGCTCGGGCTGAGCTCGTAAACATGGCGTGAGGAAGAAATTTTTCAATCCACAGTCTCTAAGTGCATTCATGCAAGCTTGGCTTTGCATGGCCTGTTCATCCTCTTCTCCGTGCTCTCGTTCCTTCCATTCGATTGCCATTTCGAGTGATTATCTGCATTCACATGGTCAAAAACCCCTGGTTAGATCTTTGATGAGCTTCAAATTCCAAGCAATTTGGTCTACATGTCGAATTTTTGGGTGGAATTTATGGTTCGGCCGCTGGCGCGGCTGTTTTGCAAACAGTCGCGCCATGTGGCGCGAGCCCTTTATAAAAAAGAGCTCATTGGCGCGGGTCCGTGCCCGATACCCGCGCCAATGGGCGCAGCCCTAAAATTTTAAGAGTGGCCTCATAGAACTGATTCTTAAGGGAAAATCATTAAAAATGAATGAAAATGTAGAGCAAGGGAACGCCTTTTACCTGTGACAGACGAGAAGCTGAATGGTTGCCTGGATTGGTCGCAATCGTCGACGAAAGTTTCTGCTCCAAATGGACCACTGTTGCTTTCTACCGAGGTAAATAGTAAAAGTAATTTTATTTTTACCAATTTGACATATTTATAACTTTTTCGACGTTAAATGAGTTTTAAAAGTTATTTTTATCAATATTTGCATATGTTATGTCGAAAATGGATTTTACGCTTGCTTGGTATGTGCAGCAACAGGTTTTTGCGACTTAAACGATGGAAACGAGTTGTATTTTATACTTTTTCGGACTCGGTAAATACACGAAAAAGTCACTCTGGAGTTATCTTTCAGCTCTTTTTTGACTCTCTAAATATGAAAAGATTGCCGAGGCCCTTGTCGTTTCGATCTCATAAAAATGGACACGAATCGACATCCACCCAGTATAAGTTTAACCCTTTTTCGGGCTGGGATGGATTGATTACGAAAAAGGAATACCCTAGCCTATCGCGACTAGGAGGTTTTCCCGAATATTGTTTTCTACCTTTTCGGATCTGGGGGACTATTTACGAAAATGGACCTGTGGAGTTTTCTTTTCCACTGTCTTTTCAAACTCTCTAAACATGAAAAGACGCCGAGTTCTTCCTTTGTTAGACTCGTTAAACCCTGATGACATCGGATCTAGTCGAAATGACGTTCTCCGAGTTCCTCCTTCCTAGGACTCGTTAAATGCACTAGGATGGATTCGCCCGAAGGGCGGACTTATATTACAAGCATATGTTATCCCCTTCAAGCTTGTTATAAAAAATAATTGGGGTACTCACCAGAAATGGTGGGGGAAAAATGGAACCATCGTCGTTGTCGTCGGCAGTATGTCGCTCTTGAACATGGCACTTGTCTGCATTCGTGTCGGGTTGGGGACATCTCATCTCGCTGTTTCACTTTGCCTCCATGGGTTTGGGTAATCTCTTTTGACCTCTCATCTGTTCACTGCCTCGTCGCCATGACCTTTGATCCGTTGATGTCAAATACTGCCAAGTCCATTGTCGTGCCGTTTATGTGTTCAAGAGAAGTTGGCCTCTGCAAATATCAACCTTCCTCTGTTTCTCATATGGTCCCGATTCACAACAAAACATTATGTTCCTCTGTCTCGTGTCGATGATGTGGGAATCATTATGGCCCACCTTCGATCAAGGTCACTTCCGGTCGACTTCAACTCATTATCCAGGAAGTTGGTCTAGAGACTCCTGATGGTACCTTGGAGCCTGCATGCCTCAATGGCAGGTTCGTCGCATTCGACGTGAGGTTTACATCATTGACCTCCGATCGAATGATTCTGCGGGTGTTCGACGTCAACTCATTTATTCGCACGCCGTAGATTGTACCTGTAGTACCTTGAGGGCCATTGTCATTATTGGTGGTTCCTCTCGCGTCTGTTAACAGCTTTCGTCATTGGCTGGTAATCAGACGATGTTCTTGCATGTTCGACTTCAGCTCACATATTCGTATGCTCGAACTTGCACTTTGTTTGGGTCGAGATGGAGCGCAAGACCCTGGATTGTGTCTGTTGTAATCCAGGCTGCGATTGTGGATTATTATCATTATGTACATGACTCACTGATTGGATGGCTGCGACCATACCTGATTCTATTTGTTTGATCTTAGTTGGATGGCTGCGCCCATACCCTGGATCCGGATTGTAACATACTCTGTTTCGGATGGCTGCGTCCATACCACATATATATCATGTACTTGAGATATCAGTTGTATCTTTCTGCGCAGGTTTTCTGACGGCGGGCCTTCAGTTGAACATGTTCTCGTAAAGCATTTCACCCCTCTCTCTCTCGGGCCTCATACTTTAGGGGGCATCTGTTACACAATAATTTGTCACCGTCTCTACCATTCCCCGTCCCGCACAATGGAGGACCAATTTCGTGACCTGTGAACATTGTCATGCCTTGAAAACATCATCAATGCATTCCTCTAAGAATGATATTTATTTGCCCTTGAGACATCTCCTTGTAAAAATCATGAAAAACATCCCTTTTGGCATTGGCGCGGGCAGGAAGTTCAGCACTCGCGCCAATGGGGAAAATCCTGCAAAGAGGTCGCGCCACCTGGCGCTCTGTCATAGAGCAGAAGTCGCTTCACCCATTTTAGGGACTGTTTTTTAAATAAGGATGGCGGAAGTTGAGTTCCAACAAACTCACAAACCATTGCCTATCTTGAGTTGGGAGGTTTGGCTGCGGGAGTTCTATGGAGGGGAAGTGGTTTTGCCACCTCCCATGGAACCTTCCTTGTTGATAGGGCCAATCCCATAATAATAGGGATCCCAACTCCCTCCTTCCCCACCTATAAAAGCCTGCTCAAACCCGTGGCAAGCTAGTCTTGAAGTGCCTAAGCTTTGTATCTCCATATTCCCAAGAGCCTTTGTGCTGCAAAGAATCCTCCTTTTCCCTTAAGGCCGACTCAAGTAAGGAGACCATTGTCGAGAGACTCCGGAGAGGTTTTCCCTTTCCTTGGCGAGCTTTGCGAGACGTGGATGACCGGAGACCCGTCCGAAGGAGACTGCGACGTCAGAACTTGGTTGTAATCTTTCTTCGTTTATTATTTAATAGATGATTATGATTATGGTTCCACTCTGTTTTCCATCATGTTAATGCGAGTAACGTCCTTTCTGACTGATGTTTAGTTACGTATGCTGGTTTCTATGCTTGTATTTGTTTGTTTCTTCCATGTGCAGGTGTTCATCCGCGGAGATCGTGGAGGGATTGTGATCTGCCGGGGCTGAAGAATGGGGACACTTCTTCTTCAGATTATAGCGTTGGAATCCAGGTAGGCTTCTATTCCTAGTCTTTCCATTCGTAACTAGGAGCTTGCGTCATAACATTGTTTGATTGTTGCTAGACCCCTGCTGGGCTAGTAGGGATCGCCTCTGTCCGCAGAGGGGATTTACCTCCTCAACAGTAGTAAATGTTGTTTTAGCTTGGTCTTGTTCTTGAACTAGGATATGGTTGTATCCTAAAAAACCATCTAACAATGAAATCCTTGAAGAACATACTACCCTTTGTAATATGTGATCCATTTTAGGTAAAGGGTAATTATCCTTTAAGGATACTTTGTTAAGATTTCTAAAGTCAACACACAATCTAATTTATCATGTTTTCTTTCTTGTAGGAACTAGGTTTGAAACCCAATCAGAATACTTAATTGGTGCAATGATCTGGGAATCATACATTCTTTTAGCTTATTTTTCAATCAAATGTAATAGCACAGGATTAATCCTTCTCAACTTTTGTTTGAATGGATTTTAATCTTCTTTTATTGGAATTTTATGTTGGATTATGTTTGTATCATAAGATTTTAAATCTTCATAACTCCAAGCAAACACATCTTGGTATTCCTTTAAAAGCTCAATATATTTATCCTTTTCTTGCTGAGGTAAAATTTTGGATAGTTTGATTATCTTTGGTTCTGATTCTATATCAATGTTACATTATTCTATGTCAGATCTTACTGGCTCCATTTTTGGTTTTCTAGCTACATCATTGGAGTCAAAAAGATCTTCTAAGGGGGTTAAACCTTTAGGTAAAAAAATTATCCTTAAGATTCAATATATCTGATTCATATTCAATAATTTCTTCAATCTCTACTTTCTCTAAACTATCTATATCAGCTTGACTAAATCTAGTAGGTTTATCAAACTTTATTTTATTTAAATCTAAGTCATTTAAATCTATTTCACAATCCAAATCATGATTTATTGTACAATCTGTATCTATAATACAATTATGAAATTCTCCTTCATTATTCATAAACTTGTAAATCTATTCATCCTAAGAAAAAATCTCCCAATACTTTAGATTATCTGGAATTATTGGCCTATGTTTGACTTCAGCATTATATCTCTGATTAGGTTGGAATGGTAAATTTCATGTACTAGCAAAATTTGCAAGACAATGAGCTTGTATATTTTTCTTTCTAGGTATAACAACAAACTTGCATTCCAATAAATCATCAGTTAAATCTATGACAGTGTCTCTATATCTAGTTAGTTTGGGATTATAAATAGAATAAACTCCATTTACTTGTTTTATGATCAAATCTGAATCTCCCTTGATTAAAATTCTTTCTCCTCCTGAGTTTCTAATGATTTGGAGTCATAGGATGAAGGCTTCATACTCAGCCATATCGTTTGTACATTTGAAATTTAGCTTGAAAGCATGACCTTCAGAATTATTGGTCTCCATATTTTTTATACAGACTCCTTCTCCTACTCCTAATTTATTCGATGAACCATCAAAGTCTAAATTCCATTGAGATTCATGAAAAATGTTATCATTGTTTGGTACGCTCTTCTTATCTACTAGTTCAATTTGGATTTCATTTGTTACAGAGTTACAAAGGATGAAAGAATCAAGGTCAGTTGGTGTAGATTAAATCGGGTATTTTATAGATCTTTCAGCACTACTAACCATGTACTTCATTAATGTTTCCCTATATAACTTTTTACGCTGGCCAAACACTGATATAGTAGCATAAGACATGTCCAATTGTGGAGAACCCTGCAACTTTTCTCCCCATGAGCGAGAAAGTAGCATACCATATTTTAGTGGGATATCAGCTACTACAATGTCCATTAATATACTCTTACTAGGGTATTGAATTAGTGTTACACACAAATCCTCGATTAAACTTAATCATTTAACTTTAATGGAATCAAAAATAAATAAATCTTTGTATGGCCTTGTAATTTCTAGATTCAGAGTTTCCATGATGGCTTTAGGCATTAGATTATGGGAAGCTCCTGAATCTAGCATTGTGTTATGTAGAATTTGATCATGAATAGTGAGACTGATATAAAATGGAGGAATTGCACCATCTGCATGTTTTCCATTTAAATCTGGGCCAAAAATCAACTCTGTATGATCATCATTTAGATTTATGGAGTTTTCTCCATCATTCATATTTAATGTTTCAGTTATGGTTGCTTTATACAAGTCATTTTTTTACCAATTCAGTCAAAGGAATTGGTATTTTAAGCTTTGTAATTTCTGATTGTATGTTGAATGCAGGCTGAGTTTTACTGATTTAAATCAGTTCTTCTTTGGTAACTGTAGTTTGTGTTGGTTTGTATTGCTTTTCTACAGTTGTTTTCTCAATTTCAATTGTTTTAGGATTCTCTGTTTGTGTTTCCTGTGTTTTACTACTTCTAACTTTCTTTTCAGGGATTGTTTGTGAAGTAGTGGATGTTCTTTCTAGCTTAGAATTTTCAATAGATGTTTTTGAAGCAATAGTTTTTGGGTCTACTATTTTAGGATCAGCAGAAGGATTTTTGGGATCTAAATTTGTTGTTTTAACAGAATTAGAGGCTTTACCAACAGTACATTTTTGAGGATCTTTTGCATCTTGAGCAACTTCATCAGTAATATCAACAATTTTAGGTCCTGATGCTTTCTTAGGACTAGAAATTTTTTGGGAGGAATTTGAGTTTTGCTTATTTTCCCTTGGGAGAATTTGCAGAACTTTTGTTTTAGGGGCTTCTACTATTTTCTGATACTGAGTTTGGGAAGTTTTCTTAGTATAAGACTCATTTTTTTTTCTTGTTTCTAAGGTTATACTAGCTGTCTATTTAATTTATTGCATAGTCATAACCTTGCTTATAATCAAAGGATTCACTAGAATATAATTTAATTTGTTGAAGTTAAAACAATTCCCGATCTTCCTGAGTAAGGAAAATAGTATTGTTGTCATCAATTCCCATTAGATTGATAGTATCCTTCTCATAATCATTATTATTCTGAGAAATTTCAGCATATTTCTCTTGGAATGGAGGCCTAATTGTTTGGTCTGGGGATGTTTCTTTTGATTTTACAGAATTTATGTTTTTTTCTAAAATTGGGATTTCTGATCTATTGTTGGTTATCCCACTGGGGTCTTCTCTCCATATTATATAGTCTATCAATCACTCTTTCTAAGGTTTTAGCTATTACATCCATTTTTGTGTCTAAATTAGCATTTTCTTCTTGAATTGTCACTCTTCTTTCATTTCTAAGTCTATCTTTTCTAGCTAGAATGTTCACTTCTACACTAACTGCATTAGTTTGCATTTTTTCTAATGTGTCTGCATCCCTTTCCCTTAATTGGTAAGCCATATCTGTGCCAAATCCATCAGGGAATTTGAGCAGAACAAAATAAGGAGTAGGTTTCAGATTTGCAAGGATAGAATTGTAGATACTATTATATCTGGTGTAGTAATCTTGAACTGACTCATTTGGAGCTCTTTTTAAAGACTCAAATTCAAACAAAATTTGTAGGGGGTTATTTTTATTTTCCCATTTATTTAAAAACAAAGTAAAAAAAACAGCTAAATTAGTTACACTAGCAATAGCTAAATCTTTAAACCACTTCTTAACTGCTCCTATTAAAGTTTGAGAAAACAGTCCCATTTGAACATCTGAAGCATCAATTTGATAAATTTCAAAGAAATCTGTCATTTTGGTAATATCAAAAAATGGTATTTTAGTTTTATAGTCTTATGGCATATCATGAAGCTGCTATGGTAGGACAAGGGGAGCATATCTAGCAGCCATAGCTTGAAGGTTGGCTTGACTAGGAGGTAAGGTAGAACTGCTTGGAGTTGTGCTAGAAATGATAGTAGATGAACTAAATATGGTATTTGAAGTGCTAGGAAATGAGGATGAAGTTTTTAAGAAATTGAAATGTGAACTAATGGATATATTGGATGAAGTGATTGGTGGAAATAACACTTTAGGTTGTAGAGGTAATCTAGGGATGAATGGATCTGTAGATGAGCTGGTGGTAGAAGTTATGAATGATGTAATAGCATAAAGGGATGAAACTCTAGCTGGAATTATTGTAGTATGTAAATGAGAAACTGAAGGTCTGTTTGCATAAGTCAATGGATGAGCTAATTCAATAGCTTCATCAATATCCTTTAGAATGGTAACATTAATTTCTTCAACTTTGGTCTGATATTTAGCCTTCTTAAATCTAGAATTTACTCCAATAAATTTCTATTTTGCATTCAAAAATGAAATAAAAGCAGGGTATAAAACAACATTTTTTAAAACACTTTCAGATTTACTTTTAAACAATGAATGATCAAATTTCAGATCAAAATCAATGTCTTGCAGACTTTCTAATTCCCTTGGTAATTAATTGACTCTTATCAATGAGATTTCAGCCTCTAAATTTTCTGTTGTTTTTTCTTTTTACCGATTAGGTTTGGGTTATCTACTATAACAGGAGGCTTAGGATCCGGGTTAGAATTGGTATAGTAGGTTTCCCTAGAAGCCAGAATTACAATTTTTCAATACCCAAAACCTATAAAAAATAATCTTAAAGTAAAAGGATGATTTAAATGATTACTTTAAGACTAATTTTATGACTGAGGACTGGTTATTTCCCCAGTATGGTCGTCAGTAATGTTATCACTCCAGTAAATTCTTAAGTTGTGGGATTTTGGTTTTTAGTCAAAGAATACTAGAGGTAACCACAAACCTACTTCAAACTCTAGGATGTAGCCTTCTTAGGGTTCAGAGAGAGCTCTCTCTTTCAAGTTTAACTTTGTGTTAATTTTTGGATATTAGGCTAGTTATTAAAGTGCAGATTTGGTTTTGTTTTGTTGGATTTGGTGGGAAAATTTCACTTGGAGGGTAGATAGAGGGATATATACTTGTCCATTGGGCTATGGAGTCTAAGTCAAGCTAACAGAACTGGGATCAGGGCCTAAAAGGTCAAATATCTGCAGGGCAAGGTAGATAACCCTTGGAGATCTTGGAAAATTGGTTTTCGAGATGGTATGATCGAGATAAAGGGCACTTAAGAATAATTAAATCTGGAAAAGGGATGTAGAAAATAGAGGTAAAACGGGAGAAGGAGCAATTAAGGGTTCCCTACACTAGAAAGCAAAAGAAAACAAAGAAATGATAACTAGTTAAAAACATAGTGTTATTAACATGTCCTGTAGTAATACTCCTAGTTATACATTCATATTTAGAATTAAAACACAGATGTATGCATGTAACAAAAGAAGAATAACAATGACAAGTTTAAGAGAGTACTTCACTCCAGATAGCTTATCATTGGGATCCTAAAGTATGATTCCAAATAGGTGATCCAGTCTGCTACTCAAAATTGAAATCCAAATCCTTCAAGTCAACAAAATATCTATAGTAATCTCCAACAATTTTATTCCACACAAAAATACTTCAAAGAGTGAAATATTTATATAAAATGTTTTACAAAATATCCTAGATGACTTCTACGAATTAAATTAGGAAAATTAAATATCTTACAACAATAATAGTGACAACTTGTTCAACAAATTAGCACTCTGTCCTATTTTATTCAAAATAAATAGAATCTGTTTTGAGATAAGAGACAGTTGGCTGCTTATGTATCCTCTTTGCTGGCCTTTTAGATATTTTTTAGAATCTAACTTGCCTTCATTGATACTCTTTCTCGTTGACACTCTTTCTCACTGATACTCTTTCACTTCGGATACTCTTTAACCTTCAGTAAAATATCTTTCTGTTGTAAAAATTTGTTTTGACAGTGAAATCAGTAAACATATTTTTTATTTTTCGTTTGTTTGCCTTTCTTCCTTCATAGAAAATCAGTTAATGCTTACCACTCCTCATTTTTAGGAATTCTAATATTATTGAGTTTCCTAAAATTCTCATTAGCCTCAATGTATCTGGAAAATGTGGGCTTGATGACAAATAAGTGCTTGATTTCATACTACAAAAAAAACAAATCTTCAAAACTTTTTAGAAATACTTTTCCTGTGAGAATACCTTGACTTGTTGGCTTGTTCACCTGCTCCTTGGCAAGTTCTCTTATATTTTTGTCATAATCATTCTGAGGCATTAACTTATCATTGATAACCATGATATCAGGGAGTCCCTTTTGTCTTAAATTGGTGAATTTAACCATGAATCTAGTGATAGCAGTGTTTATTCCTTCACATTTCTCTTCAAGATGCCTCATCAAATTTCTTTTGGTGGTTACTTTCCTAATTTCTAGGATAGTAGCTGTCCTGTCATTGATTTTCAATTCTTCAAGTTCCTGTCTATTCTTGTTGTTGAGGAAATTTATTAACCTTAGTACTTGTTTTGGTTTATCTGCTAAATCATCTTGTGTCTTTTGGATCTCTGCATGGGCTGCCAATAGTAGCTCTCTCTGCTAAAAAATCACCTGAATTGAAGGCCAAACATCATGGATGGCTTGAATTACATTATTCCATAGGTAATTTTTAATATATGATATCTGATGCTTGAGAGTTAATTCTTTTTGGAGCTTCTTTACCTCTTCACTCAATCTGTGGGCATTTTGCTCATGTATTTTAGCATCTATCTAAGCTGATTTGTTTGTTTTCTCAAGATTTTCAATTATGTTTATCAATATTTTTATTTCATTGGTCTTCAAGGACATCTCCTCCATTGTTTTTACTAGTTGACTACTTTCATTTGTAGGTGGCAACACTGTTGTAGAGGATTCAGTTACTGAAGTTGTTGAAGAAGTCACTGGCACTGTAGTTGCCAGTGGCTCTTTGGGTGTCAATTTTTCTCCTAAAGTAGAAGGCACTTCTACAGTAATGACTAGGATAACTGTCGGAATTATTGGTTATTTTTCTGTCTCTCTTTCTTGGACAACTTGGTCCATTTGTACTTCCATTTCCTTAATTTGTGCTATCAGTTGAAGAATCAAGCTCATCATTTCATCTTTTTCCTTTTGATCCTGTAAAACTTCCTTTGTCTAAGGATGCTCACTTTGAGGAAGCTAGAGTTGTTTCCTCAAGGCAGCTATGTCCTCATTTTTCTTTTTAACCAATGCTTCTGCCGCTTTGATGTTTGTAGGATCATATCCTACCTGTAATACTAAATCTTCTAAGGATTATATCCTTAGATCCTTTGCATATAATGAAGCTTTATCTATTTTCATTTGGTCCTGCATATTAGAGATTGTATTAACAATGTTACCAATGAAATAGGTAACCTGACCTCAAAACGGGAATTCTAGCCCAAAAAGACTCCAAAAACATGAAAAAACACCCCAAAAACAAAAAAAAAGTGTATTCCAGAACACACTTGGTTTTTTTTGAAGGTCAAATTTCAACATTTTATAAAATTATGCTAAAAGCAAAATTGTTTCTTGAAAAAATGATTGAAAAAACACCCTCAAAACAAAACCAGTTGATGCTAGAATAACAAAAAAAAATTATGTCATATTTTTGACATTTAAAAAAACAGAAATAACATTTTTTAATTTTTAAAATTCAAACATTAAAATAAACTTAAAATTTAAGAAAAAAAATAAATTTAAAAAATAAAGACATTTTAAAGCTTAAAATTTAAAAATATATAGGAATAAAAAAATAAAAATAAAAACAAAATAAAAATTTTAATTCCAACATTAAAAAAAACCTAAAATTTAAGAAAAAAACATAAAAAATTTAAAGATTAAAATTTCAAAATATGTAGAAATAAAGAAATAAAAATAAAAACAAAATAAAAATATTAAATTAAAAAAAAAAACAAGTTTAAAAAGAAAGAAATTATAAAAAATAAAATATAGGAATTAAATTTAAAAAAGAAAAAGAAAATTTTTATTAAATTAAAAAAAAATTTTTTTTTAAAGAAATGTATTAAATCTTAATAAATTTAAAATTAAAAAAAAAAATACATTATTTAAATTAAAAGTAAAAAAACAAAAAATTAATTAAAAATAAAATACAATAAAAATATTAAATTTAAAAAAATATATATTAAAAAAACAAATAAATTTTAAAAAATAAATTAAATTGAAATATATATATATATATATGAATAAACAAATAAATTTTGAAATAAAAAATAAATTTTAAATATAAAGAAAAAAAAACATTGTTAAAATAAAAAGTTAAAAAACTTTAAAAATCAATTAAAAATGAGAAATTGAAAAAAATAAATAAAAAATAAATATATTAAATGAAAAATAAAATAAAAAACAAATTAATTTGAAAATATTAAGTTTAATTAAAAAAATATCTAATTTTAAATAAATAATTTTAATTGAAATAAAAAAATATAATAATTTTATGTAATTAAAAAAATAAAAAATAATAAAAAAAATAGAAAATTTATTAAATTTTAAAAAATTAAATGAAAAAAGCTAAACATAAAATTTAATAATTAAAAAAAACTGAAATTAAAAAAAAAAAATCAATTAAATAAAAAAAAATACAAAATTTAATAAAAATTATTAACGAAATTTAGAAAAAAAAAATATAAAAAAATGAATAAAATTAAAGTTCAAATATAAAAATTAAATTAAAAAAATAATTTTAATTTTTTTGAATTAAAAAAAAATAATTAAAAAAAAATCAAATTAAAAAAAAATATTAAAAATTAAAAAAAATAAAAAAAAAGAATCTTTTGATCGTGGTGGCGTCGCCAATCGGCCTCCTGCCCAGGTGGCGGCGGAGGCTGGCCGATGGGCAGGCGGGGAGGTTGCATGAGCCCCCCTCCCGCTCAGCGGCCAGCCTCCACTGCCACCTGGGCACGAGGCCGATTCCGGGAATCGCCCTCCCACGGCGGGAGGCCGATTGCGCAAGGCCGATTCCAGGAATCACCCTCCTGCGGCGCAAGGCCGATTCCGGGAATCGCCCTCCCACGTCGGGAGGCCGATTCCTGGAATCGGCCTCGCGCCATGGGAGGGCGATTCTCAGAATCGGCCTCTCGCCTAGGTGGCGGCGGAGGTCGGCCGATGGGTAGGATTCCGGCCTCCCGCCCAGGTGGCGGCGAAGGCTAGCTGCTGGGCAGGTAGGGGGTTGCATGCAGCCTCCACAGCCATGGCAATAGAGCCTCCGTCACCCACACAGGCGGGAGCGGGTTTAAACGATGCCACCACGGTCAAAAAATTCTTTTATTTTTTATTTTTAATTTTTAATTTTTAATTTTTAATTTTATTTTATAATTTTTTTTTTTTTTTTTAAATTCAAAGAATTTAATTTTTTTTTTTTTTAATTCAAATTTTTTATTTTAAATTTAATTTGTTTTATTTATTTATTTATTTTAATTTTGTTTTTAAATTTAATATTTTAGATTAATTATTTTTTAAAATTTAAAATTTATTTATTAAATTTATTAAATTTTGATTTAATTTAATTTTTTTTTTCAATCTTTTAGTTTATTTAGTTTTTCATTTTTAAATTTTATAAATTGTTTCATTAAAAAAAAAAAAAACAAATTTATGGATATTTGTTTTTTAATTATTTGCATGTAGTTTTTTTCATTTTTTTTTTGTTTTTTAATGATAGTTTTTTTTTTTAATTCTTTTATTTTAATTTTCATTTTCAATTATTATTATTATTATTTTATTTTTTTTAAATTTGTATATTTTTTTCTTATTATTATTATTTTTTTAATTTAAAATTTAAAATTTAATTTTTTCTTTTTTGTATTTTATTTTTTTTTATCTAAGTTTTAATTTTGTAATTGAAATTATTTTTAAATTTTCTATTTTAATTTTTTTTTTTAATTATATGGTTTTTTTTAATAACTTAGAAAAAAATGTTTTTGATGTTTTTAATTTTTTTAATTTTTTTAATTTTTTGGTTAATTTTTGTTTTTTCTTTAAATTATGTGTTTTTTTTCAAATTTTGTCATTTCTTTTGATATAATTCTTGAATATTTTATTTTATTTTATTTTTTTTATTTTTTTATTTTTTTTTAAATTTATTTTTGTTTAAATTTTTTAATTTTACGAGTTAATTTTGTTTTTTTTTACATTTTTATTGGTTTTTTTATTGTTTATATATATATATATATATATATATATATATATATATATATATATATATATATATATATATATATATATATATATATATAAGTTTTGTGTTTTATTACCAATATGAAAATCACCACTCTAAAAAAAAAAAAGGTTGATGCTGCATCAACACGTTTCGAAATTAGCATGAAAATCACCTCTAAAAAAAAGTTGATGCTGCATCAATACGTTTCAAAATTAGCATGAAAATCACTAATATTTCAAAACAAATATTCATACTTCATAAATAAAAATATTAGTGTAAAAAATGTGCACAAAAAAAGGGGTGATTCTGCATCACCACTTTTGAAAATCGAGTGCCTTTTATGCTACCAAAAAAAGGTAGGTAATAGTGCGGTTACCTATTTCATCGGTAACTGTGTTTATTTTGAAGCCTATGAGCACTCATAGCTTTTGTTGTGACTATGGAATAGAGCATCTCTGAGGTTTGCCTATGAAACTCAATCTGATCCAATTCATGGATTTTATCTGTGGCTACTTCCATATCAACTTTCTTGTAGTCAGCAACTATCTTCGGAACTGGTATTGTGGGCTGTAAAACTAACATAATCAATTTTTGAGTTGAATAATCAAATGCTGATAAGAATATGTTTTGGTTACCTGGATTTTGCTTCAAAAACTGAGAATATATTTCAGTTTTGATTTCCTCATTCTTCAATTTGATTTGCTTGTATTTCCCCTTAATATCTAAATCCTTCTCCTCAGCTGAATGTGAGGAAGAAGCCTCCATACTTTGTTTCCTTTCCATCATTTGTGTCTCTTCATTATTCAATTGTTCTTGATTCTTATTTGGCTCACTGATGATTACAATGGCTATATTGGTCTCTGGCTATTCAGTGTTGGTATTCAAGGGTTACGTTTCTTCAACATTTATTGTTACTTTGCCTTTAGCTGCTGTATCCAGTTTTGGCCTCTTGTTGTATACGATTTTAAACTTTTTTTCTGTTGTAGTCTCTGTAGTATAAGCTCCTTCTTCTCTGATTCTCTTAGTGGATGTCTCTGGCTTTTTGGAAATTTCCAAAGGGTGACTAGTATTTCTTTGGTTAACTGCCTCTGTTAAAGTATTTTTGACCCACTCAAATTGATTAGCAAACTTCTCTATTTCTGGCTTTGACTTATGGATAAAGGGTGTCAATTTAAATTTTACCCTTAGTTTACTTAAGATCCCTTATGGATCATAATTCCATGGGAAGCTTTCTTCTAATTTATATTCTAGTAGTTGACTTGTTCCTTCCTTTTCTACATCCCTTTGATTACATATGAATGGCCCAATTTGATATTTTAGTTTAAATTGGGTCTTTTTCTTGGATGCCATAAAATTAATTGAATCTAAATTTACGATCTTCCTAATGTACTCTAAGGCAAAGATCCTCATTGGTGGGTTCTTGGGAAACTTGTAAGGCAACAAGTTAGAACCAAAAACTTTGATTTCAGTGAATTTCTCATATAAATACCTATCACCTACTTTGCTCTGTTTTGATAGCTGCAAAATTTTCTTCATTGCCTCACTGATTCTAGGCTGCTCTATTTTTGTCAAGATGGTGAACTATGGATGTAAAAACAACTCTGAAAACTCTGACTAACTGAACCCTGAACCTTCTTTTCTGAGTAGATGTCCAAAAGATAACTGATAGAGGTTTTCCTTCTATATTCAACTTTTGAAATGAAAATGGAAAGCTCTATTATTGGAAAAATAGAAACAAGTGGAATAGATAGGAGGTATATTTGAATACTCCTTCCAGATGTAAATTAGTCAATTGATAGTGAATACTATCAGTAATAAAGCTAACATAGTCAAATATAATTGAAGGTGGCTACCCTGGAGAAAATGTGGACAAAAATCCCAAAATAGACTCTTCAGTGTGCTCATCTGTGAAATACCCAAATATAAAGGAAAGCATGGAGATTACATGCCTTGATCCTTCAGGGAATTTGGCAGTTGAATAAGGAGGATTCAACTTGGGAATTTCAACGTGCAAGGGCATGAAATTTTTAAAAATCATGAATCTTCTAGGGAAATCTAAGTTAATGTATAACTTAGTGAGGGGTTCAATAAACAATGGGAATGCTTGGGGGTTTGGTTGAAGTTGCAACATTTGGTTTATTGACTCTGCAATGATGGTAAATAGGACCTCTTTATTTGCATTCACAATAGCTCTTTGTTCAGGAATGTAGTACTGGTGGCATAGTCTGATAATTTCTTGCCAAGGGTGAGTCAGGGGACTACATGTTTGGGCAAATTGGATTCCCAAATATGAACTTCTTCATGATCATCTAAAGATTTTTCAAAAAACCAGTTGTGGATATGAAATAGATTTAATTCAACTATAGGATCAACTATTTTTTAGTCAATGTCAGCTAGGGGAATATGATCAATATCAAAAACTGGGGGCTGTAATGGGTTGAATACAATTGCAGTATTTGGAGTCATGGGCACAGGGGTAGCTTTAGGAGTTTTTTAACCCTCATGCTTGTTTATACTCTATTTTTTAGGCATCTTGATTGGCTTCTACAAGTTTAAATTTTTTGCAGAGGTAATTTTACTATAACAGAGGATAGATTAGAGAAATTCAACAAAATAGAATGTATTTTTGGATTTTATGCTCAATCAAGTGTCTCAAATGAAGTTCTGAGGCTAAAAACTAGTCTAAAATAGAAAACAAGGGTTTTCTGAGTTTTTTGACAGAAAAATGGGCTAAATATCTATTGAAAAAGGATTTTCAGAAGATATAGGGCACTTGCTGAGGATTTATGGCCTGTAGAGCTTGAAATTGATCATTAATCTATGAAAAAATGATAATTTTCTTTGAAAATACCTCGCAGCAGACAAATAGGCTTTCTGGGACTTTTGGGCAATTTAATTACTTGATTTCTTGTCTTTGAAATGGTTATTTTCTTTTAAGAATAATTTTTGAATTGAGTTGCAAGTTTGAATCTTAGAAGAATACCTGTTTTGATGTAGGTATCAGTTTTAACAGGGTTTCTTCAATATTCTAGTTGAATTGATAGCTTCAGTGGTTGAACTGGTGTGATATAGCTCCTCAGAAATCTTTTACAGGCTTCTTTGGTGAATTTAGAAAGTTATGGGTGTTAAAATGGCTAACAAGGGCTTTTTGCAACTTTACAAAGTCGGGGAGGTGAAAACAATGGTTAAACGCAAAAGATAGTGAATTAATGCATTTTGCCAAGTTTTAATTAAACGTATGAAACTGCATTGAACTCTAGTCACTATCAAGTGGGAAGGTAGTTTTGGAATTACAAAGGCGTAAAAAACTGACGTTTTATCTTGTGGCTTTTAAGTGGTATGTAGTTTTAAACCAAAATTATGCGATCGAATCAGAATGGACCATGTGGAGGGGAGGGGTCAACACAAAACTGCCTATTTTGTGTGGATTTTGCATTGGAGCGGTCGGGCATGTTGTTTACGCGATATAAATCGTCAACCTTCAGATCAAAAGGTTTGAAGCGAACGGTGAGTATTACTTCAGGAGCTGCGTTGGAACGGAAAGGTGGGACCGAGCTTTAGTTATGCAAGTATAATGGTTTAATATGTGTTTAAACCTTTATAATATAATCGAGGAGTATAAAGGTATAAAATATATATGTAATGGTTTATTAATACACAGCGGCGAGATAAAATGTTATTTCAAAGGCGCTTTTTAAACAAGGTTTTTTAAGCCTTATCCATTGGTATATATATATGGCAGGTTAGGTTTGTAACAAACATCATGACTAAGGCATTGGCAAGAGGTAGTTTTGTTCATCACAGAGATAAGTTGGGAGTTGTACAAAATCTCTTCCTTGCTAAGAGAGAGTGTTGAAAGGTAGTGAAGGAATGGATTCGTTGATCTATGTCTTGATTCAAGGAATCAATTTGGAGATCTTCTTAGACATCTATTAGTTCCAGTGATGAGTATGATTTCAAGAAGTAGTTTGACTAGTGCGAGTTTGTGGAGGATGATTTATCTATCCTATAGTGTGAGTTAAATTGGGAACTGAGTGAATAAGTGGAGTTAGCCTCCTAAATTTTAGGAGGATTCAGTTAAATAAGAGTGTTGACTTTTTATAACTATAAAATCTCCAGTTCAACTCCTAATTTATAAAACTCACTAATAATAGCCTAATTGAAAATATTATAAGGAGATCAAAGGCACACAATTAATTAATCAATTCTTGAGCACAAGTTTGTGAGCAATAGAGCTTGTGGAGGAACGAGGCAAGTGTTCCTTGCGTGAATTATTGAGGAAGGCAATTTTCTCTTTGTAGTGCACATAGAAATAGGGGAAATCCTTATTTAATGGAAGCTTAGCTAACGATAGGAAATAGGAGATTGTTTCCTAACCTTTTTTGTTGGAAAATCAGAACCTCTAGTGCATATAGGAGAAGGAAGCAAATCAGCTATCAAGAAGAAGTTTCAGGCTTAGGACAGGTAGGAAAATTCTTGTATTTTCATATTAGAACTAGCTCATATGTGTATCAGATTTGTTGCTCAATTTTCCTTAATAACATTATGAAGCAAGTGAGGGTTTCCTTGTTGGGTTCCCTAGAAAAAATGTGTTTTTTATTGTGTAAATTTTGTGAAATTATTTATGTTCTACTCCATTGTTAATTGGTAGAGAAAATGTTTGTCTGTGTGAAAAGAAAATTTGTCTTCAGATTGTTCATAGTATCATATTAGAATTTCATGGAAAATCTACAGTGAATGCCACATAATAAATAAATAAATATGATAAACTTCCAAGAAAATGAATCCAATTTGATCTATTGGTTAAATAGGGTATATATTTATCCCTGAAACAAAGTCATTCATTTGGGAAGTTCTAAAATGTACTGATACTTTACAAGAAATATATTTTTCTGAAATAACCCAGACTGTGAATGTCGTCAAGATGTCATGCCAAAGACTCAAGAGCGCCTATTTTATGAGAGGGTAGCAAGTTCAAAATCCTATCAGTTATGTTCTAGGTTTCTTTGTAATATCCCAAATGGGGAAATTTCTACAATGCCGAGAATATCTTGAGATATTCCTAATTTCCACCTCCGAGAGTATTAACAATCAACACTGAACTATTTCAAAGATTGACTGCAGGGGAATTTACTAGATATTTCACCTTCAGAAGGAAGGATGAGATCCAGAGGCTACTTGGCCCTCTAGCAAACTCTTCCAATAGAACATGTTAAGAGCTAATAATTCCCTTCAAGGAATTTCTGCACCAGCTGCCCATGAGGACGTTGTATAAGGAAGCCAATGTGAAAATAAGGCAGTACAATGCTGGGATGCCTTAGAATATATCTGGTACAAGTCCCTGCAGAATATAAGCCCAAATAAATAGCCCTAAGGGGGTTATTCAGATCTCCCACCAACATGTATACCGAAACATTGCTCAATAAGGGAATCTTCAGCAGCATGAAAACTTCAACAAGTAGCAACAGTGAAATAATGTCTCACATAAAGTAAGAAGAGTGAAAATCTGATATATAATATGCAACAGAAAATGTAATACAAATTCCTTGAGGAAAATGCCTCTCAAGGTGAGCTAAAATCAGCCTCACAGGGAAATGTACATGTAATGAAGAAACACAATGCTACATAATTCCAGCTACTCTCTAACTGCACAGTCTATGAGGGAAAATGACTGCAAGCTGATATATATAATATGATATAACAATACATGCTCAAATAAAGAATGGGGAGCAATATCTCAATCCCATAAAACATTATTGCATCAATCCTCTAAGGGATTGGCTAAAATACATAAAACCGGAAAATGCCAGAGTTGCAGTGTAGCTGCTGTAACTCAATAATGATACAAAAATTGAGAAGGAAGTAGATTTCACAATAGACAATGATACCTCCTCCGATGATCTCCAAAATGAAGGAGCTGATCCTCTTCCTGAAGATTGCACTCTCTGGTGCACAAAATGATCTCCTCCTGCAAAACCTCTCAGATAATAACATTGTAGGAAAAAGGGACTGCATTGGGCATGAGAAGAAATAATGGCCCAATACCAAGATCTGCAATAAAAAGCTCCAGGATATCCTTTGCTGATTTCCTAGAGAAAGAGATGGCTCCTCCTCTACAGAACAACTCCGGAAGTGAGATGATGAAGGTCCCTCACTGCAACACCAGCAACTCCAGCATTCTCTTACTGCAAGCATAACGTAGTAGCTGTAGATGACTACTTTGGTCTCAAGCCATGATGTGAGGAACATGAATAACAATATCTCCATGGTCTCCCATGGAAGAGAAGGGCATTCCTAAACAGGAATCTCTCTTGTGCTAAACAACAACAAGTTGAAGAGAGCTTCAACTTCGAATTCTATCTTCAAGAATGATCCCCACAATGGTTGTCCTTCATCTTTTATGCAATCTATGTGTGGACCCCACTCCCATTAGGGTTTATATCATTTCAAATTTCCCTCCACTCCAACTATGCAATCTTCTTGCGCAAGCTTCCCCTCTTAGGGTACGTTGTTGACTTTGGTCAACCATGGTCTAGCTCACTTGCCTTTGGCCCTTTTCACACTTGGGGCTGCTATCTTAAGCCACTTAAGTGGCTTTTTGCACCTTAGGAGTGTTTATTAAGTTGCTACATGGGTTAACTCACCCATTTTATTCCTTTTATTAAAATAAAAGCAAGATTAATGTTCCAAATACTTTATTGCAAAATTTGGAACATTACAGTCCTCCCCTCCCAAAACTTGCTTGTCATCAAGCAAGAGTAAGGATGAACTGAAAAAAGTCTTCCACTCAAGGCATGGAGTCTGAAATATCCTCATGTAGATCCTACATCCTCAAGCAAACAACCAAGAAAAAGGAGTCACCCTCCAACTAGGCAACTCCTGAAAGTACCTCTCCACCTTGTGCTCATGAGAAATAGGTGGGATGAATTTTCTGAACTTGGTAAGCTTCATATCCTACCCCACGCTGTCCTCTTCTCCACTAATAATGAATGTGGAGTGAAAGTTGAACTTGGGCTGCAATAGTGTTGCCTTCAAGAGGCAAGATGAAGTCTAGATCTCCAAGTCCTCCAACGCTGCAAAACAAGCTGGCCCAAATCATCTCATATGTGATGAGTTAGAATTCATCATCATATGGCATCCAAAAATCATATGGTCCACCTCATGGAAAAATACATGGTTGAACATGGTGACCATATCATCTCTCATACTCCTCTTGGAGCATGTGCTGCAATGAATGGAGGTCTTCTCTCCCAAAGGGCACATCCACCTAATGAGTCTCTCCCTCCTCATGATACATATGGGGCTGCTGCTGATATATAAAGATAAAATGAAATGGTCTTCAAAAGAGACCCAAGCCACCCCATCAAACAAAAAGAACCATGAAGTGCCTTCTCCAAAAATTGAAACTCTCCAAATAACTCCTCCCTCATGAATGAAAGAGATGAAGTTTGGCAATCATGGGCTGCCCATTGCTCCTCCTAAAACATACAACATGCAAAATAGGGAGAATCATACTCCCAATGGGCATCTTCGATTTTTTTCCCTCCTTCAAAACAGTTCTTCCTCTGAACAGTGTTCCACCAGCAACATATGGAAGCATAAACTTATGAGAGAAAGGAGGTGAAATATGGTCCCATGCATTGAACCAGCGCAGGGCATCATTGGCCTGCCTCAAAATAGAAAGTAACAATTTTCTTTTCAGCCACTTGTTTTCTGCCACATTTATCCTGCAAGATGTGATCACGAAAACAAAATTTGGTGCCAAAGGTGCACACTAAAACTATGTGGCTTTCCCCCACAAACCACTGATGAAATAGCCATAATTTTTCTGCAATAGACCATGAGAATAACCCAACATAGTGTGTAATAAGGAAGTATCATCGTTGATATAATGTGCTGCTCATAAAAATAAGAGAGTGCCAAACATAGAGCAAATGGTTACCTCCCTTATCAAGTACTTTGGCCTTTCAGCTGAAAAATGGCTCAAGTGAATAGTATCCCTTACTGCAACATAGTAGGGGAGTGGTTGTGCCAACCATTTCATCATCTTTTGGGATATTCATCTAGCCATATGCTGATATACATCCATTAGAAAGCCCTCCCAAGTGGACTCCTCCATCAATGAAGATTATGCATGGAAATTCATGAAAGAAGAACCCATAAAAAATGCATGTAGATTCCTCTTCTTGTGCTTGTGCAACCAAGCCAAGAAAGTAAAAATGTAGTGAGGAATGATTCCCTCCATTACGCCTTCATGCTCATCATCTACATGCCTCCAAAATACATTACTGGTGAAGTGATTTGAAAGTCACTCCAAGTGCCCTTCATCTTTGTACAAAACTCCATATTGCATGAGGGAAAAATAATTTTATGGATCAAGCACAAGAGCTTCTACAAAGCATTCAAATGCCTTTAGAATGAGACCTTGTATTTAGAGACAAATTACATTTCCAATGTGAGCCTCCAAGGTGATAGGCTTTATTTCTAGAACAAATTCATAGAGACCAAGTGTATCTGCAAAATTATTCCAGCTCACTAAATAATGACTCACTACCCCATCGGCATTCGAAGGTAATGGTCTCTGTGAGTGCTCATGGTTGCCTGAAACATTGCCACTCTCTTCCAACATTCACTATCTGAGACTGAGGATACCAACTCACTGTTCCATTAACATTAGAAGGTAATGGGATCTGTGAGTGCTCATTGTTTCCTGCGACATCCTCACTCTCTTCCAGCATTCATTATCTGAGACTGAGTGAATTGAGGTTCTATCCCTGCCATAGCTGGACCCATTCCAATCTTCAACACCCCTAGTTTTCCATACTGCTCCACTTGGCAACCCTTCTTTACCAAAATGAAACTTCACAACCCTGCTTTACCAAAATGAAAAATCATGCGCATAGTTACAAAATTATTTCAAAAATTCAATCATATAGTAACCCCATTGAAAACCATTACCAGCGATGGAATAAATCCTCCAAGAAAACCTCAAGCAACTTTATTAGAAAACAACACATCAAAATAAAGACCCTAATTAAATTATAGCAAATGCATTCAGCATTTAGGATGATTACCTTACGTTTTTATGGTCGGGCAGAACAGAGTTTGATAGATGATTACCTTACAGTTGAAAAATACTTTCGAACCATTAAATTTTAAATTCCCACCAAATTAATAAATGGAAAGGTTAAACTCCCGCTAGATTAATAAATGGGGTAGAGGGAAATATAAAAGCAAAAAGCAAAGTCGAGATCACTTTGAAAAAAATTGAAGAGGGAAACAAGGAGGGATCTTAATTCGGTGGCAAATGGACAATGAAGAGAGAATGTTATAAGTTATAATAAGGAAGACACTTTTAAATATTCCTTATTTTTTTATTCATTTTTATATTCTTTTGTCTGGAAGAGGGTGGAATAGGTTGTTAGATGGAAGAGATTATAGATCAGATTTCTTTTAAATAGCCTTTCTATTTTTTATTCAATTTTTTTAGTCTTTTTCCTTATTTTTATGTTTTATTGATTTTTATAAAAAAAAATTATTTTTAATGTTATTAGAAAAATATAAGTAGATAGTTAAAATAAATATGTCTAAACTAAAATGATTAAAAAAAAAAGATTAATAGATATTGATATAAAGTCATGGAAATAAATTCTTGGACAATTACAAGAGGAGGAAAAGATCACAAGTCAGAGTGTAACATGAGAAGTAGACCTTAAAAATCACATAGATCTTCTTTAATGGATATTTAGTCTTAAGTCAGGATATGGGCACCATAGGACGTATTTATCATCACATGTGGGAGTTAGTATCTATGTTATGGTTAGGAGAGGAAAACAAGCGCCTTAGTCCCTAAATTAATCTTTCCCATGCTAAATTTCCATGAAAAATACCTCTAGCTAGGAATATGGTCATCTAGTATGTTTTTCATGATAAGAATGGGTCTCATGGCCTTTACTATGGCCAAGGAAGGAAAAAAAAAAGGACTTAAGTCCTAAATAATTAGTGACCACGTTTCAAATCACTGCATTAATTATTTTCTCAAAGGGATATTCTATGGCCTCTAGGTGGAATGTGTCTACCATTCAAAGGTTTTGCACACCACAATTGGTTCTTAGAGCCTCGTCATTGGACCTTAATGAAATTAGGAGGCTTTCAAATCACATATGATTCTTACAAGTGTATAAAGAGCACATTTAACCAGGTTTGAGGGTACATTTTATACGTATCATAATGTATATGAGGGGGAAAATGGTTTTCAGTGCTAGTGATCCAGTTGCACAAAAAACCACATAAATTTTCGCTTTTGGATATCCCAAATATTCAATAAGTAATCCAATGTGACAGAATTTGTTTCTAAGTTACTGATAGTAGAAACAACCCTCTAGTGTTAAACTTTAGACAAAAGGGTATTCAAAATTTTAACACTGTAGATGGATTCAAAGACCCCTTTATCTCTAAATTTTAACACTGTAGATGGATTCAGAGACCCCTGTAGTGAAATTTGACACTTTGGTATCAATATTGCAATTTTCCATATACAGAGTGACATAATAAAAAATTACTAACATAAACGACTAATTCATATACTTGTTGTACTTGTTATTTGGTCATATTTTTATTCTTGGACTATAATAATCATTTTCATTAATCATTATTATTTGGTCACTTATATCTAGTCATATATTTTATTCCTAGACTAAATTATTCAGTTAAGTTAGTCACATTTAGTTTAGTCCCTTATTATGTACTCATATATTTTAGTCCTAGACTAAATTAGTCATTTAAGTTAGTCGTTTTTAGTTTAGTCACTTATTATCTAGTCGTATATTTTATCCCTAGATTAAATTAGTCATTTAAGTTAGTCACTTTTAGTTGGCTCACTTAAAATTGCTCAAGTTTAGTAGTAATTTGCTTGAAATAATTGCGGTGACTAACATTTTTAGTCACCTAGTCACTAATTTCATCATTTTATACTAGTGTTTGCTTTGTTTATACAGGCTATCTGGCCACATTATAGTGGCAATTATCGCCCCAATGAAGAAAATTTGTTCAAGTTTCTTACTTGTATGGGGGAAAATGGCTTTGACATTGCTAATGTTGAGGTATACGCCGTATACACTATTTATAGTCTAATTTAGTTTATATTCTAGTGTTCATTGTCTTTCATGTTTTACACATTGCAGTGTATCTTTTTTTTTTAGAAAATGAACTCAGTATTGATGGTAAGAAGCATGAATTGAAAAAAGAGGGGAGCAATAACATTGAAGTGACAAATGCAAAAAGAGAGAGAGGAGAACTACTTTGGCGGTACTCTTAGAGCCAATAACCCACATAAGACACACATATAAAGACTGATGGTCATGTCTTCAGAGTTTGGAATTCACCTTCAATGCCTTGAAAACAAAACGATAATGTTTTGAAGTGGTGATACACCATTTCATGTGTAAATTGAGTCCAACCAATATTAAGTTGGAAAATCATATTGTAATACTTTAACATCTCATATAATATAATTTATGTGGTTGAAATTATTTATAGTTGCACTTGATATTGTTTAGTATGTAATTAAAATATGCGACTTTGTGTTTTCAAATTAGATGAACATGCACATTGTATGACATATTTTAAATCATACAAATTAATTTATGTTGATTAATAATGAACACAAAATCAATTTAAAACTACTAAATTAGTAGTTTATATTGATTAATGATGAACACACATAGAATGAATATACACTAAATTAGTCTTTTATAATGATTATTAATGAAAGTAAATGAAATGAATATAAACTACTAAATTAGTCATTTATATAATGAATAAATGACTACTGCAAATGATAAATTTGTGACTACAAATGACAACTAAATTTTTCATATAAATGACTATTAGTAGGTAATTTACAGTATCTTATAACATGACTAAAATTTAGTCATATTTCTTCGGTCAATAATTGGTTTCAAACGATGACTAAAATTTTCATATATATGACTATTAGTAGCTAATTTACACTATCTTATAATAGGACCAACATTTTGGTCATATTTTTTTATCATTAATTGATTTTCTCGGGTGATAATATAGTAATATATTTTGTTGTATATTTGGTCATTAATTGTGACAATTAAAGACGAAAACAAATATTAAATCAATGACCAAATGAATGACCAAATTAATGACCAAACCAATGACCAAATCAATGACTAAATTAATGATAAAATCAATGACTAAATTAATGACTAAATCAATGACCAAATTAATGACGAAATATACAACTAGACAAAAAAATAGTGATAACCAATTAATGACTAAGCTAAAAACGACCAAAATTTGGTTGCGTTATAAGATACTGTAAATTAACTACTATTGGTCACCGGCCGAAAAATAGTCGTTTATATGCAAATTTTAATCGTTTTTTTAGTATTTGATTAGCCATTTTGTACTAGTGATTTATTCGGGTTGGGTCTGTCTCAACATACCTCTGCTACACTTATTGCTCCTCATCCTACAAATGAATTTCTTCCTCCTCCTTGCACACAACCTGATCATGCAAAGGGGCACCACAATGGAAAGGGCAGTTACAGACTATGCAGTGTTATCACTCTAGTAAATTCTTAAGTTGTGGGATTTTGGTTTTTAGTCAAAGAATACTAGAGGTAACCACAAACCTACTTCAAACTCTATGATATAGCCTTCCTAGGGTTCAGAGAGGGTTCTCTCTTTCAAGTTTAACATTGTTTTAATTTTTGAATATTAGTCTAGTTATTAAAGTACAGATTTGGTTTTGTTTTGTTGGATTTGGTGGGAAAATTTCACTTGGAGGGTAGATAGAGGGAAATATACTTGTCCATTGGGCTATGGACTCTAAATCAAGCTAAAAGAACTGGGATTAGGGCCTAAAAGGTCAAATATCTACAGGGAAAGGTAGATAACCCTCGAAGATCTTGGAAAATTGGTTTTTGAGATGGTATGATCGGGATAAAGGGCACTTAAGAATCCTTAAATCCGGAAAAGCGAAGTATAATATAGAGGTCAAATGGGAGAGGGAGAAATTAAGGGTTCCATACATCAAAAATCAGAAGAAAACAAAGAAATGATAACTAGTTAAAAACATGGTGCTATTAACATGTCCTGTAGTAATACTCCTAGTTATACATTCAGTTTTAGAATTAAAACACAGATGTATGCATTTAAAAAAAGAAGAATAACAATGAAAAGTTTAAGAGATTATTTCACTCCAGATAGCTTATCACAGTGATCCTGAAGTATGATGCCAAATAGGTGATCCACTCTACTACTCAAAATCAAAATGCAAATCCTTCAAGTCAACAAAATATCTATAGTAATCTCCAACAATTTTATTCCACACAAAAATACTTCAAAGAGTGAAGTATTTATATAAAATGTTTTACAAAATATCCTAGATCACTTCTAGGAATTAACTTAGGAAAATTAAATATCTTACAACAATAATAGTGACAACTTTCTCAACAAATTAGCAATCTGTCCTATTTTATTCAAAATAAATAGAAACTGTTTTAAGATAAGAAGTAGTTGGCTACTTATGTGTCCTCTTTGCTGGTCTTTTAGATATTTTTCAGAATCTAACTTGCCTTCACTAATACTCTTTCTCGCTGATACTCTTTCACTTTGGATACTCTTTAACCTTCAATAAAATTGCTTTCTGCTGTAAAAATTTGTTTTGATAATGAAATTAGCAAACAATTTTTTTCTTTTTCATTTGTTTGCCTTTCTTCCTTCATAGAAAATAAGTTAATACTTGCCACTCCTCATTTTTAGGAATTTTAATATTCATGAGTTTCCTAAAATTCTCATCAGCCTCAGCGTATCTAGCAAATGTGGGCTTGATTACAAATAAGTGCTTGATTTCATACTGCAAATAAAACAAATCTGCAAAACTTTTTAACAGTACTTTTCCTGTGGGAATACCTTGACTTGTTGGCTTGTTCACCTACTCCTTGGCATGTTCTCTTATATTTTTGTCATAATCATTCTGAAGAATTAAATTATCATTGATAACCATGATATTAGTGAGTCCCTTTTGTCTTAAATTGGTGAATTTAACCATGAATCTAGTGATAGCAGTGTTCATTCCTTCACATTTCTCTTCAAGCTGCCTCATCAAACTTCTTTTGGTGGTTACTTTCCTAATTTCTAGGATAGTATTTGTCCTGTCATTGATTTTCAATTCTTCAAGTTCCTATCCGTTCTTGTTGTGGAGGAAATTTATTAACCTTACTGCCTGTTCTGGTTTATTTGCTAAATCAGCTTGTGTCTTTTAGATCTCTGCTTGGGCTACCAATAGTAGCTCTCTATGCTCAAAAATCATCTGAATTGAAAGCAAAACATCATGGATGGCTTCAATTACATTATTCCATAGGTAATTTTTAATATATGATATCTGATCCTTGAGAGTTAATTCCTTTTGGAGCTTCTCTACCTCTTCACTCAATTTGTGGGAATTTTTCTCATGTATTTTAGCATCTATCTAAGCTGATTTGTTTGTTTTCTCAAGATTTTCAATAATCTTTGTCAATATATTGATTTCATTGGTATTCAAGGACATCTCCTCCATTTATTTTACTAGTTGAATGCTTTCATTTGTAGGTGGCAACACTGTTGTAGAGGATTCAGTTACTGAAGTTGTTGAAGAAGTCACTGGCAATGCAATTGCCAGTGGCTCTTTGGGTGCCAATTTTTTTGCTAAAGTAGAAGGCACAACTGCAGTAATGACCGGGATAACTAACAGAATTATTGGTTCTTTTGTTGTCTCTCTTTCTTGGAAAACTTGGTCCATTTGTACTTCCATTTCCTTAATTTGAGCTGTTAGTTAAAGAATCAATCTCATCATTTCATCCTTTTCCTTTTGATCCTGTAAAACTTCCTTTGTCTGAGGATGCTCACTTTGAGGAAGCTTGAGTTGGTTCCTCAAGGTAGCTATGTCCTCATTTTTATTTTTAACCAATGCTTCTTTTGCTTTGATGTTTTTAGGATCATATCCTACTTGTAATACTAAATCTTCTCAGGCTTTTATCCTTAGATCCTTTGCATGTAACGAAGCTTTATCTATTTTCATCTGGTCCTGCATATTAGAGATTGTATTTTGAAGCCTATGAGCACTCATAGCTTTTGTTGTGACTGTGGAATAAAGCATCTCTGAGGATTTCCTATGAAACTCAATATGATCCAATTCATGGATTTTATCTGTGGCTACTTCCATATCAAATTTCTTGTAGTCAACAACTATCTTTGGCACTGGTAATGTGGGCTGTAAAACTGACATAATCAATTTTTGAGTTGAATAATCAAATGCTGATAGGAATCTATTTTGGTTACCTGGCTTTTGCTTCAAAAACTGAGAATATATTTCAGTTTTGATTTCCTCATTCTTCAATTTGATTTTCTTGTATTTCTCCTTAATATCTAAATACTTCTCCTCAGTTGAATGTGAGAAAGAAGCCTCCATACTTTGTTTCCTTTCCATCATTTGTGTCTCTTCATTATTCAATTGTTCTTGATTCTGATTTGGCTCACTGATGATTACAGTGGTTACATTGGTCTTTGGTTGTTCAGTGTTGGCATTCAAGGGGTGTGTGTCTTCAACATTTATTGTTACTTTTCCTTTAGCTGTTGTATCAAGTTTTTGCCTCTTGTTGTAAATGGTTTTAAACTTTGTTTCTGTTGTAGTATCTGCAGTATAAGCTCCTTCTATTTGATTCTCTTAGTGGATGTCTCTAGTTTTTTGGAAATTTCCAAAGGGTGACTAGTATTCCTTTGGTTAACTACCTCCATTAAAGTATTTCCAACCCACTCTATTTGATTAGAAAACTTCTCTATTTCTAGCTTTGACTCATGGATAAAGGGTGTCAATTTACATTTTACAATTAGTTTACTTAAGATCCCTTGTGGATCATAATTCAATGGGAAGCTTTCTTCTAATTTATATTCTAGTAGTTGACTTGCTGCTTCCTTTTCTGCATCTCTTTGATTACATATGTATGGCCCAATTTGAATTTTTAGTTTAAATTAGGTCTTTTTCTTGGATTCCATAAAATTAATTGAATCTAAATTTAGGATTTGCCTAATTTACTCTAAGGCAAAGATTTTCATTAGTGGGTGCTTGGGCAACTTGTAAGGCAACAAGTTAGAACCAAAAAATTTAATTTCAATGAACTTCTCATATAAATAACAATCACCTACTTTGATTTGTTCTGATAGCTGCAAAATTTTCTTCATTTCCTCATTCATTCTAGGCTGCTCTGTTTTTGTGAAGATGGTGATCAATGGATGTACAAATAACTTTGAAAACTCTAAATAACTGAACTCTGAACCTTCTTTTATGAGTATAGATGTCCAAAAGATAACTGATAGAGGTTTTCCTTCTATATTCAACTTTTGAAGTGAAATTGGAAAGCTCTCTAATTTGAAAAATAGAAACAAGTGGAATAGATAGGAGGTATATTTCAATACTCCTTCCAGCTTGTTGTGAAACCAGCTCCAAAAATAGAAAAAAAGAGATATCAACACCTTAGAAATAAGCCACTTCGAGGGGGAAACCTCCAATACATTACATGAATGAACAATTCTTGGATGATACAAATTACAAAACCTCATTTCTATAATAGGAGTCCATGGGGCCACAATGTAATCCTAGCCGACCTAACAAAAATAATTTAAGGGCACAATAATAACAATATGGGGGTTACAAGGGTACAATAATAACAATAAGGGGGCTACAATAACAACAATAAGGGACTATACTAGTAATATAGGGACCTAATATGCCCCTCTCATTCAAAAAAGTGTTGTCCTCAATGCTTGAGTAGCTTTGGGTGATTCTCTATAAAATTCTCATCCTCCCATGTAGAATCTTCAGTGGGTAAGTTCTTCCACTTTATGAGATACTCTAAAATTGATCGATTCCATAGCTGTTGAGTTCTTGTTTCCATGACCGCTTTAGGTTCCAATATGATTTTTCGTTCCTCACCAAGTTCTGGAAATATTGTTTCAACTGGAAGATTTTCACCCATAACCTTATTTAAGCATGAAACATGGAAAACTGGATGCACTCGTGAGGAAGCAGGAAGCTCTAATTTGTATGCCATAGTACCAATCTTTTGCAACACCTTGTAAGGACCATAGTACTTTGGCAATAATTTATTATCCTTCTTAGCTTGCTTGAGGGACATCTGTTTGTATGGTTATAGCCGTAAAAATACTTAGTATCCTACATCAAAACTTCTCTCGCTTTGATGTTGATCTGCCTATTGTTTCATTCGATTTTGTGCCAAATTCAGGTTATCCTTTAAGAGTTGGAGAACTTCTTGTTGATGCTCGATGTGATATTCCATTGCTTGAACCTTCAAATTTTCTCTTAAAGATGATGTGATGGATGGTGGATGATATCCATAAAGTGCCATAAATGGGTTCATTTTTGCTGCAGTATGGAAGGAAGTGTTATACCACCATTTAGCGAGAGGTAACCACTTGACCCATTGTGTTTATTTATTAGATATAAAACAACAAAGATATCCTTCCAAAAATTTATTTATTATCTCAGTTTTACCATTGGTTTGAGGATGATAAGATGAGCTATGAGCTAATTGAGTACCCAAACAAGAAAACAACTCTGTCCAAAAATTTCCAGTAAAAATGGAACCTTTGTCTTTCAGAATAACCCTTGGGTTCCCATGTAGCTTTTGAATTGTGTCCATAAATGTAGTAGCAACTGTACTTGCTTTAAATGGATCAGATAATGCACAAAAGTGTGCATACTTGGTAAGTCTATCAACTACCACCATGATGACACTCTTTCCTTCGGACTTAGGTAAACCTGTGATAAAATCCATTGAAATCTCCTCCTAACGTTGACTTGGAATGGATAAAGGTTGTAGAAGTCCCGGGGTCTTAATTGTTTCCACTTTATTCTGCTGGCAAACCAAACATTCCGCCACAAACTTTTGAATATCAGATTTAAGGCCAACCCAAAAAAATTCTTTCTTCACCCTGTGGTAAGTTTTTAAAAATCCTGAGTGTCCTCCTAAAGGAGAAGTGTGCAATTCCAGAAGAATATTTTGTTTTAGTTGGGAATTCTTACAAAGATATAAGCGATCTTTGTACCATAAGGAATCATTTTTCCAACTAAATGTATCGGATGTACTAGGATCTTGCTGCAACTTTTGAATGAGTGTCCATACATCTTTGTCCTTCTTCCATTCATCTCTTGCTTTGGTTATCCAATCTGGTTGGATAATAGAAATGGCACAAAGCAATGCTTCCACCTCTTCATTCTTTCTTGAGAGTGCATCTACAACAACATTTAGCTTCCCCTTTTTGTATATTATTTCAAAGTCATAACCCAACATCTTTGTGACCCATTTTTGCTGCTCTTATGAAGATAGTCTTTGTTCCAAAAAGTTTTTAAGACTATCATGATCATTTTCTACCTTGAAGTGTTGTCCCATTAGGTAAGTTCATCATTTCTTTAGTGCATTTAGTATTGCTAACATTTCCTTCTCATAAATAGGTTTCTGTAAATACTTTCCTTTGATTGGACAACTTTAAAAAGCAATGGGTCTTCCTTCTTGCATTAAAACAACACTAATTCCATTTCTCGAGGCATCACATTCCACAATAAAGGTTTTTGTGAAGTCTAGCGTAGCTAAGACTGGTGCTAGGCACATTGCCTATTTAAGATGTTCAAAGGCCTTAGTTGCTTCAACAGTCCATGAAAATGCATCTTTCTTCAATAATGTTGTTAGGGGTGCTTCTATTCTCCCATAATTCTTAAAAAACTTGCAATAATACCCTATTATCCCAAGAAATCCTCGCAACTGATTTATGGTTGTGGGGACTTTCCATTCGTTAATGGCTTTAATTTTGTTAGGGTATACCTTAACACCCTTGTGAGATACAATATGACCCATATATTCCACCTCTTGTACTCCAAAGAAACATTTGGATGTTTTTTCATATAATTGTTTCTCCTGCAATAGTTTTAGCACCTTGTCAACATGTTGAACATGATCCTTCCAAGACCTGATGTAGATTAGTATATCATCAAAAAATACTAGCACAAATTTTGTAAGGAAGGGTTTGAAAATGGAATTCATCAACCCTTGAAATGTAGGAGGTGCATTGGTAAGGCCAAAGGGCATGACCAAAAATTCACAATGACCCTCATGAGTTCGAGATGTTGTTTTCAGAATATCTTCAGTATTCATTCTAATTTGATGATATCCTGAACGAATATCCAACTTGGTAAAATAAATTGCTCCATGTAATTCATCCAATAATTCATCAACCATAGGAATGGGAAATTTATCTTTAATGGTGAGTTTATTGAGCTCCCTATAATCCGGACACATGTGCCATGATCCATCCTTCTTGTGTACCAATACTACAGGAGCAGAGAAAGAACTTTGACTAGGTTGAATTATACTTGCCTCTAACATTTCTGCAATCATATGTTCAATTTCAATCTTTTGGACAAAAGGATATCTATAAGGCCTGATGTTTGGAGGAACACTTCCTAGAATCAAATGAATAGCATGGTCATGATCATGAATAGGTGGATTCCCTTTGGGAGTTTCAAACACGTCAGAATGATTGTTCAAGACTTTTTGGAGATCTACAAAAATAAATGATTTTGATGTTGGAACTTCTAGTGAGCATAATTGTGCAATTACGCCTCGTTTTTCTTTCTTTAGAAGTTTTTTCATGACATTAGAGCTTATTATATTTCTTGACTTCCATGCAATACCCCGTAATTTGACTTCCTTTGCTTCTAAAAAAAAATTCAAGAAAATTTCTTGAAAATTAAAAGCTACTGTCCCCAAAGATTGTAACCATTGTACTCCTAGTACAACATCAACACCTCCCATAGGAATGGAAAGCATTGGAATATTCAATACATATTCCCCCATGGTTAGCTTGATATTACGACATTTTCTAGAGAAATTTATAGTTCCTCCATTTGCAACCATCACTTGACATTCTGGTGCTGGGTATAGGAAAAAATTCAATTCCTTGGCTACCTTACAATGAATAAAATTATGGGTGCTACCTGAATCAATCAACACTATTACCTTTTTCTTCTTGATATGTCCTTCTATCCTGAGAGCTTGAGGAGTGGTAATTCTTGCCAATGCATTACACGATATGATCAGAATCATTTCTTCCTCTTCTATGGCTGGTTCCTGGTGTATATCCTCTTCTTGTTCATTTTCTTCTTCCTCTTCACAATCTCTGTGAAATAATTTATTCTCATCACACTTATGACCTTTAGTGTATTTTCTATCACAACTGTAGCAAAGCCCTTTTGCTCTTTTTTCTTCCAATTTTTGTGGTGTCAACCTTCTGGGTTGTGGAAATCTAGGAGTAGCAACACTTCCATCTTTATAGAAGTGAGTGGTAGGCTTCCTTGTCGCCATAATTTTACATTCAATTTTTCTTGCCAACCTAAATGCCTTATCCAATGAATCAGGTTCCAAAACGCAAAATTCATGTTGGATGTTATCCTTTAAAGTACCTATGAAGAGATCAATCCTGTGTTCCCATGAAATATTAGTTACCCTTATATTCAATTTTTGGAAGTCCTCAATGTGCTCCCCCACTGAACACTTTTTTTTGAGATTTATCAATTGGCTAAAGAACGTGTTTCTCTTTGTATCCTCATAATGTGTTATCATTTCCTCCATAAAAATTGACCAAGTGACAATTTTTTTATGGGAGCAAAGCCATCAATACCATACAAATGTATTTTGTTCTAAATGTAAAGTTGCAATGCGTACCTTTTGTGTGTTTTGCACATTATTGAGATCAAAATATTGCTCCATCTGTAGTATCCATGTTACAGGATCCTTTCCATCAAAATTACTCATATCCATTTTTGGAATTGGTGGTTCTTCCCTCCAAAATTAGAGTTCATGAAATCATGATTAACATTTATTTTGTTCTCGCGATGAGTTTCCTCTACTATCTTTTCACCATTAGGAAAAATTTCTTGTATCAACTTTGTCAAACCTTCCATGTCTATTTTTAGATCATTTTTCATGTTTTCCATCTTAGCTTCCATGTCATCCATCTTAGATTCCATGCCAGCTTCCATGCCATCCATCTTAGCTTCCATGCCATTCTTCAAACCATCCATGCCTTTCTCCAAACCATCCATCTTAGTTTCCACACCTTTCTTCAAAACTTCCATGTCATTTTTTGTTGCTCTTTGTGAGAGCGAAATTTGTTACACTTGCTCTTGTAATTTTGATATGTCATGTTGCCATTCTTCGCCTTCATGAGTCATATTAGAGCCTTCGAAAGGCTTAATGGGTGTTGAATTATTTTTATGGGCCATTTGAGAATCCAATACTGGTATCTATTCTATAACATGCCCTTGGAATCAATTCAACTTGATTCTTCAAACAAGACTTATGAAATTCAGGAAAAAAAATACACACCTTTTACTTGCTTTTGAGGAGCTCGATATTGAAATTGACTTATCTATATATTTTCAGATCCTCAATATCTAAAATTTGGTCTTATAGTATTCCTCTGAATATTATTTCAAATTCCACATGTCTAACTTGATTTGGATTCTTCAAGACAAAGTTATGTCGAATCTCCCACAATGACCTAATTATGGACTAGTTCAGTAGAGCGAACTTTTACGACTTGCCACGTGTCGCTGTTTCCTCCTTTGGCTCTGAAATTTATAGACAGGAAACTGAATTCTGTGTACTTCCAGTTACTTTTTATAGAATTCCAATCCGATGCTCAGAGAGAGAGAGTTATGAAGCTTTTCCCAAATCACCTCTTTGAGATGAAATTCGGGAGCTTGAAAAAGACCTAACTTCCACAGATCATATCTCCAGAATTATTGCAAAACAAGCTTTTAATTTTTCGATGATGTTCTTCAGGATTTCAGATTCATGCTCTAAAATTTTTAGCTTCTGAACCTTCGTAGAAAAAATGTTATAGCAAAAATTCTGCGATGACCTTTTTAAGTGAAATTCAGGAGCCTGCAAAGAGACCTAACTTCCATAGATCATATCTCCAAAAATATTGTGAACCAAGCTCTGAAATTTTGCGATGATGTTCCTCGGGATTTCAGCTTTGCACTCTAAAAATTTAAACTTCTGACCCTTCGTAGAAAAAACGTTATAGAAAAAATTCCACGATGACTGTTTGGAGCGGAGAAACCCTAGAATCCAAAGCTCTAATACCAAATGTTGTGAAACCAGCTCCGAAAATAGAAAAAAAGATATATCAATGCCTTAGAAATAAGCCACTTCGAGGGGGAAACCTCCAATAAATTACATGAATGAACAATTCTTGGATGATACAAATTACAAAACCTCCTTTCTATATATAGGAGTCCATGGAGCCACAATGTAATCCTAGTGGGGCCACAATGTAATCCTAGCCGACCTAACAATAATAATTTAAGGGCACAATAATAACAATATGGGGGTTAAAAGGGTACAATAATAACAATAAGGGGGTTACAATAACAACAATAAGGGACTATACTAGTAGTATAGGGACCTAACACTGTTGCAAATTAGTCAATTGATAGTGAATACTATCAGCAATAAAGCCAGCATAGTCAAATATAACTGAAGGTGCCTGCCCTGGAGAAAATGTGGACAAAAATCCCAAAATAGACTCATTAGTGTGCTCATTTGTGAAATACCAAAGTATAAAGGAAAGCATGGAGATTACATGCCTTGATGCTTCAGGGAATTTGGCAGTTGAATAAGGAGGATTCAACTTGGGAATTTCAACATGCAGGGGCATGAAAGTTTGAAAAATCATGAACCTTTTAGGGAAATCTAAGTTAATGTATAACTTAGTGAGGGGTTCAATAGACAATGGGACTACTTAGGGGTTTGGTTGAAGCTGCAACATTTTTTCTATTGACTTTGTAGTGATGGTAAATAGGACCTCTTTATTTGCATTCACAATAGCTCTTTGTTTAGGAATGTAGTAATGATGGCATAGCCTGATAGTTTATCGACAAGGGTGAGTGAGCGGGAATACATATTTGGGCAAATTGGATTCCTAAATATGAATTTCTTCATGATCAACTAAATATTTTTCAAAACACCAGTTGTGGATATCCAATAGATTGAATTCAACTATAGGATCAACTATTTTGTAGTCAATGTCAGCTAGGGGAATATGCTCAATATCAACAACTGGGGGCTGTAATGGGTTGACTACAATTGTAGTATTTGGAGTCATGGCAGGAGTAGCTTTAGAAGTTTTTGAACCCTCGGGCTTGTTTATACTCTATTTTTTAAGCATTTTGATTGGCTTCTGCAAGTTTAAACTGTTTGGAGAGGCAATTTTACTATATCAGAGGCTAGATTAGGAAAATTAAACAAAATAGAATATCTTTTTGGATTTTATGCTCAATTAGGTGTCTCAAAAGAAGTTTTGAGGCTAAAAAATGGTCTAAAACCAAAAACAGGGGTTTTCTGAGTTGTTTGACAGAAAAATGGGCTAAAACTTTGGCGAAAAGGGATTTTTAGAAGATATAGGGAACCTGCTGAGGATTTATGAACTTTAGAGCTTGAAATTGATCATTAATATATGAAAAAATGATAATTTTCTTTGAAAATACCTCGCAGCAGACAAATAGTGTTTTTGGGAAAATTTTGCCAGAGTTTGGCCTGTTTCTGGGACTTTTGGCCAGTTAAATTACTTGATTTCTTGTCTTTGAAATGGTTCTTTTCTTTTAAGAAGATTTTTTATATTGAGTTGTAGGTTTTAATCTTAGAAGAATACCTGTTTTGATGCAGGTATTGGTTTTAATAGGGTTTCTTCAATCTTCTGATTGATTTGATAGCTTTAGTGGTTGAACTAGAGTGATATAACTCCTGAGCAATCTTTTACAGGCTTCTTTGGAAAATTTAGATAGTTATGGGCGTTAAAATGGCTAACAGGGGCTTTTTGCAACTTTACATAGTCGGGGAGGTGAAAACACTGGTTAAACGCAAAAGATAGTGAATTAACACATTTTTCCAAGTTTTAATTAAACGTATGAGATTGCATTGAATGCGAGTCGCTATTAGGAGGGAAGGTAGTTTTGGAATTACAAAGGCGTAGAAAACTGGTGGTTTATCGTGTTGATTTTAAGTGGTAAGTAGTTTTAAACCAAACTCACACAATCGAATCAGAAGGGGCCATGTGGAGGGGAGGGGTCAACGTGAAACTATCTATTTCGCGTGGATTTTTCATTGGAGCGGTCGGGCATGTTCTTTACGTGATATCAATCGTCGACTGTCGGATCAAAACGTTTGAAGCGAATGGTGTGGATTACATCGGGAGCTGCGTTGGAATGGAAATGTGGGACCAAGCTTTATTTATGCGAGCAGAATGGTTTAATATGTGTTTAAACCTTTATAATATAATCGAGGAGTATAGGTTTAAAACATATATATATGGGTTTATTTATGCACAACGGAGGGATAAAATGTTATTGCAAAGGCGCTTTTTAAACAAGGTTTTTTAAGCCTTATCCATTGGTATCTATATATATATATATATATATATATATATATATATATATATATATATATATGGCGGGTTAGGTTTGCAACATTTAATAAAAAATGTTTCACAAATGTGTGTAATGGTATGTTATATATATTTATATAGTTTTTTTAACCTTTTTGATAGTTTAAAAACTATAGGGCGAGATATTTGAATAATGATAATGTTTTAGACCAAAAAGCTTTTAATTTGGGATTTCCATTTACACACATGGGATAATATACTTTGGTCAAAAGTTTATAATAGTGGGTTTTTGGGATATTTAGATATAATGGAATTAATAACTAGAAAAGGGTATTTCTAAGGAATTTAATAAAATATGTTAAAATTTAATATGAGAGGGGAGTGAAAAACAAAATACACATTATCTCTAAGTATAGTACAAAATCAAGCATTGCTCATTTTCATATTTCTTTCATTAATACTTAAGACAAATGTCATTTTGTGGGTTTTTATGAATGCTTATGAAGGGTTGAAGTTAATTATTCTAGGGTTACAATTTTACTAAGCAAGAATGTGTGCTTACATAGGAAAAAGTGGTTTTAATGTATGAAAGAAGGGTAAATGATGATAAATGAGGATTTAGAATAAGAAATCAATATTTTTAACTAACCAGTCATAGAGCCTTGGGTCTGGTCCCAACAAAAGTCAGAGAAATGCTCTGAGCCTTTTTGAATGATAACTTGAAATTCTGAATATTGATAGGGGAGGGGAAATTAGTGATTTTTCCTGATGATGTATTATTTACATGATTTCTCCACTACTTTCTACCTACCCAACTTGTATTTATAACATTTTTTTCTTCATTTTGCAGGTGCATTTTGGCTTACAACCTTAAAAAAGTTTCTTTCAAAGCATAAAACTAATCTAGATCTACCTTATTTCATCTGAGGGCTCAGATTAAACTGTTGAGCTCCTCATTATTATCTACCTGTCTACTGATTTTTCAAGTTTAAACTATTTGAGAAATCTTTATTCTCTATCTAAAGCATGAAATTGAATGCATGAAATGTTAAGATTAAACTGTTTAACTGATCATGGATTATGGCATTTATTGACACTCTGCACATAATCATTATTCTTGCAGTCAAGAAAATGTAGTGGCATTTGGATTTCCTCACTTTCAGGTCTCATTTTCATCTCTTTTTCTTTTGGGGTATATATTTTTCTAAGTCCTTTGATCTTTCTTTTAGGAATTTTTACCCAATTTTTGATTTTTTATTATTTTTGATTTTTTCAAAATATGGGAAAACAGCATGCAAAAAGCAAGGTATCTACATATTGACAATAATTATCAAATTCAATTCAAAATTTAATGAACCATATTATTATAGGACCCTAACATGCGGGAAAGCCTCGCTCTAAGACAATAAGTTTTTACAACCGGATCCAAATATTAAGCTCCTAATATTTGGTTTCGAGGAACTCTAGGGTAGGTTCACCATCCTATAGAAGCATGATTTGTTTGGTCGTTGGGTCTTCATAGCAATGGAGGAGAAGGAGATGTTCGCTTAGGTAAAAAATGTGTGGGGTAATCTAGTCGGGTACCTGCCCAAGGTGAGTCGAATGATGAATTCATGGTATTCCACACATTTTCTACATGAGGAAGACATTGTAAATATTTTGAAAAGCACTTGGGTTCATGGGTGTGGGTTCCTGAAACTACATACATGGTACATAGGTTACAATGCAATCATGGAGACCCCGCCCAACAATATTGTATGGGTCAAGCTTCTAGCATTACTATTAGGTCCCAATATTACAATTATAGTCCTTTATTGTTGTTATTGTAACCCCCTTATTGTTATTATTGTACCCCTGTAACCCCCATATTGTTATTATTGTGCCCTCAAATTATTATTGCTAGGTCGGCTAGGATTACATTGTGGTCCCACTAGCATTACATTGTGGCCCCATGGACTCCTATATATAGAAAGGAGGTTTTGTAATTTGTATCATCCAAGAATTTTTCATTCATGTAATGTATTGGAGGTTTCCCCCTCAAAGTGGCTTATTTATAAGGCGTTAATATCTCTTTTCTTCTATTTTTGAAGCTAGTTTCCCAACATTTGGTATTAGAGCTTTGGATTCTAGGGTTTCCCTGCTTCAAAAATGTCATCATAGAATTTTCGATATAACTTTTTTCCACGAAGGTTCAGAAGCTAAATTGTTTATAGCACAAAACTGAAATCATGAGGAACATCTTCGCAAAATTTCAGAGATTGGTTCGCAATAGTTTTGGAGATATGATATGTGGAAGTTAGGCCTTTTTCAGGCTCCTGAATTTCATCTCAAAGAGGTGATCGTGGGAAAATATTCATAACTCTCTCTCTGAGCATCGGATTGGAATTATCTAAAAAGTGACTGGAAGTAAACGGACTGTAGTTTCCTGTCTGTAAATCTAGAGCCAAAGGAGCAAACAGTGACACATGGCAAGCCGTACAAGTTCGGTCTACTAAAACAGCCCATAATTAGGTCATTGTGGGAGATTGGAAATAAATTTGTCTTAAAGAATCCAAATCAAGTTAGACCTGTGGAAATTGAAAGAAGATTCAAGGGGCTACGTCAGGGCCAAATTTCAGATATTGAAGATTCGAAATCACAGAGATAATTCAGTTTCAATATCAAGCTCCTCAAAATCAAGAAAAAGGTGTGTATTTTTTTTCAAATTGCATAAGTCTTGTTTGAAAAATCAGTTTGTTATTGATTCCAAAGGCCTATTGAGCATAGATATTAGTATTTGGTTCTAAAATTCCTCCTAAAACAAATTCAACACCCATTAATCCCTCAAAGAACTCTACTATGACTCATGAAGATGAAGAATTGCAACATGCTCTATCAAAATTACAAGAGAGAGTGCACCAAAATTCGCTCTCTCAAAGAGCAACAAAAAATGAAATGGATTTTTTGAAGAAAAGCATGGAGGCTAAGATGTATGGTTTGAAGAAGGCATGGAAGCTATGATGGATGGTTTGAATAATGGTATGGAAGATAAAATGGATTGTATGGAAGGAAAAATGGAAGGTTTGAAGGAAGGTTTGTCAAAAGTTGATACAAGAAATTATTCCCAATGGCGAAAATATAGTAGATGAAAATCATGATGAGAACAAAATAAATTTTAATCGTCATTTCATAAACTCTATTGTTGGATTAAATAACCACCATATTCCAAAGATGGATATGAGGAAGTTTGATGGCAAGGATCCTATAACATGGATACTACAGATGGAGCAATATTTTGACCTCAATAATGTGCAAAACATACAAAAGGTATGCATTGCAACTTTACATTTAGAAAAAAATACATTTGTATGGCATCGATGGCTTTTATCCCGTAAAAAATTGTCACTTGGTCAATTTTTACGGAGGAAATGATAGCACATTACAAGGATACCAAAAGCAACACCTTATTTAGCCAATTGCTAAATCTCAAACAAAAGGGTTTAGTGGTGGAGCACATTGACTTCCAAAAATTGAATATAAGGGTAACTGATATTTTAGAGGAACATAGAATTGATCTCTTCATAGGTACTTTAAAGGATAGCATCCAACATGAAGTTTGCATTTTGGAACCTAATTCATTAGAGAAGGCATTCAGGTTGGCAAGAAAAATTGAATGTAAAATTATGGCGACAAAGAAGCCTACCACTCACTTCTATAAATATGGAAGTGTTGCTACTCCTAGATTTCCACAACCTACAAGGTTGACACCACAACAATTGGAAGAAAAAAGAGCAAAAGGGCTTTGCTACAGTTGTGATAGCAAATACACTAAATGTCATAAGTGTGCTGAGAAGAAATTATTTTACATAGATTGTGAAGAGGAAGAAGAAAATGAACAAGAAGAGGATATACACTAGGAATCAACCCTAGAAGAGGAAGAAATGAGTCTGACCATATCGTGTAATGCATTGGAAGGAATTACCACTCCTCAAACTTTCAAGATAGAAGGACATATCAAGAAGAAAAAGGTAATAGTGTTGATTGATTCAGGTAGCACCCATAATTTTATTCATTGTAAGGTAGCCAAGGAATTGAATTGTTTCCTATACCCAGCATGTTAGGTCCCTAAATTACTATTATAGTCCCTTATTTTTGTTATTTTAACCCCCTTATTGTTATTATTGTACCCCTGTAACCACCATTTTTTTATTATTGTACCCTTAAATTATTATTGTTAGGTCAGCTAGGATTACATTGTGGCCCCACTAGGATTACATTGTGGCCCCATGGACTCCTATATATAGAAAGGAGGTTTTGTAATTTGTATCATCCAAGAATTGTTCACTCATGTAATGTATTGGAGGTTTCCCCCTCGAAGTGTCTTATTTCTAAGGCGTTGACATCTCTTTTCTTCTATTTTTGGAGCTAGTTTCCCAACATTTGGTATCAAAGCTTTGGATTCTTGGATTTTTCTACTCCAAACAGGTCATCATGGAATTTTCACTATAATTTTTTTTTTTTACAAAGGTTTAGAAGCTGAAATTTCAGAGTGCGAAGCTGAAATCTAGAGGAACATCTTCACAAAATTTCAGATCTTGGTTCGCAATATTTTCAGAGATATGATCTGTGGAATTTAGATCTTTTTGCAGGCTCCTGAATTTCACTTAAAAAGGTCATCGTGAAATTTTTGCTATAACATTTTTTACACGAAGGTTTAGAAGCTAAAATTTTTAGAGTACGAAACTGAAATCTTGAGGAACATCATCACAAAATTTCAGACCTTGTTTCGCAATAGTTTTGGAGATATGATCTGTGTAATTTAGTCTTTTTCAGGCTCCTGAATTTCATCTCAAAGAGGTGATCATGGGGAAATATTCATAACTCTCTCTCTGTGCATCGGATTGGAATTCTGTAAAAAGTGTTTGGAAGTACACAGACTATAGTTTCTTGTCTATAAATTTTAGAGCCAAAGGAGCAAACAGTGACACATGGAAAGCCGTACAAGTTCGCTCTACTGAACCAGTCCATAATTAGGTCATTGTGGGAGATTGGAAACAACTTTGTCGTGAAGAATCCAAATCACGTTAGACCTGTGGAATTTAAAGAATATTCGAGGGGCTACATCAGGGAAAAGTTCCAGATATTGAAGATCCAAAATCACAGAGATAATTCAGTTTAAATATCGAGCTCCTCAAAATCAAGAAAAAGGTGTGTATTTTTTTTCAAATGGCATAAGTCTTGTTTGAAAAATTAGTTTTAAGGGATTCCAAAGGCCTATTGAGCATAGATATCAGTATTGGGTTCTAAAATGCCTCCTAAAAATAATTCAACACCCATTAAGCCCTCAGATTACTCTACTATGACTCATGAAGATGAAGAATTGCAACATGATCTATCAAAATTACAAGAACAAGTGCACCAAAATTCGCTCTCGCAAAGAGCAACAAAAAATGAAATGGATGTTTTAACGAAAAGCATGGAAGCTAAGATGGATGGTTTGAAGAAAGGCATGGAAGCTACGATGGATGGTTGGAAGAATGGTATGGAAGATAAAATGGATTGTATGGAAGAAAAAATGGAAGGTTTGAAGTAAGACATGGAAGGTTTGAAGGAAGGTTTTGTCAAAGTTGATACAAGAAATGATTCCTAAAGGAGAAAATATAGTAGATGAAAATCATGATGAGAACGAAATAAATGTTAATTGTGATCTCATAAACTCTAATGTTGGATTAAAGAACCACCATATTCCAAATATGGATATGAGGAAGTTTGATGGCAAGGATCCCGTAACATGGATACTACAAATGGAGCAATATTCTGATCTAAATAATGTGCAAAACCCACAAAAGGTATGCATTGCAACTTTAAATTTCGAAAAAAATACATTTGTATGGCATCGATGGCTTTTCTCTGGTAAAAAAATTGTCACTTGGTCAATTTTTACGGAGGAAATGATAGCACATTATGAGGATACAAAGAGAAACACCTTCTTTAGCCAATTGATAAATCTCAAACAAAATGGTTTAGTGGCAGAGCACATTGAGGACTTCCAAAAATTGAATATAAGGGTAACTGATATTCCAGAGGAACATAGAATTGATCTCTTCATAGGTACTTTAAAGTATAACATCTAACATGAAGTTCGGATTTTGGAACCTGATTCATTGAATAAGGCATTCGGGTTGGCAAGAAAAATTGAATGCAAAATTATGGCGACAAGGAAACTAATCACTCACTTCTATAAAGATGGAAGTGTTGCTACTCCTAGATTTCCACAACCTACAAGGTTGACACCACAAGAATTGGAAGAAAAAAGAGAAAAAGGGCTTTGCTACAGTTGTTATAGCAAATACACTAAAGGTCATAAGTGTGCTGAGAAGAAATTATTTTACATAGATTGTGAAGAGGAAGAAGAAAATGAACAAGAAGAGGATATACACCAGGAACCAACCCTAGAAGAGGAAGAAATGAATCCAACCATATCGTGTAATGCACTGGCAGGAATTACCACTCCTCAAACTCTAAAGATAGAAGGACAAATCAAGAAGAAAAAGGTAATAGTGTTGATTGATTCAGGTAGCACCCATAATTTTATTCATTGTAAGGTAGCCAAGGAATTAAATTTTTTCCTATACCCAGCACCAGAATGTCAAGTGATGGTTGCAAATGGAGGAACTATAAATTTCTCCGGAAAATGCCATAATATCAAGCTAACCATGGGGGAATATGTATTGACTAGTCCGATGCTTGCCATTCCTATGGGAGGTGCTGATGTTGTACTAGGAGTACAATGGTTACAATCTTTGGGGACGGTAGCTTTTAATTTTCAAGAACTTTTCTTGAAAATTTTTTCAGAAGGAAAGGAAGTCGAATTACGGGGTATTGAAGGGAAGCCGGGAAGGATAATAAGCTCTAATGTCATGACAAAGCTTCTAAAGAAAGAACAACGAGGCGTAATTGCACAATTATGCTCACTAGAAGTTCCGACATCAAAATCATCTATTTCTGCAGATCTCTAACAAGTCTTGGACAATCATTCCAAGGTATTTGAAACTCCCAAAGGACTCCCACCTTTTCGTGATCATGATCATGCTATTCATTTGATTCCAGGAAGTGTTCCTCCAAACATCAGGCCTTATAGATATCCTTACTTCCAAAAGAGCGAAATTGAACGTATGATTGCAGAAATGTTAGAGGCGGGTATAATTCAACCTAGTCAAAGTTCTTTCTCTACTCCCGTAGTATTGGTACACAAGAAGGATGGATCATGGCGAATGTGTCCAGATTATAGGGAGCTCAATAAGCTCACCATTAAAGATAAATTTCCCATTCCCGTGATTGATGAATTATTGGATGAATTACATGGAGAAATTTATTTTAACAAGTTGGATCTTTGTTCAGGACATCATCAATTTAGAATGAAGATTGAAGATATTCCGAAAATAGCATTTTGAACTCATGAGGGTCATTATGAATTTTTGGTCATGCCTTTTGGCCTTACCAATGCACCTTCTACATTTCAAGGGTTGATGAATTCCATTTTCAAACTCTTTGTTAAAAAAATTGTGCTAGTATTTTTTGATGATATACTAATCTACAACAAGTCTTGGAAGGATCATGTTCAACATGTTGACAGGGTGATCAAACTATTGCAGGAGAAACAATTATATGCAAAAACATCCAAATGTTTCTTTGGAGTACAAGAGGTGGAATATCTAGGTCATATTGTATCTCACGAGGGTGTTAAGGTAGACCCTAAAAAAATTAAAGCCATCAAGGAATGGAAAGTCCCCACGACCATAAAGTAGTTGCGAGGATTTCTCGGGTTAACAGGGTATTATCACAAGTTTTTTAAGAATTATGGGAGAATAGTAGCACCTCTAACAACATTATTGAAGAAAGATGCATTTTCATGGACTCTTGAAGAAACTAAGGTCTTTGAACATCTTAAAGAGGAAATGTGCCTAGCACCGATCTTAGCTACGCCAGACTTCACAAAAACCTTTATTTTGGAATGTGATGCCTCAGGAAATGGAATTGGTGCTGTTTTAATGCAAGAAGGAAGACCCATTTCTTTTTAAAGTCGTCCAATCAAAGGAAAGTATTTACAGAAACCTATTTATGAGAAGGAAATGTTAGCAATACTGCATGCAATAAAAAAAGGCGAACTTACCTAATGGGAAGACACTTCAAGGTAAAAACTTATTATGATAGTCTTAAACACTTTTTGGAACAAAGACTATCTTCAGAAGAGCAGCAAAAATGGGTCACGAAGATTTTGGGTTATGACTTTGAAATAATCTACGAAAAAGGGAAGCTAAATGTTGTTGCATATGCACTCTCAAGAAAGAATGAAGAGGTGGAAGCATTTCTTTGTGCCATTTCTATTATCCAACCAGATTGGATAGCTGAAGCAAGAGATGAATGGAAGAAGGACAAAGAAGTGTGGATACTCATTCAAAAGTTGTAGCAAGATCCTAGTAAATCTTATCCATTTAGTTGGAAAAATGATTCCTTATGGTACAAAGATCGCTTATATATTTGTAAGAATTCCCAAATAAAAAAATATTCTTTTGGAATTTTACACTTCTCCTTTAGGAGGACACTCAAGATTTTTAAAAACTTACCATAGGGTGAATAAAGAATTTTTTTAGGATGGCCTTAAATCTGATATTCAAAATTTTATGGCAGAATGTTTGGTTTACCAGCAGAATAAAGTTGATACAATTAAGACCCCGGGTCTTCTACAACCTTTATCCATTCCAAGTCAACATTGGGAGGATATTTAAATGGATTTTATCACAGGTTTACCTAAGTCCGAAGGAAAGATTGTCATCATGGTGGTAGTTGATAGACTTACCAAGTATGCACATTTTTGTCCATTATCTCATCCATTTAAAGCATATACAGTTGCTACTACATTTATGGACACAATTCAAAAGCTACATCAGAACCCAAGGGTTATTGTGAGTGACAAAGATCCCATTTTTACTGGAAATTTTTGGAAGGAGTTATTTTCTTGTTTCGGTACTGAATTAGCTCATAGCTCATCTTATCATCCTCAATCCGATGGTCAAACTGAGATAGTAAATAAATGTTTGGAAGGATATCTTCGTTGTTTTGTATCTGATAAATAAACACAATGGGTCAAGCGGTTACCTCTCTCTGAATGGTGGTATAACACTTCCTTCCATATTGCAGAAAAAATGACCCCATTTATGGCACTTTATGGATATCATCCACCATCCATCACATCATATTTAAGAGAAAATTCGAAGGTTCAAGCAGTGGAAGATCACATTGAGCATCAACCAGAATTTCTCTAACTCTTAAAGGATAAGCTGAATTTGGCCCAAAATCGAATGAAACAACAGGCAGATCAACATCGTAGCGAGAGAAGTTTTGATGTAGGAGAATGGGTATTTTTACGGCTAAAACCATACAAACAAATGTCCCTCAAGAAAGCTAAGAAGGATAATAAATTATCACCAAAGTACTATGGTCCTTACAAGGTGTTGCAAAATATTGGTACTATGGCATACAAATTGGAGCTTCCTACTTCTTCATGAGTGCATCCAGTTTTCCATGTTTCTTGCTTAAAGAAGGTTATAGGTGAAAATCCTCCAGTTCAAACAATATTTCCAGAACTTGATGAGGAAGGAAAAATAATATTGGAACCTGAAGCGGTCATAGAAACAAGAACTCGACAGTTACGGAATCGATCAATTTCATAGTATCTCATTAAGTGGAACAACTTACCCATTGAAGATTCTACATGGGAGGATGAGAATTTTATACAGAAGCACCCAGAGCTACTCAAGCGTTGAGGACAACACTTTTTTGAAGGAGAGGGGCATGTTAGGTCCCTATATTACTATTATAGTCCCTTATTGTTGTTATTGTAACCCCTTTATTGTTATTATTGTACCCCTGTAACCCCCATATTGTTATTATTGTGCCCTCAAATTATTATTGCTAGGTCGGCTAGGATTACATTGTGGCCCCATGGACTCCTATATATAGAAAGGAGGTTTTTTAATTTGTATCATCCAAGAATTCTTCATTCATGTAATGTATTGGAGGTTTCCCCCTCGAAGTGGCTTATTTCTAAGGCATTGATTTCTCTTTTCTTCTATTTTTGGAGCTGTTTTCCCAACATTTACCCTTGGAATACTGGACAAAACTGGCCCTCTTTGCCATCAGAAATTAGATTGGAAAACTCAGATATCTTGATCCTGGTTCTATGGGGTTGCAAGATAAAAGCATAACTTAGTTACTTATGGAATTAAAATTCTTGGGGGGCCCGCTAGGCTGCATTAATCTTGAGTGGGAAGGGGCTCATCATAGGTAGCGTATCAACTACTAGGGAATTCTTTTTCGGTGCCTTAAGTGCCACCAGATTGGCCACATGATGAAAATATGCCCTGGAAGTTGGCCTTCTGCGTTGCAGTCAATGGATGTAGTGATCGATCGTAGCCCAATCTCCTCTCCACGACATGCTGTTACGGTGCCTCCAGACATGGGTATGGTATCTTGTTCCCACCCCCCTATTTTCTCATCTCTGACTCTTTATCACACCAAATATTCATCTGCAACACCCCCACATTCCTCTCTGCATCTACCCAACACTCCCACTTTGACATCCTCCGACCCTTTCGATGGACCTCAATCCAAACACAAGGCCCACCCATCCAGTGCGGGCGCACACGAGACTGCCTGTCCGCAGATGTTGTCTAATCGACCCCCCTCCTCCCTCACTTCCCCACTTCCATAAAAGAATGCCACTACTCTATCTCCCTCCATGCCACTATTTGAAAATTGCTCTCCTTCGGAAGCTACTGATCATTCACCCACTATGCCACCTTTGGAAAACGCCTCTCCCTCGATTGCACCAACTCTTGATGAACAACCAACACCTAATTCTCCCCAAAACTCAATCAGATGTGATTATGACTTCATCTTTATGAATCCTGAACTTGACAGGGCCACCCTCACAATACATTATGGTCGTGCCAAAGTGGTTTCTACAATAATATCCCCCGGATCTGCCTAAACATAATTTTCTATAGGCGGGGGAAAAATGATAGTCGCCATTTTAGGGGGAGACAAAAAACCTACTCTCTTTTCTCTGTAAATTCAGATGGCCTTCACGACATACATATCATCTATGATTTTGACCCTCAGGCACTTAGAGCAGGTACACCCACCCCCCCTGAACCATGAATAAAATTGTCACTTAATCTCCGTGGACTTGGCAATCATGCTAAGTCTCTATGCCTTCAAAACATTTTTTCAAATCATTATCCCTCCATTTTTTTTCTTCCAGGAAACCATGTGCTATGTAGCAAAGGTTGTTCCTTATTTCTTCTCCATCAAGCCAGGGTGGAAAATTACTGGTGTTGATTCATATGGGTTATTTGGTGGACTTATTGTTATGTGGGATCCCTCTTTCGCCAACTTTCATGCTTTCACATTTTTTGTCGAAATCCTGATATCTCGCAGAATTCGTGGTTACTCATGCTGCTTCCATTTCATTAACATGTATGTACCTTGTCGCAACTAGGTCAATTTGTGGTCCCACATCCGATCTTGCAACATACTAAGTATCCCAAATTTTGTTCAGCTTGGGGGTCTAAATGCCACGATGACAATATCTGAGTGCTGGGGTACACACAGCCATATGGATCAACTCACTGAAATAATATCCAACATTTTTTCTGGTCATTACTTAGTTGAAATTCATCCCTCACCACGTCTACCGACCTGGAAAAATCATAGAGTGGGCTCTGACTACATTGGCAAGCAATTGGATAGGTGCCTTGTTCATGAGGCAGTTCCAGAGATCCTCTGGGATATGAAGTTTTCAACATTATTCTCTAAAATCTCAGATCACCAGCATGTTTTATTATATTGGAGACCTGTACCGGTATACAAAGGAATCCCTTTCATATTTAACTGTCTTTGGCTAGATGATCCTACTTTCTTGAACATGGTAAAGGAAATCTAGACTCTGCCTCGGGGCAATGCAGGGTAGCATTATCTCACAAAAAGACTTCATGAGTTAAATAAGAGGAGCAAGGTTTGGGAGAAACAAAAGAAGGCTCAAATGATAAGGGAACTCTGAAATATCGATCAAGAAATTGGGAATATATATGAATCATGGCAGTTGGGCCGCGTGATGGACAAGTTATAAAAACTCTCCAGACACTAGAAGACAAAACGTTGACCATACTTGAAGCATAGGAACTCACATGGAGCTTAAGAGATGCAGGGTTTGGATCCATGAGGGAGACCATAACACAATATTTTTCAATCATTTTTCCAATGGTTGTAAGAACCGAAATACCATATGGTAGATCGAAGGGGAGGATGAAACTACTCTCCATTGTCTGCAGCACATCAGAAGGGTGGATTGTAAATATTTCTCTGAAAATTACAGGCACAGAGAAGGGGTTTGTCTTTTGGACCAATTTTTGGGACTTGATAAATATCCAAAAATGTTCGATGAGGCTGCCAATAAGGAGTTATGCACCTCGATGAACAAATAGGAAATAGTGGCACTCCTCAAATAGTTTGTTAGATATAAAAGCCCCCAGCCAAATGGATGGTCGGTGGAACTATTCATTCAATATTTTGAATATATGGCTGATGACCTGATTCAAGTTGTGGAGAATTACAGAATCTCGGGCAAAGTTTCGAGAGACATAAACTCCACCTTCATTGCATTGATTGCAAAGACAACAAGCCCTAAATATTTCCTTGAATTTTTTCCCATATCACTGTGTAATGTTGTGTACAAGGTAGTTTCTAAGGTGATCGCCAAACGAATTATTGTTTCCTTGTCTTCGCACATCTTCCGCAAGCAGTATGCTTTCCTCTCGGGAAAACTCATCCACGATGAAATAGAATTGGCCCAAGAAGGATTACATTCAATGTATACAAAAAAATTAAAAGCTATTATCATGAATATAGACTTGCACAAGGCTTATGACATCATTGATTTATCTTATGTTCTTCTTCTCCTACACAAAGTTGGTCTGGACACTAGGTATGTTAAATGTATCCTTGCTTGCATCTCCTCGGTCTGGTTCTCTGTCATTGTTAATGGTCTGCCTTTGGAATTTTTCAGGGCTGGGTGGGGACTCCGGCAAGATTGCTCCCTATCTCCACTTATATTCATACTAATCATGGATGGGTTGATTCTCCATATCCAATACTTGAAGCGCAGGGGGGTGTTCTCTAGCATAAACATTTCTAGGGATATTTCCATATCACACTCATTTTTCCTTGATGCCATTTTATTATTTGGGATCATCTCTTGTTCTCATTGGTATGCTCTACATTATACCCTGCTACAATTTGGAACCACTTCAGGATTGATGATTAGTGCCACAAAGTCTCTCATATTGGTTGGACCAAGACTTTTGGCCAACATCCAGATCATTGCAGGCCTCTTCCATATGCCTCTGGTGCCTATTTTTGAGGGGTTCACATACTTGGGCTTTCGTCTCAAGCCCTACAAATACTACAACAAGGAATGACAATGGTTACTAGAGAAATTCCAACGAATATTGGGTTAATGGTCTAACAGGTGGTTATCCTAATGGGGTCGACTTATTCTAACGCAGACAGTTCTCCAACAGTTCTTCATTTATCAGGCTCATATTTTTCATATCCCAACATACATTATCTGTCATATTCGGAGGATCATGGTAGGGTTCATATGGTCTGGGGAAAAGGGGCCAAATAAATTCCACCTTTGTCGACTGGATCATATCACACTTCCTAAGAGAATGGGGGGTTGGGGCCTATTAGAGATCAGAGTCTTTACACAGTCCCTTCTTGCCAAATAGTTATGGAGGGTTCTCACAGATTATGGTATTTTACCTCTCCTTTTCAAGGGAAAGTAAAAAATTCATTTCAATTTGGAGTCATTTCACAGACAGGGCCTCCCTTGTATTCCGGGAAGCTCCATTATCAACCTAAGCTTCAGACACATTTCTTCTCTCATTCGCGATAGGCTCCTTTGGAAAATTGGGAATGGACACAATATTATTCTAGGTGTTAACGGTATTTCAGGACTCCCTCCATATTTTCACATACCTCAGCTCCTCGACATGATCTTGTGCATAGGGGAATTTATTTTCTATGACAACTCATTTTGTTTTGGAAACAAGGGTGTCTTTTTTGGAAGGATGCACAACATATTTGCCTAATTGGACCTACACAAGAAATGTGGAATCAGGTAATTATAGTTTTAAAACAAGTTGGACTATGTTTCAACTCCAATGGGGTTCAAATTCATTAGGGAGGTAGAACAAAAAAGGGAGCCATTGATGTGTCAGATTTGTACAACAATTTGATCTCCTACTCCCAACTGTGTGATAATCAACCTTTCTTCATTTCCTTCTAGAAGCGAAACATCCCTTTGAAGATCATCCTCTTCACTTGGCTTTCTTGGAAAAACCAGATTCTCACCTAGGAAAACTTGGCCAAGAGAGGGTTCCAGAGTCTAGGGATTTGTCTCTTTTGTAAACAGGATTTTTAATTTGTATCTCACCTATTTCTTCAATGCTATATTGTTGCAGATATATGGTATATGTTTGATAATATCTTGCAGGAACACATCTGGAGTTCAGTTGGAATACTACAATGTATCCATAGTTGGTCACATAAGGACCAAAGAGATAACTCACTTCCTTTATTCCTCTTTTGGGAAGTCTGATTGGCCAGAAAAAAGCTCATTTTTTAAGGCATTCAGATTTCACGTCACATGGTCTACCACTTGATCATGGCTTGGCTAAACACACAAGAGGCTCTTCCCTCTCCTCCCATAGATCTCTCCTATAGACTCCGTCATCACACGATGTGCCTCCCAGCTCGCTACTTCGATGGAGTAGAACAACAGGGGACTTGCGGGTGTGGCGCTTGGATAAATCTAGAGCAGGGAGAACATTACTACATTCACTAGAACGGGGTTCTGGGTACCAACACAAAGTCAGAACTACTTGCACTTTGGAGCCTACTCTGGTTTTCCTTCAACAAACAGATTTAGAATGTGTCTATATATGGTGATGCCAAGTCTGTCATTGATGGGATCAATCACTTCTCAGATTTTCAACCTCCAGGACTTCTCAGCTAGATAAACAGAGTGAACTACCTCCTTCGGTGTATGAATTCCCCTCATCTACAACACATCTACAGTGAGGCAAACATGCAGGCAGATAAAATATCTAAGCAGGGATTGGATGTCCCTTTTTGGCACATACACATCCATCATATGCGCGACTCCAGCCAGATGGAATCCTACACTCTCCCTCTGCCTTGATGCAGTTTTTGGAACTTCTTCAACTTTCTTTCTATAGAGATGGGCTTTTAGAGTTTATATTTACAGTTTGTGTTAATATGTGTTTACAGTATGTATTTATAGTTTGCAAAAGGTTCAGTTGATAGTACATTGTATTTTATTTTTTGGCTTGTATAGATCATTTTGCAATCTCTATCATACTTACTTTCAGAGAAATTTTTTGCTTTATGTCTAGAAGTGTGGCATAGGAAACCATCATGGGCTAGTTGTACACGCTATCATCAGTTCTTTGTGATCTGCATTGATTATTTACTGCATTCAAGTTCATATATATGCAAATGCATTGTTTTAATACATATTATATAAAAGAATGTTTTTTCTCCTCTGAAAAAGTGTGATCTATATTTTTTATTATTTCATGTGAGATTGATAGTATATGAAATGGATATTTTGTAGTTTTAAATGATCATAGTTTTCACCCATAACTCTATTAAAATAAAAGATCCTTCTTCAGGTCGTTGGAAATTAATAATTCTATTAAAATAAAAAATACATCTTCAAGTCATTGGAAATTAAAATATTGATATATGATTCAATATTGATTCAATAAAACTTGGTGAAATTAAATATAACATGGTAGAGGGTGGTGATTTTAAGTTCTTCACTACCTTCCTTCCTATCAATTTAGGATCCTACTGCTTTGTTCTCACCATCTCCCTTTAATGGATCATTTTAAAATAAATTTTGGATATGCATTCACACATAAAAATATAAAAAATCATGAAAACTTTCAACTTGGTTCCCACCATTCTCAATCTTCATTGATCCAAGCACCATAGATTCTACTAATTTTCCGAGGCCATTTTCACATAACTAAACACTTCTTAGTTTGATTCACTTGAGTTAGGTTATTGTTGATTTCCATGGAATTTTTAGTGGGCTCAAAAAAAAACATCTTCCCTTTGATGCCATCCACATTTATGAAAAAATCAACATTCTGAGTTTGTAAGTTTGGAGGACTCCTTCCTTGTTTAAATACAGATTGAGATTTCATGTTAGAAATCTTATGTTTCCAAGCCGATGTTGTAGATTCTCCATTCTTTAACCCTTTTATGCTCTCTGAAAATTTTTGATGCTCATGAGGATAATATAAATTGTCTCCACACAAAATGTTTGCTCCCGGTCTCCTAGTAACATCTGGCGTCAGTGTCGTGATTGTGGTGTTTGTCTCCTATGCCTCGGTTCCCTTTGTGATGCTTCAATCCATTACTGCAGTCCTAAATAAAACAATGGCATATTCCCGTTTGTGTGAATATCGTTCCACATTAATACTTCCCTCCTCTCCACACAAGCGAGTTCCTATTTCCTCCCATTGAAAATAGTAAACAAGTTCTTATAACTTGATCTTGATTGCATCCTATAAATGTGAAATTTTGTGTTTTCCCACTCATCCTATGCTAATATCATCTTGGAGGGCTTCAAAATACCTGTCTCTCCATCACACTAACATTGAAAGTCCCTAGGGCTTCAAAATACCTGTCTCTCCATCACACTAACATTGAAAGTCCCTACCACATCAACTTTCCACACCATCTATACTAGTAATCAACCTCGCGAGGACAAGCTACCAATATGCCCCCTTTTTAGGTAGCTTCGTCTTTCCCTTACTGTAGGAAAATTCTTTATGATAGGATTCCTTTCCACCGATTGTTTTCTACACAAAGCCTACTTGGCCCACACATTCATTCCATCTTAGTGATATTGATAATGGGGTCATGGATCACTCTTCCATCGTATGGATCTATGATCGGCCTTTTATCCAAAAATATTTTATTTTCTTAATCTCTAGTCTATTCCACAATGCTCAAGATATGATAAATATATTATATATGCAAGGGTTCTACTATAGAAACATTCCTTTGGTTGATGCTATTCCTCACCATGACTTTCTAACTCACTATTTTCTGCTCTGTGAATCTCGACTTTTCGTTTTTCATATCTTTCCCGAGCTTTCAATTTGGACTTAAGATCAAAATTTTGGACACATATTTTACGGGGTCATTAATGCCTAACTCTAGCTATGATACCATTTGTTAGGATCACCAAACTGATGTCTAAAGACAATGTTTCTTAGGATCTAAATGGACACAAGAACAAATTTACCTGAAGTCTCTTTGCCTTTAAATAAATTATATTCCATATGATTACTATGGGTTTTCAAAAAACTGGAGTCCAAAATATGTTAGTAGCTTGATCGAATCAAGTTTACTAAAACCATGCTAACAGTAATAAGGTACTAAATATTAAATTATTAATATATATAAATTGTTATATATGTTCGATATATCCTTAATATTATTGATTCACCATCATTTAAAACAGAAACAAGTACAAATGTTATATTATAGAATTGATAGTAACTTAATTTTATATTATAGAGATGTTGATTGGATATATTACATAAAGACATCTTTATATAACACACAAAAAATATTATATGTAAAATTAATATATGATTTACAAATTAAATTACTATTATTTTATAATTTCTTTATTTTTTTATTATTAAAATTTCATAATTATTTTTATATCAAAAAATATTTTAATTATATTTATAATTATTTTTTGTTGGATGTTGTAATTGTGTGTGCTAAATAAAATAATGATAAAACATAATATCAATTTAATTAGGAAACTAATAGAAATAATAAATCTATTCAATTCAACTTATTATATTGTAAATTTATTTTTATTAATAAAATTTTAAATTAAATTTAAAGATATTATAAAGCATGTGAAATGAAAGTGGCAAGAGTATACAATTTTTAAAATTGAATTAGAAAAATTACAAAATATATAAAATGAAAGTGGAGCTAGAATTTCTAGAGAATTAGTAACTTTGAAAGATGAGTTGCCACTATTACACCACATACAATTATTTCATAAATGGCACAAATTGGTCAGTTATAACTTGTCCCCTGAGACTTGAACCTATATTGGATAACTAAGATAATTTTACATGTATGATTAGGGTTTTAATAAAAAAAATTGTTAGCTTAACCCATGGGGATTAGAACATTGATACTCATTTTTTACATAATATTTCCTTACACATAAATCACCAATTGATTTGTCCCCCATGGGCTAGGGTTTTATTAAAATTAAAAATGAGAATGAATATATATGTGTGTGTGATTATTTTATAAATATAAATAATATTATCAAAATTTCAACATAGATATATTTTTACTACGGATCTACCATGTGGTGAGAAGAACCAAGTTTATTTTGCATTTTGAGAGATTTTCTCCCTCTTTGCATTTGGTGGATCTACCAAGTGGCTAGAGGAATTAAATATCTTTTGCAATTTTAGACATTTGATCCCTCTTTGCATTTGGTATATCCAAAGTTTTTATACTTTATTAATTATATATTCCTAAATATCATGGTTAGAATTATGAGTCATTATTTTTTAAAATTTATTTTAATGCGATATACATATTATGATTTATTTTCTAAAAAAGAATGTTAGTTCCCATATTATTTCTGGAAAAGACTAAGGAAGATGGCAAGTCAAGTAAGGAAAAATAAAAACAAACCTCTCATGAGCTTAGACCATGATGGTCTCATTAATATGTTTATTATGGATGATCTCATGGACCGGAGTGATGCCTTGGAGATTTTTTTGACTCAAAACAAATTCATAGGGAAACCATAGGAAAAGTTGGTAGATCAATGCGAAGAACAGGGGCATGATAATTATAATCATGGTGAGATTCAAGCCTAGACTAGAGCTTAGAATACTAACCCTCCTTGGTGCAAGATGAGAATGAGAAAATGCAATTTATTAAAGGAAAATTCCACAGTGTCTATGCAGCCTACTCATCAAGTTACAAGAAATATGTCACGGGAGTAGGAATAGAGCCACCACACTTTCCTACACCTCAAGTAACTAATTAAGCCCCTACTTGCATTCATAGTGATGATGTACATAATTTATAAGATCCTTTTAAACACAGGAAGAAGAATAAAATTAATCCCTTAGGTTCATTGAAGAGGAATTATCTTGAACCACCTGCTAAACGAATTGCTAAACTAGGATCTAAGCATGAATATTCTTCAATCAATATTCAATGAAAAGGATACTTCAAATATAAGGAAGAATCACTAAATCCTTCTCGAATGAATTCACTAGTTCTGTTATGAGAAATTCCTCCTTCCAAATAGTTGAACACTCCCTCAAATCTACCCTTGATTAGTGATATATTATGGCATAGACTACAATATGAATTTCCTCTAGATCTAGTGTAACTGATCATAATACATGCTATGATAAGGAGGAGTACAACCCATACCTTTCAGTTGGTGTTTTTCCTTGCATAATAAAGGTTGATGTAGCTCTAAAGATCTAGCTCTTGATCCTAACACTTTCTTCTCACATAGCTTTATCACCTAAAAAGTGATCACTTAGCCATATTTTACTAGGTTGATCGAAATACACCATGTAGTATGGGTTTTTACACATTACATCTCACTTTCACCATAAGAAATAATTTAGTGAACGGATTTTCCTAACTTATTTCCATTTAGTTGTTTTACCCACATGAAAAAAACCAAAAAAATCATTTAATGTGACGTTATTTTCATTAAATAAATCATTATTTATTTATTATTCCTTAATCATTTAAATATTCTCATAGAAAATAATTGTTAAATTATTATTTAATAATTGTTTCCAACCCATTAAACCATATCACCAATAAATAAATAATAATTTATTTTTATTAATTATTTCACCCACTGTTTAAATTAATTCAATTAATCATTATTTTTTGAGTTACTTAACTAAATGACGATTATTGATCATTTATTTAATCATTTCCTCTCCTAAAAATAATAAAACACTGATAATTGTCAAATCTTGATTTGGTCTACCAAACATTTTCTTATTTCATCATATCAAGTATAATCTAACATTTGATTATAAATAGAGATATTTTTCACAACTCAAATCATGACCATTTTCTCATTGTTGAACTTATGATCTTGAGTCTTTTGAGATCACCATCTAAGTTATCTCCACTATCATTTTCCCACACAATTATAGGAGAAGAGAAATCCTTTTGTTGTAGTAGCAGAAGGGAGCTAACGAACCATCCCATAGAGTAGGAAAATTTGGGCCCACATTAGTAAGTTTTCCTCTATAGGTGTCATTTTAAATTTTAACATTAATAAAAACTATTTTCCATTGAGAAAAAAACTTGTAATATTTTATGTGTGTTTCCAACTTGTTTTTAATTGCTTGGATTTTGTTAACTATTGAATGTGCATATCTCATGACCTTTGTTTGAAATTGCAATCTAGGGCTTTTATCTATTTTTATGTTGTTAGACTATGCAAGTCATCGATAGTAAAGGTTTATTTTTTTGGCTCACATGCTAAGAAATCTAGTGGTAATAAATGAAAAGTCCATTGGGTTGAACACGTATCCCTCATGACTTTTCTTCTTTTTGCAATAATTTTATTTTTTTCATTCTTATTTTTAACTTGGGGTGATTTTTCAAAAATTCTATTATTTTTGCTTTTTTTTTTTTTTTTTTCATGAGGCCATAGGTATTAGTCGCATAGGAGAAGAAAAAATATGATGAAGTCCTCTAATGAGGAGTGTAGAAATCCTAACATAATTTTTTGGGCATTACCAGCAATGGCCAATGCACCTTTCAAGCCAAAATTTGTGCTCCAATGCAAGAACAAGTTACTTTTTTTCCATAGGTCAATTTTTTTTTCTTTAATTGGTTTTTTCGTAATTTTTTAGTTATGTACTTCTATTAAGGGGCCTAGGTACCTTATTTTCTAGTTCATATTAGGCCTGTATCTTTTCTTATTTTCTAGCTTTTGAAGGAAGGAAAAAAATCCCTTCTAGGATTTGAAGTACACCTCTAGCAAAATAAAGACAAAGATTCTAAATTCGGAATCTAGTTTGTAGGACTGAAAGCCATCATCACCACAATCTGTTACAAGTTTGTAGCTTCAATGCTTCTTATATTTGTAAACTAAAATTGTGCTCATATTTAGCCATTTTTATATCTCTCCATTTACATCTCTTTAAGTATCTTTCAAAATAGGCTTGTTTCTAGGCCTTTTACAACTAGGAATTCACTTTTTCTTTGCTGTCATTTTCTGCATTAAGTCATCTCTAAGACTATAGATCTAATCCAATACGATTGTTGATCCATTAGTCCTCATCAAATAGTCTCATTTTTCCATTTAAGTAATGGAAAAAAGAGGAATGTGTAATTAAGTTATGTGTAAATAGTTATAAAAAATTCACACAATAACATATCATCTATTCAAGTATAATACAAATTTTTACAATAACATATAATCCATTCAAGTATAATAAAATTAAAATTGTAATATTAATCATTAGAGAAAACTTAATGTGAAAACTCAATAATATTATGTAATGAAAGAACCTTAAAAATAAGTTTATTAATTTTTTTTCATAATGGTCAAAAATTTATAAAATAGTTTTTTAAAACGCTTTTCATACCAACTATAATAAATAAATAAATAAATAAATAAATATATATATATATATATATATATATATATATATATATAATTTTAAAGGGATTGATTTTTTTGAAAAACAATTTGTCATTTAAATCTAAATTATATATTTAATTTCTAAATACTTATTAAATTTAATATTAGAGAAATTTAAATTAATCAATAGTTCACTTAACTATTCAAAATTAATAATTTTGAAATAGAATAATTTAAATTACTTATACAAATTACATAAATTAATTATATAAATGATGTGACATCAATTATTACCTAAACATACCACCCATCCTAAAATTCATTTAATTTAAATACACACATATTTTTTATCTTATAATTAAATAAATGATGCAACATCAATTATTACCTAAACACACCATCCATCCTAAAATTAATTTAATTTAAATGCACAATTTTTTTTAATCTTAAATGTTTGATTCAATTAAATCATCGTTTGATTTTCAACGGTTTCACTCAATTAAAACATCATTTGATTTTCAACTGACAATGAGATAGGGTCAAAAAGTGGGCCAAAAACTTTAGTAGGGTTCCACATTGTCGGCAATATTTGAAATCCAGAACGACGATGGGGCCATATGCAGAAAAGTTGCCGGAAATTATCATGAAAATGATAAGTTCATGGCGTCCCTTTAACACCACACAAAACATGCAGGAGCAGAAGCGGTAGGATGGCGCAACCGGATTAGAGGGCTCAACTGATTCTGGATTAAAACGGGGACCGACGTAACTGCAACTGTTACCAAAAGTTGCACTGATGAGGGATAAACAGATAAACACTCCTGGCTTCCGTACATTCTTCCCAGTGGCAACTTTTTGTCATCTGAGGCGTGGCAGAAGACGCAGGGCAAAATATTTAGTCCAGGACAACCCGAAATCAATATCGACATAACTAGCAGAGCAGATACTCGTACCGAGGTGTAGGCAAGTCATCCATGGCTACATAAAACGCTGCGCCTCTGCATGCAAATGAACAGATGAGTAGAAACTGATCTTTGTTTTCGTTTTATGTTGATGAAAATCCTTGCAATTGTCTTTTGTACGCTGATTGCCTTTTTCATGCAATTTGAATGCTATTTTTGTATTATAGAGTTGTTGGTAGTAGTTTTTTCTTAATGCAATTTCTCTTAGTTTTATATTATAGAGTTATTGGTTATGCAATTTCTCTTAGTTTTATATTATAGAGGTATTGGTAACTTAATTTTATATTATAAGGTTCAATCCTAGTGAGTGACAATATTATCATGGATTGTTAGCTTGATTGATTAGGGGTATTTTCTTTTCCCATCTACTTCAGTTGAATTTTAATGGACATGTTTTCCTTTTTTATAATTGTTGGGATCATGAAACCGATAGAAGTGGTGGTGTCTAAAGACACTATTGTTTGGGATATAAATGATCATGAAAACAAATTTAATTGGATTCTCCCTATTAGATAGAGTATATTCAACATGAATACCATGAGTTTTCATAAACCTGGAGCTTGAAACCACTGGTAACTTGATCAAGTCAAACACCCTACCAATCCCCCTTTAAACTTGACTTTGGGAGATTAACCTTGTCCCACTCACTTTCTGTTGAAGTCCATATGGAAAGGTTACCATCTACTAGAATACATGGCTAACTAGCCATTGTATCCACTAGTTACCTAGGACACATTTTGGCATACATGGTTCATCAACCATCTCATCTAAGATTGCACATTCCCCCGCTCAAGCTAGGATACTAGTACACCTACCACCCTATTACCTATCCAAGTGGTCTATTTCACAACTTGATGAATTCATGTGTCATTGTACTACATGTGTTCTTCATCAATGTGTTAAGGCATTACAACAATTTGTGTACCTGCGTAACATGTATTCCTAAACAATTTGTCTTACAGCTTCTTGGGGAAATACGCCCGCCTTGGACCAAAACAATGAGGATGTTCACACACCACTAGTGTTATCACACATTTGTGGTTGTCATCACATGTTGGTTTCTTCACTATCCTCAAACAACATTGACTCCATATCCATTTTCTCATCCATATGACCACACTCTTGCCATATGTCTAGATTAGTTTATCGATATCTTGATTTGGCATTTCTACATTATTTGCACTCTGTGAATCCATGTGATCTCTCATCAACATAGCTAGCACCCTTTTAATGGGCTTCATTCATGTTTACCACAATAATCACATATGTAAACTTTTCTCGGTAACACATATTCATACAACACACCGCAACAGGCTCACTCTACCCAAATTGTATTCTAAAATGATATCAAGTTATCTCTGGCTCTAAACACTCCTCCCTACGTTGGCCGCACCTGCATCACTTTAATATTGGAAAGCTTATTCTCGTCGATGTTGAATTCCTCACTACCTTCCTTCCTATCAATTTATGATCCTACTAGTTTGTTCTCACCATGTCCCTTTAATGGATCATTTTAAAATAAATTTTGGATATGCATTCACTCATAAAAATATAACAATTCATGCAAAATTTCAATTTTGTTCAGATCATTCTCAATCTTCATTGATACAATCACCATAGATTCTACTAATTTTTCGAGGTCATTTTCACGTCACTAACCCCTTCTTAGTTTGTTGAACTTGAGTTAGGTCATTGTTTTTTTCCATCGAATTTTTAGTGGGACTCACAAAAACATCTTCCATCTAATGTTAAGGCCACACTTATGAAAAAATACACATTTTGGGTTTGTAGGTTTGGAGGACTCCCTCCTTGTTTAAATACAGATTGAGACGTCATCTTAGAAATCTTGTGTTTCCAAACCAATGTTGCAGATTATCCATTCTTTAACCCCTTTATTCTCTCTGTAACTTTTTGATGCTCAAGGGAATAATAGAAATTGTCTCCACATAAGCAAGTTCCTATTGCCTCCCATTGAAAACATATGAACAAGTTCCTATAAATTGATCTTCACTTCGTGCTCTAAATGACAGCTTCTGTGTTCACCCACTCGTACTATTCTAATATCATCTTGGAGTTCCTCAAAATAACTCTCTCTCCATCACACTCACATAACAAGTCCTCACCACATCAACTTTCAACGCCATCTATACCATTAATCCACCTTATAATGACCAACTACAAATTTGCCTCTTTTTCATTATTTGATCCCTCTTTGCATTTGGTATATGCAAAGTTTTTATACATTTATAAATTATATATTCTAAAATATCATGGTTAGGAATACGAGTTATTATTTTTTAAAATTTATTTTAATGCGATATGCATATTATGGTTTATTTTCTTGAAAAAAATATTTGTCATTTTGTTTCGATTAATAAAATTAGAATTTTCTTTTAAAAAAGTTTTTAATGTACATAACACATTAAAATAAATTTAAATAATAATGGTTTACATTCATAACCATGATATTCAAAGAAAGATAACTAAGAAAACTATAAAAAATTAATAAATTTAATTAATATACATATTAAAAATGAGGATTTTTTTATATTTAGAGATATGAAATATACATAAAATATAATTAGTAACTATAAATTAAGAACCCTTTTACCATATCAATTAAGATAATAATTTACATTTGAAACCATTATATTGTGAGAGGAAGGGAGGGATAGAACAAAAGGGTGGGAGAAAGAGAGAGTGATGGAGGCAAAGAGAGATAAAGAGGGATGGAGAGCAATATAGACTAAGGGATTGAGGAAGAGGGAGGGAGAGAGGGAGATAGATAAGGAGAGATGGAGGGAAAGAGAGATGGAATGAGGGGGTTAATGTGAACGAGGGATACAGGGAGATGGAGGAAATTGGAGAGAGAGGGAGAAAGGTGGGGAAAAGAGAGAAAAGTAGTAGAGGAGAGAGGGGTAGCTACAAAAATAGAAAGGAGGGGGGGGAGAGAGAGAGAGAGAGACCCCTCGAGTGTTACCATGAATCAAGGTATGTTTTTACCTCTAAGCATGTAACACTAGTGTGTCATCATGTCATACAATATTACTTTGCTAAATTGAATGTCACAATGCACCATACACATGTGTAATACAAATGTGTATAGTATTGGACTATTTTAAATATGTGATGGGAAGGTCCCTTGGCCAATTCTAATACAAAAATATACAAATCTAATATTGTTGCAATAATGTTACATCAAGGGATAAAGGCAGTCACAAATTCTATGTGGCCTTCATTTCAGTTTTGATTTGGACATCCACTAACACTAGAGCATTAAGATGTGGATTAGCTAAAAGGAGTGCTAGGAAAAAGGTTGAAATATGAATGGGTGAGTCATTGTTTCTATTACATAAATTGTTGACTTGTGAGGGACAGTATTCCCTTACTCTACAATATCACATTCACATTATTTTACATTTTCATTATTGTCAAAATTTGAACTTCCCATATTATTTGTGGAAAATTCTGGCAAGTCAAGTAAGGAAAAATAAAAAAAACCCTCTCATGAGCTTAAGCCACCATGGTATCATTAATATGTTCATTATGGATGAGCTCAAGGACCGGAGTGAAGTCTAGGAAATTTTTTTGACTCAAAACAAATTCATAGAGAAACCATAGGAAAATTTGGTATATCAATGCCAAGAACAGGGGCATGATAATCATAATCATGGTGAGAGTCGAGCCTAGACTAGATATTAGAATACTAACCCTCCTTGGTGCAAGCTGAGAATGATAAAATGCAATGTATCAAAGGGAAATTACAGAGTGTTTATGTGACCTACTCATCAAGTTACTAGAAATATGTCACAGTAGCAAGATGCCAAAAATTCAATAGAGCCACCATGCTTTCCTACACCTCAAGTAACTAAGAAAACCCCTATTTTCATTGATAATTATGATGTAAAAAATTTATAAGATATTTTTAGAGCCAAGAAGAAGCAGAAAAGTAAACCCTTAAGTTCATTGAAGAGGACTTCTCTTGAACCACCTCCTAAAGAAATCAATAAACTAGGATCTATGCATGATTATCCTTCTCAATTAGTCTTTAATGAAAAGGATACTCCAAATCTAAGGAAGAATCACTAAATCCTTCTCCAATGAACTCATTACTTATGTTATGAGAATTTCCTCCCTACAAATAGTTGAAAACTCCCTCAAATCTACTCTTGATTACTAATATATTATGGGATAGACTACAATATGAATTTCCTCTAGATCTAGTGTAACTGATCATAATATATGCTATGAGAAGGAAGAGTACAACCCATACCTTTGAGTTGGTGTTTTCCTTGCATAATAATGGTTGATGTAGCTCTAAAGGTCTATCTCTTATCCCAACACTTTCTTCTCACATAGTGTTATCACCTAAAAAGTGATTACCTAGCCATATTTTATAGGTTGATCAAAATACACCATGTAGTATGGGTTTTTACAAATTACATCTCACTTTCACCATAAGAGATAGTTTAGTGAACCACTTTTCCTAACATATTTCCATTTAATTATTTTACCCAGATGAAAAAAGCCCAAAAATTCATTTAATTTGATGTTATTTTCATTAAATAAATCATTATTGATTTATGATTCCTTAATCATTTAAATATTCTCATAGAAAATAATTGTTAATTTTTTATTTAATAATTGTTTCCAACCCATTAAACCATATAAACGAGAAATAATTAATAAGTTCTTTATATTAATTGTTTCACCCACTTTTTAAATTAACTCAATTAATCATTACTTTTTGAGTTACTTAACTAAATGAATATTTTTGATCATTTATTTAATCTTTTTGTTTCCTAAAAATAATAAAACATTGGTAATTGTCAGATCTTGATTTGGTATACCAAACATTTTATTATTGGACCATGTATGAGGTATAATATAGAATTTTATTATAAATAGAGATATGTTTCACCACTTAAAACCATGACGATTTTCTCATGGTTGAACTTATGATCTTGAGTCTTTTCAAATCACCATCTAAGTTATCTCCACTATCCTTTTCCCACATGCTTGTAGGAGAAGAGAAATCCTTTTGTGGTAGCAACAGAAGGGAGCTGAAGAACCATCCCATAGAGTAGGAAATTGCAGGCCCACTTGTGTAAGTTTTCCTTTATAGGTATCATTTTAAATTTTATCATTAATACAGAAGGGAGATGAAGAACCGTCCCATAGAGTAGGAAATTGTAGCCCCGCTTGAGTAAGTTTTCCTCTATAGGTGTCATTTTAAATTTTATCATTAATAAAAAGTATTTTCCATTGAGAAAAAAAATTGTAATATTTTATGTGTGTATTTAGCTTCTGTTTTTTATTGTGGGGATTTTTTTAACCATTGAATGTGCATATTTGAAGACCTATGTTTGACATTGAAATCTAGGGCTTTTATCTATTTTTATGTTGTTAGGCTATGCAAGTCATGGATAGTAAAGGTGCAATTTTGGCCTCACATGATAAGAAATTTACTTCTAATAAATGAAAACTCCATTGGGTTGAACACAAATCCGTCATGACTTTGCTTATTTTTGCAATAATTTATTTTTTTCATTCTTATTTTTATTTTGTGGAGATTTTTCAAAAAGTTTATTATTTTTGCGTTTTTGTCTATTTTCAAGAGGCCATAGGTACCAGTCGCATATGAGATGGAAAAATATGGTGAAGCACTATGATCAATAGTGTAGAAACCCTAACTTAAATTTTTGGGAATTACCAGTTGTGGCCAATAAACCTATCAAGCCAAAATCTGTACTCCAATGCAAGAATGAGTCATTTTTTTTTCTTTAATTGTTTTTTTCATAATTTTTTAGTTATGTAATTCTATTAAGGGGCCTAGGTACCTTATTTTATAGTTCATATTAGGCCTACATCTTTTTGAATTTCCTTGCTTTTGAAGGAAGGAAAAATTCTATTCTAGGGTTTGAAGTACACCTCTAGCAAAAAGACGGGGATTCTAAATTTGGAGTCTAGTATGTAACACTGAAAGCCATCATCACCACAACCCCTTTAAATTTTTTAGCTTCAATACTTCTTATATTTTTAAACTAAAATTGTGCTCATATTTAGCCTTTTTTTTATATTTCTCCATTTACATCTATTTTAAGTATCTTTCAAAATAGGTTTATTTCTAGTATTTTTACAAATACGAATTAACTTTTTCTTTGCTCTCATTTTCTACATTAAGTTTTCTTTAAGACTATAGATCTAATCCCATATGATTGTAGATCCATTAGTCCTCATCAAATAGTCTCCTTTTTTCCATTTAGATAATGGAAAAGGGAGGAACGTGTAATTAAGTTATGTGTAAATAGTTACCAAAAATTCAAACAATAACATATTATCTATTAAGTATAATACAAATTTATAAAATAACATGTCACTCATTAAATATAATAAAATTGAACTTATAATATTAATCATTATAGAAAAATTAATGTGAAAACTGAGCAATATTGTAAAAAAATAATATTATATAATGAAAATACTTTCAAAATAAGTTTCTATTTTTTTTCATAAACATCAAAAACTTTTTAAAAATATTTTCATATAAACTAATTAATATTTATAGGTTTTTCATTTCATATTAGATTTGATGAAATTTATGGTTTCCATTGGTGCAAATCGAATCACCTTGATGTGGGATGAAAAGCAATTCCTCATTGGTAGCGAATGGTCATCAATCCATTGAGCGGGGAAATCATGCAAATTGAAGAAGCATAAAGTTTATGCTCATATTGCCGCGAGAACGGAACAACAAGGTCAGCTACCTGGCCAACCCCAGAATTACATGTTGTTACTGTATAATAGATCTTGTAATGAGAGTATTTATTAATTAATGATTCAAGAGTAGATCTGGAGATTGTAAACTATACAAGTTACCGATGACATACTCATATCCTATTTTGGAAATAAATAAAAGGCTCCGGCATATAGAGGACCTTACCGTTGGAGAAAGTACCATAGAAATGATGAAACCCATGATTTTTTCTCATTCTCAGTGCAAGGTCCCAGCCCTTGCCTACCAAGAAGATGCCTATCCAAAGGGAATTATGGCTAGGAAGGTTGCAAAAGAAAAATCCATTGGAACTTTTATTTTCTAAATAAGAAGAATCAATGTTATTCTCAATGAACCAAACTGATGACTAACCAAGAAAAATATTAGCGATTCAAACTTCAATGACTAGAGTGAAACGTGGATACATAGCCCAAAAACGTCGAAAAAAAATTCTTGCATTTGTATCAGGCTCTCGAGGGGCCCATTCAAAAAAATTTCGAACTGCTAACCAATGGAAAGCTAGAGCCTTAGTTTCCGTCCACCGAGATAGAGGTAAACGCAAGAGAGATCTTCGTCATTTGTGGATTACTCAGATCAATGCAGCAGCCCGTGCCAATGGGGTTTCTTATAACAGATTCATCCAATATTTATACAAGAGGCAGTTGCTTCCAAATCGTAAAACACTTGCACAAATAGTTGTATTAGATAGTAATTGTTTTTCTACCATCTTGAATAACTTATCGTATGATGAAATAAATAGGTAAAGATGGAATGGATAGAACAGATTATCCCAGAGAATTCCCTCCAGGAAGGTCGAAACATTGAAAAAAATTTCAATATTGGATTGGAAATGAATGAAAAGAATTCAATCCAATTCTTTTCCAAAAATGAAATCCTCTCGACTTTTTCAACAATATACTCAAGATCTGCATCTTTATCAAATAGATATCCCAGCTCCGATTTGATTAAGGAGTAGGCTTATTTCCACGGATTCAATTAGTTTTCATTCTAAAGAAAGGGTAACAAAGATAGAATACGAGCTCGTTTAATAGCATTAGTCATTAGACGTTGTTGTTTTCAAGTTAATCTATTCACTCGGCCGGATAATATTTTTCCTTGCTCACTAATAAATTGACTAATTAGGCTCATATTTTTATAATCGATCCGATCTCCCGACCTAATTGGTGACAAATGTCTACGAATTGGTTTCAAATGTCTACGAAAAGATCGCTTGGGTTTATCCATAGTTTGTTTCATGAACCTTTTGAAAATATTGTTTCATTAAAGATCTTGTGGAAATACCATTTCTTTTTATATCTGTGATCTATTCCTATCCCTGGGTAGGAGTAGTACGTTTAATCAATCTCTTTTTTTTATCTCTCCATGAATGGTATGCTTGTAACAATAGGGACAAAATTTATTTGATTCCAATTGAATAGGTGTATTGCGTCGATTTTTCTGAGTCGTATATCTAGAAATCCCTAGGAATCTTTTATAAACATTATCTTGGGTACAACTAGTGCACTCCAAAGTAATTGTTACTCTTATATCTCCGCTCTTGGCCATAAACTTACTCTGAATATTGGGTCTACTTTACTTTTCAACCTGAAAAAGAAAAAGGGAAAAAGGAATAGAAGTTGATAGTCGGAGATCCTACAGTGAAACATTTGAAAGTAAAAAAATGATTGATCAGGAGTTTTCAATTGTACTTACAAAAGTAAATGTGGAAAGAATATTTAGATCGATATTTCTACTTGAATTTTACCCCCTTCACCCCTAAACTTAGATATTTTTTGGGCTGAATGCACTAATTTATCCAAGAGGGAGGAGAAGTCAATCTAGCACAATCTTTTTTCCCTTGTCTTTAAGGGGAGGAAAAAAATTCAAAAGAGGAAAAGTCAAAGTCAGAGCATCTGGAAAAAAATGACTGATTTCTATCAATAGGCTGACTAAAAAGCTACAACATAAAATAGCTAACACATGCATTGTGGAAAGATAGGTATTTAGATCTTGCATTTAAATTCTCCTTATTGATCATCATGTGTAAGTGATTCGATCGTATCAATAGTTATGAATCCTAGAAAAAACTCGGAACTAATTAATATATGGATAATGTGATTCACACTGTGGTCCTATTTATAGAATAGGAAAAATATGTTTCATCACTATAATGAATAGTGATCTTCTAGATAATAGACCCTACATGCATGTATAAAGTCTTTTCACTCACGAGAATGAAGAGAAATGAAGGTGGGAAAATGTGGGAAACAGATTTCGAATTCTATAAAATAAAATTGTCTAATGATTAGAAGGGATGTAGCGCAGCTTGGTAGCGTGTTTGTTTTGGGTACAAAATGTCGCAGGTTCAAATCCTGTCATCCCTACCTTTCCCTTCTTTTCTATGGAAAGAAAGGAACGAAAGATCATTTGATATCGATTCGACGGGAACATCAAATAATTGAATCATATCAGATGTGAAAGTATTTGACTCTAAGAGTATAAACAAAAGGTATTTTTTCTTTATCTACGAATATGAAAGAAAGCGCTCTTAGTTCAGTTCGGTAGAACGTAGGTCTCCAAAACCTGATGTCGTAGGTTCAAATCCTACAGAGCGTGATTCTGTTCCTATCAAGTCCAACCCTCTAAATTATCGAGAATTCATTCCAACTGGAACGAGCAATGGAATCTGACCTCCCAGGAAAGGTAGGAGGCCAATGAAATTGGAGGATATTCCAGGATTAAATATCCAATTGATCACCACGTCGGTATTGTGAATATGCAGTTATGAATAATCTGGCCAAAGTTATAGGAATTAGACATAACACAATTCCGAATGGCAAAGCCTCAATCATTTCGATTCTACGGAATAAGTAGGGATAATAGCTATACTAGATAGTACCTTGAATTTGCTATGAATCTCAATGATCAGAAATTGATATAGAGAGAATAAACGAAATTATTGAAATTGAAATAGTGAACTGAGAGGGTTTCCCCTTCCTTCATTTTGAATAAGTTGTATCTTGCTCGAACTAATGAATAGGACTAGGGTGAAAATGATAGAAGCCAATAAGAAATCGAAATAACTAATTATAGTTATAGTAGGCGTGGAAGGACTGAATGAAATATGGTTTATACATATCTTCATGAGACAATTACCTAAATTTTTATTTTCGTAACCTCAAGATCATAATACAAATGATAAGTATGAATGAACATGGATGAGAGGAGATCTATGGTAAAAATCTCTTCATTATCCTAGAAATCCTCACATTCATCAAGCAACTAATGAATAGCAAATTAGATTAAAGGGATTGATCTTTTCATTTCATATTAGATTTATTAAATTTTAAAGGGATTGATTTTTTGAAAAGCAAATTTTCATTTAAATTAAAATTATATTTTTAATTTCTAAATACTTAATAAATTTAAGATTAAATAAATTTAAATTAATGAATAGTTCACTTAACTATTCAAAATAATAATTTTGAAATAGAAAAAATTAAATTACTTATACAAATTCCTTAAATTAATTATATAACTATTCAAAATGAGTAATTTTGAAATAGAAAAATTTAAATTATGTATACAAATTACATAAATTAATTATATATATGATGTGACATCAATTATTACCTAAACACATCACGCATCCTAAAATTTGTTTAATTTAAATACGCAAATATTTTTATCTTAAATGTTTCACTCGATTAAATCATCATTTGATTTTCAACTGTTTCACTCGGTTAAATCATCATTCAACTGTTTCACTCGATTAAATCATCCTTTCATTTTCAACTTACAATGAGATAGGGTCAAAAACTTTAGTAGGGTTTCACATTGCCGGTAATGTTTCAAATCCAGAACGACAATGGGCCCATATGCAGAAAAGTTGTCGGCAAATATCATGAAAAGGATCAGTCCATGCGGTCCCTTTAACACCACAGAAAACATGCAGGAGCAGAAGCGGTAGGATGGCGCAACCGGATTAGAGGGCTCAGCTGATTCTGGATTAAAACGGGGACCGACGTAACTGCAACTGTTACCAAAAGTTGCAATGATGAGGGATAAACAGATAAACGCTCCAGGTTTCTGTACATTCTTTCCAGCGGCAACTTTCCGTCATCTGAGTTGTGGCAGAAGACGCATAGCAAAATATTTAGTCGAGGACAACTTGCCCACAACCCAAAATCAATATCGACATAACTAGCAGATGCTCATACCGAGGTGTAGGCAAGTCATCCTTCACTACATAAAATGCTCCGCATCTACATGCAAATGCACAGATGAATGAAAACCCCCATGACTATGCAGGGGACGACATGTTGTATGTTGCAACACCCAAGTCTTTTTAGCCACCATTAGACATAAGCCACCACTCCAAAGTTCTAAAGCCACTACTTGAAGGATGTCGTTGCACCCTAATCTACAAGCCACCACTTTCTATCACTAAAGGTCCCATCCATCAAGCTTTCCATGGATCACATTTCACAATATTTCATAGTAAAATCCAATACTCACAATACAACATCCATGTGCCACATTTCATCCTAATTTCATCTTATTTTCATACTAGACCCACTAAGGACTATTTCGCTCAACAACTAAATACAATCTCAACTCCTCTGCAACAAAATCAATATCTCACAACCAATCAACCCTCTCAATACAACAACAACATACACATCATCTAGTCAGTCAACATTGAGTAATATGTGACATTTCTCTCATACATCAATGAGAGAAAAACTATCAGTATCCCTTTAATAGGCAAATTTTCCTAGTACATTTAGCAGCATATATATTCTCATGAACTTTCTAACTAGTAGCAATACATGATTAAACATCTACAAATATCCAAGGGATCATACAGGGACACACATGTACATGACTTAAATAGATCTCCACCACATATACTCTGCCAAACACATACCAGAGCACCATGCAACACAATGTTGTTAGCCATACAACACTCAAGATCTACACCAACATACTCCACATAATAAATCCCGTAAGCGCAATAGTTAGCCACAATCAAAACTCAGTTAATAGCCTCTGCATCTTCCACATGCGTTGGCGCTTTTCTCTATCCATAGTTCAGCTCACAACTCTACTACAAATACCTTTGATCACTGTGAACCTATCAATACCAACAATCTAGCGTTTGTCTCTTCATAAGCACTCATAATTCAGAGCTAAGCCATCGAACCTCTCTTGATCGCACCCCCACTTCAAACTATGCACACTATGAACATTGCTTTATATATTTAGCACACAAATTTCAGATATATGCTGCAACCAAACCTTGATCGATGTATAGTATGCTTCAACCATCACTCTATGTATATTCTTTTGCGTTTACACACTTCATCACACTATTAGAAATCACAAACTCTCTACAAACTTCCCATTGCACTATCTAGTTCTGCATACTTTTCATTTCTCTCCAACTATGCATTGGTTCCCTAATCGACAATCCATACACTAGTAGCTCACTCAATCAAACTTTAGCACATGTGCATTACTGAATTGCTCAATCCAAACACACATTAATCTTGCTCGGTGTTATGCTTCATATATTCAATGCTCAAAATAAACTACAATTTGATCAAATGTCACTCCATTCACTCTGCCTTATCCACACTCCACTCTTCAAGCTATGTGCACTAATATATACTCTTTCTATCTGCATTCTGCAATAAGCACACATTCAGTAACCTTAGCCATGATCCAATGCCAACGTTATTTAAACTTGGAGCTAAAAAAAGAAAACTGAACCCCTTGCAACATTGGACTTGATCAATACGATAATGTTCGACTAGATCATCACACAACTAAGTTACTATTCCATAATGAATCAATCATTGTGTTTAAACCTTAGAGAACAAAACAAACCAACCAATTTGATGACCATATCCATACACCAAGGCTCATAATTCATAAATGCGTATAGATTCATTTGGAGTAATTCGATCAGTACTCAATGCATACCAGAACCAAATTAATTATGACTATATCAACAACTCGCTCCAATGATTAATTTCTTGACCAGATCGATGTCATTAATGCAACGTTCAATGGTTAAATACATTCACACCATTTGGAGGAACAAATCAACTCCACTAACTCCATAACGATTAATTATTGCATTCACACCATTCATTGGAGACTGGATCAGCCAAAACGTTATAGGCCACCTCATTTGAACCTTCCACACTTTACCTTGTAAAAATACTGAGGTTTGTTCTCGCAGTATGTCATTTTGGGTACCTACATGAATGGACATAGGTTATGCACGTTGAATCCAGGTTGCGGACGCAGATTTACTAAAGAAAATATGGGCTGTCAAAGTTACGTCCGTGATTTTTCCTCCTTAAACCAACGTTCGTACAGTTAATGAGGGAAACCATAAAATATCTCACCCAGATTTGAAAGCTTTTGCAACATCACATCCTCAAGAACCTCTGCAACAATTGTAAACCTCTAGAATGTCAGAACAATCATTAGTAGTACCAATAACACTATCATACACATTGACATTAATGTCAACGCAATTATCTCACTCATGATTCTCTCCCACGGTTGAAATCAATGCCAACACCATGCTATCAACATTATTTTCCTTTAGCATTGATGTCAATCTATAGCCACAAATACCAAAGTGACTTCATTCATGTCCAACTCACTAGACTCACTCTTTCCTGGTGGTTGTATCACTCTCCCCCTTCGACATCAATGGAAAAGGGTGACCTTTCTTCATTTAGATACCATGCTAACACCTTTGAATACACCATGTTGATATTATAGTTAAAGATAATGCCAAATGATTCACTCATGAAGCTAGATCAACTCAAACTTCACTACGAAATAGACAATAAAAATAAGGGACTCCACTACCACATGCCAACTAGCAAGCCTCTAGCCAACACCATGCTTTTCTCTCTGATGAAAATGTCCCCCCTACACATATGATAAGTCTACAAATAGTTGTTCGTGATACTATATATTCCTTTTACTATTTCCTTTGCTTCTTTTCCTTATGCAAGAGGAAACACCGAATTAGTAATGAATCCAAGACCAAATGATGAACATGACACACAAGGATTTATAGTGTGAATATATGGCTACATCATGAAGTACAAGACTATATCAATGACTCCAACAGTTCATATGTGGCTCCCACAATAATCAAGGATCTTTCTCCTATGCATATTTGACACTAAGACCACTTCAACCAACAACCAACTATAAAGGCAACAATGATACATGGATATATAATGCACTCAAAAGTGCTTACATGGTAGGTTGAGATGATTTTCTACTATGTAACCAAATCACAGGTGACTCTCTTCTCTCCTATGCATGAAAAATACATACTCAACTTTCCAACTGATAAGGAAATCAAGATACATGGCTTCATGAATGAAAGCACGAGGTAATGTATGACAACCCATGCATAGCTAAAGTATAAATTATGTCCACAATGTATGCTTGACATGGCTCACTCCCATACACATGAATGAAATAAGATGTTCTTTTATGCATGCCTAGTACCAATATGTCTCAATCAATGACTAAATTGATCAAGAAATAGTGATATAGGGCTACTAAAATGCACACAAGAGTGCTTTACAAAGCTAATATGCATTCCAACAGAAATGACTCGCTCTCCCTTTCACACAAGGATGAAACAAACCGTCTTCTATGCATGCAAGTGACACATGACTCTATCCCATTCACGATCAATATAATGATGGCACAACCAACTTGACCCAAGGATGAAAGCAATAATGACACAAGGCTAGATCTTGCACTCACATGTGCTTACATGGATTATATAAGTCTTCCTTTCAATGTATGCATGAAGTAACTCATACTATGGTTACTCAACCATATCAACAGATGAATGTCATGACAAGTGCAACAACATTCCTTTTCACTCATGAATACAATGTGAAGTTACTACAAAAAAAATAGTGAATCATATATGAAAAGTACAAGCAATCCTTGAAACCCTAGAACCATGTAAGTATACCTCCCCTTAAGCTCATTATAGCTACAATAGGTAGGTTGATCCTACACACATGATCATTCATGAGGACTCTCATACAAAGTAAGTTGTTTTTTTTACTAATCTCCATCAACTCATAATGTTGCCAACATTCTTCCATATGCTCCACCTGAGACCAACCAAACCTCTGATGCACTTGTAGAGTCATTTCTGAATATGCATGTGGTAACTATGGAATTGAAAGGGGGCTCATATTTTTACTTCACATGTTTCTTCTCCTTCTTCTTCACTTGCATTGTAGTAGGTTTCTTATTGACATGTGCAATCTCCTCTTGTTTTCTACTAGCCGACTATGCTTTAATTTCCCCTTTTACTAGATCTTCCATAAGCAAATGAAAAACTGGTAGTGTATAGCCATGTGACCATAATTTTGACATGCATAACATCTCACATGACCAATATATGTGGATAGAGGGTCAAATCCTTTGCTAACCATGCCATATCTTTGCTTCACATATAGTATACCTCTACTCCATGGAATGGATCTGCAATCAATCACCTTGTGTCCAAATAAATTAGAAGAAATACAATGACCATAAAATGAATTGGTATACATGATGGTTGGTGCTTTCCTTAGCTTCCCATATCATTGATGAGATATAAACAATGTAGTTCTATAGCTGGCTGCAACATGTCCATAGTTCAAGTAGTTATAACACTCTATATCATCCATCAAACGAGAAAATGGGTTTCCTCTCCTTTTAAATATACCAACATCAACTATAGGAGTAAATGATATTATATTTCTGAGTTGTCCTTTAGTTCCTCTTCTTAGTTGTTGGATGTGCTTCTTTTTTATTCCTTGTTTGTTTCATTTGCTATTGCTATTGTGTATTATAGGATTCTTTGATTTTCCATTTCTACTTTTGTATGCATGTGAGTTGGAGTCTCCCTTGTGAAAACAAAGAAAATATATATTCAATTGAGATCTCTAACTACTAAGAAGGTTGTCCAAAGCCTTGGTGTTATTCTCCTACTTGAGATGATTGTTCTTATGTTTTAGTTTCTTTCTCACAGAGAAAACTTCAGCTTCAAGTTCTTCAACTCAACCCCCTCTATCTTTCAACTAATTTTCCTTCACATTTTCGACTCTCTTCGATTCTTGCAGCTGGATCTTCAAACTAATGATCTCTGCTTTGAGGTCAGTCTCCTTGTCATCACAAATCTACAAAATATTTTCTTGATCTATACACACAACTATTAGTATACTAACTTCAACAGATAATTTATTGATAACCGCCATGGCTGACTCATACTCAAATTTGAGAAGCCTATTATCATATTCATTAGTAATATGCAACTCAACATGACTATAATTAGATCTATTTAATACATAACTCAAAATTAATTCATCTTTACTTATATCTTCATATCTAATATGCTATGGCACATCTAGCTATGTTATGTCTTTATCTTCTAGCTTCTTCTCATGGTAATTTGTTGTACCATTTGAACTAGGGGGGTGAGACTCTCCCTCATTCAATCCTTCATATTTTTCTTCTTTCTCTTCTTCTCTCCATTGTTGCTACCATATAATATCTAAAATAAATCCAAAATCTCATATATGTTATCTTCTTTACATCTGCATTATGGAGGTTCTCATAGATCACACACCTTGCTTGTGAATTTTGTTGCAACACTTTAAATGGAGTATGATTATTTTCACAACCTTCACACACTATCTTCAAAATTTCATATGAAAGAGCTAATAACTAATATTTAACTTCTTCTTTCCATACCTAGTACTTTGCAGCAATGAGGACATACACTCCTTGGGGATTCATCTCAATATTGTTATTTTATTTTATTTTTCACATAGATTCTCTTTGAGACAGTTAAACTGCACTTGAAATACCTACTATGATACCAATTTTTGGATGCTTGATAATACTAAGCACGAGGGAGGTTGGGGGGGGGGGGGGGGGTATGAATCATTATTGTGCTGATAGATAAATTTTTAGAATTTTCTTTCACATTAACTGAATCATCAATATATTAACCAACAACATGATATAGAAAACAATAACATATGCATGATAATACACATGAACAATAGTCACCATGAGTACAAGACAACAATGAAAAGAAACACATAAACAAACACATGAAGACACAATATGTAAAGTGTAAACCCTTCTGGGAGGAAAACCACAATCCACTTTTCTATACTTCATTCTTATTCTTATTAACCAAAATATTATTTTACATATTCACTAGCCACCATCAGTTGCAAGCCAAAACTTTCCAATCATGTGAGAAACTCTCGCTCCGGGCCACTACCCATTGGAAACCACCACTTCCTAAAATTTTCAGGCCACTACCTATTGGAAACCACTACTCCCATGATTATTAAGGTTGACACTTATTGGATTCCCCAACACCGATGTCCTTCTAGACACCACTAGACAAAATCCACTAGTCCCAAGTTCTAAGGCCACTACTTGAAGGATGTTTCTACACCCCGAATTTTCAAGCCACCACTTGGTATCATTGAAGGCCCCAACCTTCAAGATCCTTTTTCAACCATGTCTCAAAAATATTTCATAATAGAATCCACTACTCACAATACAAACATCCATGGGCCACATTTCACCCCATTTTCATACTAGACCCACTAAGGACTATTTTACTCAACAACTGAATACAACCTCAAACCATCTGCAACACGACCAATCTCTCACAACCAATCATCCCTATCAATATAATAAAAAAATACACAACATACACTCAATAAACACTTATTAATACTTGGCATTTCTCTCATACATCAATGAAAACAAAAAATTCAATCTCCCCTCACTAGGAAAATAGTCCTAGTAGATTTAGTAGTATATATATTCTCATGAAATTTTTAACCAACAATAATACATGAAGACGCATCTACAAATATCTAAGGGAAAAATATAGGGCCATACATGTAAATGTCTTAAATAGATATCTACTACACATGCTCTTCCACACACATACTAGAAAACCCTAAAACATAATGTCGTTAGCCATACAATACTCAATATCTATAGTAGAATACTCCACATAATAAATTCTACACACATAATTGTTAGCCACAAGAAAAACTCAGTTAATAGCCTCTGCTTCTTCTATATGCACTGGTACTTTTCTCCATCCATAACTCAGATCACAACTCTGCTACAGGTATCTTTGATTACTATGAACCCATCAACACCAACACTCTAGTATTTTTCTCCTCATATGGTCTCACACTTCATAATTGGGCCATCAAACCTTTCTTGATCACACCCCCACTTCAAACTATGTGCACTATGACCATTTATTTTCATTTTCAATGGACAACTTTGAGATATACTATATAATAAAACCTTGATAGATGTATATTATTATTATTCAACCATCGCTCTATGTATATTATTTTGTGTTTACAAACTTTAGCGCACTATTAGTAATCACACACTCTCTAAAAACTGACCATTGTACTATCTAGTTCTGCACACTGTGTCATCACTCTCCAACTATGCATTGGCTCTCCAATTGTCACTTCGTATAATAGCATCTCACCCAATCAAACTTTAACACATGCACACTACTACATTTCTTAGTCCAAACACACATTAGTCTTGATCAGAATTATGCTTCAAATATTTAACACTCAAAATAAACTACGATCTAAACAATTGTCACTCCATTCATTTTGCCTTATGCACACTCCATTCTTTAGGATATACACATTAGTGTATACTCTTCTATGTGCATTATAAAACAATCACACATTCACTAACCTTAGCCACAGTCTAGTGCAAGTGTTATTGCGCCGAGAGGCGCATCTATAGCCCAGTATGACCCCGATGTCAGGTGGGTCACGTCCTCAATGTCGGCTGAAATTTTAAATTAAAATAAAAATAAAAAATAAGTGTAGGCTTAAGTTTTAAATTTAAAAAAAAATAAAAATAAAAATCGCATTGTGCTAGAACATATATCAATTTCTAATACAATTATGTATTATTAATATAATTTGAATGGACAGTAAATTATATACATGAATTTGAATGGATCATAAATTTACCTTTAACAAAAAAAATTACCACATTGAATTTCCAAATTAAGTAAAATTTTAAACATCTTTACTCTTTACTAAAGTCAATACCATTTTCTAAATCAAAAGAAAAGAGTTAATTCAACACAAAAAATCAAAATCCAAAATCTTTTAATATTTCTTTTAATTAAATATTTGTAAAATGAATTTATACTTACTCCAGAGCTATGGTAAATAAATAAAAATATATATAAACTAGATGTATGGTAAATAAATAAAAATTATTTTTATATTTATTCCATAAACCTTTTATATTTAAAAAAACTTTAAAAAGAGGTTTTATTTAGATGAAGCCTATGGGACGAATACCATGGGACAAATTAATATTGATACCATGGGCCAAATACCATGGGTAAATAAATAAATATAAAAGAGGCATAAAGAGGTAACGTAAATAAATAACAATATATCAAATAGGATTATAAATAAAAATCTAATTATATAACAAGCCTATGGGCAAAATACCATAGTAAAGAAAAGGGGTATGGTAAACAAATAAAAATATAAATAAACTAGGGGTATGGTAAGTAAATAAAACCTCTTTTCATATTTACTCCATAATCTGCTTTATATTTAGGAATATTTATGTTCATTAGTTTAAATAACTAAGAAGAAATAGAGAGAGAGTGTGATAAGGGAGAGATGGAGAGAGAGTGTGTATGTTTAGGGGTGAGATAAAGAGACAAAGTAAGATGTATGGAAAGAAGGGGGGAGAGAAGAAGTGAGAAGGAGAGGGGGAGGGATATAGTAATGTAGTTGGAGAGAGAGAGGGGTGGAAAGAGAGAGAGAGAGAAAGGGATGGGGAAGAGAGAGGATTAGAGAGAGAGAGAGATATGGGAGAAGAGAGAGGATTGGAGGGAAAAGAGAGAGAGAGAGGTGGGAGAGAAAGGGAGAGAGAGGAGGATGAGAGAGAGGAGGAGAGTGATGGGGGAAGAGAGAGTATTGGAGAGAGAGAGAGAGAGAGAGATCAAGGAAGAGAGAGGGATTTAGGGGAGAGAGAGAGAGAGGAAGGACGAGAGGGATCGATAAGAGAGATGGAGTTGGAGGGGGAGAGATGTAGGAAATAAGAAATATAAAGAGTGAGAAGTGGAGAGAGAGAAGGGGTGACAAGGGAGAGGCAGAGAGAGAGCGTGTATGTTTGGGGCTGAGATAAAGAGACAAATAAGGAGAGATGGAGATAAGGGGGGAGAAGGAGATATAAGGAGAGAGGGAGGGATATAGAAACATAGTTGGTGGGTGAAGAAAGAGAGAGAGGGAGAGAGAGAGATGGGAGAGAAAGGGAAAGAGAGGAAGGAAGAGAGAGGATGTGAGAGAGTGGAGAGAGGGAGGGAAAGAGAGATGGACTTGGAGGGGGAGGGGGAAAGAGGTAAGAAGAAAGAAATAGAGAGAGAAAGGTGAAGAGAGAGAGAGTGAGTGAGTGATAAGGAAGATGGAGAGAGAGGGAGAGAGGGGGAAGATAGAGATATAGATGGAAGGTGAAGAAAGGGAAGAAGAGAGAGATGGGGAGAAAAGGGGATTGACAAAGAGATTGATATATATGGATTGCGAGAGTGTGTGTGTTTAGGGGGGTGAGATAGAGAGAGATGGAGAGAGAGTGTGTATGTTTAGGGGTGAGATAAAGAGACAAAGTAAGATGTATGGAAAGAAGGGGGGAGAGAATAAGTGAGAAGGAGAGGGGGGGGATATAGTAATGTAGTTGGAGAGAGAGAGGGGTGGAAAGAGAGAGAGAAAGAAAGGGATGGGGGAAGAGAGAGGATGTGAGAGAGAGAGAGATATGGGAGAAGAGAGAGGATTGGAGGGAAGAGAGAGAGAGAGAGAGGTGGGAGAGAAAGGGAGAGAAAGGAAGGATGAGAGAGAGGAGGAGAGTGATGGGGGAAGAGAGAGTATTGGAGAGAGAGAGAGAGAGAGAGAGAGAGACATAGATCAGGGAAGAGAGAGGGATTTAGGGGAGAGAGAGAGAGAGGAAGGACGAGAGAGAGGACTTGAGAGAGAGAAGGAGAGAGGGATCGATAAGAGAGATGGAGTTGGAGGGGGAGAGATGTAGGAAATAAGAAATATAAAGAGTGAGAAGTGGAGAGAGAGAAGGAGTGACAAGGGAGAGACAGAGAGAGAGCGTGTATGTTTGGGGCTGAGATAAAGAGACAAATAAAGAGAGATGGAGATAAGGGGGGAGAAGGAGATATAATGAGAGAGGGAGGGATATAGTGACATAGTTGGTGGGTGAAGAGAGAGAGAGAGAGGGAGAGAGAGATGGGAGAGAAAGGGAAAGAGAGGAAGGAAGAGAGAGGATGTGAGAGAGTGGAGAGAGGGAGGGAAAGAGAGATGGACTTGGAGGGGGAGGGGGAGACAGGTAAGAAGAAAGAAATAGAGAGAGAAAGGTGAAGAGAGAGAGAGTGAGTGAGTGATAAGGAATATGGAGAGAGAGGGAGAGAGGGGGAAGATAAAGATATAGATGGAAGGTGAAGAAAGGGAAGAAGAGAGAGATGGGGAGAGGAGGGGATTGACAAAGAGATTGATATATATGGATTGCGAGAGTGTGTGTGTTTAGGGGGTGAGATAGAGAGATAGAAAATAAGAGATGGAGGGGGATATAGATATGGATGGAGGGTGGAGAGAGGGAAGAATATTTCTCACACTAGATGGATTGATATAAGTGGAGATGGTGTTTTATAATCCTATTTGATTATTTGCACTATATGCATCGATTTTAGTGTAGAAAATTATTTCTAATGATATTTGATTACTTGCACTAGATGCATTGATTTCAGTGTAGGTGGTGATTTCTAATACAATTTGATTGCTTGCACTGAATTTGTTGATTTCAATTTAGATGTTGATTTATAATTATATTTGATTACTTGCACTATATGAATTGGTTTCAATGTAGATTATTTCTAATCCTATTTGATTATTTGCACTAAATGCATTGATTTCAGTGTAGATGGCGATTTCTAATCCTATTTGATTTATTTGAGTAAATGCATTGATTTCAGTGTAGATGTTGGTTTCTAGAGAGAGAGAGAGAGAGAGTGATAAGGAAGATGGAGAGAGGGAGAGAGGACAAAAGGAGGAAAGAGAGATATTAATGGGGGAGAGGGAGAGAAGGGGAAGATAGAGATATAGATGGAAGGTGAAGAGAGGGAAGAAGAGAGAGATGGGGAGAGGGGTGATTGAAAAAGAGATTGATATATATGGAGTATGAGAGCGCGTGTGTTTAGAGGGGTGAGATAGAGAGACAAAAAAGAATAGATGGAGGGGGATATAGATATGGATGGAGGGTGGAGAGAGGGAGGAATATTTCTCGCACTAGATGGATTGATATAAGTGGAGATGGTGATTTCTAATCCTATTTGATTATTTGCACTAGATGCACCGATTTTAGTGTAGATATTTATTTCTAATGATATTTGATTACTTGCACTAGATGCATTGATTTCAGTGTAGGTGGTGATTTCTAATACAATTTGATTGCTTGCACTGAATGTGTTGATTTCAATTTAGATGTCGATTTATAATTATATTTGATTACTTGCACTAGATGAATTAATTTCAATGTAGATGATTTCTAATCCTATTTGATTGTTTTCACTAAATGCATTGATTTCAGTGTAGATGGCGATTTCTAATCCTATTTGATTTCTTTGAGTAAATGCATTGATTTCAGTGTAGATGTTGGTTCCTAGAGAGAGAGAGAGAGAGAGAGAGAGAGATAAGGAAGATGGAGAGAGAGAGAGAGAGGACAAAAGGAGGAAAGAGAGATATTAGCGGAGGAGAGGGAGAGAAGGGGAAGAGAGGGAAGAAGAGAGAGATGGGGAGAGAGGGTGATCGACAAAGAGAATGATATATATGGAGTGCGAGAGCGTGTGTTTAGGGGGGTGAGATAGAGACAAAAAAAAAGAGATGGATGGGGATATAGATATGGATGGAGGGTGGAGAGAGGGAAGAATATTTTTTGCACCAGATGGATTGATTTAAGTGGAGATGGTGATTTATAATCCTATTTGATTATTTGCACTAGATGCATCGATTTTAGTGTAGCTATTTATTTCTAATGACATATGATTACTTGCACTAGATGCATTGATTTCAGTGTAGGTGTTGATTCCTAATACTATTTGATTGCTTGCACTGGATGTGTTGATTTCAATTTAGACGTCGATTTATAATTATATTTGATTGCTTGCACTAGATGCATTGATTTCAATGTAGATTATTCCTAATACTATTTTATTGTTTGTGCTAAATGCATTGATTTTGTTGTGTAACCAGCTCCAAAGAGAGAAGAAAAGAGATATTCACGCCTTATAAATGAGCCACTTCGAGGGGGCAACCTCCAATACATTACATGAATGAACAATTCTTGGATGATACAAATGAACAAAACCTCCTTCTATATATAGGAGTCCATGGGGCCATAATATAATCCTAGTGGGGCCACAATGTAATCCTAGCCGACCTAACAATAATAATGTAAGGGCACGATAATAACAATATGGGGGTTACAGGGGTACAATAATAACAATAAGGGGGGCTACACTAACATAATAAGGGGCTACACTATTAATATAGGGACTTAACATGCCCCTCTACTTCAAACAAGTGTTGTCCTCAACGCTTGATTATTTCTTGATGCTTCTGTATAAAATTCTCATCCTCCCATGTGGAATCTTCTACAGGAAAGTTCTTCCACTTGCCGAGATACTCTGAAATTGATCGTACTTGTCGAGTTCTTGTTTCTGTGACTACTTCATAACTTCTTTCGAAGTGATGTTGATCTTCCTGTTGTTTCATTAGATTCTGCACCAAAGTTAGGTTATCCTTTGAGAGTTGGAGAACTTGTTGTTGATGCTCGATGTGATCTTCCACTAATTTATCATCCATATTAGCTATTATTTGATCCTTCAAACCATCCAACTTAGCCTCCATTTCTGCTTTTAAACTATCTAACTTTCATCTTCAATTGCTCTTCGTAAGATTTAAAACTTGTTGCACTTGGTACCATAATTTTGATATCTCATACGCAAATACTTCCTCTTCATGAGTCTTCATGTGATAGTGAGGCTTAGTAGCTGTAGAAATGAAAGTATCTTTTGGAGCCATTATAGAACCCAAATACTGATACAAATTATAAAATATTCCTTTGGAATCGCTTCAATTTCTTTTTCAACAAACGTTATGCAATTTTAAAAACCGGATGCACACCTTTTTCTTGCTTTTAAGGAGCTCGATATTGAAATTGAATTATCTCTGTAATTGAAAATCTTCAATATCTGAAATTCAGCCCTGTAGTAGTCCTCTGAAGCTTATTTCAAATGCCACAGGTCTGCTCTAATTTGGATTCTCCAAGACAAATTTGTGTCCAATCTCCCACAATGACCTAATTTTGGACTGGTTCAGTAGAGCGAACTTGTACGACTTGCCACGTGTCACTGTTTTGTTCTTTGTCTCTGAAATTGATATCCAAGAAACTACAGGCTGTGTACTTGTGACCACTTTTGACAGCACTCCAATCCAATCTCCAGAGAGAGAGTTATTGAACTTTTCCCACGATCACCTCTTTGAGATGAAATTCAGGAGCCTGAAAAAGCACTACCTTCCACAGATCATATCTCCAAAAATATTGCGAACCAAGCTCTGAAATTTTTTGACGAATTTCCTCAGGATTTCAGCTTCGTACCATATGAAGTTAAGATTCTGAACCTTCGTAGAAAAATTTTTATAGCGCAAATGCCACGATGACCTGTTTAGGAGCTTGAAAAAAGGCCTAACTTCCACAGATGATATCTCCGAAAATATTGCGAACCAAGCTCTGAAATTTTTAGACAATCTTCCTCAGGATTTCAGCTTTGCACCCTAAAAATTTCAGCTTCTGAAACTTCGTAGAAAAAACGTTATAGCGAAAATGCCACGATGACCTGTTTGGAGCAGCGAAACCCTAGAATCCAAAGCTCTGATACCAAATGTTGTGTAACCAGCTCCAAAAAGAGAAGAAAAGAGATATCAACGCCTTATAAATGAGCCACTTCAAGGGGGCAACCTCCAATACATTACATAAATGAAAAATTCTTGGATGATACAAATGAACAAAACCTCCTTCTATATATAGGAGTCCATGGGGCCACAATATAATCCTAATGGGGCCACAATGTAATCCTAGCCGACCTAACAATAATAATGTAAGGGCACAATAATAACAATATGGGGGTTACAGGGGTACAATAATAACAATAAGGGGGGCTACACTAACATAATAAGGGGCTACACTATTAATATAGGGACTTAACAGATTTCAGTGTAGATGGCGATTTCTAATCCTATTTGATTGCTTTGAGTAAATGCATTGATTTCAGTGTAGATGTTGGTTTCTAATATTATTTGATTGATTGTATTAGGTGCATTGATTTCAATGTAGAAGTTATTTTCTAATCTTATTTGATTGCTTGCATTAAACGCATTGATTTCAATGTATATGTTGATTTATGATTTGATGTAATTGGATATATGACGGTACATTAATATTAAAGTGATTGGATTAACAATATGCATTGATTTTAGTGTAAGCACAAAAAATTATTAACAATGTAGATTGATTTTTGTGTTATAGTAATTTAAGCTATTAATATTGGAGAGCAAGAGAGACAAGGTATCATGTTTACTAAAATAGATCGAGCTAAAGATTTAAATGGTTTACGATTTAAATTTTCTTTTTCATATAATCAATATGAAAATATAACAAAACTAACAAGGGAGGAAATAAGAATAGTAGAAGAAAATAGTTTGAGATTGATTGTAACATGAGTACGTTCTTATTATTCACATTTTCTATCTTTCAACACTATTATTGTCACTTTGCATTTAAAAAAAATATTTCATCATTTTTCATCATTATGGTTATTAACAATAATTATCATCTCAACGAACCGAGGTAACTAAAAAAATTTAAAATTAAAATGACCAAGTCAATCTTAGAAATATTTAGCATATTTAAAATGATTATATTAATATTTGATATATTTACATATTACTGATAAAATTAATGATATCTTTGATAGATTTTCTTTTGACAGCACACGACTGAAACCAGCCTAGATCTATCTTACATCTCAAAAATATACAAATTTTTTAATAATCTGAAAAATGTGACGTTGATGCCTCCGACTGGAACCAGCCTAGATCCATCTAACTCTGGATCTATCATGCGCCGAGAGAGATCAAATCTCTCGAGGTGCAAACCTTTCCTCAAGTTTTTCACTCAAAAAATAGGTTTGCACCTCAAGAGATTTGATCCCTCTCGGCGCATGATAGATCCAGAGTTAGATGGATCTAGGCTGGTTTAAACGTGGAGCTCAGCCATGAAAATTGAACCCCTTCCAATGTTATACTTGGTCAATACATTAATACTTGACTAGATCCGTGCACAACTAAGCCACTATGCCATAATGAACCAATCATTGTGTTCAGGCCTTAGAGAAAAAAATAAACCAATCAATTTGATGACCATATCCATACAACAAGGCTTAGGCTTGACTAATGCATGAAGATTCATTTGGACCAATTCTATCACTACTCAACGCATACAAGAACCAAATCAACGATCATTACAATAACTCACTCCAATGATTAATTTCTCAACTAGATTAACACCATTAATGCAACGTTCAATGGTTAAATGCTTTCATACCACTTGGAGGACCACATCGACTCCATTATCTCCATACTGATTAATTTTTGCATTGACACCATTCACTAGAGATCAAATAAGATAAAACGTTGTATACCACCTCAATTTAAACTTTCCAAAGTTTTCCTTGGGAAAATACCGAGGTTTTTTCTCGCGGTATTTCATGTTTGGAACCGACAAGAATGGACACATGTTATTCATGTTGAATCTAGGGTGTGGACATGGATTTGCTAAAGCAAATCCGGGCTGCCAAAGTTATGTTTGTGGTTTTACCTCTTTCAACCGGTGTTCCTACACTTAATGAGGGAAACCATAAAATTTCTTACCTGCATCTGAAGCCTCCTACAACAACACATCCTCAGGAACCACTGCAACAACTATAAACTTGTAGAGAATAAACATAATCATTAGTAGCACCAGTAACACTCTCTCACACCTTGACATCAATGCCAAAACAACTATCTGACTAGTTGACTGTCTCTGAGGGTTGACATCAATGTCAAAACCATGGTTCCAACAGTTGATGTTCCCCAGTTTATATGAAGAGGAAGAATATAAAACACACCTATTTGATATTTATTATTGTGTTTTTTTTGTAATTGGTTATATTAATTCGTTCAATTATATATAATTAAAATAATTGGTAATTTGTACCAATTCAAAGATGTTTCATGAAAATATTTTTTATATTTTCAGTGTAATATTATTTCTACAAAATATCCCAAGTAATGCTAGAATCTAGCTTACTATATTTAGCTTATTCACATAATTCAAAGATATAAGATTCATTAGAATTTTAAAGAATTTTGGAAATAATATAGCAAGTGTCAAAACCAAAGACATTGTTTTAAGTGGTATTTATTTAGGTATATATCAAGGATTCAACATATTTAAATGTACATATAATATTTAAATTGAGCTAAACTATACAAAATCATAACATAACCCCTTAACAAATCTATGTCCTTTATCAAATCAAACCATGCAAATGTTAATTGAATTAGTTAATCATGTTTTAGTAAACATATTTGTTTTGTCGTACAATAAGAAAATCACTTTGAAGAATAGTTAAACATTATATGGAAATAATTGTTATAAGTTTTTGCAATCACAACTCAATTACTTAAATGATTGCAAAAAACTAAAGTTAAATATTATTTAACAATTCTAAATTTAAATGAGTGATATATCTCAAATTCAATTTAAAAATAAATAAATCATTGACAATATTGCTCATTAATCTACTCATAATACTTTTTACTAATCAAATTACAACATCAACATGATATGAAAAAACATAATTTATGTGATATATATATATATATCATAAAATTCAATAATAATTTCATATAGACATCTCAAATAAAATATAAAACAATCAATATGCATGTTAGTTATAATTTCTAGTGTGTTTCTAGCTAGCTCTGCCACTAGAGCTAGAGGCATTAGTGCCTCTACTACCAGACTCTAAGAGATCTATTAGCACCTATATTAGATAAAATTCATTATGTAATTATATTATATATGTATCCTTCATGAGTTATAAAACTAGATGTGACCAGTGGCTATAAAATATCATAAATATCTAATGCTAAAGATATAAAAATATGGAGGAGGGAACAATAGTGGGTAGAATTGTTCAATTTGGTCTAGTTTCTAACATGTGAGGAAGAGGAGGAGTTGGTGGATCAATATATGGTACAATTGGTGAAACATTTGTCTGGGGGGAAAGAGTACATGGATTGATGTATGGTCCCGCGATTAACATATGAGGAGGAAGACAAGGATCACTATCTGGTCCAAATACAAAAATTTGATGATGAGGATGAGGATGAGATAGAGGAGGAGCAGGAGGGGATGGTAGTTGTTATTTTGAGGGATAAGGGGATATAGCTCATTCTTGTGTAGGGATAGTTGGTGGAGGAATAAAATGGGATGTTGGTTAATCTAGGGCATGTCCTTGTTGTGGAGAATCATGATGCAGATGATTAGGAACATCATCCTAAAAAGATGATCTAGATGAATTGAAATGAGAATGATGCGTCAAACTATATATTATGTATAGGAAATTAAAAAAATAATGCACTAAATATGTCATGTCAAGTGGAAGGGGCTCCTATGTGTCATATCTCTCTAGGTATTATAATATTTGTTGGATAAGAATATGTGCCACTCCCTATATATAAGTTATATTGTATATGAAATCTACCACCTTAGTTTGAGATTTGTTATATATCCTACATGGAATAATAGGTCTAAATGCTAGAGGTTGTTGATCGACCTCATCCATCTCCTGATCTTGATGGGGATGCTCTTGCTCCAACATATGTGTCAATATTTGTGGAACAATAAAAAATACTAATAAGATAATTGAAACAAAATGTTACAATAAATTACATGTGAATTAAATAAGAGAAAATTCCATGAAAATAGAATTATCAAAACATAATAATAATATTACCTTAGAAATTTGGTTGCTTTCCTGTATTAAATGGGATGTTTAGAAATCTCTTTAATCGAATCTCGCATATGGGTAGCAGACAAGATCAAGAACATGATTGTCCTCTCAAGAAAAAAATTCACAAATCTATATATGGACAAACATTTATAGCCACTTTCCCTATCCCTGTTTTGGAAACAAATTCCCCAACATTCTCATACACACATTAGTTATAAGCATGGGATGGAAGTGGGGTATTATCAATCTAGTGGCATGAAACCTATAAAAAAATTAAATATTTATAAAATAAATGAGAATAATTTTCTCTCATCAACGATTAAGAAACAATGATCCAAAGAAGAGTTAAACTATTGCAAAATTATTTTCCACTACCTAATGAGGAAAGGGCTCTATACTAAGCTATATAAATACTATATAAAAGGGAAACTAATGCACTTTGTATCAAACGTAAAGTTTGTAGGTAATGCGATAATAAGGGATGTGCACCTAACTTTCTATGCACCAAATGGATTTATCTATAATTTCCCACCAATGACCTAGATGCATGCAATATCAACAATGACATGCTTAGCACATCCCTACAAATATGCTAGTTGGCTCGATCCTCCAATTCTATGTGGTAGATTAGAGAACTAGGAAAACAAATTGTGCCTCATAGAAAACCTAGTGATAAAATATATATCTTACTTCGTGCGCTAATACCATATATTGATGCCAACCCTAAATGCTTCTCTAGAATTATCCTAACAAAGGATCAATTATTTTAAAAATGTTGAGTTCCCCCTAAGGTATATAATCTCCTTATAAAACTCAAGGATGCTAACGTTCCTCAAAAGAAAACATATATTCTATGGAATATGGTGATGGAATATCTATGTCCCCCTTTCCCTAGCCTCCCACTCATGTATAATTTTATAAATGTTCACCTATTACGATTTCTCCCACTACTCTCATCATTGTCATATTTAATTCACATACAATTCTATTTATCCCCACCCCACACACATATCAAAGAAATTGAAAATATAAAACACACACACAAAACCATGTTGTATTTATCAAAACATTGATTTTTGTTTTCAAAACAAATGTGGAAAAGTAAGTTATGCATCTTAAAATGTACATATACATTAGACATAATGCTCTATATTAATAAAACAAGCACCACACTACCCACATTCATTTATGATATGTGGTGCACATGTATGGTTATGATGATCTATTATGTTTGGCACAACGGTTATATATTCTACATGACACACTGAGGGATATATTAATTTTCACACCAAGACTCCTTAGACAAGTAAACACAACATACGTTAAATTTGTAAAAATAAAAATAAAAATAAAAAAATCTTTTAACTAAACTTAGACTACCAATATGTGGTTTCCTATAGAGGCCATGCACATCAGCAGTGGGGCACTACCTCAAAAAACAAGCACCATGTTTTTCATAGTTCTCCATGTATTTTTTTGAATTATGGTTATTTAAATTAAGGAAATTCAATTTTCCATCCAGCGTGAAATATTTTTAGTGCTATGTATAGTCATAGGAGTGTATTTGTTATTTTAAGACCAAACGATTGTTATTTCATTGTATTTGGTAATGCACCATGTCCCAACCATACCTATAGGAGAAAAATGTATGGAGCATCCCTATAGACCCACTAGGTTTAGGGAATCCTAAGAGAGGAACCATGTTTGGCCATGTGAGTTCTTATTTATTCATAATACACATTGATAGTGGAAGCAGTTTGAGTTGAACCATTTAATTACAACACACGTTTATTTTAATTGTAAAAATGTTTAATTTTAAGGTCAAGTTTAAATTTTAATTTTGTGAAATTGAAAATAAGGAGGTAATTTTTCTTTTTCCTAATCTCTTACCATGTGAGGAGGCATGGTTCCCTGAAATAGGAAAATGAAAATGTACATTCTCCAAAAAAAAAAAATGAATGGAATTGATAAGTGAAGTTATAGAACCAAGGAAGGACAACGGTAGAGCACGACAAACTGGGTATCCATCTAAAAAGCGTAAGCATCGGTGCTTGTGAGGGAATAAACACAACCTTATAAAACCGCTTGTGAGGGAATAAACACAACCTTATAAAACCATTTTTTGAAATATATTTAATTATATTTAAAATGTGTTTATTGATATTAGTTGAAATTAGGATGTAATTGAGTGAAATTGTCAATGAAAACATCTAATCCCAAAAATATGAAGCCTTGTTACAAAATCTCCACAACCAACAATTTACTGTTTGGTTTAGGAAACAGGTACATTTAATATTATAATTTGTTAAAATTCATTGAACAAGGTTATTATGATGTATGAAACTAAAATTATTTTTATATAATTTGAAATTTCAAGGTTTTTTAATAACATTTCGTAATTTACAAGTGGAAGAAAAAGAAAATATCTTTGATAACCTTAAATGGTTAACACATAGCCCAAGGAAATATGAAAATAATTATGAGGGCTACCAAATCAATGGTTGTATATTTCATATTAAAATATTAGAGAATATTAGGGCCACTCAAAATAGTGGTGTGTTCATACATGCAGGAGCACTAATGAGATCAAGTGCAAAAGAAAAAAATCCCATATGTCAAATGAAAACATAACTTGGAGTGATCCAAGAAATAATCATGTTGGACTACCATTTTTTGAATTATCCCTTCTTCAAATGCGATTGGGTAGATGTATGCAAGAATAATGGACTGAAATTTGATGAAAATGGTTTCACAATCATAAATATAAAAAGATGATAAAGTAAGGACAAAGTGCAAGATGATCCATTTATTGTAGCATCACAAGTGAAACAAGTATTCGATGTACACGATCTTGTAGAGAATGATTGGTATGTAGTTCTCACATGCTCTCCAAAGGGACTGAGAAATAGTAACACATATGAAATGGAGCATGAGGATATATCAATTATTGTAAACTTTGAAGGGAGAAAATGAAAATGTGATGAAGTTATAAGTGATGATGACATAGATTGCTTTTTACAAGATTGTGAAGGCACATGCTTGTATGTTGATAGATAAGTACTATTCATGATTTATTTATCCATTTTTATATGTACGAAATTGAAAATTAAGCTTTCATACTCTTAATTGGTTATGAACGTGCACGTGTCAATTAATTGGCTATATTTTTTACTTGAATTCCATGGTTAACTTTTATGGAAATGCACATATTTGAGTTCTTTGGACAAATTTTGAATATTTTCAAAGTATTACCTTGAAATTTTAATGTATATGAAGACAACCACTATTGTAGTTTAATTTTTTTTCTCATTATAGAAATTATGGATTATGATATGTTGTTTTATGTTTTTTATAAGGGTATTTTAGGTGTAAATTGTTTTTCAAAGAACTATCACTATCTTTATTTTTATCATTTTGTGAAATATAGTGGTAGTATTTGTATAGATCATAAATGATATTTATGTGTGTTGATAGCTAGTTTTTCTTAGGGTTTTTTAAGAGATGATTTTATCCATATTCATTGTTTCTTAATAAGTGAATAATATCATTATGAATGTCATTGTCATTTTCCTTGAATCAAATGATTTATTTTTACTAGGAATATTTTTTTTTCAAATATTGATAATACGTTATAATTTCTCTTATAAATATAGGATATGAAATAGAAACATTTCGAGGGGTGGAGGGGGAGGTTTATCCAACCCCATATGATGCCACGAGGAGGTTCTAAAGCTCCCTTGTGGGTTTCTATGAGAGGGTTCTAAAACACCCCATATGATACTAAGAGGTTGTTTCTAAACTTCCCTCATAATTTTCTACGAGGGGGGTTCTAAACCACCCTTGATAGTTGTTAGGGGGAGTTCGAAACCACCCTCGTTAGCTACTATGGGGAGGGGGGTGCAAAAGTGTTCTAAACCACCTCCAATATCTTCTACAAGGGAGTGTAAAACTGCATTAGTAGGCTTCTACAAGGGGGGTTCAAACGTCCTTTTAAGTTGCTAAAATAGGGGCTTGTAAGTGCCATTGAAATATACTATAAAGGGGGTTCTAAGACCCCCTCATAAGTTTCTACAATAATGGCTCCTAATGCCCCTAAATAATAATACAAGGGGAACTGCTAATGCCCCAACCGTTTTCTACGAGGGGGGCTACAAACCACCTCATAAGTTGCTATGAGGAGGGATACTACTCCCCCCAAAAGATAGTACGATGGGGGATCCTAATGCCCCAAAATTCAGTATGAGGGGGAGTCTAAAACCACCTTGTATGTTGTCACCGTGGGGGTTCTAGAACCCCCTTGTAAGTTGCTACGTGGGGCAATCCTAAAATTCCCAAAAGTTTCTCCAAGAAAAAATATAGATAGGGTAAAAACATTCAGATGCTACTAAGAACTTAAATGAAATAATTACTTGATCAATGGAAGTTAAAATACAATTTTCTGGAAAACTACCTTTGTGTGTGAACTCTATTCTAATTTATAAATAAGTGCATTACAACTTCTAAGTGCATAGGAATTCAAAGTATGGTGAATAAAATAAAATATGAACCATAGATAGTAAAATATAGAATGTTTAACTAATATTTCCATCATCCCATTTCACTAACAAAATATTGTATATTTCGAATTCCACAAATCAAGAAGAACTCCCAATTATGGAATAATTAGAAAAATAGAGTCAAAGTGCACTTAACACAAAAATTACAAAATAATCCCATGTGCCACAGTACAAAATTACATGCAGTCAATGTAATGCTAACCATGACCAAATTACCCTCGAAGAGTGGTTTTTAAATTAACAGCGTGAAGAACCCCACGAGGAGATTGGAAGCTATTTTTCACTTTGCCATGAGTTAACAATAAGAATGCACATGGAAAAATGTGGAAAGGACTAACCCTTGTCAGATCAAATATTAATTAGGGATTGGAAATCACGAAATCCTTCATTTGAACTTGTTCCTACAACAGTACAAACATACCTACAATTGTATTGAAGGAATGACTTTAGAGCTATCACATTATAGAGTATAAACCCAAATAGGAAAAAATGACAAAGGAATGGAAAGTATATCGATTTCTAGAGGTGGTACCAGTCACTCTATTCGTATACATTCTAGAATTCAAGACTTAGTCAAGCAAAGATAAAAAGAAAAAGAATTGTTCCAAAGTGAAAACCATTAGCCACACAAAGAGGAAAAAGAAAAACCTGTAACCATTGTAGACCAATTTGTATAAATTTACTGACAGACGAATTTGTACGTCAAAGTCACCGAACCAATGAGTACAAAATCGAATAAATAATGCAACCTTTTATGGAGAAGTATACACCTACAAGTTTGGGGTTGGTAAATTAGTTAGAAAAATAGTTGGAAAAACCTAATTCGAAACCCCAAATTTACCTGTGTTATTGCTATTGTGAAGACTCATCAAAACCATACCAGAATATGCACTGGAACCCAGTTTCATTAACCCATAAATATAATGGAAAATGCCTCGCAAGAAAAATATTCATAGAAATAATGTTTTCATAAGGAAACAAAAACAAAAAGAAGAATCAATTACTTGTTAATATCATCGTGGAGTGTTTCCAATGGGAATTTATAGTATAATCCAAAAACCTACATCCAATTTACCATACAACTGAATGCTTGAGGGAGTACCTTCAAGAGGAAATCCAAAGGAATTCTATTAATGCCCAAGAAGAAGAAAAATGAAGCAAGGAAAACTTGTGTTATAAGTATACAATTAAAACCTAATTGGAAATATTACTAGTTGTCCATTTGCATTCCTCATTTAACTAGAGTCATTATACAAGTTCCACCGAACCATTATAACCAACCAGAGGTGCCATGTTTCATTATTGCTCTCATGGAAGTGCTATTTGATATAAACAAAAAAAAAAAGGAAATAAAAATAAGGCCAAATGAATGCCAAACTCCAATGTATAAGGCTAGGGTTTGGGAAAAGGAAACACAACCCTTGGATTAGGGAAATTATCTCACCACCATTAAAATGCTCAAGTACTAATAGGAATGTTCTTTTCATGTGGGTCATGGGTGTGTGACCAATATTAGTTCTCCACACGTAATCTAAATAACCATTCACCAAATGACGCTCATTATTCCCACATTTATTTCTATGGAAGTAAATGAGTGTGGAATAATGGAAATGACCGAAGATTCATATTAAGTGTTGGGTACAACCTAAAACCTAAAGGCTATGTATTATATACTTTACAATGTGGGAGCCATGCATATCATATATGAACCACAATTGGTATCAAAATAACGTTTCCTTGGTGTAGAAAATAGGAGCATTCGATAATAAGATAGGGTGACATTGTTAGTTCCCTATAATACTATTGTATCCCCTTATTGTTATTATTAGTGTAGCCCCTTTATTGTTATTGTTGTGCCCATGTAGTCCTCATATTGTTATTATTGTGCGCCATAGAAGCCCACTATTGTTATTTTTGTGCCCATGTAGTCCCCATATTGTTATTATTATGCCCCATATAATTCCACTATTGTTACTGTTGTGCCCTTACGTTATCATTTTTATGTCGACTCTGATTATATTATGACCCCTAGTCTCGTATATATAGAAAGTAGGTTTTGTCATTTGAATAATCTAAGAATTGTTCATTTATGTAATATAAAGGAGGTTTCCCCTCAAAGTGGATAATGTTTTAAGTTGTTGATATATATTTTCTTCTATTTTGTGAGTTGGTTGCATAACATTTGGTATCATAGCTTTGGACCCCAGTGTTTTAATTCTTCAGACATGTCAACCTAGAATTTTCGCCATAGCTTTTTTATACGAAGCTTTAGAAGTTGAAATTAAAACCACTTGGATTCGAAATATTGGTTAACTTTGTTCCATAATTTGAGATCTTGGTTCGCTATATTTTTGGAGATATGATCTAAGGAAGTAAGATTTTTTGCAGGCTCCATAATTCAGTCTCAAACAAGTGACTGAGGGAAAATTGTCATGACTTTCATTTCAGATATCAAATTTGAATTATGTAAAAAGTGGCTGAAATTGTATGGGCTGTAACTTTTCTTGTATCAATTTTAGAGCCTAATGCTTAAACAATCACATTTCGAACCCCTTACAATGTTTTTGTACTGAATAAGTCCATAATCAGGTCATTGTGGGAGATTTAGCATAACTTTACCTTCAAGAATCCAAATAGGGTCTGACCTGTGGAATTGGAAATCAGACTAAAAGGGCTACTACAGGATAGAAATTCAGATCTTGGAGACTTGAAATTATAGAGAAACAACAATTTCAACATAGAGCTCCTAAAAAGAAAGAACAATGTGTGTATTTTTTTAATTTTGCATAACATTTGTTTGAAAAATCAATTTGAAGTGATTCCAAGGGCATACTGAAGAATATATATCAGTATTGGGTTCTAAAATTCCTCCCAAAAATAATAATTCCACACCCATTAAGCCCTCATAAAGCTTTACTATGATGCATGAAGAGGAAGAATTCTAGCATGATATATCAAACTTACGGAACCAAGTGCAACAATTTTCGCTCTCACAAAGAGCAACAAAAGATGAAATAAAAGGCTACATGGATGGTTTAAAACCAAACACAGAAGATAATATGGATGGTTTAAATAATGGAATGGATGGTTTGAATAATGGTGTGCAAGCTAAGATCAATGGTATAGAATCAAAACTTAAAGGTTTGAAGGAAGGCTTGACAAAGTTTCTACAAGAAAAGCTTCCTAATGGCGAAAAGGTAGTAGAGGAAACTCATGAAGAGAAAAAAATAAATGTTAATCATGATATCATAGAATATAACATTGGATTGAAGACCCATCATTTTCCAAATATAGATATGAGGAGGTTTGATGGCAAGGATCCTGTAACATGGATACTATAGATGGAGCAATATTTTGATCTCCATAATGTACAAAACACAAAAAAGGTACACATTTCAACTTTATATTTAGAACCTAATCCGTTTGTATGGTATCAATGGATTTTCTCTCGTAAACAAATTTTCACTTAGTCAATTTTTACGGAGGTAATGATAGCACATTATGAGGATACAAAAAGGAACACCTTCTTTAGCCAATTGATAAATCTCAAACAAAAGGGTTTAATGGTGGAGCACATTCATGACTTCCAAAAGTTAAATATAAGGGTAAATGATATTCTAGAGGAGCATAGGATTTATGTATTCATATGGAATTTAAAGGATAACATCCAACATAAGGTTTTCCTTTGGAAACATAATTCATTGGAGAGGGCATTCAGGTTGGAAAGAAAAATAGAAAGAAAAATTATGGTGACAAGGAAGCCTACCACTCACAACTATAAAGATGGAATTGTTGTTGTTCCTAGCCTTCCACAACCTACAAGGTTGAAACCACAATAGTTGGAAGAAAAAAGAGCAAAAGTGATTTGTTATAGTTGTGATATCAAATACACTAAAGGTCATAAGTGTGCTGAGAAGAAATTATTTTACATAGATTGTGAAGAGGATGAATAAAAGGGACAAAATACTTCAAAATAAGAGGATATACACTGGGAACCAACCCTATAGAAATAAGAAATGAAGCTGACCATATCTTCTAGTGCATTGGATGGAATGACCACTCCTAAAACTCTCAATATAGGAGGACATATCGAGAAAAAAAAGGTAATAGTGTTGATTGATTTGGGTAGTACTCATAATTTTATTCATTGTTAGATAGACAAGGAATTGAATTTCTTCCTATATCTAGAACTAGAGTGTCAAGAGATGGTTTCAAATGGAGGAACTATAAATTTCTCTGGAAAGTGCCATAATTTCAAGCTAACCATGGGGGAATATGTATTGAATATTCGAATGGTTCCCATTCCAATGGGTGGTTCTGATGTTGTACTAGGATTTCAATGGTTACAATATTTGGGTACAATAAATTTTAATTTTTAAGAACATTTCTTGAATTTTTTTTTGGAAAGAAAGAAGTTGAATTAAGGGGAATCGTAGGGAAAAAAGGAAATATAATTAGCTCTAATTGCATGAAAAATATTCTAAAGAAATAACAATGGGGCATAATTTCAAAATTATGCTCACTATAGGTTCAAACATAGAAATCATCTATTTCTCCAAATCTCCAAAAATTATTGGAAAATCATTCCAAGGTATTTGAAACTACCAAAGGCCTCCCACCTATTCATGATCATGATCATGCTATTGATTTGATTTCAAGAAGTGTTACTTCAAACATTAGGCCTTACAGATATCCCTATGCCCAAAAAAGTGAAATTGAACGTATGGCTGCATAAATGCTATAGGTCGGTATAATTTAGCCTACTCAAAGTTCTTTCTCTACTCCAGTAGTATTGGTGCACAAGAAGGATGGATCACAGTGCATGTGTCTAGATTATATGGAGCTCAAAAAGCTCACTATTAGAGATAAATTTCCCATTCCTGTTATTGATTAATTATTGGATGAATTACATGGAGAAATTTACTTCACCAAGTTGGATCTTCGTTCAAGATATCATAAAATTATAATGAATAATGAAGAGATTGTAAAAACAACTTTTAGAACTCATGAGGGTCATTATGAATTTTTTGTCATGCCTATTTGCCTTACCAATGCACCTTCTATATTTCAAGGTTTGATGAATTCCATTTTCAAACCCTTCCTTAGAAAATTTGTGTTAGTATTTTTTGATGATATAATGATCTACAACAAGTATTGGAAGGATCATGTTCAACATGTTGATACGGTGCTAAAACTATTGGAGGAGAAACAATTATATGCAAAAACATCCAAATGTTTATTTGGTGTACAAGAGGTGGAATATTTGTCTCATATTGTATCTCATGAGGGCGTTAAGGTAGGATCTAACAAAATTAAATCCACGAAGGAATGGAAAATCCCCACAACCACACTAGAAAATTTGGCCCAATTTTTGATGGCCGGTTCATCGCTATTCCGAAAAATTATCGTCGCAAGAGTGACAGTTCAAGGCTAGACAAAATGTGGTTAGCCATAATGTCGCAATTCCAATGCTTTTCCAATGTGTCGCAATACCGACACATTTTCTGACGTTTCCAAACAGTCGTCTCTCTTTTGACGCTTTCCAAACCATTGCTCTTCTGACGATATGTTGTGTGACATTTTTACCGTCGCTCTTCCGATGTTCGTAAACTGTCGCTCTTCCGACGTGTGTAAACTATCATAATTTCAACGATATGTGGTTCGATGTTTTTACCGTCACTCTTCCAATATTCGTAAACTGTTGCTCTTCCGACGTGTGTAAGGTGTCGTAATTTTGATGATATGTGGTCCGACGTGAACGTCGCTCTTTTGACGATTACTAAGGTTTCGTACTACCGATGCTATGCAAAAGTGTCGCAAGACCGATGCCAAGAAGATGTGTCGCAATACCGACATATAGTTTAATGTCGCAAGACCGATGCGTATATGGCGTCGCAAGACCGACGTTGATAGGGCATTGCAAGACCGATACTTATAAAGCGTCGGTATACCGACGGCGGGTTAAATTGAAAAAAAAAAAAAAAAAAATTTACCAAGCTGGTTATGTCTATGAATTTTGTCATCAAAATCAATTTTGATTACTTCAATTTCTTTCCGAGAAAATTTAAGTGACAATTCAGTTTCTTTGCAAATAGTGACACTTATTCTTCCAATTTTTAATTTCAGGGAGATGATTATTTCCTTCTTACTAGTAAACAAGAGAAGGAATAAGGTTAAAATCATTCACTAGGTGATATTGATAGCAGGTAAATTTAATAAATATCAAACCAACTCTGGAAATTTCACCTTATAACTTCGGAAGCTTGAATATCACACTATTTCTTCTTAGGTTATAACCCCATGTCCACTTACATTCAAACCCCTCACTGCAAACCCAATTTTGTTTCACAACGGAGATCCTAGGCCTTATAGAAACGATTTGTTTAAACACCAATCGTGTTTATATTTCCAACCCCGACTATATATTTTAACCCCAAGACCTATCATAACATTACTTCATGCGGCATTCACCTTCGAATTGATTTATTTAGTATCAATGTATATTACCCAAAAAACATCATAGGGCCTTGTCTTAGTTAGTCACCAACACATATGGATATCCACTCATATAATACTCTGACTTTGACTAGAAATCAAATACCGAAAATGAACCATATTGGACCCACAGCATACAACTCTGAGCTTTGGTTATATTCAAATATTGACATAATTTTGACTCGGGCCCACAGTTCATTTGACATACCTTTGCGTTAACTATCGCCCCATCTAATGGCTGAAATTCTATCGTGCTACCCTTTAGTGATCCAACGGTAGTCATGCAATCACACTGTCCGAAGGTTATCTCTCCAACCTCACGTGATGAACTAGGCCCGGTAATTAAATCACCCTTATCATCTGACGGCAGGGATGTCGTCGCGCCAACATCAATGATCCAACGGATTAAAACGCATATCACGTGATTTAAATGAATTAGGGTTAATTCAAAAAATTCAAGCGATATAAATGGTTTTCCAAAACCATTCTTCCACTACGTATATTGCGTTCGAAATTCAAATACAGCTTACCACTTGTGAACTTGCACGATACAGCCGGTATTCTAACCCTGGTTTCACTATTCCTGCAAGGTTCTGCTTCTCCTCTATTCAAGGTTCCGTCTCCGCCTTTTTATTACAGTTCATTCGATTCAGGCCTTTGCAAGTTTAAAACACTCCATCACATAGCTTCAAGGTTTAATTATAAAACCACACTATCGCTTCCACCATTATTTTGATTCGGTCTTTATCGGCGCATTATTTGCAACTGTGGTTGATAATTCAACTGCAATTACATTCAAAGCCCAGATTCCTATTCAACTACACCCTTAACTTTCATAAGGGATATTTTTCCATCAGAACAGAGCATCACTAAAACCCAATCATATACAGGATTTCAAATTCACCCTTCTACACAGAGGTTAAATCAATAATAGAGGTAATTTGGGGAATCGATCACTCTATGATCGATTCACAAAAACTTACAATCACTGCTTCAAATTTTAGTACAGTGCTTCAATATGCACTTCTCATATTGTTGAGGAAACCCAAGAATAATCTTCAAAGGCATTTATATTTCTTGAAAAAATGTACTACTCTAAAAACAACGACTTTACTTGAAAATTTTGAAGTTATGAAAGATTATTTATTTTTGTTTTTTATTCAAAGACGCAAATTGAATTTAAAAAATATTCTTCGTTTGTTTATTCCAAATCATCCGAAGAAGGAGATATTAAAGATATAAAAAATCCATTGGACGTAACAGGCCCAATAGTAAATAAAAAACCAATTATTCTACATTATGTAATGGCTGCTCAAAATTCAAATGATCTAGTTGTTGCATGATATGCACCCCTAAGATTTATTGCAAATCCACATGAAATTCCCCAAGGATACCTTAAAAAATTTCCAAGATACAATGGATAAGATAAAAAAAAAAACAATAGAAGGGATTTCATATGGTTACACGAAACCCTTATATTTATGGAGCAATCCAAGTGTAGTTCAATAGCTAGCTCATAACAATTTTATCTATCCATCACATACACAAGATAGCTAAAATTAAACTTCCAACAACTTGTTGTTTTGCATAGATAATTGAAGCTTTTGGGGACACCTTGTTATTGGTGCCCCGTCTTGTGCATATACTGCTCGAATTGATGCACAAGATTTGTGAAGCTCCATTTCTAATGGTTGAAGATGTACATTTGGGTCTCATACCAGTTTTAAATTCTACCATAGTGCATACATGAGGCAATGTTAAGCTATTAGTACATCTCATTTCTTGGGGTTAATTAGTATATAAGACTTTTATAAATGAATATCAGTTGGTCCCTTACTTGAATAAACCTGAACAAAATGATAACTCTATCCAATGTATTCTCTAACTCCTCCTCTAAAGTACCTTTGTTACCAGATCAAAGTTTCTCATCAAGAAATTTGGCAATAAGTTTTGCTGGTCAGTTCTGTAGATAAAGGCCATAATTCAGATAAATGCGAAAACAATATATCTAATATTATGAATACAATTGTCTCCCTAAAAAAATTATTTCATTACTTACCTTTCGCTGTTTTGTCATTAATCCTTTCAAACTTTCTGTCACACTTAATTTGATAATCAAGAGCACAAATTCAATGAACAGTCTGTATAAATAGAAAGAAAATGAGCATAAACATATAGTAACTAACCTGTATAATTAAATCTGTATAAACAGAAAGAAAATGAGAATAAAAATATAGTAACTAACTTGCCTTAAATTTATCAGATGCTCAAAGGCATCCTTGATAGTATTAGAAAAGGCCTCATTCTTCAAAAAAAATTCTTCCCATATTGTATCAAATCATGCTTTCAAGTCTAGAAGTGATGACACCATGTCCTTGTCTTTCATTTCATGCAATACAATGCCTTGACCAGTAGCTTTAATGTATGCATTGAGAGCCAGCCGAAGCAGCTCAAGTACACTCACCCTTTTAAAAAGAGAGTACATGTGCTGAAGGTCTAGAATGAAATTGGCATCCATGAGCAAAGTAAATCCCTGGGGAAATCATGATTTGGCTACCGTGTTAAATACATATGAACCAACATATTTATGAATTTAGAGAGGGGATTTTACTCCATTAGTAATAAAGAATGGGCTTCTATATCGATTTCTTTCTACATAGAAGAGACCATAATGATTAATTACATAGAACATCCAATCAAAAAACAAATATGGGAATTTGAACAATCAACATGAATGAATATTAGATAACTCAATGGAAAGATCCACATTCCCAATATCCATCAATTTTTCCAAAAAATACATGTAATTTGAATGGTAAGGGTATTGCCGTCATCATTGTTTCTTTAGGTGAGACATTTCCCAACATGAAAATTGCATTTGGCACCTTCACACCTGTACTTATGGACATACTCCCTTTATAAATGCAAACTCTTTAATTTTCCCATAATTAAAAATAAGAACAAAATCTCAACTGAGGGGTTTACACCAATCATGCAACCATTTTCAAGAACCTGTTTTATTTTGTCTAGAAACGCGTCAAATGAAATGGAGCAGCAAAATTTAGTTTGCTATAAACACAGTACACATGAAAATAGAAACACTGAGGTGCACCCACTTTGATCAAAATAATATTATACATATTTTCTAGTGCATCAATAGAATAACACAACTCTCGCATAGTACATAAAGCTTCCATATAAAATGTTACCACATAACCATGACACACTGTGGCATGAAAAACTACATTTTCTATTTCCATTTCAAGTGCATTCAACTTTGTAAAGACTTGGACCAAAAAAGGGTCAGCATCGGAACAATGCCTGCTGGAAAATTACATAGATATGGTAAGCAATGCATAGTTTTGTTTCACTGCTCTAGTGAATAAATATGTGAATTTGATCAATAATGGAAGCAGTAATCTGTGAATATCTGTGAATATACAAGGATGTCAAGGAAATTAAGGCCAAAACAGGGGACATGGAGCCGAATTCCAAAGATTTTTTTGAATTTTGAAAAGTTGCAGGTCAAGAATAGGGTAAAAGACTCATTGATAAGCTTCAAGAAGGATCCAAGAACTATAATAAAAATCAAGGGAAAAGGATAGGGTTATAGTTTAGCCACAATACCATGATTTATTTGGGGAGCTAGAGAATATTTTCGAGATTCTATGTCAGTTTTGTGCCAAATAAGGTTCCTTTATTGACCTTATTCTTAAGTCTTGGGACGAACATATTTATGGTTCGTTTGCATATGAGAAGCTAAGGAACCTCTTGCTTCTTCCCTACAGTTATATCCCTTCCTAGATGTCATTCTTACCTGTGTAAGTAATTCTAGCTAATTAAGTAATTCTTACTTGTGTAAGTAATTCTTAATGTATGAATGCTAGCTATTGTAACAAATAGACATGAAGATCATCTTATCTGTAGTAGGCATCATTGAAAGACGTTATTGGAAGCCAAATCAATACTCTTGATAGATTCTCTTTCCATTTACAAGTAAGTTATCCTCTATGCTCTATGTCTGCAATCCAAAAGTCTATATCCTAATTTGAGACTATGGTCTGAAGGATCTTTCCAAAAGTTTTGTAGGTTGAATCCTAAAGGAATCTAGGACCAAGACTGAAAGAATAAATCCTACATCTCTTTGAAGCTAATCTCTTGACCAAGTTACAGAAACAAGCACTTATGATGACACCAAACAGTTACATGTGACTATACGTGACATTCGATACAATATTCTTTGTGATTTATGGAAGAATATGAAATAATATCTAATGAAGTTTGAAACCTCTTAACCATATATTATAACTCTCTCTTTATTAAGGTTGAAGGTCAAGTTTATGATAATCATCTTTACAAAAGGATAAATATTTTATGGGAAAATGAAGGTAGAAAATGAAGCAGAACAAAATTTGGAAGAGTACCGTATATATGTGACATGTGATCTGAAGTATCAAAGATCATATGACAATAAATTTGTTGAATAATCTAATCTCAAAATATTGGGAGAATTGTTTACAATAGAAAAACACAAGAAGCATTCATGATAGATCTGAACCTATGACTTCTTTGGTGGCATCTGAATCTTTTATGGCATTATAGTATACTGAATTTTTGTGACGCTCTGACATACAAGTTTTGAAATATTTGTGGCATTATGCCTATGTGGTAGTTGAGTTCTATGACATATCTCTCTCTTTATATGATTCTTTGTGGCCTGATTCATTGTGCTGAAATGAATGTCAAAAGGTACATAATGATGCAAATTTTAGAGACACCTTTTCAATAACACAAAAGTAGCCCTCGCTCAAGTAAAACCCTATTATTTGAAGATACATGAAGAATTCAAAAAAATGCCTTCAACATAAAAATGCCTTCAACAGAGGCTTGCAGAATTAACAATAGCATTCTCCTGTATGCTCTGAAAATAGAGATGCCCTTAAAGGTACGATGCAGCAACACTCTACCAACAGTCAACTTAATTTACAACAGAATAACACAACAGAACTCTACCAGCAATCAACTTAGTTTCCAATAGGACATTGATAAATCATAAGACTGAAGTAATACATTGTACAACTTGAATGCTCCATTCCCCTTCAGATTTCTATATGTAATACATAACATTCAATCTTGGTTAAAAATATTTAAAAAAAAAAATCTGCCAAATGTGCTAGTTTTAAGTAAAGAGGTGACTTAGCTAATTCAAAAGTTATGTCCAAGCATCAGTAAATAGGAGATAATCTAATATTTTAATAGATGTTCACAGCATAAAATATGTCAAAATCCTGTAGCTATATCCCTGGCCTAAAACTGCAATGAAGAGGTCCAAAGTATGGAGGCTTCAATAGAACCAAGCCTCAATATAGGGTTGCAGTAGGTCCAAGGGTTTAATTGATTCAAGTCTTAATAAAAGGCTACAACACAGAACAAGTGGGCCGAAAATAGGTGAAATGTGGCACCACTCAGAGATTGACATGCTCCAATTGGTACAAGTGGTATACAATTAGCATGCTCAAACAACGAGGTGATGCAGGAATGACATGAGGGAGAAAATATCAGAAAAGCCCCAAATCTGGAGAACTAAAGCTCATCACCAACCTAAGATTGACAACTTTACATGATGTAACCTATGAAATTGTAAATGGAGAAATCATAGTAACAATAAAGTAACCTATGTAAAAATAAAGTCGGATTCATCCTGGGAGTGGTAATGGGAGAAATCATAGTGAACAACAGGAAACATGCAGAGTTGCTTACAATCGAATAGATGAAAAAACACATACAAAAAACCTAGATAATAATCATGAACAAGCTTAATATTGAATTATGAACTGTAAAGGAACTTAAAAAATGTGACATTACGAACCTGGTCAAGCGCACAAGCAAAAATATCTTGGACATGACCCTGGTTGACAAGTTGTATTGCTCATGATGCAAGAGGATTTGTACCTGCACTGCCAAGTCAATCAAAATCCATCATTATCTATACAATAAATACAAGTAATTGATGTAGTATTTTTTACTCTAAGATACATTCTTATGATAATGTTAGAACATATGTTGAAAATGTCAAAACATACCTGAATAAGCTCCTCTTCATTTCAAGAACAATTTATTGGAGTCGCATGAACTTGGAACAAGCCTCCCACGATCTGAAAGAGTAGCAACTAAATCAACAGTGACTTTTTTGTTGCTACGCTGGATCAAGGGAGGTTTTCTCCAAGATTAAATCGCTCCAATAAATTATTCTCTACTAAACAGGGCCAACCACGTGAAGGTGGAAGCTCTTATGGCCCCTCCCCCCCCCTCACATCACTCTCAATTCCCCAATACCCAATCTATATTTCATTTTTTACATTCATGAGCATAAAAAAAAATATTCAATAACTAATAAAAAAACAATTCAACAAAAAGTACGCAAGGAAACATTGCAATTAATGCTTGACATAAAAATAGTATGATAAATGAGTTTTTTATATAACGCAAAAAACATTCCAAGTATGGTAACTTTTGTCTTATAATAATACAATATTTTACATTATCAAATTTTCTTTTTCTTCTTCCTATTTCTAAAGCTCCTAATTACATCATCAATATCATCGTGCTCTGCTCCTGTTTCGTGCCTTTCGACCCGTACTACTGGCCTAGTTGCGTAGTCACAATGTCTGGTCTCATCCAGTGATAGGGCATCGTCTACCAAAACAGATAATATTAAATTTTAATTGTCAATTTTTAAATATCATTGAACTAGTTCGGTAATATTACTTAAAAAAATTGCAATTATATTATTTACCTGGTGCACTAGTTGTCTCTGTTGGGACTATTTCCCTGTCTTCCTCTCTAGTGGTAAGATCCTCAAGGGAAAAATTCTCTATCATTTAAACAAAAAAAGTTATAAGGACAACCATCAAGGTATAATTAGAAAAAATTATAATTGGATATTAATTATCGTCACGACCCTCACTGATAGTAGCATTATCGGCCTGGTCCCCACTACAATGATCAAGTTGCACGTGAGGAACATCTACATCTGGCTCTACAACTCGGTTATTTGCCTTGTCGGTAGTGTTGCTCCCCTGATTTAAAAAAAGTTGTTAGACATTAAATTTATGGACGAAAACAAGCATATTGAAAGGTTAACATTTTACCTTATCAGGCATTCTGGATCTTGGGACATGCCCCAAGCTTCTACAACGTTCAACTACGGCTTGATAGCTGAAATGGAAAGCGATATTTTTATTCCTTTGTAGTTTCTGTTCCAAAGTCATCACCCTACATTACATATGATTGTGTATTTTTAATGTTATTTGATAGGATTACAAAAACGTTGGAAGGCGATACAATTAATTATAAGATGTTTAGCTACTTACAATTCTTGTGGCTAATTTCAAGTAGCCACCCTAGCCTAGCTTGTGATGGCCCTTTTTTTCATTCCTAGCTTTGGTTGCCTTTGAGGTGTCAGACAACCTATCATCAAAAGATTGAAGTCAGATATGATGTAGCACACTTTTATTTTAGACATAGAGAAAATTAAAGATATTGAATTAAAGTTGTAATTTACCTTGCGGGTCCAGTTGGCATTTGTCCTTATTTCTTTGCCCTTTTCTCTTTTCTGTCATGGATGAGTGCTCTCCACTCACTCTCTGGAACTGTGAGAGGACGCTCATATCTAGGGTTAAATTGAAATTGCGTCCTATAGGTGTCCCTGGTATATTTCAAATATTAGCCAGCTACTCGAGCCACCGTTGTTCTGTCAAATGTGCCCACACCAAAAAGGGCTTCTAGATAATCCAGAAGTTCTTTTTTCAGGTTGGAATTCTAGGAATTCCACCTTGTGCGTATGGTTGGGCCAAAAATTACCAATGCACGGCTCTCCAAAAACCTGTAGAACTCATTGCTTCCTACATAGAAAAAAAGATATTATCATTATTTTAAAAATAAAAATCATGATAAAATATGTTTTAGATAGAGTACATGAAATAGTTAAAATATTAAAACTTACCTGGGAGTTGTACGTGCTTTATAGGGACACCTTCATTGTTCACCAACAACATGCCATTAATGGTCCCTGTGGAGCTGACACGTGTAGCTCCAGGAAACGCAATAATGAAGTTAGCCATATCATCCTCATCACTGCCAACACGTTCAGCGGTTGGATGGGTGTTTGCTTGGGCAGGGTGTGTTTCTTGGATGGCACCTAAAGGAGTAGAAGGTGTATGAGAGGGTTTCTGGGCAATCTCTTGCCCTTGTGTCCCACTACCACCAAGACCGGGTTCAGCAAGTGTCAGATAATGCTACATACAAAAGAACTTTTTGTTAGTTTAGTCAATGTAAAAATTAAAAATCAAACTATCACAATTTATCTCATGCAGAACAAAAAAAATATCCTTTTGACTTTTTATTATTACCTGATATGTTTCTAGCTGGCTCATAATTTTTTTTATCCTCTCTTCTGTTTCAGGTGTTTGAGGTGCGTCTATCAAAGTATTAAATTTCGACCTTGCATCTCGTGCCTTTTTTCGCAACAAGAACACTAGAGATAGGGATGAAGAAAGCTCTTCCTCAAAGAGGGAATCATCAGGCGTACCATGGCTAGGTGTCTGCATATTTGAACGAAATTAATATTATTTCAATTATGTAAATAACTAAAATACCTGAAGATAGAGCAATGCTGGCACTTTACATGTTCTTCCGCTGGCCTCTTTCCGCGATCATCCCGCCTCAAGGTTGTTCCTGCACTGCTCTAATCAGTCTGCCAAATTGCAATAAAATTATAAATGTAAAAACTTGAAAACAATATCTAACTTGAAAACACAAAATGAAAACTAAAATAATTTCTAATAAGACACCGGAAGACAGAGTTAGAGTTTCAAATATGCCTTGCATTGAATTTAGTCCTAGAAACATGTCATTGCACATTAAGGCACCCAAACAAGAGACGAGTTGACAATGAGACTAAACTGGGTTATTTGTAGTGAAATTTTAAAATCTCAAAAGGTATATTAATTATCGAAACAAATCAACTTCATAATTAACCTCTTGAAAGATGAAATCAAGAGTCATATTACCATATTAAATATGGATTCATGTTAATGGAATATGATCCAAGTTTGGAGTTACACATTTATATGACATGATATCAAATCTTTGGTGGTTCTAATAACTCCATTATTCTCGCTAAGACCTGCCTCTCTTCTTGTTTAACATTATTTTCCCATTAGACCTATCTTAATACGTTTTTTGTTCTCCTGTGTTGTAACTCCATGTAGAGATAATTATTTGGTATCTATTAATTACCTTTGCTTGGGGCTTCTTTAGTGTGTAATGATGCCTAAGGTTCACACAACATTTGAGCTTCAAGAAATAAATGAGATAGAGGTTTGAGCTTGATGTAGTAAAGAATCCTCTTGGAACACCTAGTGGATGTCAACCTCTATATAAATTTTGATACATTAGAGCCACAACATAAAACACATGCATATTGGGAAGGAGGAAAAACCAAGACCTTATATGAATAAAACTCTGTATATGACCCTATATTAAAGACTGACTACTGGGCTGACTACAGTTTGGTAGGGAACTTATACCTGAGAAAGAAAAAATCTCCATTTTAGGAGTTGTATCAGTTGATCTGGATGACTGTGGTGACAATTATATGTATGAAGTCTCTAAAAAAAAGGAAGAGTAGGTTCCACTTAAGTATTTGATGACAAAAATTAAATATGAGAATAGAATTATAACTTTGAAGAGAAAAGTGGAATGAATTGTGATTCTGGACCACCACCTGAAGTCTTAGAATTCTTTGTTGAGGGCTAGAAATGAAGACTTGTTAAAGGAGACATAATATTTAAAATAAAAAGTCAAATGTTAGAGGATGCATGTAGCATATATGAAAACTAAACATAGGAGGGACAAGAGGAAATTGAAGAAGATTCAAGGCACAATATCAGAAATCAACATCCTAATTAAAAAGTGATGGAGTTAGGGCTTCAAAATTTTGGTTTTTTATGGAGTCATTTGGCACACCCCTATTTGTGTGAGGACACACAATGTAGTCGGGTTTGGGGGATGTAAATCTTATAAAATGTCTCATTTTTTTATTTAATACCCTCACCACTCCCTTATTTTACCAATTTTGAAGGATATGCCTAGTATTTCCATGCTCTTTTGTTGTAATCTGAAGGATTTGTGTACAAGTTGCTTATTGTTCGAAATGTGGTAGGTACATATTTAATTTGGATCAAAATGCCTCATTTATGATATTTTTATAGTTTAAAACTTTTACAAGTCACTTATCTAAGTAGATGTAGCTCTTTTACTCATTTTGGTGTTCCTTAACTAGTCATGGGATTGGTGCACATGTTACGGGATTCTTGCACCAGTTACAGAGTTTGTGCACCACAATCAAGGCACAAGACTATTGGTTATTAGAGATATATAAAGGGTATTGTGGCCAATCGGATGATTGAATATTTGTGAATATATCTATGAAATGAGATTGAAGGAATGTGTGCACCTACCCCACCCCTGCAATCAACATAGTAGCCTGAGGAGGAAGTAATTTTTTTCCAAAGAAACCCTCACACAATGGAATAAATATTTTTAGTTAGATAATGGTTGTACCAGATTGATCACTGGAGGGACATTGTTTCCTGTTTTTCTTTATATGTGATTGGCTTCATTTTGGCGAGATTTGTAATGTAATCAAATTTTATAACATGAGTTAAAGCTTAGAGATATGTTAGTTATGTTATGGTATGGTTTAACTGTTAGTTTTAAGTCTGGTATAGTATGAATCACTAAGCTCATCATGTATTGACATACTGAACTTCATTAATACATAAGCTAAATTCTAGGTTCTTCTCTATTATTGTCATTTTTTATGTGATGATCTATTGTGTTCTTTAATCTAATATCGCTTTAAGAGGGTGCAAGATGGTTGGTCAAGGCCCAAAAAACCAAGCTTGACATGCCTCCATTAGAATAGTATCATGTGGTATTTTAATACCATATCTAGTGTGATTTTCTTATGGTGTGTTTTATCTACATGAAATCTAGTTTAGTTGTCTTTACGCTCTGTATTTTTCTATATATTTACTTTATACCTTCGTTTTATGTTATTCGACATTAATATCTAAAATGAGATTCACCATAATTGAATGAAATAGTTTAGTTTCTTTCATATAAACTGGGTTGCACAAATCAAATCTCTAGCACAGTTATATTTTGTATATGGTTAATTGGAGAAATATTAATGTGATGGGACCTGGGTGCGGCAATGGCTGGAGACACTTGTACACCCAAGTCACTACCAGAGAGGGGCACTCAAATCACACTATCATCACATCAAATGCATTTACTCCATGCGCAAGTTGAGATCCAACCTTAATTCTCTTACGCGCCTCCGTATGCTCCTCATTGCTTCGGCCTTCAGCTCTCATCAATGAGATGTTATTGCAAGGCGATCTTCGATGTAATTCAAATTGGGTTTTAAAAATGCAGAGTGGCTCTGGCTATTCGGACGTTCCTCCTCTGATGCATTATATGTTCTCTCTGACTGCTGGGCTCCCCAGTCAGCGCACGGCTACAGGAAGAAGAAGCCTACTGAACTGCTGCTTAGACCTTGGCGATGGTCTGCACTTCTCTCATTCTGGACTTTGTCTGTCTGCTTTTGTTTCTCTGAATATTCTCTTTAAACAAACCTCTTTCACTCTCGATCCTCCGTCACCTATCTTTCCCTCCGCGGAGACTGATTCCATGCCTCGCTTACGTCAACATATGCGTTGCCGCAGGGGTAGCACTAGAAGCCAACCCCTGCGTTTGCCCTCAAGCTCCACCTTTAAGTCATATTTTCAATCCAGTGAATCTTTCTCTGGCTATTATCCTAATACCAGAAGTGTGAGGGGTTGTTTCCATGAAACCGACCATCGCTTGGGCTCCTCTGCTCCTCCCGTCCCCACCGCTCAGGCCTCTCCCTCGCTCCAAACTGCGCATTTCTCTTTCAATTGTTCCTTTAATCACCCTCGCATAAATGCCTCAATTACAGTTTCTTTCAAAGAAGATGCCCAGGTAGGAGAGCCGAGCACTTGTCAGGCGGGGCAGAGTACAGAGAAAGCTCAGGTTTCAGACCATCGGACGGGGTCTTTGAATAAGCAGGGCAAGGATGCACATGTCAGCAGGGTTCATGAGGGGGAGACAGCTCAAGGTGATCCAGGACCATCCATGCAAGAAGTGGCTCCCACCAAGGACCTGTCAAGGAAGGATGAAGATATGGCTACATACTGGTGTCACATTGTTGAAGAGTCGCCTGATGAGTAATTGTTCTTTTCTTGTTTGGTTTTCATGCTTCAAGGCCCATTCTACTGGGTTTGTTTTTTATTATCTAGATATGTCAGTGTATAGTTTTGTTTCTACAAGTTATAATTGATTTAATATTCAGAGGAATCCATAGTTGTTACCCCTGCGAGGGTAGCGCAATAGTCTAAGAATTGTTGGAGGATCGTTTCCCCTTGTGGGCAGTCTTTTTTCTGTCAATTTTGTCAAGTATGCCATAGGTCTGGGCAAAGACTCAGCTTCGGCCATGACGTAAATTATTTCTCTTGTTAATAGATTAAATTAACTTAGAAAAAAAATATTTCATATATAATTAGTGGTAAATATAGGTTTAATGTCAGTTTGTTTTCTGGGTATTTCTAATTATCAAAGTTAAAATAGTTGGCTAATCACATATGAACCCATTTTTTTAGGCATATAATGAGATCATATGATAGGACATGTGATCCAATCATGCATGAGAGTGAGTCAAGGCCTATTGCAGGAGTGGAGCCATAACCAAATGCCCACCTTAGATTACCATAAAACCAGTGTTTTGTCAATAGAAGGATATTCCAACAATATGAGACATGTGAGGAATCGAAAGCATCATTACAAAACCACATAATAAATTCCCTATTTTGCATATTTTTAACACAAATTACTTGTTTCCAAAGTCCATTGATGGATACTGCTCACTAGAAATTTTTTAAGAGGAGAGCCATATTAAAATTCATGGTGTCTTTATTCCACCAACCACCAAGGGCAATAGGAGGATTAATCAAATACATGCTAACCAAATGGATTTTTCTTTATATACTTGTGCCAACCCAAAAATATTGAGAAATAATGGTTTGTAATCTGTTGATAACACCCTTGAGTAACTTGAAGATGCACATCGAGTAGATGGGGATGCTATGAAGGATGGATTTTATCAAAACAAGTCTACCCCCAAGAGATTTCCACTTTTTTATCTAGTGTTTGAGCCCATTATCAATTTTATAAATGAGCCAACCCCAATCATAGATTTTGTAACCATTTAGTTTCAATATAAAGCCCAGGTATTAAAACCCCCGATCCATATTAACAAGAAATTGCAAATTTTTATAACATTTGGGAAATTACAACTAAAGGATTGGTGTATGATTACCATTTTGGTGGTCGAACCAACGGGTCCCCTGCTAAACCCCCAAACATGCTAAACCCTCGAACCAACGAACAACTGACCGGTTGAAAAAACAGTCGAACTCTCAGCACCCTTGCAGAGATAATGAAATCGATTAGGTGAGAATCGAACTCTCAATGCTGTTGCAGAGATAATGAAATCGATTCTGTAAGAATTTTTGTAAAAAGGGTGCGTGGGTAATGAAATGGATTGGTTTGGTGTGATTTTGTAATTAAAAAGGGCTTGTGGGTAATGAAATGGATTGGTTTGGTGTGACATCCACTAGATATATGGTACATTCCTTCGATATTAGTATATAAGGATAAGTATTTTCATACAATTCCTCTTGAGTTTTTGACCATATGTGTTTTATCGATATGATTTACAATTGATCCCTCTAGGTTGAGACGTTAACCCCTTATTTACTACACATTGTAACTTGCACATGAACTTCTACCTTTCATGCACACCTTGAAATTGTGACATCCCTTCGCTTGAGGTTTTTATGTAACTAATTGTATATATGTGTTTTACTTTTTATAATGTTTAAAGTTTGAAAGACATATGGAGAATTTAATTATTAGTACTTTATTACTGATAATGAATGATTGCAAAATTGTATTTTAGATTTTTATAACAAATAAGGAGGTTTGGAAAATTAATGTTGGAATACATTTGGTTGAAAACGATGAGGCTGCAAATTGATGGTGAATATTAATTACCTAGTAATAAGCCTTAGGCATCTAATCTGAATAATTATATTTATTGTGAAACTATGGAGTTGGCCAATTAATTATTTCCATAAAATATAGGATGTTTCCTTTAGGAGTGGGAAAATAAGGCCCATTAATGATGTTACCAACAAGGCCCATTAATGATCTTATTAGTATATAAGGATAAGTATTTTCATACAATTCCTCTTGTGTTTTTGACCATATGTGTTTTATCGATATGATTTACAATTGATCCCTCTAGGTTGAGACGTTAACCCCTTCTTTACTACACATTGTAACTTGCACATGAACTTCTACCTTTCATGCACACCCTGAAATTGTGACATCCCCTCGCTTGATGTTTTTATGTAACTAAGTGTATATATGTGTTTTAATTTTTATAATGTTTAAAGTTTGAAAGACATATGGAGAATTTGATTATTAGTACTTTATTACTGATAATGAATGATTGCAAAATTGTATTTTAGATGTTTATAAAAAATAAGGAGGTTTGGAAAATTAATGTTGGAATACATTTGGTTGAAAAAGATGAGGCTGCAAATTGATGGTGAATATTAATTACCTAGTAATAAGCCTTAGGCATCTAATCTGAATAATTATATTTATTGTGAAACTATGGAGTTGGCAAATTAATTATTTCCATAAAAGATAAGATGTTTCCTTTAGGAGTGGGAAAATAAGGCCCATTAATGAGCTAGAAATTACCTGCCACCTGTTGGTGAGGTGGAGGTAGTTACCAACTACAAAAATGAGTGGTAGATGGGAAATAGACAAAGATAACTTTTTCTATTTTTTTTGTCTTCTTGTTGGAGGGGACTCACAATGTCTGAGGAGAGGTTGTGAGAGAAGCAAGTGAAAAGGAAAACACAAAAGTATATTTGCAAGCCTATGCTTGAGGGGATAACTTCGGGGAGAAGTATCAAGGTTGGGTGGAGCCAAGTATTCAAACAAATATTTTCCAGACAACAAATTCAAGTCATTATTCTTGCCTTATATTATGTTTTGAAGAGTAAAAGACATAATTATGTTATTCTTCTAATTCTATGTAGCTTATACATTTCTAGAAATAATGACAAAATAAAATAATTTTCCTTATTTTATTATTTCTAAGAGTTTTTTAAAGAAATAGGTAAAAAGAAAAAAATAACATCTGTATCGATATTCTTCTTCTGTATCTTCTTGATCTTCATCCAACTGATCGAAATCTATACCAACATATGATTCAGAAATGGTGTTGAAATGATCGACCATGTCATCATCATCATCAATTATGTCATTTTCAATGATATCCTCATCGACATCATCATCAATAATTGTTGCCTCATCTCCTATGCCTGCTTCATCTTCTAATATATCTTCTTCATCTATTAATGCATCTTACTGCTCATCTGCCACTACATCATCTTCTTCTTGATCAATATCATCTTCTTCCTCTATAGTATACTCTACTGGCCTTCCTCTTGGATCATATCTAATAGAAAATGACCATTCGTTCTCACCTGGAACCTCTGAGTAAAATACTTGTTCGCATTGGCTTGGAAAAACATAGCGATCTTTTCCTGCTTCAAAATGCAATGTTTTAACCATTGGAAATCCATTTTCATGTTGAATAAGTGTTCTATCATCATCATTTACATTCATTCGTAGCCTATACCATTTGACGTCGAACAAAACTATTTTGAAGGAATTAAAGTGACACTCAACTATATCATCTGAAAACACATAATATCTATTTTCAGATTCTCAAGGATGTATGTCACTCCTGGAGAAAACATTAGTGACCTGGAATACTGCAGTTATCCCACTATTAGAAGTTTTCTTGTTATCATCTAACTGTTTAACGCGAAATTTACGACCATTGCACCACATAGCCTTGTGGTGTTTCGACTGCAATATGCCAAACATGAAAAAGATGCATTCTCAATAAATAATTAATCATATAATTTACACAGCATGAAAATTATCTGAAAAATCAAACTTGTTGTCACATTATAAATATAGTATAAAATAAGTAATGAATAAAATAGGTGAATTAATTGCTTACCATTCTATCTTTCAAACCATATGCTAAATCGATTTCCATGTTTGTAACATTTCCATTTCCACTACGATATGCTTCTCTAATCAAATCAGACAGTAGTTGCCATGATAACCTACCGTCGTTACGTGCTTTACATGTTTCAATCCATTCACTCATCCACTCAATATTTTTTGCAATGTATAAAAGTAGTGCCTCATAATTTTGAGCACCTGAATAAAAAAAACAATAATTCACCAATATTAATAAATATTACTTATAACCATGGTAAATTATATTAATTAATAAAATATGAAAGAATAAGACCTAAATGAATATAATGATCATATACATGATGTAAAAAAATGAAACATTATATGTATTATACATTATAAATCTTTTACCTCTCACTTTCTTCATTCTACCTTTTCCCAACAAGTGCTTCACTTCAAATTTTTTGATGGAGTTCACATCCCAAATGAAATCCACCGCCTTCATAGTTGGCGCAGCTAATATAGGAAGATAATGACTAATATAAACCATGGATTGATATACCACATATCCCTCCACCATAGAACCCTCAGGTCATGCTCTTTGTCTAACCAAAGCCTTCAAGGATTTCAGGTGCCTCTCGACCATCTACATTGACCTTGTGTGTATTGGTCCACACATTTCAATCTCCTCAACTTGGTGTATCAAGTAGTGTTCTTGTGCATTGAAAAATGTTGGAGGTAAATACTTTTGCATTTCACACATTAGCCGAGGAATTTCTCTCTTCCAATACTTTATTTCATCTTGATGGATTTATTTCAATGACAACCATCTGAAAATAATTACGCAAGGTTATTTCAATGAAATATAATATATATTTCATTACAAGTAAATTAATACATCATTTCATTAAGTACGAAAAGAAATTGTAGCAATTATATTTTTCGTATAAATCAAAACTACTTACCTCATGTATTTACTAAGACCATATATAACTTGTTTGACATTATTGTCGAAGTTGTTTGGGAGAGATACAGGTAGAACATACTATAACAATAAAAAATGAATCGTTGTTTGTTTCCAAATTAAACAGAAAAAAGGAAAATTTAAAATATGTATTCAAGCAATAACATACAAAAACGTATACCAAAAAAATCACCTTAACAGAGGTATGCCAATCATGTGTTTTCACCCCACTGAAGTCACCTTTCTTCATTAAGATATTATTTATGTTTGAAGCAAAACATGTTGGAAATTTAATTCTTCTAACGACCTCTTTTACATCATTGCTTTGTTGTTCTATTAATAACCATGGAATATTATTATAATTTCGACCTCAATTGTTATTTGATCTGTCGATCAGACTTTTCATTGCATGATTCGATTTCTCAATGTCAGCACAAATTTTGTCAATTTTATCTCTATCATGTACACCATCTATGGTTCGCCATAACGTTTCTGTCACATTCTTCCCGACATGCATTGTATCAAACAAATGAGCTATTTTTAGGTCCTCATAGTAGGGCAACCTCGCGAATTGAGAAGGATAGTATTTCAGTCCAGGTGGAAGTACAATATTAGTACCTTCACCGCGACGATGACCTTGATATCAAAGAATAAAATAAATCAGAACAATATTATTTTCATAATCACAATAAAATAAATTCATTAGTAAAACAAAAATTCCAAACATTACATAAACAAATAATATATATATATATATATATATATATATATATATATATATATATATATATATATGTATGTATGTATGTATGTATGTATGTATGTATGTATGTATGTATGTACACAAATTACGTACCAGCTACTTGACGATTATTAATTATGTTATATTCCAATGTCCACAACTGAGGTGTCATTCTTCGTGGTTTTAATCCAGTTTCTTCTTTATCATTGAAAATATGTTTTTCAGTAGTACGATACTTATGGTCCCTAGAGAGGAAGTGCCTAAACTCATCCAACACCATCTTTATTAAGTCTAGCGAATGACGATACTTCATCTTAGAGCCACAAACTGGACATGCAAATCTACCCTTTGTTTGAAGACCTGCAATAGATGGATCAATAACAATTATATATACTATCAGATCATTTTTAAAACATGCAATATGGTATATCTAATTTAGATAATTATGTATTATATTAAACTGCAACGAAATATTACATACCACAAACATGTGTTAGTCCTGGGGCATCATGAATTGTCCATACAAGCATTCCACAACATTGAAATCTCTTCTGCTTGATTGGTTTAGTGATTTCATACATAGTGATGCCATGCAATAATTGTATTAGCTCAACGATAAGAGGCTTAAGATATACATTCATATCTTTGACCTGGTACTTACCTAATTGTTCAAAATTACGGTACACAATAATTACTACCATGATATATGTATATATAAGTAAGTGAATAAATAAAATATATATTTATGCAAACAACGAAAGAAATGATAATGTTACATTCAAAAAAATAATGTATCAAATACCTGGAATAATCATAGTCAACATTATGTGTTCCCTCTTTATTGACATCCAAGGAGGAATTTTATTGTTGATAACGAAAATAGGCCACACTAAGTAAGTAGATCTAAGCTCTCCGAATGGATTAACACCATCAGCTGCCAATGAAATCCTGACATTACGAGGCTCATTTTTAAAATCTAGATATTTTTCCTCGATTTATGTAAATGCAGAACCATCTGTAGGCATTCGAAGAACACCATCTCCACTTCTCTTCTTTGAATGGTAATTCATAAACTTTGCTATGCTGTTACACCTAAACATTTGCTGCAAACATGGAATTATCAGAATATGAAGAAGAACCTTTTGAGGCACATTTTTGGTTAGTTGATCTGTTCGATATCTACTGGTACCACATTTCGAACATTCTGTTTTCAATGCATGTTCTCCGTAATATATAATATGATCTTTAGGACATGAATCTATAGTGTTATATTCCATTCCAAACTATTTCATAATAGCACGTAGATCTCGATATGTTCGAGGTAAAGTATTTGGCGATGGTAACAAATATTCTCCCAACAATCTATAGCATAAACAAGAACTAGTTAATGTAAATATCATTAATCATATATATATATAAGTATTGAATTATTATTTTACACATTTATTAAAACTAAAACAAGGGAAAATAATCAACATTTACATATATGTGATCATATATACATATTGCATACCTTAGGAGTTGTGTCATACATCTATTCGACAAATTATTCATAACCTTTAAGTTCACCAAAAACACTGTAGCAGAGAGAAGAGTTGCATTTGAGTGTTCAAAAAGTCATTCACTTGACCTTTTAATCAGAGGTACATCATAAATACCATCACTGCTATCTCCGCCATCATCATCTGACTCACCAGACAAGTCTTGGAGCATTTGATTTGTCCCATCATTAATTTGAACTGTCTCATTACTGTCATCATAATCTACCTCCATGGGATCATTAAAATTACCTTCATCATTCGCTTCATGTTCTTCACCTTGTACAACATCATTTCCAATACTAATATTTGCTACAATATTCTCTTGTACTGGTGCAATATCATCTAATCTACTACTATTTAGCTATGGAAGCTGGTTGATCATCTGCAAAAAGTTGGGGGGAAACTGTGCCTTTATGAAAATTACAAACATTAATCATTAAACATTAGTGCGCATATAAAAAATATTAAAATAATATAAAATTTTACGATATAATAAAAATGAAGATACATAATTAATTACCACGGGACGATAGTCATTTGATCCACCATCACTGTGCCCATATTTCCTACAATGCATTATTGCTGTTGCTATTAAAACTCTAACATTATTTCTCAAACAACATTTTTTGCAAGGGCAATAAACTCTACCATCACCCCTTTCACCCTTTTGAATTTTTTTTCCATCTCTAATGTTTTCTTCCATTGATGCAAATTATCCTATAAAGAAAATAATAATTATATTTAGCAATTATATCTCTCAATGGTGTAGAAAACCCAAGATGTGTTTAACTCAATGGGAGCTCAATAATAAAAAAGAAAATAAAAGTCGGCTTTTTATAGATTGTTAGCTTTTTACAAAATTGTGGGCTTTTTACAAAATTGTGGGCATTTTACAAATTGTGGGCTTTTTACAAAATTTTGGGCTTTTTACAAATTGTGGGATTTTTACAAATTCTTGGCTTTTTACAAAATTGTGGGCTTTTTACAAATTGTTTATAATTTTAATAAAATTGTGGGCTTTTTACTCCCAATAAAAAAGTGTATATCAATTTTATATTTAATATTGAATGAATAAAAGTGCATGAATCAATTTTATATTTTATTTTACTCCCTTGCGATAACCCATTTTATAATAAATTGAATGAATATTCTAATTCCAGTTTAACATAAAGCTGACAATTTCAATACTCCCTTCGGAAGCCCTTTTTCTTTTTACTGGTTATAACACCAACCAACCTAGAATTTGAATTCTCGATGTGGAGCTTACATATATGGTTCAAACCATAACATAACTCATTTACACCTATAATTGCCCTTCTATTAAAGCCCAAATAGATCCCGTATCCAAGGTTTCTCTTTTAATTTACACTCGCATGAAATTACCACTGTATATCAACAAACATTACATGGAACCTCCACGGCATTAATTTAAATGCCAGCGCCAACATAAATTAATATCTGGTCCACATTTTAATTATGGAATAATTCACGATCAAAAGTTTGAATCATAACTCAATAGTTGCCTTAGTTTCTCGCACCATAACCAACCAAGTTCGAATCATAACCAACCGTCGCAAGAGCGACACTTTGCCACCAACCGTCGGAAGAGCCACATATCGCCTAACCGTCGCAAGAGCGACAAATCAACACCAACCGTCGCAAGAGTGACACTTTGTCACCAAGTTTGAATTGAAAGTTTGAATCATAACCAACCGTCGCAGGAGCAACACTTTGCCACCAACTGTCGGAAGAGTGACATATCGCCTAACCATCGCAAGAGTGACACATTGCCACCAACCGTCGCAAGAGCGACACTTTTACACCAAATGTTGCAATAGCGATGCATTCTTCTAAACGTTGCAATAGCAACATTTTCCTCCAAACGTCGTAATAGCGACACATTGTCTATGTAACGTCGCAATAACGACATACTTCAGAAATCTGTCGCAACAACGACACTATTTTGAAAAAGTCGCAAGACCGACACTTGCCTATAAGTGTTGGTATTGCGACACTTTCCTCTAAACGTCGGTATAGCGACGGTTTTGGGCAGGATTTGAAAAAATTGAAAAAATTTGGGGAAATTTCCGACATTTGGTCAAAAGTGTCGGAACCAAGTGTCGGAATTTCTACCAAATGTACTAGTGCCATAAAGCATCTGCGAGGATTTCTCGGGTTGATAGGTTATTATCGTAAGTTTTAATAATTATGGGAGAATATCAACACCTCTAACAACATTACTGAAGAAATATGCATTTTCTTAGACTCTAGAAGCAACTAAGGCCTTTGAACATATTAAAGAAGAAATGTTCCACGCACCATCCTTAGCTACACCAGAATTAATAGAAACATTTATTGTAGAATGTGATGTTTTATGAAATGGAATTGGTGTTATTTTAATGCAAGAAGGAAGACCCATTTATTTTGAAAGTCATCCAATCAAAGGAAAGTATTTAAACAAAGCTATGTATGAGAAGGAAGTTTTTGAAATAATACATGCACTAAAGCAATGGCGACCTTACCTAATGGGAAGACACTTCAAGGTAAAAAAAGGTCGTGATAGTCTTAAATGATTTTTGGACCAAATATTATCTTCAAAAGAGCAGCAAAAATGGGTCACAAAGATGTTAGATTATGAATTTGAAATCGTCTACAAAAAAAATGTTGTTACAGATACACTCTCAAGAAAGTATGAGGATGTGGAAGCATTTCTTTGTTCCATTTCTATTATCCATATAGATTGGATAACCAAAGCAAGGTATGAATGGAAGAATGAGGAAGAAGTGTGGACACTCATTCAAAAGTTGCATCAAGATCCTAGTACATCTGAAACATTTAGTTGGAAAAATGATTCATTGTGGTACAAATATCTCTTATATATTTGTAAGAATTCCCAACTAAAACATAAGATTATGTTGGAATTGCACACCTCTCCCTTAGGAGGGTACATACAATTTTTAAAAAATTACCACAAGGTCAAGAAGGAATTTTTTTGGGATGGCCTTAGATTTGATATTCAAAAGCTTGTGGCATAATGTTTGGGTCTCCAACAAGATAAAGTTGATACAATTAAGATCCCGAGTTTGTTACAACCTTTATCCATTCCAAAGCAACATTGGGAGGAGGTTTCAATGAATTTTATCATAGGTTTACCCAAGTTCGAAGGAAAAAATTTCATCATGATGATAGTTGATAGACTTACCAAGTATTTTGCATTACCTCATCCATTTAAATTTAGCACAATTTCTACTACATTTATGGAAACATTCAAAATATATATGGAAACGCAAAGATTATTCTAAGCGACAAGGATCCCATTTATACAGGAAATTTTTAGATGAAATCATTTTCTTGTTTGGGTACTTGATTAGCTCATATTGCATCTTATCATCCTAAATATAATGGGAAAATTGATATAGTGAATAAATGTTTGGAATGATATCTTCCTTGATTTGTATCCGATAAAAAAACATAATTGGTCAAGTGGCTACCTTTGGTTGAATGGTGGTAAACACTTCCTTCCACACTACAAAAAAAATGACCCCATTTATGGAACTTTATGGATATCATCCACCTTCCATCACATCATATTTAAGATAAAAATATAAGGTTAAAGTAATGGAAGATCACATTGAGCATCAACAACAAGTTCTCCAACTCTTAAAGGATAACCTCACTTTGGTGTAGAATCGAATGAAAAAACATGTAAATCAACATCACAGTGAAAGAAGTTTTGATGTGGGCGAATGGGTATTTTTATGGCTACAACCATACAATCAAATGTCTCTCGATAAAACTAAGAAGGATAATAATTTATCACCAAAGTACCATGGTCCTTACAAGGTGTTGCAAAAGATTGGTACTGTGGCATACAGATTGGAGCTTCATGGATATTCTTGAGTGCACCCAATTTTCTATGTTTCATGCTTAAAGAATGTTATAGGTGACAATATTATAGTTCAAACGATATTTCCAAAACTCGACGAGGAAGGAAAAATAATATTGGAACCTGAAGAAGTCACAGAAACAAGAACTTGATAGCTACGAAATCAATCAATTTCAGGGTATCTCATTAAATGGAAGAACTTACACACTCAAGGTTCAACATGGGAGGATGCGAATTTTATACAAAATCATCCATAAATACTTAAGCACTGATTAAATCACTCTCTTGAAGGAGAGGAGCGTGTTAGGTCCCTATAATACTAGTGTATCCCCTTATTTTTATTACTAGTGTAGCCCCATTATTGTTATTATTGTGCCAATGTAGTCCCCATATTTTTATTATTGTGCCCCATAGAAGCCCAGTACTATTATTGTTGTGTCCATGTAGTCCCCATAATGTTATTATTGTTCCCCATAGAAGCCCACTATTTCTATTTTTGTGCCATTACATTATCATTTTTATGTCGACTCTGATTATATTGTGACCCCTTAGTATCCTATATATAGAAAGTACATCTTTCATTTGAATCATCCAAGAATTGTTCATTTATGTAGTTTAAAGGAGGTTTCTCCCTCGAATTAGATAAATTTTAAGTCATTGATCTATCCTTTCTTCTATTTTGTGACTTGGTTGCATAACAGACATGCCCTTATTTTATTTAGATAGGACCAACAACCTTAATATGTATTAGAACATAGAATTGGGAAAATTTCTAAATCCAGTTCCTTATCAAATCCTATATCAATAAACCAATTCTATTATAAGGAGATTGAATTTCTTAGACATTTAAATAACAAGGAAACAAAAATAGGTTGGAAACTAGGTACATGAAAACTAGAAAAATAAAAATCCCCACACCATTACAAAATTTGAATAGTTGTTGATGCAGGGTGTTATTGGTACTTAAAAGCTTTGCCATTATTATTTTTATATATTATACTTTGTATTGGAATATTGATTTAATATGTATAAGATATATTTCTATGTGATCTCAAGTTCCATGGGGATGGTATTTTTTTATTTCAATAGATATATAAGAATTCTCAAAATTGTAAGGCTCATGGTGTAAGTGTATTCAATATTTTCTATTATAAAGTTAAGATATGAAATGCATAATTTACAGTTATAAATGAGGATACTTTGCACCCATAATTCCATTAAAATTAAATGTACCTTTTAAGGTGGTTAGAAATTATAATATTTATGGATAATTCAATAAAACTTAGTGCAATTAAATATATAATTTTTGCAAGTGGGAATTTTAAGTTGGCTCTAAATAGGTTGAAACAAGTTTTTGTCTCGTAACATTTGCATAAGTAGGTAGCCAAGTTTCTATCGAAACAAAACTTGTCTGAGGAGATTTCCATAACTGTGTATCCAAGGCACTCTATAATGGCATAATGTTTGGTGGAATGTAGAGGACCTTGTAAAAATCGATCTTTTTTTTCTATTTACGTTGATAAAAATTCATGTAGTTTTATGGTGTAGGTTGACTGCCTTTTCAGAGTTTTATATTATAGAGTCATTGGTAAAATGTTAAATTATTCTGATTGAGTTAAATTATTTATCTGGGTTGGTTGTTACAGTGATTATAACATGGTTTACTCTCCCATTCACCTTGGTTCAATTCAAAAAGACATGTTTGGCCCTTTTTAATAAGGTTCAAAGAGTAGGTGTCATTTTTCACTTGATATCTCTACTCTTTCCATGTCATAATATTGAAATATCTAGCATAGATGAATATTTTTTTTTCACAAAAATGATTATTGATTTTATTAAATCTATGTCGAGTCATGGAAAAAATCCCATAAATGACATCTTGAATTCACGGATAAGAAACTGGTGTGATTGCAAATACTAAAAAAAACCACCACCTTGCTTCAACAAAACATTAAAAATTTACCAACACTCTTATTTGTCAGGAGGAGTACAAACTACATAACTAAAACCAAAACCATAGATACATAGTACAAACCATGATGGAAAAATTAATCCATACGGTTCGTTGGCCTATTCAAATTAATTTCCTTAGAGGGACCTGCCACATAATGCTCTTGTTGATTGTCTTAGAGTCTGAGATCCGTGATGATAGTTTGTGGAGAATATACTTCATCTTCAAGCCTTGAAATGCGTTGTTAGTGTATCACAATGATCTCACAAATATTTCTCTCCACTATGTATTGGTGATGTAATCCAACTCTTAAATCATATATTTTTGGATGCACGGAAACATGCTTAGTCTTATAGTATACACACACTAATGAGCATTGTATTTTAGAGTCAGGTGATGAAGTGTCTGAATCAATGGCAAAGCAGTAATATTAGTAGCTTAAAATGAGGAGAAAAGTGCTCAGAGTGATAATATAAGGAGGCCTAAAATGAACAACAAAGATATTTGGAATGAAGGCAAAGAGGTACCCCACTCTCCATAGAAATTGACCATCGAATACATAATTGAATTGAACAAGGCATGCATTGGAAAACCAATAGTATGATGTATATCCAAACTCAACGAAGGAATATAACTATCAGGACTAGAGATGAAATAAGGGGAGTGATTTACTTTGGACCCCAAGAGATTCGCTCTCTAGGTCAGCCAGGAATAGTTGTGGTGGGATCACTTGCTATTTTCACTGCTAATAAATCTTACATTGTGAAGTCATCACCATTCTCATTGTTGCATCTCTGTCCAAACCTTTATGCAACTAGAGATTCCTAATACCACAACATTTTATTAAGTTGACTTGTGTAGATACCCCTGCACTGTATTTATAATTTCCATCCCTAGAATATCCTTGTCCTTATTTCAAGACTCCATCATTACTTCCAACATCTTGTAGTAAGACTATCATGACATAATCCACCATTAAATTTCTCTAAATGCATCCTACAATCTTAAATGAGGTGGTCTTTCTAATATTCATTTGTACCAACATGAAATTTACAAACAATGCATAATCTATCTGCATTGACAGTCTTATCCTCACACTCACCATGAGATTGCAAACCAGGGATATCTATCTTGCTTAAATTTGAGAGGAGGAAGATTTTTTTTCCCAATGAACAAAAGAAACCTTGGCATGCTCCTTGGGCTCCAAAGCCAAACCTTTTCCATGTTCAATGCTTGAATGTAAGTTTGGGATGTGGGATGGCCAAAATTTGACAAAGGAAACATTGTAAGAGAAGTGAGGGGGTAGGCACATTGATGGATTAATGTTTGCAAAGGGGAAAGATTGGGAGGGGTAAGGAGATGAGGAATAAAAAGGGTTCATGATTGCAACGAGTAGGGGGTGGGATTAGGGGGGATAGTTAGCATATTCATAAAAAACTTAAGGTATAGAAACCTACCCATAAATTTCATTAACATTGGTTCTTACTTCCTCCAACCGATAAGCCTCATTCGCTTGTAGGTATGATTCCATGTTGAGATTTCTTTGGATGTGGTAGAAGGAGGTACTAGAGATTTTTACTAGAGATTTTTTCTAAGATTCTTTTGACTATGAGGAAGAGATGGGCTAGAGTATTATCTTGCAAGGAGGTGCCCTTTTGTAGGTTCCTGATGATTAGATAGGAATCAACCAAAATGATGATGTCTTGATTATGCCCCAAGTAATAATTCATACATATATGCCTTGTTATTATATTTCGAGCCGAATTCCCATGAGAACTTATCCACAATTATTACTTCAGGATTAATTAAGATCCCTCCCCTCCTGCCACCCCTATAGTTGAATAAATTCTTACATCGTAGTCTAACTATTATATATTTTGGAGTTTTTATAGACATATTTTTTGGTTAATTTTATCCAAAATTTGGAATTCAAAAATACATTTTAAATAAAACAAAACATGTGATAGTTAAACAACACCACACTCTTAATATATAGATTCACCATAGTAATAAATATTTTGAATAAAAAAGAAAAATAAAAACTTAAATTATAGAGTTTTTAGTAATATAGTTTTATATTATAAACATATGGATATAACATATTATATAAATGGAGTGAGGCATTGTTATTTTATGCTAAAATTATATAATTATTATTTATGAGTTATGAGTTGTAGACTAGTTGGTTTGTTCTGTTTTGGTCCCAACTAGGTCCAATGTTAAAATCTCATGGGGATGAGTTGAGGACTATGTATGGAATTAATTTTTTATTATTACTTTAATATGTTTTTGTTGTAAATTTTTGTATATATACATCTATTTATTTCTTACTAGTATGTTAGTTTTTTTTTAATTAATAATAATAATTTAAAATAAAATTATCATTTAATTAACTATATATATATATATATATATATATATATATATATTGAAAATATTAAATATATTATCATATAGGTATTATATTATTTCCATCCATGAGGTCTTGGATAGATGGTGATTGAGTGCTCTATTAAGAGACTCCTTGATGTGAAGCCACTGGTTCAATTCCTTACCTCGATCGAGGTGATATATTGGACATGTTGAATATGTAGTCCTATCAAGCTTACAAAAAAAAAGTATTATATTATTGGTTGCTTATTATAAAATGATGTCTCCATGATTTGTTTATAACTTATATTCACCTATATTAATTTCAACTTTTAGAAATATTTTCACATTATGCTACATAAATCTACATTAAAAAAATATTAGATAAAAATTACAAATATGGTTTATAATATAATCATTAGGAAAGCTAGGGGTTCTTTGCACCGCCCACCGGGCTTAATAGTGGTTACATTGCAGTGCACTCAGATGAGGATCAAGTGCAAGATTAATGAAGGAGGAGTTATCACTAGCAATTCTTGAGTCAAAGTATAGGCTTATAATTTGTCAATCATAAATTGTCAACCTAGGGTAGGTAGGCTTATGAGATGCTGTATAAAATATATGCAGGCTTAATACTTCAAGTGTTTACTAATCAACATAGTCAATCACTCATCAAACTAATGCATCTTTTTTGAATCCACATTTTGCAGCAAAGGCTATGGAGTGAATCTGGACATCCCTCTACAGCTCTTAGTCTTGTTGATGTGATAAAAAAATATAGGAGACCAAAGTTACAGCAAGAAAGCAATCAACTTGACAATACAAATCAAACGTGATCAAATGAAATCCACACATTTAACATAAAAAATAAATCACTTAATCAATTGATAATTGTTACTGAAAACTTCAGAAAGAGTACATTAGCTGAATGAAATAATTATTACTAAATAACAGAAATTAAAATGCACACACACACAGAACTAAGGGAGTTGTGAATGAAGGGGGCCCTCCCTCACTCAAAACCCCCACAAGATTAAAGAGGCTTTTTCAGTAGAGTAGACAGAACATGAAATATTTTTTTAATATGGAAATATTATAGTCGAGTACAATATAATATATGCTATCAGCAAATCCCACCCAACCAACTCCTCACATCTTAAAACATAGTCAAATTTATACAACTTCGAAAGCCCATATTTGGCTTGAATGAGGAAAATGCTAATTTGAGCTAGGATCTATCAATACAAGTAAAATATCATAAAAATTAGCTGATATCAGTCTAACCCATGACTAAAAGCATGGATTAGAAAATTTTAGTTGCAAGGCTAGAGCTACTCCTCATGCGGCCAACGAGAAGAGGTCTGCAAATCTGAGTAGTTTTGAAGGTGGATTTGGCATGACCAATAGGACATTGTCCATGTACGATGAATTCCCCACAAAACCCATGTTCTCATTTGATTTTTAAATGAGTGAAACATAGCTATCCGCTAATTCTGTTGCAGGAAATCAGAGCAGCTGCAGGAAATCCACTACAGGATTCTTGGAGTGTCTGTAGGAAATGTGGTTGCACGAGCTGTCTTCAGGAATTTCAGGGCTGTTTTGGATCAAACAAATATGCATAGGATTCTTAGACCATTTTTCATGATAATTTCAATAAGGAAACAACTAGTTAAGTAATACTTAAGATTAAAGGTAAAAATGATACTTTTAATGTTAATTTGCATACCTCAAGCCTATAGTACCCCTTTTGGCCAAAACCTAGGTAATATAACTGAAATAAGAATATTAGGATTGAAGGAGAGGTCAAAATGAGATGGATAAGGTATAATAAAGGTTTCAAAATTAGGCAAAATGGGAACTCAACATCTCCCCCATACCTACTGTCTTGCATGTCCCTTATGCAAGAAAAAATGTTGCATCCTCTAAAATAGGAAATTAGTCTCTGCCCTGGGCTGCAGCTACTACAGCCAAATGATCCAGCTAGGCCCTGCTAGACTCTGCCTGAACCTGACCCCTGTTAATCTCATTTTTATTATTCAAATGGTAAATTTGAGCCTACTTATTTTTCATAATTTGGGCCGCCTTCTGGTGCCATTCTTCATGCTCTTTCTGCATATGAAGGTTTTTCTCTTTGAAAACTTCATTCCCCTTTCTCAAGGCCCATTCTAAAACTGTGAGCTCAGTAATAATCTCCTCTAATTCTTGTATAGATTGCTTCTTATAGGGGGTTACTTCCCCCTCATGATGTCCTTAGGAAGATTTAGGAACACTAAGTCCTCCTGTTCTTTTGCTATTTCATTCCCTCTTTCTTGCAGTGGGGTATCCTAGAATGACATTGTTTCTCCATTAATGAATGCAGTTGTCTCCACCTTCTCCTTCCCTTTAGGTGAGCCGTGGAGTTTTTATTTCTTTTAATCAACTTTCTTGGGTAGTACCCCCCTTTCTTTGTGTCCTTTATAGCTAGATTGGTAGATTGGCTCCTTGTGAGTCTCTTAGAGGGGGTAGAAGTACCCTTTAACTTGGGCCTTTTACCTGTAGTCTCCCCAGTCACCACCACTTCTTCATCCTGTTCATTCTCCTTTGTCTTTGGTCCATGAGTCCGTGACTTTTTCCTTGGATTTTTTGTTGGCTCTTCTTCCTGGGGCTCTAAAGGATCATATTTTTCGTTCTCCACGAAATAATTCTCGTCCAAAAATTCCTTCGACGTCTTTTCCTTCTTCTACAAAACATCCATCAAGATTATCTTTACAAGCCCGTGGTGATAGAGGTTTTCATCCAAGTGGTTTGCCCTTTCCTTAGAGGTCGTACACATTTTTATTATGGACTTCTTCAAATGATGCGGAAAATTCAATGGCTTGTCTCGAAAATTTCTGAGAAGCCGAATGTGAAATAAAAACGTGAGCCCAAAGTGACCTTTGCATGTTATATACTTATGTATGAAAAATAAAAGGTGTCGATACTTACTTCTTAGAAATTATTGTGGAATTCCATTGCTCCAGTCGAGGTTTGGATGCTTCGTCTTAAGAAAGGACATGCAAACTCCCTTATTAAAGCATTGGTTCTTAAACAAACATTCCTCGTACTATGATATCCTACATGCCCGAGCCACCTGATCCTCTATTAATGGGCGAACGTTCCCAGGTACAATACTTTATTATCATAGTTTAGATTCGGGGTAAAAATTTCATAACCCGAGATTTCCCAGCCACAGATTTTGGAAACAATGGCAAGCCCGGTCAGGATTTATGCAGGAACGCAACGGAATAAACATATAAACATAAATACAGAGATGCAGCGGAAATAACACTTCATTTCATTAATATCAAAGAACTGAAATTTGCTTACAGACAGAATGGAAATAAAACTAGCTAGGGCGCTGGTAGCTATCTCTGAGAAGAGATGTGGCGGCTACCAGCCTACGTTAAGGTTGCAATGAAGACTCGAGGGCCTATTTATCATTTAGAAACAATGGGAAATCCTAAACAGCCAAAACCCTAACCCTAGGAGATGAAGCGCCAAAACTATGGGCCCTGTTTGGGTAAATTGGTGTTTCAACTTCCCAGGGGTGTAACTTTGGCATACGATCTCCGTTTGATGCGTACCATACCTTGTTAGAAATATCTATCCGAGGACTACAAATTTGGAATGAGCAACATCGGTCCATGGACCCATGTTGCTCTCTGTTTTCCCAAAAAACGTCGTTTAGGGTCTCAAAACGGCTCCGGAAGTTTAGGACCCGAAAAACTGCTAAAAATAGTAAACTGTGCCGAAACTGAAAAACTGAAATAGACAATGATGAACCCCAAGTGGAATAAGTGGGTGACCACCAATAATCTACACCGATCATTCCTCCCCTTAGGAAGCAATGGTCCTATCAAGGTTAAGTTCCTCCATGAGATGAGTGAAATTTTGCCGAACTTGGTCCCCGGTGAACCACTTCTTCCTTGGTGTAGATTTGGCCGCCTTTGACAACCCGATACAGTTGGATTTGCTGTTGGCGAGTGTTCTTGATTTGCATTTCCATGATGCAATCTATGGTGGCCTGTTCCATGCAGTCTGGGTTTAACTCTGTTGGTGTGAGTTGTTCCGCAATGTCCGAGGTGTCTAGTAGAGGTGGGAAGTAAGGACGAAGGCGATCCACATTGAAGACTGGGTGCATACCAAGGAATTGTGGAATATTGAGCTCGAAGGCATTGTTCCCTACAGCCTTGGTGATGGTGTACGACCTGTATCAGAGCGGGCGAAGCTTGCGGTGGGGTCCAGTGAGGCGCTTCTTCTGCAAATGTAGCCATACTTTGTTGCCCTCCTGGAAGTTGTGTGGCACCCGGTGTTAATAATGGCATTGCTTGTACTTGGCATTGGCTCTGTCCAATATATCATGAACTCCGTTGGCGGATGAGTTGAATGCGCTCGATGAAGATATTTGCTTTGTCAACTTTAGACTAAACATGAGCTGAATCGGCCTGAGTAGCCGCAAATGGCATGGCTACGTCAATGGGACATAGTGGTTGGAATCCCAAGCCCACCTAGAAGGGGCTATGGCCGATTGAGTTGTGGAGAGCCCGGCTATAACTATGTTGTACATAGGGGAGGCTCTCATCCCATGTGCGTGGATGCTTTGAATTGTACATGCGCATAATGTGTACAATCATTCTATTGATGACCTCTTTCTGGCCATCTGTTTGGGGATGGAAAGCTGTGGACTTGGTGAGCTTGGTGTCCAGCATCGATGATCCAGGTGGATATTGGTGGCCACCCACCTATTCCACTTGGCCCCCCACCATTATCTCTTTCAGTTTTTCAGCTTCGGCATAACTTACTATTTTTAGCAGTTTTTCGGGTCCTGAACTTCCGGAGCCGTTTTGAGGCCCTAAACGACGTTTTTTGGGTATGAAAGCGCCAACGAATTTTTTGATAAAATTAGTCCCGATAGCTGTAGTCCTCGGATAGAGCTTTCTAATGATGTATCATGTGCATCAAACGGAGATAGTATGCCAAAGTTACGTCCCTGGGAAGTTGAAACACCAATTTACCCAAACGGGGCCCATAGTTTTGGCGCTTCATCTCCTAGGGTTAGGTTTTGGGATGTTTAGGGTTCTCCATTGTTTCTCAATAATAAATAGGCCCTCGCGCCTCATTGTAAAGCAGTTCAGAGGTCTGTAGCCACCACATCTCTTCTCAGAGATAGCTACCAGTACCCTAGCTAGTTTTATTTCCATTGTCTGTAAGCAAATTTCAGTTCTTTGATATTAATGAAATGAAGTGTTATTTCCGCTGCATCTCTGTATTTATGGTTACGTGTTTATTCTGTTGCGTTCCTGCATAAATCCGGATCAGTGGTATCAGAGCGGTCTGCTTTTTCTCGATCCTTCTTTGCATGTCCCCAACGAGGTCGGGGTATAAGGAGCTAGGGCTTGATCTGGTGGAACCTTTGCAAGATCAGCCTCGCAAACCTCGACGGACGCCCATGGGGGACGAAAAGAAAGATGAGGGAGCAGGAGATCCTATAAAAATATTGCTCGAGGAGGCCCTCGAAAAACAAAGGAACGCGATGATGGATAGTTTTGCTCAGATCCTTCAACGGCTGCCCACCGGCGGCGCATCTACATCCAGTAGCCACTCTGGAGTTGCGACTCCCTTTAAGGTACAAGTAAATTTTGACATTCCCATATTTGAGGGTCAAATAGACGCATATGCCGTAGATAGATGGTTGAATCTATTAGAAGGATATTTCTCTGTTCATGACTTTTCAGACCGGGAGAAGATTATTTTTGCACTCCTCAAAGCTACCCCCCATGTTAAGGACTGGTGGGAAACCTACCGTGAGAACAAGGACCAGACAGAACCCTCTCTGTTCTCGGCCGTACCAACTTGGAATTCTTTCCGAGACGCCGTCAAGGAACAGTACTATCCCGTGGGGAGCTATGAGGACAAGTACATACAATGGACCACGCCGCGACAACAAAGGGATCAAGATGTGCATGAGCTGACGAATCTGTTCCATACCCTGCGCACAAAGTTGGGTATCAAAGATTCAGAGAAACATCTGGTGCTAAAGTATCGCAACTGTCTGCACAGATACATTCAGGAGGAAATGGAGTTCCTCGACATCTCCTCGCTTGGTACGGCATACCGGTATGCTGCCAAGATTGAGCAGAAATTCAAACAGAAGAAGCGAGACTTTGGATCCGCGAATCAAAAGCAAGGAAAAGGTGCTTCCAAACCGCAAAACAAAGGACAGAGCATGGCGGCTAAAGACAACCCATCAAAGCCACAAGACAAGAACAACACCGTAAAGCCAAAGAAGGACACGGAAAAGTGGTGTGAGTTCCATAAGAGCTCCACTCACAACACAAGTGAGTGTCGGGCCAAGCAGTCGCTAGTGGCCGAGATGAGGGCTTCTGAGTCAGATGCATGCTCCGACTCCGAATCAGAACCCGAAAAGGGGAATGAAAAAGGGAAACAGATTATTGATGCGGAGCCCAACGCCACTGTTGCCACTACAAAGGTCCAGAAGGAGGAACCGGAAGATCCAGAGGAGGAGGAACGTCTCTTCCACTCCCAGATGTGGGTAAAGGGCTCCCCTGTACAGTCCATTGTCGACAATGGGAGCCAAAAGAACCTCATTTCAGCAGACGCCGTGAAGCGGTTGGGCTTGCCGACCACAGCTCACCCACATCCATACACCATCGGTTGGCTTCACCAAGGACGAGATCTCCGCGTCAGCCAGCAGTGCCGCCTTCCCTATAGCATCAAGCCCTTCACGGATGAGGTATTATGTGACGTTGCTCCTATTGATGTTTCTGATGTATTATTAGGACAACCATACTTGTGGAAGCGTCATGCTGTGTATGAGTCTCGACCTCGTGCTGTTATTATTACTTTGGGAAATAAGTCGTACAGGATACCAGAGGTACCACCTCCTACGACTATCTCTTTGGTTACCGCAAAACAATGTAGTAAGCTCATTTCCCAAACCAGGAAATTCGTTTTTCTGATGATCCGCCCCCAGGGCAAGAAGAAGACTGTGGCCACGACCTCCAGACAGGGCCCCTCTGCACGACAACAACAAATGGATAAGGTCGTGAAGGAGTACGGGGACATCTTCACCTCACCCACAGGGGTTCCTCTGCACTGCCAGGTCAAGCACCCGATTGATCTGACCCCAGGTGCGCCACTACCCAATGGACCGATCTATCGACGCTCTGTTCCGGAAAATGATGAAATCAAGAGGCAGATTCAGGAGCTGTTGCAGAAAGGTCACATCAGACCAAGTTCATCGCCCTGTGGGAGCCCGATCGTGTTGGTACAGAAGAAGGATGGGACGTGGGGACTCTGTATTGACTATCGGGCGCTGAACAAGATCACTGTCCGGAATAGGTACCCAATCCCACGGATTGATGACCTTCTGGACCAACTCAAAGGTGCAAAATATTTCCGCAAGATTGACCTGAAGTCTGGGTATCACCAGGTACCAATTGAACCCTCCGATGTGTGGAAGACTGCCTTCAAAGCCAAGGAAGGCCTTTTCGAATGGCTGGTCATGCTTTTCGGGTTGACGAATGCTCCCGCCACCTTCATGAGGATGATGGATGACATCTTGCGGCCATTCACCAACTCATTTGTAGTGGTGTACTTGGATGACATTCTGATCTTCAGCCAGACTTGGGAAGAGCACCTTCACCACATCCGACAAGTCCTCCAAACACCGCGGCAACACAAGTTGTGTGCCAATTTGGAGAAGTGCACGTTTGGCATGACCCAGGTTCAATATCTGGGATACATTATTGATGAAAGGGGGGTGCATGTGGATCCAGCCAAGATCCAAGTCATTCGGGATTGGCCAGCCCCGACTACTATAACAGAGCTTCGCAGCTTTCCGGGTCTTGCTAATTTCTACCGTAGATTCGTGTTGGGATTCTCTCATATCACTTGGCCCTTGAGTCAAGTCACCAAAGGAGGAGCGAGAGAAAAATTCTTTTGGTCGGAACCTCAACATAAGGCGTTCAAAGAATTGAAAAATCGCCTCTGTTCTGCCCCAGTGCTCACCTTACCAGACTTGCAGCAGCCATTTGAGATCGAGACAGATGCCTCTGACTATGCTATTGGGGCAGTTCTTACTCAACAGGGACATCCAGTGGCATATCACAGTGATACATTGTCTGAGACAGCTCGCAAGTATCCCACCTATGACAAAGAAATGTATTCCATTGTGCAAGCCTGTCGACAATGGAAGCATTACATTTTGGGGAAGGAAACAATCATCCACACAGACCACCGGCCCCTGCAGTTCATACAGACACAAGGGAAGTTGCAGAATGATCGCCATCAGAAGTGGTCCACATATCTGCAACAGTTTCATTCGAACATCAAGTACAAGAAGGGTAGCACCAATAATGTTGCAGACTGCCTCAGCCGACCACCGATCGTGGCGCTCACCACCGTGCTCAACTCTTGTGGGCACGAGACTTCTGATTGGCCGCTTCTCTATGAGAGTGACCCAGAATTCGGCCACACTTACCAGGCACTCTTGGGGGGCACGCAAGTTCCAAATTTTCACCTCCAAGATGCACTTTTATGTCACCTGGGACACCTTTGTGTTCCTTCAAGCGAGCGTGCCAAGATGATATGGGAAGCACACTACAGTTGAGTCGCTGGGCATTTTGGGGTCGAGAAAACAGTAGCAATACTACAGAAGTATTTCTATTGGCCAAACCTTCGAAAGGATGTCGAGAAGCACATCAGATCCTGCACTGCTTGTGCCATTGCCAAACCGACCATCAAGAAGCAAGGCCTATATACTCCACTACCTACCCCTAGTCGACCGTGGGAATCCATCTCCATGGATTACATGTCGGGCCTGCCTTCTACTAAGAATGGAAATGACCGTGTTTTCGTGGTCGTTGACAGATTCTCGAAGATGGCCATCATGGCGGCCTGTAAGAAGAATATCACAGCAGAAGCCACTGCTAAACTCTTCTTTGAACGAGTGTGGGTGCACTTTGGGATCCCACAGTCTATCATATCAGATCGAGATAGCAGGTTCCTCAGCACATTTTGGTCCAACCTCTGGTCAATGTTGGACACAAAACTCACCAAGTCCACAGCTTTCCATCCCCAAACAGATGGCCAGACAGAGGTCGTCAACAGAATGATTGTACACATTCTGCGCATGTACAACTCAAAGCATCCACGCACATGGGACGAGAGCCTCCCCTATGTACAACACCGTTATAACCGGGCTCTCCACAGTTCAATTGGCCATAGCCCCTTTCAGGTGGGCTTGGGATTCCAACCACTATGTCCCATTGACATAGCCATGCCGTTTGCAGCTGCTCAAGCCGATTCAGCTCATGTCCAGTCTGAAGTTGACAAAGCAAGTAGCTTCATCGAGCGTATTCAACACATCCGCCAACAGGTTCATGATATATTGGACAGAGCCAATGCGAAGTACAAGCAGCGCCATGATCAACACCGGGTGCCACACCACTTCCAGGTGGGCGACAAAGTATGGCTACATTTGCAGAAGGAGCGCCTCACCGGACCTCACCGCAAGCTTCGCCCACTCCGATACGGGCCGTACACCATCACCAAGGCTGTAGGTAACAATGCCTTCGAGCTTAGTATTCCACCATTCCTTGGTCCGCACCCAGTCTTCAATGTGGATCGCCTTCGTCCTTACTTTCCACCTCTGCTGGACACCTCGGACATTGCAGAACAACTCACACCAACAGAGTTAAACCCAGACTGCATGGAACAGGCCACCACAGATTGTATCATGGACATGCAAATCAAGAACACTCGTCAACAGCAGATCCAACTGTATCGGGTTGTCAAAGCCGGCCAACTCCTGCACCAAGGAAAGTGGTTCACCAGGGACCAAGTTCAGCAGAAATTTCCTCATCTCATGGAGGAACTTAACGCAATGGGGACCATTGCTTCCTAAGGGGGGAGGAATGATCCAGGTGGATATTGGTGGCCACCCACCTATTCCACTTGGCCCCCCACCATTGTCTCTTTCAGTTTTTCAGTTTCGGCATAACTTACTATTTTTAGCAGTTTTTCGGGTCCTGAACTTCCGGAGCCGTTTTGAGGCCCTAAACGACGTTCTGATAAAATTCGTCCCGATAGCTGTAGTCCTCGGATAGAGCTTTCTAATGATGTATCATATGCGTCAAACGGAGATAGTATGCCAAAGTTACGTCCCTGGGAAGTTGAAACACCAATTTACCCAAACGGGCCCATAGTTTTGGCGCTTCATCTCCTAGGGTTAGGTTTTTGGGATGTTTAGGGTTCTCCATTGTTTCTCAATAATAAATAGGCCCTCGCGCCTCATTGTAAAGGGGTTCAGAGGTCTGTAGCCACCACATCTCTTCTCAGAGATAGCTACCAGTACCCTAGCTAGTTTTATTTCCATTGCCTGTAAGCAAATTTCAGTTCTTTGATATTAATGAAATGAAGTGTTATTTCCGCTGCATCTCTGTATGTATGGTTATGTGTTTATTCTCATAAGCTCTTGCATAATCCGGATCAATCGACCGTAGGCCGGACCAAAATGTGCCGAGGAACCTGCTATCCCGACCTGATATGATAGACTGTGGGATCCCAAAGTGCACCCACACTCGTTCAAAGAAGAGTTTAGCAGTGGCTTCTGCTGTGATATTCTTCTTGCAGGCCGCCATAATGGCCATCTTCGAGAATCTGTCGACGACCACAAAAACACAGTCATTTCCCTGCTTAGTAGAAGGCAGGCCCGACACGTAATCCATGGAGATGGATTCCCAAGGTCGACTAGGGGTAGGTAGAGGAGTATATAGGCCTTGCTTCTTGATGGTCGGTTTGGCAATGGCACAAGCAGTGCAGGATCTGATGTGTTTCTCGACATCCTTTCGAAGGTTCGGCCAATAGAAATACTTCTGTAGTATTGCTACTGTTTTCTCGACCCCGAAATGCCCAGCGACTCGACTGTAGTGTGCTTCCCATATCATCTTGGCACGCTCGCTTGAAGGAACACAAAGGTGTCCCATGTGACATAAAAGTGCATCTTGGAGGTGAAAATTTGGAACTTGCGCACCCCCCAAGAGTGCCTTGTAAGTTTGGTAGAATTCTGGGTCACTCTCATAGAGAAACGGCCAATCAGAAGTCTTGTTCCCACAAGAGTTTAGCACAGTGGTGAGTGCCACGATCGGTGGTCGGCTGAGGCAGTCTGTAACATGATTGGTGCTACCCTTCTTGTACTTGATGTTCAAATGAAATTGTTGCAGATATGTGGACCACTTCTGATGGCGATCATTCTGCAACTTCCCTTGTGTATGTATGAACTGCAAGGGCCTGTGTTCTGTGTGGATGATTGTTTCCTTCCCCAAAATGTAATGCTTCCATTGTCGACAAGCTTGCACAATGGAGTACATTTCTTTGTCATATGTGGGGTACTTGCGAACTGTGTCAGACAATGTCTCACTGTGAAATGCCACTGGATGTCCCTGTTGAGTAAGAACTGCCCCAATAGCATAGTCAGAGGCATCTGTCTCGATCTCAAATGGCTGTTGCAAGTCTGGTAAAGTGAGCACTGGGGCAGAACAGAGGCGGTTTTTCAGTTCTGTGAACGCCTTCTGTTGAGGTTCCGACCAAAATTTTTTTTCTCTCACTCCTCCCTTGGTGACTTGACTCAAGGGCCAAGTGATATGAGAGAATCCCAACACGAACCTCCGATAGAAATTAGCAAGACCCAGAAAGCTGCGAAGCTCTGTTATAGTGGTCGGGGCTGGCCAATCCCGAATGACTTGGATCTTGGCTGGATCCACATGCACCCCCCTTTCATCAATAATGTATCCCAGATATTGAACCTAGGTCATGCCAAAAGTGCACTTCTCCAAATTGGCACATAACTTGTGTTGCCGCAGTGTTTGGAGGACTTGTCGGATGTGGTGAAGGTGCTCTTCCCAAGTCTCGCTGAAGATCAGAATGTCATCCAAGTACACCACTACAAATGAGTTGGTGAATGGCCGCAAGATGTCGTCCATCATCCTCATGAAGGTTGCGGGAGCATTCGTCAACCCGAAAGGCATGACTAGCCATTCGAAAAGGCCTTCCTTGGCTTTGAAGGCAGTCTTCCACACATCGGAGGGTTCAATTGGTACCTGGTGATACTCAGACTTCAGGTCGATCTTGCTGAAATATTTTTCACCTTTGAGTTGGTCCAGAAGGTCATCAATCCGTGGGATTGGGTACCTATTCCGGACAGTGATCTTGTTCAGCGCCCGATAGTCAATACAGAGTCTCCACGTCCCATCCTTCTTCCGTACCAACACGATCGGGCTCCCACAGGGCGATGAACTTGGTCTGATGTGACCTTTCTGCAACAGCTCCTGAATCTGCCTCTTGATTTCATCATTCTCCAGAACAGAGCGCCGATAGATCGGTCCATTAGGTAGCGGCGCACCTGGGGTTAGATCAATCGGGTGCTTGACCTGACAGTGCAGAGGAACCCCTGTGGGTGAGGTGAATATGTCCCCGTATTCCTCCACAACCTTATCCATTTGTTGTTGTTGTGCAGAGGAGCCCTGTCTGGAGGTCGTGGCCACAGTCTTCTTCTTGCCCTGGGGGTGGATCATCAGGAAAACGAATTTCCTGGTTTGGGAAATGAGCTTACTGCATTGTTTTGCAGTAACCAAAGAGATAGTCGTAGGAGGTGGTACCTCTGGTATCCCGTACAACTTATTTCCCAAAGTAATAATAACAGCACGAGGTCGAGACTCATACACAGCATGACGCTTCCACAAGTATGGTTGTCCTAATAATACATCAGAAACATCAATAGGAGCAACGTCACATAATACCTCATCCGTGAAGGGCTTGATGCTATAGGAAAGGCGGCACTGCTGGCTGACGCGGAGATCTCGTCCTTGGTGAAGCCACCCGATGGTGTATGGATGTGGGTGAGCTGTGGTCGGCAAGCCCAACCGCTTCACGGCGTCTGCTGAAATGAGGTTCTTTTGGCTCCCATTGTCGACAATGAACTGTACCGGGGAGCCCTTTACCCACATCCGGGAGTGGAAGAGACGTTCCTCCTCCTCTGGATCTTCCGGTTCCTCCTTTTGGATCTTTGCAGTGGCAACAGTGGCGTTGGGCTCCGCATCAATAATCTGTTTCCCTTTTTCATTCGCCTTTTCAGGTTCTGATTCGGATTCAGAGCATGCATCTGACTCAGAAGCCCTCATCTCGGCCACTAGCGACTGCTTGGCCCGACACTCACTTGTGTTGTGAGTGGAGCTCTTATGGAACTCACACCACTTTCCCGTGTCCTTCTTTGGCTTTACGGTGTTGTTCTTTTCTTGTGGCTTTGACGGGTTGTCTTTAGCCGCCATGCTCTGTCCTTTGTTCTGCGGTTTGGAAGCACCTTTTCCTTGCTTTTGATTCACAGATCCAAAGTCTCGCTTCTTCTCTTTGAATTTCTGCTCAATCTTGGCAGCATACCGGTATGCCGTACCAAGCGAGGAGATGTCGAGGAACTCCATTTCCTCCTGAATGTATCTGTGCAGACAGCTGCGATACTTTAGCACCAAATGTTTCTCTGAATCTTTGATACCCAACTTTGTTCGCAGGGTATGGAACAGATTCGTCAGCTCGTGCACATCTTGATCCCTTTGTTGTCGCAGCGTGGTCCATTGTATGTACTTGTCATCATAGCTCCCCACGGGATAGTACTGTTCCTTGACGGCGTCTCGGAAAGAATTCCAAGTTGGTACGACCGAGAACAAAGAGGGTTCTGTCTGGTCCTTGTTCTCACAGTAGGTTTCCCACCAGTCCTTAACATGGGGGGTAGCTTTGAGGAGTGCAAAAATAATCTTCTCCCGGTCCGAAAAGTCATGAACAGAGAAATATCCTTCTAATAGATTCAACCATCTATCTACGGCATCTGCGTCTATTTGACCCTCAAATATGGGAATGTCAAAATTTACTTGTACCTTAAAGGAAGTCGCAACTCCAGAGTGGCTACTGGATGCAGATGCGCCGCCGGTGGGCAGCCGTTGAAGGATCTGAGCAAAGTTATCCATCATCGCGTTCCTTTGTTTTTCGAGGGCCTCCTCGAGAAATATTTTGATAGGATATCCTACTCCCTCATCTTTCTTTTCGCCCCCCATGGGCGTCCGTCGAGGTTTGCGAGGTTGATCTTGCAAAGGTTCCACCAGATCAAGCCCTAGCTCCTTATACCTCGACCTCGTTGGGGACATGCAAAGAAGGATCGAGAAAAAGCAGACCCCTCTGATACCACTGATCCGGATTTATGCAGAAACGCAACAGAATAAACGCATAACCATAAATACAGAGATGCAGCGGAAATAACACTTCATTTCATTAATATCAAAGAACTGAAATTTGCTTACAGACAGAATGGAAATAAAACTAGCTAGGGCGCTGGTAGCTATCTCTGAGAAGAGATGTGGCGGCTACCGGCCTCTGAACTGAGTTACAATGAGGCTCGAGGGCCTATTTATTATTTAGAAACAATGGGAAATCCTAAACAGCCAAAACCCTAACCCTAGGAGATGAAGCGCCAAAACTATGGGCCCCGTTTGGGTAAATTGGTGTTTCAACTTCCCAGGGGCGTAACTTTGGCATACGATCTCCGTTTGACGCGTACCATACCTCGTTAGAAAGATCTATCCGAGGACTACAAATTTGGAATGAGCAACATCGATCCATGTACCCATGTTGCTCTCTGTTTTCCCAAAAAATGTCGTTTAGGACCTCAAAACGGCTCCAGAAGTTTAGGACCCGAAAAACTGCTAAAAATAGTAAACTGTGCCGAAACTGAAAAACTGAAATAGACAATGGTGGAGCCCCAAGTGAAATAGGTGGGTGACCACCAATATCCACCTGGATCAGCAACCACCTCTCTTTCTCAAGTCTCACCTTGCTATGAGGATCAACTTCCAAAATCGTAGGGCCTTGCACCTGAAACCAAATAGGGGCACGCAGTCCTGAAATGGTGAAGGAAAAATGGGAGAGACAGAATGAATGAGGCTCACATAAATGCACTTGTTTAAAAATTTCAATGGATCATTCAAAAAAGAGGGGTTTAAATTGGCAATATCAGAAAGCACAAAGATTTCAAAGCAGGTCATGATCATGGTTATCATCATGATCTGAACTGTGGAATGGATACCAGAAAGATGTTTGCAGGTCATGTAGGAATCATGATGATTGGGTATGGAGCTTCATTTATGATGCAATAGTTTACGAACATGTTTTTCGGCAAGGGTTACCATAGCTTAAAATATACAAATTTTTAAAATTTAAGCATCATTACCTCTTACCTCAAGTTTCCTATCACTGGTTGTACCTTACCAAACTTACCTCCCAACGGTCCAGTCCTCTGATGACGTTTTCTTGTTTCTTGGAATGATAATCCACTCAAAATTACATCAAATGTATGATCACACAATTCATGACCTCGACCAATAATAAAAGTGTTAGTACTTTATCAAATAATTTAAACCAAATTTTTGTCTATGATTTTTGTTTTTCAGGAATCCAAGGCATTGCTGTAGGAAATGAAGTCATGACTGTTGAACATTCTACAGGAAATTCTTCAATAGGAAAAACCATTTCTCCCCATTTATGTATAGTTAATTGCACATGAATGAAGGTGTTGATGTCAAATGTGCAATGATCTCATTGGATTGCCTTCAGTTGAGGTCAATTGTTAACCAATGCAAGGCCCATCACCATTACTGAGAGTGAGGACCAAGGTACCCTTATGCATCATATCATGTGTGAATTTATGAGCTGATATCGAACCCCCTATAGGATCTAGCAGTCAAGGGGCCATAATTATTCCCCATTGTTGCTGGCGAGGTAGCCTATAATTAGGGCATACAGGCTTCAAGGCATCATAAGGCTCTGATCTTTCACCTAGATAATTTACTGATGTCGATGGGCCAAGATTGTCGGCAGGAGGTCCTTAAGGAGTCCCACATCAGTCCAACACGAGAAATCCAAATATTAATTGAAAAACATAATTTATTGAGAGGATCCCAAGGGATCTATTAACTTGTGTTTTTAACGATCCTAGTGGTAGTCCATTCTCGCCAGATTTCAATTTTAGAGAGTCTGAAATACTGAAAAAGAAAAATCCAAGGGGGATCCTTTTCTGTAACTCTTCCATTGGGCCCGGAAAAAGGAATAAACCTGTACCCAATAGAAATTCCTCTCATGGTTTACCAAGCACGAGGAGGAACAAAATGAGCTCATTGTATCAGCAGGAAAATCAAGAAGAGGTAGTGGAAGGAATGACTCCTTCTCTCACCATCTACAGCTCTTTCATCTTCACAATTTCTTCCACAAATTCCTCCTTAGATTGGGGTTTTTGATATAGCTTGAGTCTGTTCCCATTCACCAAGAAGGTAACATTCCCACCATCAATATTTTTAACCTGAACAAATCCATTATAAAAAATCTTTCTCAATATCATAGGGACCTAGCCAATGTGTGTTCAATTTCCCTTTAAAGTTCCTAAATTTTGAATCATACAACAATACCTAGTCTCCCTCTTTGATTTGATTCTTTTTAATGTATTTGTCGTATCATTTAGCCCATAGTTGTTAGATCAAGTCAGTATGCTGAAAATAATGCTTCCTAATCTCATCCAACTCACTGAGCTACAATATTCTCTGCTATTGAGTTTCATCAAGGTCTATACCCAAATCTGCTGCAATCTTGAAAGTTTTGATCTGAAATTCATTGGGCAATAAAAATTTATTTGAATACACCAATTCATATGTATAGAAGCCAGTGGTATTTCTCCATGTTATCCTATAATCCCACAATACCTCTAGAAGTGGATTAGACCAATCCTTCTTATGTAATTGCACCGTCTTGGTAAGGATTGTCTCCAACACTTTATTTGTTGATTCCACTTTCCCATTGGCCTGTGGATGGTAAGGGGTGGACTTCCAATGAGTAATCTGATATTTGTGAACAATTCCCTGCATAATCTTTGACACAAACTAAGCACCTTGATCAATAACTATCCCCTTAGGTACTCCAAATCTTACAAAAATATGAGAGAAAAAGAAAATCTACCCCTGCTTTCTCTGTTGCTCTAGGTAGTTCTCTTGCCTCCACCCACTTTGTAACATAATTAGTACAAACCAAAATATATTTCTTACCTTTGGACATAGGATTGATGGGACGTACAAAATCAAGAGCCCACCTCTCGAAGGGTTCTGTGAGAACTTGTGGCTGCAAAGGTGTCTCCTCTGATTGTAAAGGTTGCCCCATTCTCTTGTAGCTATCACACTTTCAAACATACTCCTTTGCATATTTAAAAAGACTTGGCCAGTAGTAACCTGAGCAGAGAATCTTATAGGTTGTCCACTTGTCTGCAAAGTGTCCTCCACAAGGTTCATCGTGACAAGATATCAAGATCTCATAGATCTCATCCTCCCTGACACACCTGCAAATAATCAAATTAGGTCCAGTGAAAAAGAGATCTGCCCTAATCCAAGAGTAGTCAACACTTTTCCTAATAATCCTCTTTTTCTGATTAGATGAAAAGTAGGGTGGCAACTTTCCTGTCCCAAGGTAGTTGGCCATATCTACAAACCAAGGTGTTTTGACAGAAATATTAAATGAATTTTCATCAGGAAAGCTATCTTTAACATTAACATCCTCAACTACATGGTTAAGCCTAGATAAGAAATCAACTACCTGATTTTCTTTCCCTGGTCTGTCCAATACTATGATGTCAAATTCCTATAGCAGCAACAACCACCTATGGATCCTGCCATTAGTGACTGGTTTATTCATGAGATATCGAATGGCAGAATGATCGATGTGCAAAAAAACTTCATAACATGTGATGTAGTGCCTAAACTTATTAATAGCATAAATTACATCAAGGAATTATTTTTCAGTTACTGTGTAATTCAGTTCTGCAGGAGTTAAATTTTTACTAACAAAATAAATAGCATGGGTTACTGGATCCTCCTTCTGACCTAATACTGCTCCTATGGATGAATCAAAGGCATCAGTGCAAATGTGAAAGGGTAATTTCCAATCTGGGCCTCTTAATACAGGTGCCGAAGAGAGCTTTTCCTTGAGTATGTCAAATGCAGCTTGACACTCATCATTCCAATGAAATTCAGATTCCCTAGTAAATAATTTGAACAATGGAGAGGATACCTTTGTAAAATTTTCAACAAACCTTTTGTTGTAGCCTGCATCTCCAAGAAAACTTAGAACTCCCTCTTGACTGGTTGGTGGGGTAGCTTTACAATAACTTCAATCCTTGTTGGTTCAACTTTAATTCCTGCAGCAGAAACATGATGACCCAAAACAATATCTTTATTCATAATCATAAAAAAAATTTCCATTACTCAATGAAAGATTAGTTTCTCTACATCTCTGCAAAACTTTTTAAAGATTCTGTAAAGCCTCTTAAAAAGTATCACCCATTACTGTAAAATCATCCATATAAACTTCCACACATTCGTGCAAAAGTTCAGAGAAAATACGAAGGACCGCCTGCTGGAATGTGGCTAGTGCATTGCATAGACCAAATGGTAATACCTTATATGCATAGGTACCCCAGGGACATGTGAATGTTGTCTTTTCCTAGTCCTCTGGAGCTATCCTAATTTTATTGTATCCACTGAACCCATCTAGGAAGGAAAAATACTTTTTCCCTGCTAAAGTGTCTAGCACTTGGTCTATAAAAGGCAAACAGAAATGGTCTTTTAATGTAACTTTGTTTAGTTAATTGTAATCTACACATGCCATTTACCATTATTTTTTGGGACAATAACCAGTGGAGATACCCACTAGCTATTTGAGATATGATAGATGAACCCTACATTTAACAATGACTGCAATTCATATTTTACAATTTCCCTTAAGGTAGGGTTCATCCTTCTCTATGGTTGTCTCATGGATCTAGAATTTTATTCTATATAAATATGATGGATGCATGTATCTGGGTGAATTCCCCTCATGCCTATATATTCCCATGCAAATGTATCCGAAATTTTTTTCAATGTTGGAATTAGTAGTTTTTCTTATTCAGGAGTTAAGGAAGAATTAATGTTTAAAGATTTTCGAGGAAAAATTTCAGCTACCTTAGTCCCCCATTCAGTCATGGAATATGCAGGAAATACAGATAAGAGGGATGAATGTAGTTCAACTCATTAGGGGAATTTTGAGGTCTAAAATGTGCCTCCTAAGAAAAATGTGCAACAAAAATAAACTTTATAAGAACCAATAGGATTCAAGATGATGATGTCAACCATGGGGGATGATTCGCCATTTTTTAAGTGAAAGGGTAGAAATATTAAAAAATAATAAAATAATAAAACTATTTTTTCAACTCATATTTTAAATTTATCTCCCAATGTTTTTACTCAAATTTCGAGTAGGAGTAATCATTTGATGAAAAATCTAATTCCTCATCCAAGGAGTTTCCATGTTACATACTTTCAATGTACCCTACTACACAAAAAATGAGAAATACGTAAAAAAAACGTGATTACAATCACGTTTTTCATGTATTTATAATTTTTCATGTAGTAGGACCCATCTAAAGTATGCAAAATGGGTACTCCTTGGATGAGGAATTAATTTTCCATCCAACGAGTACTCTCGCTCAAAATTTGAGTAAAAACTTTGGGAGATAAGTTTAAAATATGAGTTGAAAAAAGTAGCTTTTTTCTTTTTTCCCTCTAAAATTTGATGATGTAATCAAATATTATTTTATTATTTCTGCTATTATTTTCTAATTTCCTTAGAAGGCTCATTTTAGACCTTAAAATTCCTCTAATGGTTGTACTATTCTCATGAAAATATTGAAGATTAGTAATGATATCTAAATTATGATTACGTTGCCCTTCTAAATGCTACAAAAAATCAGGATTAGAAATGCAACAATTTATCAAATTTTCTTCTGAATTTTCCTTAAGGAACATGGCTTGGGCAATTGCTAAAACTGGATGGGTACATTCAGAATCATGCTCTTCTTCTTCAACCCAATGTGTATTTTCTGATCTCAAGGGGGGTTTAATAGGGAGATACAAATTAATGTGATTTGTTTCAACTCCATGAGTGATGGTCATGTTTCCAGACCCACACCCTATGTAGGCATCTTCTGTGGCTAACCACAGCCTCCCCAAGATCAAATGATGCCCTCCCAAGTTGGTTTTATGTTGAAGAACATAAAAGTCTACAGGGTACTCCCAAGAATATAATGAGATGACAATGTCTTCTAATACCCCCTCTGGCTTTATCTTAGACCTATATGCTAATTCTAACATGGTAGGAGTAGGTAATAGTTCAAAGGATCCCATATGAGATAAATTCTCCATATTCATTACATTAATGGTTGCACCTAAATCAATTAAAGTGTTCTTTATGGGATACCCATTGATAAAGGTGGTGACCATAGGAATTTTGGGGTCTACATATTTTTCAGTAAAAAATCTGGTGGACATTAAACTTACAAGCTTTCCACCTACTTGAATTGTGGAGGGTCCTCCCTTCTGTCTTCTTGGTTTCTTGGTACATAGCTCCCTCACTGTTTTTGCATAAATCGGGATATACTTAATTTCTTGTAGTAACGAGATCTTAATGCACACATTTCTCAGTTTAGACACAATATTAAACTCAGGCTGTTTTAATTTCATTTCCAACATCTCTGGAAATGAGGCTGGAAAGTATGGGATGAGTAAGGTTCTTGTAGCCTTAAAGTAAGTTGTTCTGTTGGTTTAGGTGTAGTTTAAACTTTAGGAATTTCCAAAGTATCTTCCTCTACAATATCTTCAATTATTTCAGGCTGAGTTACAACTTTTCACGATCTAAGTTTAATTTTCTGCAACGACACAGGAAATTCCTGTATTGTGGTGCAATACAGTAGGTAGGAAAAGTGGGATAAGTGACCAATCCGATATTGTGAGTAGATTGGATGGTTTTATTGTTGGGGTTAGACACTAGCTGAGTAGGGAGTTGTGTGGGACAAGGATAATTTTGTGGGACAGGAAAGTGAAGCTATTATTGTGGTTGTATCATTTGTTCTGGTGTGGTTTGCGAGAGATAAAAGTTTTGAGCTGGAAAATTCTGAGGAATGGGGTGAGAAAATTTTCTCTGCCAAGGTTGTTGAGGAGGCCAAGGCTACCAGCGCATTCGAATATTCCATGTCTGATTTTGAGCAGAAGGAAACTGAAAATGTGACTATGACATACCTGTAGGACGTGGTTGCCATGGTATTTGAGGTGCCATTGGATAGAGTGCATTGAAAACTCCCTGATCTGCTATATATGTTGCTTTAATTTCAGGAAGAGAATGACATTGATCAGTGGAATGCTCATCTTCACAAATTCGACATATCTCCAATAAGCTGGTAGCAGGGAATTCCCTTAGAGCTTATTTATTCTTGCATTTGGAGTAGAACACAATAATGGCTTTATCCAATTCCTTTTGCTTCTTCTTAGCAAGCAAAACATCTAGTTGTGAAGATAAAGTGCTAATAATATCAGTTTTAAAATTTTAAAATAAATTACCCATTTCAGCTCTAGTTACTCTAGTTTTGGCAACAAATTTGACACTCCTGGAAGAAGTGTCTCTTGGCCCACATCCAATATTGGAATTTCCTCTTGAATATCTTCTGCACAACTCACACACATCATCATAGCTCAAATTTGACACATCACCTTCTCCCATTAAGTATTAAATCTCTAGAAATTCTGGTATGATTTCCATAAGAAAAATTGTCCTTTTGGTTTCTTTGCTTAGAGGATTCTTCTTGGATCTTTGTATGCTATATTGAAATATTCCCACCAACTCCTCCAGACTCTCCCCTTCCTTCCAAGACATGCCAAAAATATATTCTCTAAGGTCTCTAGATTTACAATAATCTTGGTATTTCTTCATGAATACCTTCTTCATTTCATCCGAAGTTGAAATGGAGTTTGGACCCAAACCCATAAACCACCTAAGAGTTGCATCTTTTAGTGTAGCAGGAAACAATTTCATCTATTGAGCATTTGAATAATAGCCATAGCTCCTGCATAACACATCTAACTCAAATAAGAAGGCATCGAGATCTTCACTGGAGGCACCCCGAAAATTAGGCAAGGCTAAGGGAGGAATGTTTTTCATCTGAGTAGCTCCAAAAGTATCCCTGATAGGGAATTCAAAGGTAACCAGTTCGTCTTCTTTCTTAGTGTAGATCCCATCTATGTTACCAGTACCCTCTTCATGAGCCATATCCAACCAAGAGAGAGCAGGACCTCTATAAAATATAGATTCCTCATAATCAATCGTTTGGAATGTTGGTTCTCGAATAGGATTAATGAAGAACTCCTCTTCAACCTAACCACTAAGCAACAATGTTGACTTCCTTGGGAGGGGAGGTTCTAAATTGGCAGTAACAGAGGATTTCTAAGTGGAAGATTTTGTTGTAGAAGTAATGACTTGTTTGGAATAAACAACCAAATTCTCTTCATGACTATAGACCTCTTGTTCAAATTCCCCTTCTTTTACTGCCTTGTTTCTTGTAGACCTCCTTGTTCTAACTATTGTATTAGTGAAATAAGTGGTGCTCACACCACCATGAAAAATAATTGAAAATATTGGACCCTATTCATCTATTATAGAAACAAATTCAGAAATTCCACTTAACAAACAATAAAGACATGGATTTGGCGAAATTATGATCTTTGCATGTACGTAGGCCTTACCCCATGTCTTACCACTTCGACTCCCCCAGTCCTGCAAAAATCTCAAACAAAAATAAATAAATCATAAAAACACTTTTAGTATCACCCCTTAGGACCTTCCTGGCAATGATTGCAAAATGTTGAGTCAAATTATAGGCTTATAATTTTTCAATCATAAATTGTCAACCCAGGGTAGGTAGGCTTATGAGATTTTGTACAAAATATATGCAAGCTTAATAGTTCAAGTGTTTACTAATCAAGCTAGTCAATCACTCATCAAACCAATGCCTCTTTTCTGAATCCACATTTTGCAGCAAAGGCTATGGAGTGGATCAAGACATCCCTCTACAACTCTTATTCTTGCTGATGTGATCATAAAAGATAGGAGATCAAACTTATAGCAAGAAATAAATCAAATTGACAATACAAATCAAACTTGATCAAATTAAATCCACACATTTAACAGAAAAACGGCATCACTTAATCAATTGATTATTCCTTCTGAAAAATTCATAATGAGTACATTAGATGAATGAAATAATTATTACTATATAACAAAAATTAAAATGCACACACACACAACTAAGGGAGTTGTGAATGAAGGGGGCCCTCCCTCACTCACAACCCATGCAAGATTAAAGAGGCTTGCTCATTAGAGTAGACAGAACATTAAATATTGTATTAATATGGAAATATTACAGTTGAGTCCAATCTGATATATGCTATCAGCAAATCCCAACCCAACCAACTCCTCACATCATAAAACATAGTCAAATTTATAAAACCTCGAAAGCCCATATTTGGCTTGAATGAGGAAAATGCTAATCTAAGCTAGGATCTATCAATACAGGTAAAATATCATAAAAATTAGCTAATATAGGTCTAATCCATGACTGAAAGCATGGATTAGACAACTTTCATTTCAAGGCCGAAGTTTCTCCTCATGTGGCCAACAAGAAGAGGTTTGTGAAACTGGGTAGTTTTGAAGGCGGATTTGGCACAGCCAAAAAGATAGCATCCATGTATGATGAATTCCCCACATAACGCATCTTCATGTTTGATTTGGAAATGAATGGAACATAGCTAACCTCTAATTCTATTGCAGGAAATCAGAGCAGCTCTAAGAAATATGCTACAGGATTCCTGGAGTGTCTGTAGGAAATGCAGCCGCATGAGCTGTCTTCAGGAATTTTGGGGCTATTTCAGATCAAAGCAAATCTGCATAGGATTCTTAGATCAATTTTCATGATAATTTCAATAAGGAAACAACTAGTTAAGTAATACTTAATATTAAAGGTAAAAATGATACTTTTTATGTTAATTTGCATACCTCAAGCCTATAGTACCCCTTTTGGCCAAAACCTAGCTGATATGACTAAAATAAGCATATTAGGGTTTAAGGAGAGGTCAAAATGGGATGGATAAGGTCTAATAAAGGTGTAAAAATTGGGAAAAAAGGGGACTCAACAAAAACCTTGCACATTGGAACGCTATCATAATGGTTTATGAAAATCACTTAAACCATATAAAGCTATGAACACACAGAAGGTTATAGTTATGTCCTTCTCTATCACTGGTAAATTAAGAGGCTCACTGATTTATATGATAAAGTCCCTTAATGACTATTGACAATTAGCATGGGTCCATGTGATGTACATGGTAACTCATTTGATTTTTGTAATTCCATAATGATAGAGTAAAATCCTTTATTTATCAAATGAAGACTTTGACAATGGTCTTCTATCATTTTTTCATGCGACTTCAATCCTTCCTTGCGAATAGAAAGTTTGAACCTCCCAATTGGTGACCTAGATAGCTCTTTTCAATCTTCGCCACAATAGAGTTTTCTACTACGATGTGATATGCATTTTGGTAGTCTTTATTTCAATTGTATATTTTAGAAATATTTAAAATTTAATAGGTAAGTGTGAATTTAAACCTTTAACTTCAGTTTTGCTTCTATTTATGAGAATTCAAAATTTATAATCCAGTTTTTCTAAAACAGAAAAATACTTTCTATTAGTATTTGTAAGAAAGTTCATATTTCAGAAAAATATGTCTCACTCCCGTCAAAGATGGATCATGAAATACATTTACCTGACAATCCTCATAAACATTAACTATTTCCTTTTTTCAAAACAAGGAAAGAAAATCTATGTTATGTGTGTTATTAATAATCTTGAAATGCATTTACCTGACAGTCCTCGTAAACATTAACTATATCATTTTTTCAAAAAAAGAAAAAATATATTTTCTATGTGCATTATAAAAAAAATGTGTCAAAATATAGAATACAAAAATTCGAAGGAAACAAAGGGTTTGGAACATGTAAAAATAGGGTAGTCTGAGAACCCTGTAGACAAGTAAGAGGTCAGATTATAAAATAGGAATGTGACTTGTTCCCTATAGAATACCTGTATCAAATGACTAGAAGATGATATGTTCAGGCACCCAACTACACCCTTTCATTGAGAGGAATCCATCTTCACAGTTTTGTATTTGATAGATGTGTGTTATGTAGATGTTAAATAACTTTGTGATTAGGGCCTTGATTCTCAGTTTCCAGGGGTTGATATCCGGAGAGTTTAAAGTGCCTATTTAATTTTCCCAATCTATAATAGGTTTGGATTTTCCATAAATAGTGATATCCCTAAGGCCAACCTTGGTGGCACAATGTAAGACCCCCCAGAGTGAAAAAATCTCATCTCGAGTATTAGAGCCCATTCCACAGTGCCAATGAAATTTTTATGATTGCACTTGCCCTATATGAATGGCCATACCACATCCACAGAGGCCAAAATATGGAGCATTGTCAAAATTACTGACAATAAATGCACACAAAATGTCACATGGAGGAGGAGGAAATTTAGGAACATGAGACAAAAATTCACTAAATTCCATATAGTATGATATGATTCTACAACTAGTCTTCTAGATATCAACCTTTACTTGATCAAATATGAGGGAATTCCTAGACTTATAAATGAACTAAATTATAAAGAAGTCCAATTACCGATGTGTTTTCTGATTCACAGTCCACCGACCAAGGTACGAGACAATGTAAGAGTAGTCCCAATCATCGGGATCTTTTAGCTAGTGAATCACCCATGTCAACATCAAGGAGGAAAGGAGACAATAAATAAAAAGGTGATTAATGTCCTCTCCATTGGATTGAAAATGACTGCATCTTCCTGGACTCTGATATCCTCGCTTGGATATGATTTCCTAGGTGAGAATCTACTTGTGTACCACCAACCAGGAAAAATATTTGAGTTTAAGTGGGAAATTCCATTTCCAAGATCGAGAAAAGCCAAGAGTAGGCCAAGATATTTCTAGAAAATTGTGTGATTATAAAATATGCCTCCTTGACAATGATTTTTCCCTGTTGTGAACCTCTAGTCTAGATAAACCTGTCTACTTTAGAAGAGAGGAAAATCGATGAGATTTTTAGGTTGGAAACATATATCTCCCATTCTGGGATTAGTTGAAATAGAACCTCAAGTTCAGTAACATATTTCAAATGTGTGTGAAAACAAGATGAAAGAGAAGCATTTTCAATGTCCCGATTTACCAAAAGACCTTGATTATGAAAAAAATAAATGAGTGTAGGAGCTAATAAACGTGAACCAGTCATACCTAAGAGCGATCCCAGACCATTCTTCAGAATATAACTTGATCCAACATCCCTTCTGAGATTCCAAAAAATAAAATTCTTAGTCAAAAGAATACTATTCCAAGATAGGGAGATGTTAGGAGGGTTTGGAGAACGAACACAAATATAACAAATGAGATCTTAGTTCTGGAGGTATTTGGAACTGATGATTTGATGCCAAAGGCCATCGTTGTTAACAACTCTCCAAATATGTTTTAATAGCGGTGCCATATTGAATGAGGCGATGTCTATGAGGCCCAAAATTCCATGAATTACAGGATGATTAATCATCTTGAGGCTGGTGAGATGGGACTTATGGTCTTTATGTGTGTTAGCCCATAGAAAGCATGAAACAATAGTATTAATTTTTGCATTCAACTTCCTTGTGGAGTTTTTAAATGTACATCCATGATATTAGTATGTTGTGGAGTACTTATTTGATAAGTACTTGGAGACCCCCCAATGAGATATAATTTTGATCCCACATGTTAAGCCGCTTATCTATTTTATGAAGGAGCCATTCGTGGTCCTTATTTTTATAGCCATTCAGCTTCAGAAAAAACCCCAAGTACTTGAAACCCACATTCATGTGAATGATTTTTATCCCAAAAATGTTGGTGATCTTCTTGGTCCTTTCCACATCGATCTCTTTAGAGACCAGTAAAGACTTTTACTAGTTCACAAAAAACCCCCAAGGCTAGAACAAAATTATGTATGATTTAAAATATCACCTGCTATTTGGAAGGATCCAACTTCGTAATTTCCAAAAGATCATCTAATAAAATCATAATGAAAATGGTGACAACATAAAAAATCATACAACCTGTTAATATACCCTGATATTGAGCACTAGTGAGCCCTGGTATTGCACCAAGAGTGTTGCAACTCCCAGGGGCTACTCAAATTTACTTTATCAACCTGGGGTTCATACAAACTTGGAGGTGATAGTGCTATATGCACAATAGATGAGATCAACTCATTCCATCCTCATATTAGTTCTACAATGAGGTGGTAATGCTAGGGTTACTTATAGGAAAATAAATTTTTCATAGTTCTACATGTAATCTAAGATTGGAAATAAATCATAACCATTACACTATCAACAAGGAAAGAAACTACTGTATATCACACTGATTCATATAGATTTTTTCAAGAAAGAGAAGTTCACAGATATGCTAATGCAAGAAAGGAATTTACACTAAGTGGCATTCATAATCTAGATTGATGAATTGAATTGTAGAAAAGTAAACTAATCTAGAGCACACATACTAAATCAAATGAATAAATAAGTCTTATCTAACTTATGCTTAACTATTGCGCTTAATGATGCATCTAGTAATGAACTAATAAAACTTCAAAATGACTCTGTTTTTTCAGAAAAAGGAGGAGGCACCTAGGTGGTAGTGAGAAGGTCCCTCTACAAAAGGTTCAAACCTGAAGGTTTATTGGTGGCTTGGCTAGGCTTAGATGAGGTGGAAGAATAATTTTGGGTTGAAGGAGAGAGTTTTTGGAACTACTATAGGAAGCTGCTACTGGATTTCCTTTAGTGCTATAGGTTGTCCTTGAAAGCTACAGGAAACAGGACGAGTGGAGGTTAAGGCTAGAAATGGTGAGAAAAAAGTTAGGAGAGGTGGGGAAAAGGTGGATATTGGTACATGAATGGTAAGAAACTGCTTGGCTAAGCTCATAACTCTTCACAAATCCTATCTTGCACCCTCAAGGTTGCTCTCGGCGATGTGGTGGTGAACTCAAAAACTAGGGTTGTAGGTGACTTGGATGGAAGGTGGTTGATGAAGGGTGAAGACTAGATATTATGGAGCTAAAGGGGTCCTCCTCTACTACCCTATTCAAAATTGCAATCAATATACATGTTCATGCATTCATCATTGAAAAAATTATCATAAAAATGGTGGAAACGATGAGTTGAATTTAAATAAACCTACCTATGCAATTGAAATATAAATATACCTCTACACCTACACCATGTTCATGATAAGAAAAGTAAAACTATCTAACCTTTCCAAGAAATCATAAACCGAAAAGATATTTGGTCTATGGTGGAAGACCTTCCTCCTAAAGCTCTAATGGAAGAGGTGATAGAGGGAGGCTTAGCACACATTTTTGATGTTTTATATGCTGCCAAGCATGAAATAAAAGAAATTAACTACTTGAACATAAAAGAGAACAGAATTAAACAAGAGATATTGAAGCCAATGGATTGGGTCCTAACCCACAAGCTCAGCTCCCTGAAACTAACTAAGTGGAGAAGAAATCAAATGTTCATTTTATTTCATAACCACTCTTTTACATTAAACATGAAAGTAAAAAATGTCATACAAAAGCCAAGAGTGCTCTAGCTACATCCAAAAATTTAATCCTAGTGAGCTCTTGCTCTGGTCTATTTATGTTAGAGGGTAGCTAACAACAACTCCCTAAAAAGTAGGTATTTTTTCCCTTGGAACTCGAGATAAGTGGAGCTACGGCTCCCTTTGATCATTCACTTTCTTGGTTGCCTATGATTTCGAGCTGTTGGAGGATAATATTGAGGGGATATTGGTTGCATTTGGGAGTTATGAAGCTAGTCAACCCTCCTATAATCACTCGTTATCTACTCAGAGCCTTGATTATGAAATATTTCTGGAAAATGTCATTATTCCCTTCATTTTCTTACATTTAAACCACATTAGGACTTGAATCATGAAAACCCTTAATACACCATTCACACCAAGAAAATATGACAAAATGTAATTAAATGTGTGTGAGAGAGAGAATAATTAAGATAAAAAGGTGATAATTAACCCCTTAGAATGTACCTAATGATGGTGCTCATCATCACCCTCCTACCAAATGGTTTCTCATCCTCTAAGAAACTCAGTCCTCTTTCTTGAGTTTTTTTAGAACCCTTATGGTCTCTATGACATCCCAAGGTATCATGGAAGGAGTCCCCTCAGGTGTGTAAAATCCTAGAATTTTTTCTGCTTCCTCCCATTCCTTGTCCTCCTTAGTTTTATATTTTCCTTCACCCGGTCCCAGCAGCAAAGGTGGACTAATTTTTATTCCAAGCCACTTGATCTTCATTTTTTACATGACCCTTTTGTACAAGGGTGCTCTTTCTAGGGTAGCTTTGAATCAGTCTGGAGTACGATACTCCAGGTTTCTTATCCTAAGTGGGAGGCCATTACATATTCTATAACATGTGATCACACACTCCTCTCCCGGTAGTCTAGAGATGTCATCATAATGTGAAATTTACTATGCTTGGGTGTTGATATATATGTCTGCAATACTGGCATCATTGGCTATCATTTGGTGGTTGTTTATGACCCATCTAGGGCTGATTAGCTCTACCCTGATTTGGAGAGGCTCTTTCCCTTCTCTCTTAATCACCTTTTTGACCTCATCTACCTTGGCTTCTTTATTTCTCATCCAAGAAGCTAGGGCCATCAGTTGCATATCCCTCAACCTAGATTTTGGGTCCCAAATGTTCAGATCAATTAGGACAAGATTATGCATGTAAAACTCTACCAATATGGCCCTATCTTCTATGTTGGATTGAATGAAAAAATAAATAAATTTCCTATAATTTTGGAAAGTAAATGACCCATGTGATTCTTAAGTTTTGATTTGGAACTGTGGCCATTTTTCTTTCAGGTAATGGAATAAGACTTTGAGGGATTCTTGTGTTGTATTGCATCCGTACATAGGTTTGCCATGGTGGAAATTTGTTTGTCTTTTTTATGCAATTGGACATCCAATATTGCATTCTCTTCTTCTTCCTCTTGTAGCCGCTCTTTCAATATTGCCTCCCTAAGTCTGACACCATTTAAATATCTCCCCATCTCAATGATTTTATCTTCCATGATCCCCACATCTTCCACATTCATAATTTTTGGAAATTTGCATCTAGTGGTGGGTGCACACTCTCTCTTTTTCTAGCTGATAGAATAGCGGAACAAAAATATTTTAATGGATCAATGTCGCTCCTTCAATGAATGTGTAATAGGAGTTTAAGTTTGGTTGTGGGCTAGGATGTTGAATTGATGTAATGTATTTTGGGACACTTTTTGGAGAGGCTAGTTCTTCCTTTGGTTCCTCCTTTTCCTTCTCTTGTTTTTCAACTTTGGCATCCTTCTCCTCAACTTCTCCCTCTTTTTCATCATCCTTGGCATCCTTCCCTTCTAATGGTTCCTTTTTCTCTTCCTATAGAAAATTATGAGTTTCTTGTAGCACTATCCGAGTTTCTTGTAGAAAACCCTATGTTTCATATAGCATACCTTATTTTTCATTTTTCACCTTCTTTTATTCCCCTTTGAGGTTTGTGGGTGATTTTGCTTGATTGAGGGATCCTAGCCTTGAGGATTACCTTCTTGTGGAGGTAAGAAGTGTCTTTTTGGGTGAAGTGACCTCTTGAATATTTCCCTCCTCTAAGACTATTTCCCCTTTCTTATCAGGTGCAAGAGGTTTTCCCCTTTCTTATCAGGTAATTGCTCAATTGTGATGGGGATATTGGTTCAAGTTTGAGGCCTCACTTGTCTCACCCTAGAAATCTTCCTGGTCTTGAAGTATATGGGGGTCTCCCTCTTCCTTTTTTATTTCACAGGGGTGCTTAGAGTGGCTAAAGTGGAGGTCGGTTCCTTTTCAGTGGTCCATGGTGAAATATTAGTTTGTTGAGGGGAGATATCAGTGGTAAGCTTGGGGTTAGGATATAATCCTTTTCTATCTTTCCTTCTTCCTATTGATCTTTCTCTTCCTCCTATTATTCATATTTCTCTTCCTCCTCTTGAATTTCCTTCTCTGATCCCACATCCTCTGTGGGTTCTGCCTCTATTTCAATTTCCTCTCCTTCCCCTTCTTCCTCTATTATTTCAGTCCCTTCTTCTTGTGATTTTATGCCCCCTTCTCCAAGGCTAGAGGTAGGGGTCTCTCCAAGAGTGATGGTTTGTGTCCCAATGAATTCTTCTCTATCCATGTCAATGAAGGCTTCTCTGTCCATGTCAATGAAGGTGGACCAAGGTACATGGATGTTGAGTAGGTTTAGAGCATATCCTACTATGAGTTTAATGAGACCATGAAGAGCTAGGTGTTAATATTTCCTTTCCCTTACCCTATGGCTCATGTCTCTGATTGAATGGAGGAGGAAATATGAAATATTAAGTCTTCGATCTAAGGGAAGATCCACTTTGAACCTAAATTCATGCAATAATCTAAAATGGTATCCATACACCACACTTAATGTTCCTTCATAGGAGATATACTCCATGATATGGTAAGCTACCTCATCCCATGGGTAAGGTAGACTTTCCCTTCTTGCCCCATTCTTATCTTCAATGTATTCTTCATTGGGAAAGAAGAAACTATTCTTAGAGGTAGTACTAGAGATTGTGTCATCTCTGTTCCATTTAAGTCCTAGAGGTAAGGTGGTGACTCTACTAATGAGCTCAGGGGTTATGGCAGTTTCTAGCCTTATTACCACTGTGGTCGCCCTACCATATGCTTGAGAGTGCATGGATACTGAAAATTCTTGAGCCACTTCCTCATGAAACCCCTTGAGGAGTTCAAAGAACCCAAACCACTGGTAATTTCTGAAAATGTCAACCATATGAGGGTGTAGTATAATTCATTTTATGTTTGTGGGCTCCCTTCTATTGAAACCTCCCCCCATCTTGTGTCTTTGTTAGAGAGGTGGTTTTGTGTGGCTTATTTCCTAAAGCACTATGATATTGAACCCCAAAATATTTTAAATTTACACAAAATGTTCTTTCCTTACCCCTATTCCTTTGAAACACCCCTTAGTTTACTAAATTATGGCTTGAATCTATGTAAATTACCATGAAAATAATTGCAACTTGATGGGGTGATGGCCAATTACCCTTCCAATTCTGATTTTATTTGAATTAAAGGATGGTGTTGGGGTGTCAATATAATCTAAGGGTGGGTTGCATGAAATTTTCTAACATTCTATGGCCTCCATGGAAACTCCCTATAGCAGTAACAGAGTTTCCTATAAGACGATATACATCCAAAGCTCGACCATCACTCGACTATCCTCAGTGTCTCCTGTATTTTTCCTTCTCTAACTGATCTCCAAATGCACAATAAATGAGGGGGAGTGAGCCAAAGTACACTTTTTATTCTAAATCGAAATGGCTTGGAGTGTATTGGTGATGTGGATTTGGCACAAGGTTTCCTCACTTCGACCGTTGGTCCCACTCGGGCCAATCATTCCATTCTTCCTAGGAATAAATTCCCACTTCTTGTTATCATTCCCATAACTGATGTGATAGCTCCATGTGGGATTCAAAGTCCATAAATTTTTCACTTTAACTATTAGAGAGTTTCCAAGTTAACTGGCCACCTTTTTTCCTATTAAACTCTCTTTTCTTGACATTTACTCATTTAGTAAAATTATGCATAGCGAGAGGGTGAGGGAGCCATACATGAGCCTACCTAATTTTTGATTATTGGTGAGATCCTTTGATGCAGTGATATGGATGACTGTGATGGTCAGAAGTGATTTTTTTTTTATTTGTTGTGATTTTTATTTTTTTATTTTCTGAGTGAGGAGCTTATTCTATGAGTGAGGTGCATATTTTATTTGCACGTTGATTCTTCTTCAGGTATGTCATTGAGACCCTAGGATGTTGTTGCTAGTGTAGGTTCCATTTTGGATTCCTATTGTGATCTTAAAGATCAATATTAATCATTCATCTCATGCCTTTTTGATGTGTTGGTTGCATGCACAAATTTTCTACATGAAGTGATCATCTTCCTGTAGCAGTTCCCTTGTTCCATTTTTTGAGCTAAACTATCCATAGTAATGAATAAAAATATTGTAGGGATGTTAGGGGTGGTGTTAGGAAGTGAATGGAGTGGTGTAGTGGGGGAGAATAAGAGAGAAGAGGCCCAGTGTGTGGATTTAGCCAAACTGGCTCGTAGTGGCAAAATAGACGGTTTGATGAGTGAATCTTCAAGGGATGGAGTGATGGTTAGATATGGTAGACACAAGTAGAAGAAAAAAATTTAATGTATTTTTGAGGGATAGGTGGCCTTGGGTGAGCTTATTCATCCTCGGGTGTCTTTCCTATAGCATTACAAGGTCTCATTTAGCACTACAAGAAATCCTGTAACAACCTAGGACATCCTGTAGCACTATAGAGAGTAAGAGAAAATTGGGATTTTGGCTCACCTGGTGGTTGAAATGGATGAAGGAATGCATGTTGGGGTTGGACATGGAGTGGATAGGTAGAGGAGGGAGAGAGAGAAATAAGGAACACTGCTCCTTTTGTCCAATGCGTCCCTAATCAACAACTTGTAAATCAGAATCAGGTTAGTGCATAGGTGTTGTGTCATTCTGTTTGGATGTTTTTTTTTTTTTTGAAGACATGTGGATTGCCTTTGTAGAGGTTTTCATCCCACAAGCCTACCTCGAGTACCTCAAAGAGCTTTTGACCCAAGGATATTTTATTCCTCTATTTTTTCTTTTCTCTCTCTCTCTCTCTTTTTTCTCCAGGATTTCCTCATGGAGGTTTTTCAACCCAGGAGTTGGCCTTGGATGCCTTAGAGAGGTTTTCACCCATACCTCCTTTTTTTTTTCCTTTTTCTAGGAAGGTGAGTGGTTGGAAACTATGGAGCTTCTAATTAAATTCACCTCCGTGTTTATTGTATTGATAAATTCAGCCTTAGATAGGGGCTTCTTGTACATATTTAGCCTGTAACCATTGAAAAGCAGAGGGATCCCCTCCTCATATATGGTTATGATGTGAACAACCCCATTTTCATGGAATTTCTCCACTTGATAAGATCATAGCCATCTAGTCATTAAATTTCCTTTGAAGTCCTTGAATGTGGATTCATAGAGTAGAGCGCAATATCCTTCCTAAAATGTCTTCTCTTTGATGTGCCTGTCATGCCAAATTTTTCTTTGCAACTGGACTACTTCTGTGTGAAGGAGGGCCTGCATTCTGAATTCATACAAAAAATTCAGTTGAAGAAACCTTTATTTTTGTGCCTTTGTGATGTCTAAGTCCAACAGAGCTTCTAGTCTAATAGTGTTATACTCAAATTCAATGGAAAGAAAAGCTTTCTTCCCATAAACTAAATCATATGGAGTAAACCATGTAGTTGTATTCGACGTGGTATTGCAAGCCCAAGTGGCCTCCACCAATATGTCTTCCCAATATTAACTGCTATTGCTCACAACTTTGGTGAGGATGTTCTCTAACGCTCTATTTATCACTTCCACCTTGACATTTTCTTTGGGATGATAGGTAGTGGAAGTCTTGTGCTTTATTTTATGCTGCCTCATGATGTTATCAATGAGATGAGATGTAAATTGAGCCCACTGATCAGTGACTACCTCTTTGGGGTATCCAAACTTGTAGAACAAAATATCTCTCAAAAACTTAGTTACATGCCATTTTATTGCTGCCTTTACAACCCTTGTTTTAACCCACTTGTTCAATTAATCGTTGAAAACTATGATATATTTATTCTTCCTAGATGGTGGATCAATGTGTCCAATGAATTCCATTACCCACTTTTCAAATGTCTCTAAACACACTTGAGGTTTTAAAGGCATATCATCCCTTGGTGTAGGTATCCCCATCCTCTAGCACTCATCACATCTATGGTGTATCTCTTGGAATCCTAGTGGAGGGTAGGCCAATAATAGCCAGCTTGCAAGGCTTTGAAGGTTGTCCTCTTAGCAGAAAAATGACCCCCACAGGGAACATCATGATATTTTGAGAGGATATCAAAGGCCTTCTCTTCCCCCACACATATTCTAAGAATTTGATCCAGACCCAATTTGAAGAGATTTCCACCAATCCAAGTGCAAGGGGTGTTTTTTCTTATAAATCTTCTCTTTTCTTTGGATGAAAGGATTGGAGGAAACCTCTCAGCAACCAGGTATTTGGCTATGTCACCAAACCAAGGAGAGAGTGTTGAGATGGAAAATGGATGTTCATCTGGAAGCTAGTCATCCACCATCCCTTTTTCATCTGCAAATAATGTTAGTCTAGATAAGAAATATGCAACAATATTTTCCTTTCCTGGTTTATCAACAATAGTCAAATAAAATTTCTGCAACAACAAAAACCATCTAATGATTCTAGAATTGACATCTGATTTATTCATTAAGTACTTTATTTCTGCATGATCAATATGTAAAAAAGTATGATAAGTTGTATGATAACACCTAGATTTATTTATGGAATGGACAATGGATAAGAGCTCATTTTTAGTGAAAATTTAGTTAAGTTCAGCTTTGGATAGATTCTTGCTAATGAAATGAATGGAATAGGGTAATTTCTCTTCCAGTTTCCCCAAGGAATCCCCCACAACTTTATTCGATACATCTGTATGAATGTGGAATGGCAAAGCCCAATTGGGACCTCAAATAATAGGGGCAACGTTTAACCCTTCCTTGATGAGATCAAAAGCCTCCTGACAAAGTATAAACCAGGAAAACTCATAATCCTTGGACAATAATCGAAATAATGGCAAAGCCACTTTGTTTAAGTCCTTAATGAACCTGCTATAGTATCCAGCCAAACCTAGGAAACTTCTGACATCTCTCTACTTTTGATTGAATAGGCACCTTTTTTATGATGGTGATTTTTTTCAGGTCTACTTGTATTCCTGCTTGTGATATGCAGTGGCCTAGGAATATCCCTTCCCTCTTCAAAAATTCACACTTTTTGGGACTCAGGGAGAGATGCATCTCAATGCACTTCCTCAACACTTTTCGTAAGGTGTGAAATCATCCATGTATATCTCTACAGAATCATGGACTAGTTCAGAAAAAATTCTCATGATTGCTCTCTAGAACGTAGCAGAGGCATTGCATGGCCCAAAGTGAAGGACTCTGTAAGAGAAAGTGCCCCAGGGACATGTGAATGTGGTCTTGTCCTATTCCTTAGGGCTAATATGAATCTAGTTATACGCATTGAATCCATCTAGGAAAGAGAAAAACTTCTTTCCTGCAAGACCATCCAGGACTTGATTGATGAAGGGAAAAGGGAAATGGTCCTTTTTGGTGTCTTTGTTTATTTCTTAGTATTCAAAATAGATTTGCCACTTCCCATTTCTATTTGGGACTATAACAAGAGGAGACACCTAGTCATTGTCTAATATGGGGTAGATGAAACCTTCATCCAACAACTTCTATAGTTCATCCTTCACTATGTCTTTTAAGGTTGGGTTCATCCTCCTTTGTGGCTGGTGCAGGGGCTTGCATCCTTCTTTAATATAAATATGATGTGTGCACACTGATGGATTCACCTCTTTCATGCCCTTGTAGTCCCAAGAAAAATGATATAAGTTTTCCTCAAGGAGTTAGCACAATTGCTCTTCTTCTTCGGCCGAGAGGGATGAGTTAATCTTCAGGGATTTAGATGGGTCAAACTCCATATCCATGGTGGTTTCAGAGGTTTAGTCAACTGAGTGCATCTCAATTCAAGGGTGGATTTCACATTCTCTCATTAGGTTATTGAGTGGAATGGCAGTGGGTGATTGGATTTGAATGATGTGGTCAATGAGATCATCCTGGTCGAGTAACCCCCCTCTAAGAATAATATATATGGTAAAAATGGGGTAGGGTGTGGTATTTTACACTTCATATTCTTCTTCTTCATCCTCTAACCACAAGGGTAGGTCATGGTCAATGGAAGGCTAGGTAGGAGGATATAATACTAGCTGTTTGGACAAGGGCCCATTCTTGATAGTCATGTTTCCGGCCCTACAACTAATATAAGAATAGACAATGGCCAACCAAGGTCTTCCTAAAATGAGAGGATATCCATTAAACTTGGCTTTTGGTTGGAGGACTAGGAAATTTGTGACATACTCCCAGGAGTCAATTGAGACCATAACATCCTCAACATTTCCTTTCAAACCTATTGTGGATATGTCTGCAAGTTGCAGAATAGTGTTGGTATTTCTCAAGGCTCTATGGAGGTTGATTTTAAGCATTTTTTCCCCTATCATCACATTGATGGCAGCCCAAAGATCAATCAGAGTGTGGGGGACTATGACACCATCGATGTGTACATCTACTACTGTACTTCCGGGGTCTAGGTACTTCGGGAAGATCACCCTTCCCAACATTAAGTTGGCCAATTTTCCTACAACATTGATGGTGGGGGTGTCTCTTTTCTTTCTACTGAGATTTTTAAAGCATCTTTCTTTGATGAGCCTATTGTAAATAGGTACATCCTTAATGGTTTGGAGAAGGGGTATTTTCACACACATATTTTTCAGTTCTCCTAGGAGTTCAGTCTCTTTTGGGGTTTTTTAGTAGGGTAGATCAAGAGCTTATGAAAAGAAGGTTGATTGGTCTAAGGATTGCTCTCTTCCTTTTCCTCCTCAACCTCTACAGGTGGAGATGGAGGATGATTTTCTGTTAGTACTCTTCCATCCTCGAGGTTAATTTCATGTAACTCTAGAGTATAAGCCAAATAGGATTTTTCCCCACTATAAACCTGTTTTTCCTGCTTGTTGTTTGGGTTCGGATTGGGATGGGCATACATCTAAGGAAACTTAGGTGGAGTAGAATGAGTGACCCGAGGTTGAGTTTGGGGTGGAGGCGGTAAAGCAGGTGGTTGGTTGTGTTGGGGCCTCCACCCTTATGATGGGTTTCTCCACTGTGGTGGTTGAGGAAAATAATGCTGGAAAGGTTCGTTTACAGTCTAAGGATGATATGGAGGGGTATAAGGCCAAGTAGGATATGTATTCCATGATGGAGGAGTGTATGTGTACCAAGACTGCATAGGTGCATTCTGTTTTGCATGGTAGTAGGAGTAAGGTACTGCACCTTGAATTCCTTGCCGATATCACCGAGGACCTTGAGGCCTCCTCTGATTTATGAAACATAGTTGCTATGGTCCTCCTTCCCTACCTTGATATACAATTTTGAGACCAGGTAAATAGGGACACTTATATGTGATGTGATTTTCTTCACATACTAGGAAAACCTATATGACATTTAGGGGACATTCATTTCGAGGGTGTTCTAATACATATAGCAAAAACGATAGATAAGGCCCTATCTACTTCCTCTTGTTTCCTCTTGATCTGGATTGTGTCCATTTGAAAAGAAAAGGTGTGAAACATCTCACCTTTTAAGTCCTCCAACATATTTCCAATCTCATGCTTGATGGAGGTGGAAGAGGAAGGGGTGTTGGCCATGCTTTGTCTAGCCTTGTCTTTATTCCTAGTTTCCCTGGAGTGGTTTCTAAAGACAGTTTTGATGTCCTTATAAGGTAGCTAGTAGATATATACTCCAGAAATCATATTAAGGGTTTCTATCACCTCTTACTTGATCCCTTGGAGAAGCACTAATTTGACTGATCTGAGATGAAGGGTGCAGTTGGCTCTTTTATAATTTAGCTGGAATATTTCTTCATATTCCTCCAGGGACTCATTAGGTCCCAAAGTAATCCTAAATATATCCTCTTTGGTCTCTTTGGACCTGCAATAGTATCGATATTTTTTGTTGAGGGACTCTTGAATCTTCGCCTAGGTAGTAATATTGTTCCCAGGAAAACCCATGAACCAGCGCAAGGCTACATCCTTGAGGGTGGATGGGAACAATTTTAGCTTCTTTTCATCTGAGGCATATGTTACACCATTTTTTGGTCATCCAACTTATTATCATTAGATGGACCCAAGTACACCATGTAAGACCAGTTTTACCCTAAGTAAAACCGCTTTCACTATGTTAAAACAGGAAACCCCAAAAGGAAATATTAAACAAACCCATATTTGTTTGATTTTTCTCATGGAATAATTAATTAAACCATAATTTAATTATTATTCCCAGTCATGTTTAACCCAAAATCAAAGAAATTAATTAGATAAACCTTTATTTATCTTATTAATTTCTAGGAATAATTATTTAAATCTTATTTAGATAGTATTCCTTGTTAAATATGACCAAATCACCCACAAATAATTAAATAAATCATTATTTATTTCATTATCTTCCAACCACTTCTTTAAAAAGATAAATAAATCATTTATTTATTTATTTTTGACTAATCAAGGGATTTGACCCAAGTCAAAGACCCTTTCCCTCCAACAAATATAATAAAGTATTCCATAAAAGGTGAATCTAGATTTGGTTAACATTATTTTAATCATACACCAAGATCTAGAATGACCCAACATTTTGTTATAAATAGGAGGGTTTTCCCCATCATTCTTCACCTTTTGTTGCCTACTAGATCACTCTGGATCTATACACTTGGTCTCATTTTTCATCATTTGCTCCCATTGAGCTTCATTTTTGCATTGGGTTTTCTACACCTACAGGAGAGAGAAAGCTTAGATCTGAAGTGCTGAGGACTACAAAGAACCCATCCCATTGAGGAGAGTTGGATACACCTTCTTGTTTTCCTCCCAGGTGCCCTGTAATATAAAAAATTCTTTCAAAAAATTGTGTTCTTGTCTTGTCTGTTGGATGCATGGAGCAAACCCTTTATTTTACTGCTTAATGTCTTTCCATACATAGATCTGGTGTTTTGCAGCTATTTTCTTGTCTAAATAATCGCAGATCTGAAGATATTGGCAGCCACTTTTGTTGTTAGGGCTATTAGTTATGCGTAGCTAAAGTGGTCCTTTTTCGTACACTTCGACAAAGGATTCATACTAACAAATGGCGACTCCACACGGGTTTTAAATTACGAACGCTGTCGTTTTTCATATTCCTGCATATCCAGCTACTTCAGACCCTAGGGTTTCTTTTCAGCTGTTTATTTTTCCTATTTTTATGTTGTTTTTCTCACATAAAACCCTAAAACATTAAAATTTCTAACTTTCGTGTGTTTCTGGCCCTATTGCGCAGGTAAGCGACACCAGCCGCAACTGAGACGGCAACTTTTCTGAAAATCTGCCGCCGAGACAACCGGAACTGGGGGTCACACTTTTTGGCCCTAAACCTGCGACCTGGACCTCCAGGTCGCACTTTTTAGCCTGTTTCCTGCGACCTGCACTGAAATCAGGTCAGAAACTGCGACCTGCCATTTTTTCAGCATTTTTTCTGCAATTTTTCTGGGTTTTTCTGCAGCTTCTGTCAGGGTCCTCCAACCTCTGTCTCAGCCTGTTTTGACCAAGTTCTGATCTGTTTTTACTCATCTAAGTGGGAACCTAGCCCCTTAGGGCTTTAGTACCCTCCACTTTTTGTGGAAGAGTTTTAAGCTGTTTCAGCCGTCTGTTTTTCAGAGCTTCAGCTTCCTTTTTCCAGATTTGTTACCTCCCTTTCAGATCCTTTGAAATCAACCTTTCTTCCTTTCAAATCACCTCCTGTCATTTTTTTTGGACCTCCTTTGAAGGCCTTCGCCTTGCCCCCTCCATTTTTTTGCTGATTTCCTTCCTTTTTCCAGCCACCTTGCCTCTGTCTCTTGGCTGTGATCTGCACCTCTTTTCAGAAGCTTTGTCCTCTAGATCCCTGTCCCCTTTGACCTTAGATCTATTGGCCCCTTTTCCGTGTGTTTTCCATAGTTTTTCCCTTTCTTTTCAGTATATTTTTGAGAGACCCACCTTCTTGGGTTAGATAGATGCACAAGTAGCTGTTATTTTTCTGTTATTTCAGCATTATATTCTGTTCTCTGTAGGTTTATTTTCAGCTACGCAGCACACTTTTTTCTTGCTCTCAAAATGGAAAGGGTTTAAAAATTAAAATTAGCGCATGCCACACACTGACCCTAAGCGAAGAAGCGCCTGGTTAACACCGCCTGGAAAAGACTCTAAAATCAATTGTCACTGCACCTTTTCTGCCCTTGACCGTAATTGATTCTGTCCCTTTCTGCCCCTGTCGGTTTCCTTCTTCCTGTCATCATTGCACCCCCAAGGCGCCTTTCCCGGAGACTTCTTGGCCTTCATCCTCAGTTTCTGGTCGATCAACCTGCTCCGCCCCGCCGTCGTCGAGCCAGTCCACCTTCGAGTCCGCACTCCGACTCCTCTCCTGATTCATCGGGTCCTCCTTCTCCTCCCAGTTCTCCCCCTGTCACCTTCACTATATCTGGTCCAGGGCCTAACGCTAGCGGTTCTCCCGGCCCTAATGCCGGCCCTACTACTAGCGGAACCGCCACAGGAACAACCCCGGCCATCCCTTTGCTGCCGTACATTGCAGGCCTCAGCTCCCCGATTTCAATCAGTTGATCAACGACCCTATCCGCCACAATGTTGGTTGGCCTACCATGCCAACCAAGCTCCCTTCTAACATTCCTAAATTCGAAGGCCAAGTTGGAGAAGATCCATCCAATCATGTCCGATCTTTCCACATGTGGTGTTCCTCCAATTCCATTACCGATGACTCCATCCGTCTTCATTTGTTCCAATGCACGCTTACCGGCAAAGCTTCTAAATGGTATGTCGAACAAGCCACCTCTACCCATACCACCTTTGAGACTCTTGCCCAAGCCTTTTTGTCATACTTCCAGCTCCCTCTCCGATACGATACTGGCATGGAGCTCTTGACTTCCTTCAAGCAATCCTCTTCCACACGCCTTTATGCCCATGTTCAGGAATGGCGAAGAAGACGGAGCTTATGTCGAGCCCCTCCCTTTGAAGATTGGGTTTACATGGACTGGTTCCTTCGCACCCTTCCCGCTCCCATCGGCAAAGATGTCGCCTCTCACTTTCCTCAAACTGAAGAAGCCGCCCTCCAAATAACATTGAAATCTGACCTGATCTATGCTCAATCTGGTTATGTTTATACCGTTCTTCCTGACCTCCCCAGGCCCGGTGACGCTAACGCCCCGGGGGCATCTCATTCCGCTGACGGTATCGTTGGAGCCCTTTCCCATCCATATGCTCAACCTCCTATGGGCTATGGTCCCCCTCAGGGAGGGGCCAGCTCCTCCAGCACTCTCCCCCCTCCCGGTAGCATGTATCCAGGATACGGCATGCCTCCTCCTTTTGCCCAACCTCCTGCTTACCTCAATGTTGCCCAACCTACCCATTACCCTTATCCCCAGCCTGGTGCGCCAGCCTCTCCAGCATATGCGCCTCCTCCTCCCTTGCCTCCTCAACCCTAGCACCAGCACCTACAGCCCCCTCCAGGGAAAGTATTTGCACAGCAGGGTGCGACCAATCCCCCTTCTTCCCAAAGAAGGCGGAGAGGCAATCCAAACCAATCTGCCCCTGGTAACCGTGGACCCAATCCTGGTGTGGACCCTAGCACTGCCAACCAGTAATAGGGCACTCAACCCAAGCCGGACAGGCCACTTCGCACAAGCAAGCCTTGTTCGTGTTGCGGTGTTTATGGTCACTACACCCATGATTGTCCCCTATTACCCCAGATGCGGCAGATGTGGGAGTCTCAAGCCACATTCCGTGGACAGCACGCCTCCCCTCATGCTTCTCCTAATGTGGCCACTACTCAACCGGCTGTGTTTACTGATCCTTTCCCTCAGCAAGGATTCATGGCTACTCAACCGCCCGACAGCCAGGTAGCCACCCCCTCTTCCCCTTCTGGTTCCTCTGATTACCAGATCCTTATGATGCACTCCGATCCCAACCCGTCCGTCGATCTTCACCTTCAAATTCGGGCTCGCCAGTACCCCAAGCCTCCTACTCAGTCTGCTCCCGAGCCTCCTTCTTCAGGTTCTCCAGAGCCTCTTTCATCACCCAGTGGCCCCTTACATATCCCTCAACCAAAATTTGAGGTTCATACCAAGATACCTAAGGGCCCACTACGTCGAAACGCTGTTCCCAGTCGAGCTGCCCATTCGTATAGCATAATAGATGATTTGGCGCAATCTCCTGCCGCCATTTCCACACTGGAGCTCCTCCAGTCGTGCCCTTCCCAAAAGAAGGCTCTACTATCTTCCGTGGGCGCTGTAGATCCTGTTGATGACCAAATGATTGTTTTCGACGCCACTCAATCAGACCATCCTCCTCTCCCTCCTTCCGTCGCCTTCCAAATCCCAGTCAAAATCTGGAACGCCAACGTGTGCTGATGTATCATTGATGAGGGGGCATCCCCATGCGTGATGTCTGCTTCGGTTTGGAAGCAACTCGGATCTCCTGAACTGGCCCCTTCCACGATCACCCTTCGAGCGTGGGACGGTCATGCCTCCCAGCCCATTGGCCTGTTTCGTAATTTTCCTATCACCCTCGCCGGTAAGACTGTTTGCGTTGACGTCGAAGTCATCGATGCCCCGCTAGATTACAACATTCTACTGGGGCGAAGCTACACCTATGCTATGTCTGCTGTCCCATCCACAGTTTTCTGCAAGATGTCTTCCCCCCATAATGGAAAGATAGTCACCATTGACCAGTTGACATATCATGAGCCAAAATCTCAGACCTCACCTGAGATGACCATCTCTTCTGTAGCCAACAAGCAAACCGTCGATTCCTTGACCAGTGTCTGCCCCGGCGTTTACAAAGATTCCTCCCTGCTTGGAACTTTCCCTAACCCTCCTCCTGCTCCTATCACTGATCCCAGCTTATCGAATATTTGCATGATGCAATCGTCTCATGCTGCTCTTAACCGGCCTGCCTCGGCTAGTCAGCAACCTCCCCCTTGCCCTCCACACCCCGCTCCTAGCCATTCCTCTCAGCCAGCCGGATCTCCTCCTTCTGGCCCTCCCCCTACAGCTGGTATCCCCGAACCCCTTTATCCTCCTGGAACGGTTCCCCCTGGCCTTAACCACCTCAGAGCCATCCCTCCTGGTCATTACCCTGCTGGGCAGATACCTTTCCTGGCTCCCCCTCCCGGAGTATTTTCTGTCCCCGTCATGGCCACCCTCTCTCTCCCTAACCTATCCATCGGCCTACCCATCTGGTACATTGACCCTCCAGCTGCTACCCCTCCCGATCACCCCAAACCTTACCTTGCTTTGAAACCGGTTCAACCTGTCCCCCTCACCTCCTCCAGGCCCCCAGCAGCGCCACCGGACCCTACCCCGGTGGTGCCAGCCCCCGGAAAGAAAGGCAAAGCTCGTAAGGGGGCAACCCATCAAGACCAGGCCGCCCCGACAACTCTTACCCCTCCGCGACCACCAAAGCCCGCCATCCAATGCGCTTTGTGTGATATCGTCGGTCACGCCACTCACATGTGTCCTGAATTGCCACACCTCAAGCTTCTGGTCAACGAGACGTTCCCCGACTCTGACATCCCAAAAGTCTACGTCACTATCCCCGACTCTATCCCGAAACTCAAAAACTTGCTCACAAATCACCCTCGTGCCTTGTGTGATTTTCACGGCCATTACACCCACCTATGTCCTCGCCTTGACGAGTATTGTTCCTCCTTGGAAATGTACCGCCAATTCAAGGCCACTTCGATCGGACCCGAGGACCTTCCTACTCCCATTCACATTCCTTCTCCCGCTATCGAGCTAACGGAGCCGTCAACCACCATTTTGTACCTGTCATCATCCTTGCGAGATAGTTCACCTGCCCTTCAACCTGCTGATCCTCTCAGCTCCTCAGCCGACCTTGGATCTGTTGATATCGCACATCTGAGCCCTTCTCCTCCTGATGACCCATCACACATCACTACTTCCTCGGGTGACCCCTCTTCCTCCAGTCTTCCCATCTTCCAATCTGATGAAGACATTATGGAAGCCATGACCAACCCGGACTTTCCCTGGGATGATATGCACCATCGCGCATACTTCCTCCCACAGCAGTCCCATGACCAATTTGCTGTGGAAACCAAAGACTTCATCCCCAATGCTGTCGATTGGTTCAAAAACCCCATCCCTGCCCCTGATGCTTTCGAAGAAGGAAACATGGCCAACATCTCTCCTACCATCAAAGTTAACATTTCAGTCACCCCAGGTATCCAGGAATATATCACCTTAGGTGCTCAATGCACCCCGGAATAAATCGAAGCTTACACCAAGCTTTTCAAAGAATTCCACGATATTTTCGCCTGGTCCTATTCTGAAATGCCCGGACTCGATCCCGCCATTGTCGAACACCACATTGATACATGGCCGAATGCCAAACCAATCCATCAAAAGTTGAGACCCATTCATCCTTCCAGACGTGACGCTATCAAAGCCGAAATCGACAAGCTTAAGCAAGCTGGTTTCATTTACCCCATTGAATACACCACTTGGGTGTCCAACCCAGTCCCCGTTCTTAAGAAACAAGGCACCATCCGTGTCTGCACGGACTTTCGCGACTTGAACCAAGCTTGTCCCAAAGACAACTTCCCCACACCGTTCATTGACCAAATCATTGACGAGTGTGCGGGGCATGAGGTTCTATCCTTTATGGATGGTTTCTCTGGATACAACCAAATTGCTATCCGTCCTGCCGATCAACTCAAAACCGCGTTCATTAGTCCGTGGGGAACTTTTGCTTACCGAGTCATGCCTTTCGGCCTCAAAAACGCCGGCGCCACTTTTCAACGGGCCATGTCTTATTGTTTCCATGACTTAGCTCACATTATCCTTACTTATTTGGACGACCTCACCGCGCGTTCTAAGCATCGGGCGCAGCACCTCCACGATCTGTGTACCATTTTCCTCCGATGTCGCAAGTATAATATCCAACTTAACCCGTTGAAATGCGTCTTTTGCGTTCCTGCCGGCCGTCTCTTAGGATTCATCGTGTCTAAGGATGGTATCACTCTTGACCTTTGAAACTTCAAGCCATTCTTGAACTTCCTGTCCCACGTACACTCCGCCAGCTCCAAAGTCTCCAAGGCAAAGCTAATTTTCTTCGACGGTTCATCCCTGACTACGCCACCACTGCACATGGGTTCCCTAGACTCCTCCGATCTTCTATCCCTTTCATTTGGGATTCCTATGCTCACGAGTCTTTCGATGCCCTCAAGCAGGCTCTCGCATCCGCTCCCTTGATCCACCCTCCCAACTTTGATCGGGACTTCATCCTGTATATCTCCGCTTCCACCTATTCGGTCGCTGGAGTCCTCATCCAGGAAGATGACAATGGTATCGAGCATGTGATCTATTACATCAGTAAGAACCTTGTAGGACCCCAGGTTTCCTACTCACTCGAAGAAAAATTAGCGCTAGCTGTAGTGTTCTCAGTCCAAAAACTTCGTCATTATATCCTCATGCGCTCCACCAAGGTTGTGACTAATTCCAACCCCTTGGCTTTCCTATTGAGTCGTCGTATCCTCACTGGGAAATACACCCGTTGGGTCGTTATTCTCCAAGAATTCAACCTCGAATTCGTCACACCACAGAGTAAGAAAGGCTTAGCCCTCGCTGAGCTCATTTCTGAATTACCTACCGGAGCGCCAGATACCCCAGTTAATGATGACTTTCCTGATGAACACTTATTTTCCATTACTGCCGATGACCCATGGTATGGCGACATTCTTACTTACTTGCGAACCCAAAAGTTCGCCCTTCACCTTGATCGTGAGGCTTTCCGATGCATCCGACACCAAGCCCCCCGATACCTCCTTATCGGCGATGACCTCTATCGTCGTGGGGTTGACACCGTCCTTCGTCGTTGCCTCACACACGCTAAAGCTGAACAAGTCCTTAATGCTTGCCATAGCGGCGCTTACGGTGGCCACCTCTCCGGTCTCGCTACTGCCCAGAAAGTCATGCGCGTTGGGTATTTTTGGCCTTCTCTCTTTACTGATTACATTGAGGCAGTCAAACACTGTCCCAATTGCCAACATTTCGCCCCTAAGGCGCGAGCTCCACCAGCTCCCCTCCATCCGGTCGTCTCAACCGGCCCCTTCTGTAAATGGGCCATCGACTTTATGGAGTGTCGCCCACCATCCGCTAGTAACCATAAGTATATCATCGTGGCGGTCGACTATTTCACCAAATGGGCCGAGGCCATGCCAACGTTCAACAACACGGCAGCTACCGCAGCCCTCTTTTTCTTTAACCATGTTATAGCTCGATTCGGGGTTCCCAAACAACTGGTCTCTGACCATGGCAAACATTTTGAAGATGAGATATGGCATGAGCTATCCTCACTATTGGGTTTTGAGCACCCATATTCCTCCTCCTATTACCCCCAAGGTAATGGCCAAGTTGAAGCAGTCAACAAAATCCTCAAAACTATGCTTCAACGAACGGTGAATAAGCACGAAACCAACTAGCATCTCATGCTCTTCCCTGCCTTGTGGGCCTATCGAACTTCTGTTAAAACCGCCACCGGGTTTACTCCTTTCCACCTAGTTTTTGTAGAGGAGGCAGTCTTACCCATCGAGTGTGAAATTCCTTCTCTACATCTAGCCGTTGAACTTCTCCCTGAAACCCAACCTCTAGAACAACGACTTATCATGCTTGAGCGCGCTTCCGAAGACCGTCGTGTTGCCTTGCAAACCATGGAGGCGGCCAAAAAGTGCACCAAAGCTCAGTATGACCGAAAAGTCCAGCCTCGCACTTTTCACGAAGGCGACCTTGTTCTAGTATATGACCAGGCCCATGATATCCTTGGTCATGGGAAGTTTGACTCATTATGGCTAGGTCCTTACATCATTAGTAAGGACCTCGGTAAGGGGGCATACCTCTTAGAGGATTTCGAAGGCCACCCCCTTCCTAATCCTCGCAATGCACTCTATCTTAAGAAATACTACCCTTAGCATTTCCCTTCTGGAATGCATGTTTTATTTTCTTTTAGATAGCCAGCATCTGTCTTTTCATTTTTATTTGCTACTTCACCCGGACCCATTTTGTCCACGAAGAGCCACTTCACCTACACTTTAAATCGAATTTCCTCACTTACAACACTTGTATTTGGGGCATCATTTCGCCTCCATACTCGTCCATGTTCGTGTCGATTTTCGTCATGACTCCCCACCTTGTACTCATGTCTCCACGGTCACCCATTTGGGCCTTTCCTGTGTGGCAGCACCATCAAGTCGCCCTTGTTTAGAGCATCCAAGTTGATTCATCATCGCATTCATGGAGTCTATCCCGAGTCCCTATGTACCCCACTATAGCTCTCCATTCTTCATTGATTGGTCTCTCTCTTGTGTCGCACATTATGACCTTCAGTCCCACTGCCCCCTATCCCTTCCGATATTGTGTCAGTCGCTGCCATGTCATTCATGCCCTTTATGCTCTAGCAAGGGAAGTCGTCCATTAGCTACTCATTCCTTTCCACTTCACTATCATCATTAGTGTCAGTCTGTTCGTCGCTCTACTCTTTTCTCTCGTACCTTGGTTGAGGGTCTCTCATTGCCTCAACTATGGCGGACCTCCTTCTGTCAACATCAGCTCATTTATTCCAGAAGCCAGGTCTAGAGGGCGGTGTACCTTGGTTCCATCTTCCACTCTTGTTCGGTGCCTCGGATCAGGCAAAGGGATATCTCTTTTCCCTTTAGCTTGATTGCTTCTCCAGATCCTTCAGCATGATCGAGATTTGTATACTTGATAGTCCAGTGATCCAGCAGCAGCTCTTGATGATTTCCGGGTGTGTGTGAGATGTTTCAACCCTCATGAGGGGGTGGCCCTGCAGGTAGCCCCCAACATGCCCGGATGACCTCTTCTATGCAGCCTTCGATGCAGCTCCAGATATTTGATGATGTTGGCCATAGCCACTTGCAGCGCCTCTTCGATTTGCATGTATCAGTCAGATTTTGTGAGCCCTTCCCCATGTGCAGGGGGCATTTTGGTTGTATTTGTATCTCATGTACTCAGATATTATTGTACAAGTCCTGGCTGTTATCCCAGGCACAGCATGTATGTGGGATTCCTCATTGTATTTTTATCTGGCTCATGATTACGCCAGCTGTACTTTATGGTTCGGTCCCTTGTTTACCGGACACACTATTCTTTTGTACTTTGTCTCGGCGGGCATAGGTATGCCTCCCCCGCCGCCTTCAGCACAAGTACCCTCTCATAAAAAGAGACTTGTTGCACCTACGAGTCTCATCTCCTCAGGTTCTAGTCCTTCAGCACACTATCTACCTCACATTTCTCTCTCTGACATCCCTTTTGTTGTCTAGTGATTGTGTTCTTACAACGTACTTCGGTCATACGATTTGCTCCTGACACTCGCACGCCGGGGGGCAATCTGTTACACCATTTTTTGGTCATCTAACCTATTATCATTAGATGGACCCAAGTACACCATGTAAGACCAATTTTACCCTAAGTAAAATTGCCTTCACTATGTTAAAACAGGAAACCCCAAAAGGAAATATTAAACAAACCTATATTTGTTTGATTTTACTCATGGAATAATTAATTAAACCATAATTTAATTATTATTCCCAGTCATGTTTAACCCAAAAACAAAGAAATTAATTAGATAAACCTTTATTTATCTTATTATTTTCTAGGAATAATTATTAAAATCTTATTTAGATAATATTCCTTGTTAAATATGACCAAATCACCCACAAATAATTAAATAAATCATTATTTATTTGATTATCTTCCAACCACTTCCTTAAAAAGATAAATAAATCATTTATTTATTTATTTTTGACTAATCAAGGGATTTGACCCAAGTCAAAGACCCTTTCTCTCCAACAAATATAATAAAGTATTCCATAAAAGGTGGATCTAGATTTGGTTAACATTATTTTAATCATGCACCAAGATCTAGAATGACCCAATATTTTGTTATAAATAGGAGGGTTTTCCCCATCATTCTTGACCTTTTGTTGCCTATTAGATCACTCTGGATCTATACACTTGGTCTCATTTTTCATCATTTGCTCCCATTGAGCTTCATTTTTTGCATTGGGTTTTCTACACCTACAAGAGAGAGAAAGCTTAGATCTGAAGTGCTGAGGACTACAAAGAACCCATCCCATTGAGGAGAGCTGGATACACCTTCTTGTTTTCCTCCCAGGTGCCCTGTAATATAAAAATTCTTTCAAAAAATTGTGTTCTTGTCTTGTCTATTGGATGCATGGAGAAAACCCTTTATTTTACTGCTTAATGTCTTTCCATACATAGATCTGGTGTTTTGCAGCTATTTTTTGTCTAACTAATCGCAGATCTCAAGATATTGGCAGCCACTTTTGTTGTTAGGGCTATTAGTTATGCGTAGCTAAAGTGGTCCTTTTTCGTACACTTCGACAAAGGATTCATACTAACAGCATATTCATAAGTCCTACATAAAACAACAAACTTGAACATGAAGGTGTCAAGATCCTCAGAAGTAAGGCCATGGAAATTTAGAAGGGTTGAGGGATTGATGTTCTTCATTCTAGTTTCTCCATCAGTTTCTTTAATGGGAAAGACTCCCTGCGCCCTAGTTCTAGCCATGGCTTGAATTGGTCAATCAAGTTCCTCAGGTTAAGAAAGTTCCTCTTCTTCTCCAATAGGTTCTTCAAAAATTTCAAGGTGTTCAGCTATAGGGTGTTCCACCTCACAGGCACTGAAGAATAGTGAAGGGTGACTGTGTGGGGATGTGGGGGTTTTAGGTAAGAATTTTCCTCGGTTATCCCTACTCCTATGAGGCATGAAAGTCAATTTTTTTTTTTTTTCAATATTTTGGAACTGAATGTAAAAGAGAAAGAAAAAACTAATGCTAAAAAAGAAACAAACATCTACTTAGACACTTACCTGGAAACGAAGCCAAAAAGGGGTGGGCCCTCATATTGCACAAGGAGTGCTGCAACTCCCAAGGGCTACTCAAATTTACTTTATCAACCTGAGGTTCATACAAAATTGGAGGTTACAGTGCTATATGCACAACATATGAGCTCTACTCATGCAATCCTCATCTTAGTTCTACAATGAGGTGTTAATGCTAGGATTACTTCTAGAAAAGGATGTTTATCACACTTCTAAATGTAATCTAAGGCTGGAAATAAATAATAACAATTAATCTATCAACAATGAAATAAAATACTCTAGATTGCACTGATTCATCTAGCTATTTGCAAGAAAGAGAAATTCACACCTATTCTAA